>OX104060.1:15036064-15576064 GCA_944474145.2 Dicrocoelium dendriticum | reverse complement strand
CAAGTTTACGCAAAACAATACGAAACACGACAAGCATGCTGTGGCCTGAAAAAGTGATCTGAAAGTCAGAGATTCCGATATACTGGACACATCCAAATCCTGTTGAATTACAATGAAACTGACAAAGTCAAATTTTCTTTTTCGTGTTGTTCAACCCTGTTGCCACTCAAAGCTTCGAAGAAATGCTCATGCCATTTGGATCCAGAGAGAATCGCAAGCAAGGATGGATGGTTTTCTACCACTTTCAAACCTATTTGGATCACAAGAAAACCGAGAAAGTCAAATTTCCTGTTGTGTTACTCAAACCCTGTTTATCAAAAAAAGCTTACAAGAAGGAGCTCAGACGATAGAACACGACGAGTAAGCAGGTCAAAGTACCAAGATTAGACCGGAAAGCTGACTTTGGTCTAATTGATATATTCCGAACAATAGGGTACGAATAGGCTGTTGCAAGGTGATACCTTTTCAAATCCTCTGATCGCATGCAAACTAGTAAAAAGTACAACGATCAATGAAAACAGAAACTACATGATTTTATTTCCGCCAGACGGGAAGAGAAAACATGTAAACCTACGGCCAAGGAACAGGGATAGGACTTGTGAGAACTTGATCTATGATGACGTTCAAATTTAGCCACTGACTACGATTTCCTACAGACCTGACCCGGCCATATTTGTTAAACTAGAAATAGCTTGTTATTACCGTAACAACTTGATTCATACTTGTATATGCCTGAAGAGACGTATCGAAGAGAAATTGCATGGCAACTATCTTTCCTTTACACATACTACCTGTAATTACTGAATACAAAGGACCTGCAGCGAGTAGAGATGCCTGTATAACTTTATCCAGTATCATTTAAGTAAATCGACCTATTTGATGGTTATTATTAGGGAAACCTCAAGTCGGCAAAGTGCGAGTCCAGGATTTCCTTAATCTTCGATACCGATCTTCCTTCGACTATGTGTGTAGGCAGGTTGTTTCAAATATTCACCAACCTCCGCACGAAGCAGAGTTGTTGATCTACCCGCTTCAAATCCTGTACGACAAGTTTGTACCGGTATCATTGTGTGCTGATTGGTGTGTTCAGATGTACCAAAGGCCTGAACATGAGGTGATCACCTATATGTAACACCCGGTGAGTCATGCTGAGATCAACCTGCATTCGATGATAAGAAAAGGTGTACGACCCCAGTCTCTTGCACCGCTCTACACAGGACGCATCTCGTAAACCGGGGATGAGCCTTGTGGTCACATGCCGTACCCACCCAACCCTTTGAATTTCGCCCAGGTGAGCGGACCGTAAGTGGGTGAACTATACCCCAGCATTTTTGAGATGATAAAAGAGACTGGTGCTAACCTCTTCAGCCCAGGTGCAGAAGATGCGCTTGAGAGCCTAGAGCATGCTCAATCCGTTTTGGTAGATCCTGTTCTTGTTTTCACCAGATTCCAAATCGCAGTGTGAGAATACGCCGAGATCATGCACGGATGGCGAAGGGTGTATCTGTTAGCCGGTCAGATTGTAGACTCGGTCATCACTACCTTTACCCAGGCGCATAAATACCGACTTGACCGGGTTGCTCGGATGGTTGATCTTGCTGATAACATAAAGTGGCAGTTAAGGTCACACTGAAGCAGGTCGCAGTCGTCAAGTCCCTCAATTTGTCACCATACCTTTAAGTCCTCTGCAAACAATTCGCAAGGTGAACTGATAAGTTGCGGCAAATCGTTCCTCTGGAGAAGGAAAAATATGTGCCCAAGGACTGTGCCCTGTGTGACACCACCGCTCGACGGATACCACTCGATCAACTGATTGTCCACTTGCACCCTCCAAGTCCGATTAATAAGGAAGTAACTGATCCACCGATACAGTGAGCCAACAACAACACATATCTTCAGCTTCCAAAGATGATATCATGATTCACTTTATCAAACTCTTCACTGCAATCGATGTAAATGAATCTACCGACTTCCCTTGGTTTAGCGCGTGCAGCCATTCGTGCCTCGTGAGCAGCAGGTTTTTGAAAGATGACCAACCTCTTATGAAAGCGTGCTGCGCTTGCGTTAAGATGTTTTTCGACTAGAGATGCTGTAGTACACCACGCTCCATAATCTTCCCGTGTGTCTTACTAAACAACAGAGGTCAGGTATATCGGCCGGTAGTTGTCCGCCATGCACGAATCGCTGTCTTTCGGAATCGGTTTCACCAGTGAGCATTTCCAGTCGCTTGGCAATGAACTGACGGACAGCGTCCTGTTGAATAACTCTGTCACCGAAGGCGAGATGATGGCCCATAGCGATTGGAGGATCAGTGGATGGAGCCCATCCGCCCCGACAGCCTTGGTACCTTCAAGACTGGAGAGCTATTTGCGCACATCCTCAACACTGCTATCCAAGCTGTCCAGCTCGGTAGGGTTGATATGCATCAAAGTACGCACGGACGCCTGGTCACCTTCGAAAACGGAAGCGAAGTGCTTCGCCAATGCGGAAGCACGCTTAGTGCTAGAAATTACAGGCTGTCCATCCGAGACCTCCAACACAGGCACGTCACCTGTCGGCTTCAAGCGTCGTTTCACGAATGCAAAGATCCTCTTGGGAGCTGTTGTCCCTAGGGTTACAAACTGACCTTCGAAGTTTCGGCGTTTGCTAGTTTTCGCGCTATTGCAAGCACTTTGTTGCCTCTTGTACGTCTCGTAACCTTCGGTAGAGCCAGAGTGTACGAATTTATTCCATAGCTGGCGTTGCCTCTAGCCAGTTGACATACTCGTTGTCAAACCATTGTGGCTTGACAAGTCCAGCTTTCCGATATTTGAAGGGCACAAATCTGGCGCACAGTGATTTCACTTCCTTTTTAAGATAGATCAACGCGCTTCAACTGATGAATTTTGTGGTAGCTACCAGTCCATCAGGCTCGCGGCTCGAGTGAGGCCATCCAAGTCCGCCTCGCCGTAGTTGAAGGCTGGCTCTAGCGGAGGAGTAAACGGCAGTGGCAGTCTTATGCTCGCCGTTACCATCGAGTGGAGTCGAGCGCGCGATAATGCTCGTCGGCTGGTTGATGTGATTTGTGGCCCCAATTTCAAATGTCATCTCCGAATTATTGTCTCGTCTTCGCAGTGGCCGGGAAGAAACTGGACCTCAGGCCACCGTATTCGAGGAAGGGTGAAATCACCCATGAGCAGAAATTGCGGACGACAAATGTGGTTGCGCACATGAGGCAACCAATCTAAGCTGCGGCTCAGTGGACTGCGATACACAACACTCCTTGTTAGTTTGCCGCCTCTCCGGTGGATGGAACACCGTAGCCACTCAATCAGGCCCTCACCGCTTCAGTAGGTGATGACGAACCTACCGCTCAAGGAAGACCGTATGTCTGACACCACACCACCGCGGTTATTAGATGACCTATCACGGCGGAAGAAAGAATACCCGCTGATTTCGACTTCTTGCGTTGTTATATCTGAAGTTAACCATTTTTCAGCTAGGCCCAATACGTCTGGTTGTCGAGAAGCACCGGAGTGGCAAAAATAATCACGTTTGATCAATGGACTACATATGTTCGTCAAAGCTACACGCAGGCCTCGGTAGGAACTGTCGGGCGCGGGTGAACCATTAGCCACCTGTTCATCCGGATTAATGGAGGAACCCACGCGACTATTCAAAAATTTACGATGCGGTAATTTGTTTCCCCACCTTCAGTGCGCCTCTTTAGTCCAATCACGACAGACTTGAGTTTTCCTTTGTCTGCTGGATCGAGGTCTGCGCGCACATAGTTCTTCAAACCCTTACTTCTACCGAGGCGCAATAATACAGACCTCGGACCAGTTTCATCAGCAAAACTGACCCTCGTGGATCGAAACGTCAACTCAGTTTTCATTCCCATACAGGCGAGTTGTTTCACTTTCAGCCCGTCTTCACTGACGTCAAGCAGCCTATTAACCAGGCTCTGCAGAAACTCGATGACATATTCTTAGCGAACATATGGGTTCAATTCCGAGGACTCAGGAGCGTGACAGACATCAATTTGCCATACCTCAGGCCGCGGAACGTCGTTTTCGGTTTCTTTAGCCTATGCGTTGACCAGAGGTTATCAGTACGTGGCTTGTTACACATTCGAGTTGCAGTGCCCGTAGAGGCAGTTTCAAGTGGAAAAGAGAGGCTACTGGGCGATCTAGGGATTGACTCAACGGAGCTGTTGGTAGGTGTGCAAGGGGGTCGTGCCTGTGCCTGTGCCTTTTGCTCAGAACTTACATAGCTGCGGACATGGGAACGCTTCGTTTTACCGGTCCCTTGATCAAGTTTCCCAGGGGACATAGACTGCAGTTTGCACTGGAGCGCATTAAATATAATCCTGACAAATTCGTATTGAAGCTAGCGGATAATGCGAAATGGGACCAAAGATAGACCAATACACGAAATGTGAAAGTTCACCTGCCAACTGCCACATGAAATAGCGTTTGTGCACTGCCCAAAGATCTTAGACAAATTACCGCAGGGAGAATGTTTCACCATTATTCATAATCAAACCAGAATTCGAATTGTAGGTGAAGAATTCTTTTCGTGTAAAATTCCATCTGACTCATTGGTTTACGTGGTGGAATGCGGCTGGAATTACCGTAATGAGCAACATATTGAGTACACGCAGCTTGAACGACAGATTCAACAAACTTAAGTCGCAGCTACGGATAATGTACCCAGTCAACAAATGGAATTGTAGGTACTAACCACTCGAAAAGAAAGAAGATAGACAACTAGGATGATAATCAATAGTTAAGTAGCAGTGCACCTTAGCCAAAGTAACACAATGGGTCGCACATATTTTTTTAGAACACACGACTCACGTTTCAAGTGGAAAAAGCATTTGACCTCTGCAATAGATAGCAGTTGTTTGCGGAAACATCGTCAGTAGCATTCCGACGATGGGTAGATAAGTTCGAAGTCGTTCTCTGATGCTGCGTGGCCGTATATAAAAAGGTGTGACAAAATCGAGCTCTTACAAGACTTCATTTTGCCTCGGTAGTACCACAGCGATATAAGCTTGCTGATCCCCTGGGATAACCGAGTCCAATGAGGACCGACGTATCGTGCACCAGGAGCACGAGTATTGAAACACAAGTATAAATCGAGCCAACAATGGTACTTTATCTTTCAAGGGCCTATCAAGCAGTGACTTATTGTAATAAACTATTCTCAAACGAGCTGCGGGATATATTTTATCAACAGCTTCTTTTAGGCGTCGGGATAACACATCGATGCTGGCATCACCCTTGAATGTTGGATGCATAATAAGTACTTTCTTCGTAACAGTGCTCCTAGGTGGCTTATGTTCACGTAGTGTCAGATGGCTCCGAACAAATTTGTCCAGGTATCCATTTTCTGTAATGGCGTCGCTGTTTTTCTGCAGTTCCACATTGACGGTATCTGGTGTGGAGATACTGTGCACCCTGAAGTCGAGAGATTGTAACAAACACCGTTTGTACTGTAAAGTTATCTCGCTGTGAAAGTTGGTATACTGTCCAGTCTATGTGCTTTCCTGTATATGTTTCTACTGTAAGATCCATCGGAGTGGCGGATAATCTCTACATCCAGAAACGAAAGCTTATCTCTGGACTCTTGTTCGCAGCAGATGCGAAGATTCGCTTGTGCGCCATTAAAAATTTTCAGCAACTGCTTGGCTTGCTTTTCCGAGTTGCAAAGTACGAAGGTATCATCCACATATCGTACATACATTGCAACTCTGTTGTTATATTTTCGTACTGGGCCATATTCTAGCTTTACCATAAAGAGGTCAGCCGAAAGTGGCACCAAGGGGGTTCCAATGGCCACTCCATCAATCTGGCGGTACTTGTCGCCATTGAATGAGAACTGCCCGTTTAAGGTGCAACGCAATAACACCACTTGGGGTAGAATTTCCGAAAAGCTGCTTGCATGTGCCGTTGAGTCAATTCGCACACAGACTACCGTTTCGCGTAATAAAATGTTGGTAAAAAGTGACTGGGCACCAAACGATACCATCCTTTTGTGTGTTAGGTTGAGGTTATTTATCTTCGCAAGGAATTCCAAGGAATCTCTTACCAGTAAGTGCAAACAATTTTCCGAAATGACTGCAATTTTTCCACCATCCTTTGGGTCAGCAGATGCTGCGGAGAACAGACCGTGTTCAAGAGTAGACGCATTGGGTCGCCTTCATTATGTACCTTCAGAAAACCATATAGTCTGGGAAGGTGACAGCCTTAAGGTCTCAACTTTTCCAATTCGTTCTTTGTGATGAGATTTGCCTACATCCTTCGTCTGTGGCAGCCAGTTATCTATGTTCCTAATTCTACTATGTTATCTCTTCCTGATGTTAGATTTCGAAAATTACATCCATCAATAAGTAGGCGGTGCATTTTACTGATGCAATCGGCTTTATCCATTAGAACTAGACCGGAGCCTTTGACTGGTTTAGAGATGATTAGATTTTGTTTAGACATAACTCTCTAAATGACTTATTCTGCTCCGTTGTGATAATACCGCTGTTGGTGGGTTTAGCCGTAACGTGTTGGTGACAACTACAAACTAGATTAGATATCGAATTCTCAACATTGCCAGAGAAAGCTGGAACTAAGTCTCTCCTTTGGGTCATTAGGCTCTCAAACTCACTTCTAAAGCCGCCTGATCAGTTGTTCTGCATGGAATACAAAATATGGGGCCTAACGATAACACTTTTAGCTGTGTGGGGTTGAGTGTAACACTAGAGCGATTAACCACATACCGTTCAGGGCTCAACGGGAAGATTAACAGTGGAACTTGATTGCCCAAAGAACAAAAAATCTTCTTTTGTTTCCTCACACCCATTTTTATCATGACTTTATCCACCGTATCGTCGAAAGACTTTCCTAATTTATCAGCCAGATCTGTCACTGCAGGCATCTGTTGCAAGACAAACCACTCCGGTTCCGGTAGATTCACGCGAACGGTTTCGACATAGTTAAGTGTATGTCTCCTCAAATTTTTACATTTGCATGGAGGATACATCGCTGTATAACTTAACAAAAGTGTTAGGGATAGGGTCACGACCGCACACATACCGTGAGGAATTTCAACACTGGTCTCTTCCAACTAAGCACTGAATGTTGGATACTCATTCACAAGTCTGAGTGAGACCTGGGGTAAGCTGAGTTTCAGCAAGCCAAATAATCCTACTCATTATCCATAATGAAAACCGGAGATAGAAGTGGGCTGCGGAATTATTTTCGGGTAAATTCTCATCTGACTCATTGGTTTAATAGGTGGAATAGGGGTGGAATTACCGCAATGAGCAAAATATTGATCACACGCAGTTTGAATTATAGATTCAATAAACTTAAGTCACAGCTACGGATAATGTACCCAGTTCACAAATGGACTACTAGGTAATAATCACTCGGAAAGAAAGAAGATAGACTACTAATGATAATCAACTAGTTAAGTAGCAGTGCACTTTAGCCAAAGTAACACAATGGGCCGCACATATTTCGTTAGAACACACAACTCAAGTTCTATGTGGCAAAGTTATACTGCGTCCGCAATAGTTAGATGTGGTGCACCATACGTGGGTCATACTTCAACTCGTTTATCCCAGAGAAACAGCAAGCAAATACCAATGTGGTTCTACAGACGTGAAATAAGTCTCCTAACAGATCGATTTTGTCACACTTTCTTGCATGCTGAATGCAGCATCAGAGAACGACTTCAGTAAGATTTACACATCGCAGGAATGCTACACCATCACAAGGAAACTGGACCTTAACGTGGCGCGATGGTTTATGTGCCTCAGTGACCCACTGAGCTATGCTGGATGGTGCTTTTTGCACCTTCAGAGCCACTCGTACCAGATTGGTCAATGGTTAGAGGCCACGGAAACTCAGTCTCCTGGCCCTTCAGTTTGGGGTTGGAGTGAGGGTGGCTCCTTACTCCATAAAACGGGCTCTCTGTAGTCCAGTGCCAAAACCTCGGTGTCTTGCGGTCAGGTTTTTAACCAAAGGTTTTGGTTGGGAACTCTAACCGTTCTCCTGTCTAGACCTGGGCAACCTGACAGCATTCTGTACATGCAACACAATAAACGTTTCTTCTAACTATTTCTTGAGGCTCTGGCAGTCGCAGATAATAATAAACGGCGCCCTATCTGCTGCATCGAGCAGAGTGGATAGGGGTATGGATGCTACTGCTCAGGCCTTCCCTTTTCTTATCATCCTTCTTGCATTTTTTCATTCTTATCGCCTCGATCCAACTGTACTTTTCTCTCCCCGTTTTCAATTCCCCAATTCTTGACCCTCCCCCAACTTGTTACACTAGTCGCTTGTCTTCTAATTTCAAATCACACACAGTCGCAGGACATTGATTCAATCCAGTCGACAAGTTCATGTTCAACCAAGCGGACAACGTCAGTTCATCCGTTTCCCTTTGGAATCCTCGTGTCTTGCTAAGACTGGCATGCCTCAACGTACACAATTTGCTACAGATTGGCCAACAGGCAGCACTCGCCCGAACAGTCGAGACCCTCTCGATCGATATTTGCTGTTTATCAGAAACCTGCCTGCAAGATTCCACCTCCGTGCTTACCCTGAGATCCCCCACATGCGACACCGGCGGCACATTCTCATTGCGCCTGGCTGGCGATGATGCAACTTCAAATGCCGGTCAAGCTGGCGTCGGCATTGTTTTGAGTCCCCGGGCTGAAGCTGCCCTGATTGATTGGATCCCAGTAAACAGTAGGATGTGCGCCGTTAGATTAGCTGGTTCGTCTCATGCTACGAAGTCGCGCGGGAACAAACCGCGTCTGTTCGCCAATGCGGCCTATGCCCCCACAAACCGTAGCCTTGATTAGATGAAAGATGATTTCTATCAGCCACTTTGCTATCTCCTCCGTTACAGACGAAGCACGGATACTGTGGTGCTGGCTGCCCATCTAAACGCCCAAGTCGGCAAATTGTCCTCTGATGAGCTTCATTTGGGCGGCCAGCATGATGTAGGCTCCTTTAATGATAACGGTGAGCGATTGCTACAGCTTTGTGAAGATGTTCGTCTCTTTCTCGAGAGCACAAACGTTCGTCACAGCACACGCAGAAGCGTGACTTGGTGTTCACCAACTTCGCACCAGCCATGGACGCAAATCGATCATATCGCGATCAGTTACCGCTGGAGAGGCTGTGTCCGAGACTGTCGCACGATTTGGAGCACGAGCCTGGACTGTGACCACGCAGTTGTCTGCGCCCACCTCCGGGTGCTTTTCGGTGGACGTCCGCAACATCGATGTGGACGGATTGACACCAGCCAGCTGGCGAAGACAGATTTTCTTAATATGTATCAAAGTGAACTGATGTCCGGGCTGAGTAAGTGCCCACTGGACACCGTCGAAGATCACTGGTCGCATATTCGACAAACGTTACTATCAGAAGGCATGCCTTCCTGTGATCAATCAAATTGCCAACCCAGACACTGGGTCTCGAAAAAGTCTCGGGGATTTATGGATGCTCGTCGACGTATCCCGGCTGGAAGCGAATACAATGAGGCTCGCAAAAATCTCAGAGTAAAACTGCGTGTTAGTCCGAAGGATGACCACGAACTTCATTGACCTCATCGTGCTTCAGAGATGGGAACTGCCCCTACCGTTGGAAATCATCGCAAGTTATTCCATCTAATACGGGAAACAGGCAGCAGGTGACTTGGTGTTAGCGAGACCATACAAGACGGGAATGGATAGCCGATTCACAGCCTGTCCAGACGCTTGAACGGTTGGGCTGAACAATTTGTAAGGCAGTTTAGCCAACCTGTTATCGCTTTCTTTTTCGGGTGTTGAACTCCCCTCTCTCTGGGTCGTCTCCTTGGATCCGCCCTCACGCGCAGAAGTCGAACGTGAGCTCAGGTTGTTGACATTGCATAGGGTCGCAGAAGTAGATAGCATTCCCCCAGCCAACTTCAAATTCGGGGGACCTGCTCTGATAGATCATTTACATGAATTGCTATTGAAACTTTTGGACCAGGGGACTGTCCAGGCAGTCGATAGCCGCCCAGTCATAGTCCCACTTTTCAAGAGAGACTCCCAGTCGGAATGCGGCAATCATACAGGGAGCAGTCTGCTCAAAATTGACTCTACTGACGCTACTGACGACTTTTCTGCAGTCAGTGGTAGTCGCATTATACCTCTGCCACTTGGAACTTAAGTTGTGTGTTCTAAAGAAATATGTGCGGCCCATTGTGTTACTTTGGCTAAGGTGCACTGCTACTTAACTATTTGATTATCATCCTAGTTGTCTATCTTCTTTCTTTCCGAGTGATTAGTACCTACTATTCCATTTGTTGACTGCGTACATTATCCGTAGCTGTGACTTACGTTTATTGAATCTATAATTCAAACTGCGTGTGATCAATATTTTGCTCATTGCGGTAATTCCACCCCTATTCCACCTATTAAACCAATGAGTCAGATGAGAATTTACCCGAAAATAATTCCGCAGCCCACGTCGATCTCCGGTTTTCATTATGGATAATGAGTAGGATTATTTGGCCTCTTGAAACTCAGCATGCTTCGTGATTCACACCTGCTTCACGATTATTAAATTTAGCTGCGATCTTTAAGGCGGAATCCGGGAGGTATACACCCACAGGAATTAAACAACGGTAGGACACGTTCAGATGTCAAGTGGTCTCAGAATAACACATAACACTTGATTACGTAAACATACGGACAAACCCATGTTTACTAATGTAAATAATGATGAACTCTAGCCTAAAGAGTCCGTGAGAGCGTAGCTAGCATATAACGACTGATAGCTCCTGAAAATGTACGAAATGTTACAACTTGCTAATTCCGAATCACAAAGATTATTAAATTGCAACAGTGTACACAGATATTTAAGCCATGTGACGCAGGAAAAGCGTTACAAACTCGCCTGAAACAGATGAAATGCAATTGGCCTATTACATTGCGCTAAACAGTCCCTCCGGTGACATTCCCAGGAGCAACCCAGTGTTGACCGAACTTTACTTGCTGTTCTGTTCAAACTTGTTTCGAAGTAGCCCAACTTTGAATCACTGCTTCCCTTGAACTCACGAACAGCCAACAATGCTTTACATTGTCCCAAGGTAAAACTTCTATACAGCAAAACCATTATACCTTACTAATTGGTAAAAACTACCTAAAAAACATTTGTTTTGTTTGCCTTGACCAAAAGTTAGATAGGGGCATAGCAGGCTGCAAGCGAAGAAAGATTTGGCAGGATTTTCTCCGGTTTGGTGGACATTTCGGACATTATTACAACAATGTTGTGGAGCCTGAAATTTATACTAACAGGTCTAGGCGTCTTAGCACTATCTGATCCATCATTTAGACATGAATATTTTCATAACCCTCAACAACAGCCAGCACCGGCTGTCGCGTAGCTCTATAAGCGTCACCTTATCGGCAGCCTAGTGTAGGAAGATAAGCGGCAATGTATTTTTGTTTATGCCTTGTTCATTCATTTTGTTATTTTGTTTTTTTCTCCCCCCCAGACCTGCATTATTATTCTGCGTGCTATGTGCTGTGTATGAAAATTCAATGCACGAACCGAATTAAGAATTGCGCACCGGTAAACAAGCTACTGCAACCTGAGAATTGTCCAAATACTTGAGTACATTTAGGTGTCGCAAGGAGAAGGATGAAGCAATAGGGGAGCAGAGCAATATAAACTTATCTGTGTATGTCTAGGGTTGTGTACACGTGTCTGTCTAGACAAGACGGCAAGCATGCTGACACTACATTACCTCTCCGCTGAATCCTGCCATGCGTCGAAACCATAGCGATTCGGTCCTCTTAGTTTTCGGCCCGTCCGCAGAGCTGCGTGCTTTGCGTAGCGTCGTCATTGAAGGTTGGTGGCACATGCTCCGTTCGTCTGCTACTTGTGAATAGCCTCCGTGCGTTTACTGTGCGGCCATCCTCCAGCCGGTAAGTACCTGGCCCACATGCCCGCGTTATTCTTATCGGATCTGGTAACGTGGTTTGTTCTTTTGATGCAGCGTTTAGCTTCACGCGCAGGAAAGTTCCGGACTGGAGCGGAGTAGTAAGCTCCTGGTAAGTGGTCTGATATCGATTGCAACGATCTAACTCATCGGAATTATTAGTTGTACGAATCGGAAGCGCGGTGTTCAACTTAGTCCGAAGGGTACGTCCTAGCATGGGTTCAGCCGGTGTTTCGTCGGTGGCTCAGTGGTGTGCGGTTCGGTAAGAAAATAGTGCTTGTAGAATTGCATCCTCTTAACTTGTACCAGCTAAGCGAATAGTTTGGATACTCTCTTAAAATAATCGATTAAACCGCTCTACAATACCGTTTGCCAATGAATTAAACGGAATTGTACGTGAGTGTCGGATGGCGTAAAGCACATGGCATGATATTTTGCATCAAGCTCCGAGGAGCCACAAATTTTTCGCCGTGCATTCAACATCAATCAAGAAAGGAAAGTTCGTGACGCAACACATAGTACGGACGAAACTCTCCTGTGATCTTGTTATTTTGTGACTAGACGTTTAGCAGAAACCCCTGAATGCGGCAGTGTGTCGTCTTCCTGAGTCGCCTTCTGAAGTTCGTCCTTAGTCAGAGCTGTGATTGGTTCACTACACAAAGGAGACACCAGTAACCTCTCATTATCATCCTAATTATTTTCAGTTTCGTTTAGTGGCATTCGAGAGAGCGCATTCGCTAACTGGTTTTCACGTCAGAGACGAAATTTAATTTGAAAATCTTATGTTAACAAGCGTGCATCCCCGTGACGTATCCGAAGTAGTCTGATGCTATTTGTTATCCGATTAAATAAGCTGGTTAGCACTGCGGGGGTTGAATGAAGAGTGAAGGGTCTTCCAAACAAGGAAATGTTCCATTTCTCACAGGTCCAAACAAAGGCAAGGTATTTCCCGTCGGAGTACGAATGCACTTCCACCGACAATTTTCTGAAGTTGTATCCAATAACTCTTTCATGCCCATTTTGAACTTGTGATAGCATAACACCCAACCCAATGTTTGGTGCATCAATGGTGACAATCGCTTGGTACGTCTCATCAAAAATCGCCATGATTGGTGTGGAAGCAAGGCGGCGTTTTATTACGTCATATTGCTTTTGTTGGGGGTGACCTCAAACAAATACACATTTTACTTCGTCAGTGCGTGCAGTGGCTCAGTAATGTTGGTGAAATCCTGCAGGGAATTTAACTTGTAAGAACACCTACCTAGAAAAGGTTTTATTTCGGTAGAGTTCTGTGGACTAGGTGCCTCGGTGTTGGCATGCGCGTTGTCAAAACTCAGCTTCGTACCGTCAGTTGTTACAATGTGGTCAGGAACTTGATTTCACTAGCAGTAAGATTTTACTTTTCTAGGTTTAATCGGAAGTTAAGCTCATGTAGTCGACGTACCACAGCATGCAATCGTGACTCATGTTATTCTGGAGTCCTACCGAATATACAGATGTCGTCCATGTTTACCATTTGTCCAGTTAAATGGCCAAATTAGTGAACCTTAAACTTTTGCGATGCTGTAGGGGATGAACTCAAACCCATTGATAAAAATTTGTACTGGAAGAATCCGTGCATAGTAAGAAATGCAGTCAGCGGCCTTGACTCCTGAATCAGAGGCATGTAGAAGAAAGACTTCCTACGGTCTAATTTCGAAAAAATCGAGCTCCGGCTGGTTTGACTAATAGTATATTGTCCGGAAATGAGGTAATAAAGTGCAGGAATAATACAAAGGGCATATAGGTAGGAAGGCAGGTGTGCTTTTGGAGCTTGTAAAGTACCAAGAACGTGGAACTTCTTGAGAGCGAGAGCTTGAGTGTGTTTCCATGGTTTGTCAGTAGGCGAGATTTTACCCGGTTACCTAGACCGAACTAAGGAGTGTTCTTAGGGGACTCCACCCCGAGCATTTGGCAAAATAGCCTTCCAAAAAGCTGCGGAAAGCATTAAGAAAAGTTAACCCACTGGGAACCATCGACCGATTTCTCGGTTCATATGCCTTTCGTTTGATCAGGTACCCAACAGGTACCCAATCCTGCACACAAATTCAGCAGCGAGCTGCTGGACTACAATGCATCACCGAAGGAAGCAAGGCCTAGTGACCTTAGCTGGGCATGGGTAAAATCGGACACGCTGCAATGTTGTTAAACGGAGATTGGTGGTTTTTTATTGGGAGAAAGCTTGCCAGGCGAAAACCCACCACGTCCTGGAACACCGCCGCCTAGCCATTCGCTAAAACGAGACTAACCTAAAGCACCCAGCAGGCACCACGAGGAAGTTGTTTGGCAGGCCATTATCAGTATGAGTTAACTAATGCGGAAGCGTCTCATGGGGAGCTGCTTTCATGCGGGTTCTTCCGCAGATCGGTTTCACTCGTACTTCCACGCCCCATGTGGCCGGGTGCTAGTAGGATTTTAAATTAGAAAAGTCATCACTTAGCTATTTTTCTGTGCAAATAGTGTGGACAATTAAGCTACGTAACCCAACGATGAATCCCTTTTTTGAGTCAAGCAGTTTTTATTCGCCAGGGAACCAATAGCAATGCGCCTTGTAGCGATATAATTATTAGCGTTGACAGCTTCATTCCGTCCCCTCGGGTGACCGACCCTTGCGTGGGCAGATATGAGATAAGAAAGATAGAAACTATGTGAACGTAACAGAATAATAACGGTACTGATATTTAATAAAAGTAGCGTGTGTTGGTTTTGAGCAAGACTGAACTATCGATCAATTTACACAGGGGGAGTGATTAAAACGCATGGCTGCTCGAAATACCGATAAGTAAAGTCATTCTGAGAAGCATTTTTGATCGTAATCAAATGCATGAGTACGAAAAATACAGGAATTGATGGCGCTGAACAATATGACTTGCTCTATGTTCCCGGGCTGTCGCCTGAATGAAGAGGAAATATTTAACATAACAGTAGACGTTTAAAAAAGAGTCTTATGTAAAGAAAACTAAAAGAGTAGTTGCTATTTCGCTAGTGCGATACACGGACCGTGTGGTTCATCAGATCAAATATGTAATTGGATCGTCAGGATGGGTTTACGTTCAACTTGTTCATTAGGAAAGTGTCAACAATTGATCTTTGGCGGTTCAACCATATGGAGCAACATAAGTGTGTATGGCCTGATATCAACGGCTTTCGATAGTCAAGCCAAACATGGAGGGAGTCGGTTAGGATTGCGGGAAAAGGTTCATTTATGAATAAAACATGATGTGGTGAAGTGTCAACTTCGAATCAGAGAATTTGTCTTCTGCACTACGGGCTTCAGGCATTATCATAAAACGTGTTTATGCCCACGTCTGGGTTGATCATGTCTCTCACTGTATACACTGCCTATTTGCTGTTGACTCCAGTACGAAAAACACCTTTGAGTCGCACCTTCTCAGATTCTGTGGTAACCTGTTCTACAGAACCATGCAGCGATCAAGAAAGAAATCAGATCAAAGTTTGTTCGTGTTTTGTTCGATTTGTAACGCTGTATGTCCATGCCGTACATTGTATTTGAGGGGATGTTGAAGTACAACCAAGATATTTATGATAAAGACGCGTTTGTGCACCAAATCAAACCTGAAGCTCAGAATAACTTTTAGTCTCCTTAAGCAGTGGGGTATTATGTTTAGTCATAGTCATAGTAATAGTAATAGTAGTAGTAGTAATATTAGTAGTCATAGTAAGTAGGATGACTAGAGTTTCGCATTAGGCGCTTCGTTAAGAGCGTTGCACATTTTCTATTGCAGTCCTGTACATATTTCAACATGGAGTATATTAATGAGCAACCATCCCATAGGAAAAGAATACGAATTTTATATAATTAGATTTTGGATCCATTCAACACGTGTTTAGTATTTTCCCTCCTGATTTCCTAGCTTTGCAACAGTGCACTTCATTTGTACGGCGAAATCGCAGGAGCTCGGCTAGTGAAGCTTATTATGCAGAATTTTGAGACTGACAGAAAGTTTTCTAGCGTCTAGCATCGAAGAATTTATGCAATAATGAACCGATAACAAATGCATCTACATCTCTCGTATAACAGTTCCACTTTTTAGTTGCTGTACCAAGTTTTCAGCTCGTACAGATATGTTTGTATGTCGGCCAGAGGGTTGCTTCCATTATCCGAAAAGAACTCATAAATGATTTTTATGTAATCGGCGAATACAGCTTATTTCTTATGTTTGGTAGTTTCGAAGACCTCGTTACTTCCATTAAAAACAAAAGGCGTTAGAACATTACCATGGATCATGCCAATCGTGACTTTCATACATGTGGAAGTATTGCATACTATCTCGACTACCTGAAGCCAACAACAAAGGTACTATGCTATCAAAGAAGTTAAATTGCCAGTTATACCGGAGGCATGTGACTTTGATATAAAACTTCCGTGTGGTACCCGATCGACCACATTTGCATACCAAGAAATTTGACGATCAGGCGCTTACCGCTCTCAAAAGACCGAGTAACGAGTATATAAATTGTACTTGACACACAATACGTAACCGAGTTCTCACGAATCCGTGCTACAAAGTGTTGAGCAAATTCCAGGAGGTTAAGAAGAGTTCGATGATTCTGACTTTATTTCACCCCTTTCATTGTTCTACACAGTATGGTTGTACGGCTGATGCACCGATAGTTGTGAATTTGAGGTGGGCCACTTTTTTCTCTTGACGCAACCACCACATATTTTCAACCATCTGGAAAAATCACAGGCTTCATGGATAACGTAAAAACATTTCCAAGCAGTATGGGGCATCAGGGCCTCTGAATCTGAGCACAGTAGACGCTATCCCATCCGTTTCATGATAAAAGATTTGCGTTTATCGAGTTTATTCAGTGTATCAAATTCTGTATATATGCCTCCTCAAATCCAAAAGTACTGATGTAATCCACAGTTCTAGCAGGATTTTAACGATCACTAAAATGTACGGTTCTAATTAAAACGAGGAGAAATAATCACCGAAAACATCATATATTTGAGCAGGGTTTGCAGATTGGCTGCTATCAGGCCATATAATGGTGGATGGTACAAAATGCTTGAAGTTGTTCCTGAGTCGAAAGAACCTGGTCGATCCCTTTGGTTTACTACAGAACGCTAAGAATGGTCTCGTTGCTGTGACGTTTAGTGTATTGATTTGCTTCTAAGAATAATATTATTTCTTATTATATTAATAGACTGATGGTCAGTCTTTTTAAGTCTATATAGCAGCTAATTCAGCTTTCGTGTTCTATCCGACCCGATAGTTTTCTGACCTATTTTGTGAAAAGTACGCCTATGACACATCGGCTAGAAGGTATCTAGACACCAGGTTGCATCTTTATTTAACATGTGAGCCCCATTTTAGTGTTCAAAGTGAAGAATAGTCATCCCTGTCTATAAATTGCTATTTGAATGAAAATCTTTTCAATTAGCATGGTTATAGTCACAAAAGCTTATTAAATCTTGTTGTATGTGTCACGGTTGTTCTAAATATTTCGAAACAGATCTACGCTAGCATTCGGTCAATCCCAAATAAATAGGGGTGGATGCATTTAATTCTAAGGTATAGGTCATTTGTAAAGTAAATGTCCAGCAATAGCTTGTCTCTTGCTAGAGATGGAATTTGTTGAATCAAATCAAATGCATGGATTGCTGAAACAAAATGCAGTTATTTTAATGAGGACCGTAGTGGATACCAGGATATCTCAGGCATATTTAAAGCTCAACTAATAATTTTCCTAGCCGTCGGCTGCTCAGAATTATGACAGAAGATTTCTACGAGTTTATCGATATCCGACTTATGGCAGTATGGTGGGTTCTACACACAAACAATCAGGGTACGGTTGTGAAACCTGGCCGCTTAAAGCAGCGGACCTGAAGAGGCTAGTTATGTTCGAGCACCGGTGCCTTCGTAATTTAGCTCACATCTGGTGGGAACACCGCGTGAGCAACGAGCTTGTCCGACGCCTTGTTTATGGCACAGGAAAAGGAACTGAACCGCTCAGCACCGTTATTTCACGCATCAGGCTCCGATGGCTCGGCCACGTGTTACGCACGCCAGCACACCGACTCCCGCGACGTGTGTTGTTTGCGCGCCGAGGGTGTGGATGGAAGAAGAGGAGGGGTGGCCAAGCGATGACTTGGTCCAGAGGAACGAAGACCCTCACTTCTGAGCTGGCCTCGGTTGGAGCGTCTCGGCTCCCTGGTTGAGGTCCGAAAGACGATGAACACGTTTGGTTGGACACACTTGCTGACATGGCTAGGAGCCGACCTCAGTGGCCTTCATGCTGTGAGTTTCTTTGTCCCACCCCATCCCTCTTAGCCTCCCTCTCCAACCACGATCTCATTATTTAACCTCATATAATTTTGCATAGTAATTTTTTTGCTGCATAATAGCCGGCTAGTAGCTTACCGGAACGATGCCCATCCGTTACCGGTAGCTCAGCCGGCTTGCCCTAGTTGAATTCTTTTTTTCTCTCCCTTTTTCCGTGTATTGCGGCACAATAGCTGCGGTGTTTCCCACCTCTAGCTAGCGTGTATGATGATGATGATGACAAACAATCAGGAGGGTCTTGCAATTTATTTGCATGTTAATGCAAGTAGGTTCATCAGGGTCATTTAGAAGTGGATCACACACAGAAGTTGCATTGTACTCATTGACCACATGTAGCGGCAACCGTCAGCACGGCGAGATATACAGTTACTGCTAACGTTTCGGATATTTGGGATGTAAAAGTGGGTAACAGAAGTATGTTTGTTTTCCAAACTCTCCGTGACAAGTACATTATCAAGATAGGCGTACTTTGTTGACGAGCTACCAAGCATTTAAGAGAAGTAATACACCGTTGTGATGTTGCGTAGATAGACTTAATGTCTGTTTGTATACTGGTTGACAACGTGCATCATCTCATGCAGTGGAGGAACTTGCGTGAGTACAGTCGGAATCATGCTGCAGCTTTCAAGCATATTTGGTCTAAACTGTTGATCTGTTGGAAGAATTGCTGTTCATCAGCTTATATGGTAAATCCTGTGTGGTGCTGATGTTGATCTTCTTGTTTAGGTTCGCGCCAACTTTGGCAGAGATAGGCCGAGCAGATGAGCTTTATCTATGGAGGTCTTTGGACAATGTCGGAGTTGACACAAATTACGTCGGGTTGGTAATATTTGTGATATTAGTAGTAGCTTTCTTCATTGGGATGATATTGCTATTACATTGCAGTTGTGTTGTTGTCAGCCAGTCGACTGTAGCAGAGGAGTTCACTAACTCAGGTGTGCAGCGATTTTTATGTGGATATTCTCATCACCTGCAGTTGGTACGTCAGTTTGCGAGGCTCATGTGCGTTATCTTATTTGTCTGGAACAGTCGCAGGCATCTGCTCATGTGTTGTCCTATCTGATCCAACAAATATATTCTTAAGTTCGATTGTCTCTCCTATAACTAACCTAATCCATAGTACCAATTTCGTGCTCTCAGTCTGTTTATTTCAGTTCTGTCTAACAAGTATGCTTTAAGCGCTACCATGTTAGACTTACGACAAATCACTCACCATTCGGAAATCCGGCAGAATTCATAGTAAATACTTCAGCTTTCTCAGAGGTAGGTTAGCTTGGACCTAAAACACTATGACGTTGCTTGTACGAACAGCCCATTAAGACACTTCAGTGAAAATCACAGATATAAAGTTACCAGCGTTATGTAGTTGGTCGGATTACGGAGTAGCAAATGGCTTAGCTAAGTGGAAAAGTAATTCTATTTGTAAAACCAGTGGCTTAACGGCAGCCAAGCTTTCTTGCATATCGATCACAGCTCTTTCAGACACATTTATTCCATTACATATTCCTCAGCATTTACCGTGTCCATCGTGATTATGGCGCTTATTGTTACTGCTCTGGTAGTTTGACTGGTGGCACTTTGCTTTCTCGAGGAAGGCATATTTACGGCTCTCATGAGATGATAGCGGTTCTATCTCACTTGCGATTGAGGTCCAAAATTGTCAGGTGGATGAAACTAAGGGAGAGTAGTTACCGTGGGCAAGTCAGTCACTTGTAATGCGCAAATCAAACTGGATTTAACCGCTGGTCTGGAAAACAAAATGGGTGAGAAGCAACCATATTTAAGTCAGTTAGCGGCTTGGATTAGGTCTATCTGAGCAGCTAAGACAATGGGTCAAGTGGTCAATATGTATTGCCGCTGTTTCAAGTCAATTTTTCAGTGGCGTGAGTGAGAGTGCAATAAAACTGACGTGCTCTGCCTTGTCACGGCGTCACTGCACGCTGGTTCCAGTTCACATGTTAATTTAAACGCTACCAAGTCACCTGCAAGTCGTTGTGTGTTTTACTCTTGTTGACTGGCCAGCGTGCTGCAAATTGACGCAGCAAACACTCCTTAGCAATCGATTGCGCGCTGCTAGAGGTGACACAGTGCAGTGCTAGTGGAATCCTGGCAGATCGCTCCTGGACTGCTACTCGGTCGGCAACGGCAGCATTGCTAGATGTGGTGAATTCGCCTGTATTTGTCTCATGCACCAATGGAATGGAGCAGTTGTGCAGTTGTTAGAAAGCAATTGAAGTTGGCCAGCAGAAAGGCCGGAATTTGCGGTGTAGATTGCTAGGCGAACGGAAACGTGAGCTTGCATTTCGAGTGAGAGAACACAACGTTTGTGACCGGACGGGAGATGGTATTTCGTGCAGCTAAGTTTTGAGACATGAGCAACCTTGAAAGGAACTCGCCGAGCCGGCTGGAGCCAATGTATGCAGGCTGGATTGTGGGAATATTTGGAATAAGAGAAGCAAAACGTGCTAGAGCGATAAATACTCTGACTGTCGTGCACGCTGACATCGGATCACCTTTATATGCATGTGAGTAACCTTTACCACAGCAATTCTCTCTAGCATGCGAAACCACTACTAGCGCGCAGATCAATCATAGTGCCGCAAACGGAGTCTCCTACGCCGTACTTGACAGTCGAGACGCGCTTCCTTTGAAGCTCAGTGTAGATAGGTTCGGTGCGCAGGGCATCCTGGTACGTTTGCTCAACCAGATACTGAGAAAACTGTGCAAATTTCCCGTCTCCATTCGAGGATGGAGATTGATGCACCTCCCGATAATGTTCATGGAAATACGGCGGCGTACCAAAACATGATCAGAGTTGATGTAGTATCTCAGAACGAGTAACAATCCACGGTGGAATCACGCCATCTGCAACGTATGACAACATGATTGATTTGGGTCAATCGCTGGCCAGTTACAAAGCGATACCAAGAGGCAAACCTTCGCCCAATATACCGAAGAGCGCTGCTAATAAGAAACAGTCAGTGCTCCAAGCACAGTCGAAACAGATGCTCGCCGTAGTATGCTTAGCAGGAGTTAATTCCAAACTTACCACCTATTAGGTCATTTGTAATCCGCATATGAGTTACTTGTGCATTCAAATCCGCTGTAAGAAGTATGAGATCCTAACTGGTAACAGCGCGTAACTGCCTGTATCATTTGTGGAAGAATGCATCCTTGATGGCATCATAACCGCGGTCATTGGCATCATAAGCAGAAACCATAAACAAACAGCAGCTAGCGCTACTACTTACAGGAACATTAGTGGATGTCGAACGAGCTGCACACCAATACTTATGGGAATCCATTCAAGCAGCGATGACTCAGCCTTGGGGCTGAGAATGTTGCTGACACCTGCCTCCCCAGTGAGTGCCGCATCAGCATTTCTAAATGCATGCAACACATAGCCAGTGAGCGAACCGGGTGCAGTTAGTTCAATAACCACGGCAGAGTCACTGATACCATATTCGGACATGCTACACACGTCAATACTCAGCTTTAGACAGGAATAGAAAACGCAGTTATAATAAATTGGTAGAAATACTCCACGTTTATATTCTCAGTCAGGCAGCCACCACCCGCCCTGAGAAGCAAATACTGCCGTTTCATCTACTTAGGAAGTTTCGCACTGCGCATTCCATCTGACTCTTTGGTGCTGGAACTCGCAACGAGTATTTCCAGGCTTTGTTCGATATCACACAGCTATGAGAGATGATGACCGCTATGACCAGGCTACTAAATGGTATGCAGCGCCGCTCGCTATCCACTGACTTGCACAGTGCTAACTTGCGGAGGACACAGTAGCCCCCAACTTAAGGGGTCAAATATATCTGCGAATGTAGGCTGTCGAACAATTTGTCATGGGGTGCGAAAGGTGAACGTCGGAAGGGAAACTAAACAGTGTTTCCTTGTTAGGGGCTGGTTGTGATTGTTTTCCAGTCGGTAGGGCACGAAGATAACTACAGATGGTATAGGAGCATTGGCACTGTGGCTGCTGTCAATTAATTTGGGAAATACAGATAGTAGAGTGGAGTGAATGTATAGGTAGAATTCGTACATATAGACTGACGCAGACAGCCGCCACACACTCGGAAAAGCACTGTACGCGCGTTTCATCTTTGGGAATCGTCAGCAGTGCGCATTCTATCGGACCCCTGGTAGGGATCGAACCTGCAACTCGACTGTTGCCAGTCCGTGGTTGAGACCACTGAGCTACAGGGGACGGTAACGAACATCGTGAGTAAGTCAGTGTATAGTGAGCGGCGCTATATCACATCTAGTAACTTATTCACGATGGCCGTTGCCGTCCCTTGTAGCTCAGTGGTCTCAACCACGGACCGGCAACAGTCGAGTTGCGGGTTCGTGCCCTAACAGGGGTCCGATGGAATGCGCACTGCTGATGATTCCCGAAAGGATGAAACGCGCGTACAGTGCTTTTCCGAGCGTGACGGCTGTCTGAGTGAGTCTAGATGTGACGAATTACTACCTAATTTGGGAATTATAGAACAAAAGTCAACAATTTGGGTCTAGACTGGCGCAAGCGAAAAAAATTAACAATCAAGAAGCGAGTCATCAACAACTTTATGTATTCGCTTATTCATAATGCTGTAGGTAACAGAGAAAGTGACCCTTGTAGGGTTAGGCTACAGGCGGTGTCGGTTGTGGTGGAATTTTGAGGAAATATTCGTAGCTGTATAATGGCTGAGACAGTAATATGGCGCCTAGACATAGATAGCATAAAAATCAGGCACTTCAAGTTTGCTGTTATAACGCTTCAATAACACCTAAACCGCAAAAAGTGCTGCTTAATCCTGCTTCATTAGCAGGTTGGTAAGCACACTTTTACCTCCTGCATTTTCGATCAAGGCAAGCAAAGTAATTGTGTTTTGAAGTAGCTTTAAATCATGGTGTGCGGCATTATGATGTAATTTTATTGGTGGTTTAACGTAGGACCGCACAAAGCATTATTAGCTGTCCTTGAGTTCTAGAGAGTCAGTGATTCATCTGAACAGAACCTAGCACAACATTGCTTTGCTCCCAAAAACCTCATTGGACGTGTCGTTCAGGGAAATGTATTAGGCCAATTGTATTTCTTCATTAACATAAATTTTATATATAACCAAAAAATAGTGGCGAAGCAATTTCTCTTCGATAAGTCTCTTCAGACACATGCACTTATGCATCCAATTGTTACAGTCATAACAAGCTATTTTTAGCTTAACACATACAGCCGGATTGGGTCTGGGGGAAATCGTAGTCAGTGGCTAAATTTGAACATCATCTTGGATCAAGTTCTCACAAATCCTATCCCTGTTTCTCGGCCCTAGGTTTGTATTTTCTCTTCCTGTCTGATAGTTTTTAAATCATTAATTTTCTCTGTTCATTGATTGCTGTACGTTTTACTAGTTTGCATCTGAGATGATAGTACGAAATGGTATGGTCTTGCAACACGCGTCTTCTAAGTCTATTGTTCGGAATATATTAATTAGACCCAAAGTCAGATTTTCGGGCTTATTTCTGAAACTCCGACCTGCTTGCTCGTCGCGTGCTAGCATCTGAGCTTTTCCCTGAAATTTTGTCGGTAAACAATGTTTGAGTATCATAGCCGGAAATTTGACTTTCTCGGTTTTCTTGTGGTCAAATAGGTTTGGAAGTGGTCAGAACCATCCATCCTTGCTTGCGCTTCTCACTGTATCCTGCTGGCGAGAGCTTTCCTTCGAAACTGTGAGTGGACTCAGTGTTGAACAACACGGAAAAGAAAAGTTGACTTTGTCAATTTCATTGTAATTCAGATGGGATTGGAAGTGTTCAGTATATCGGAATCTCTGACTTTCAGATCTCTTCTATGGGTCACGGCATTTTGGTCGAGTTTCGCATTGTCTTGAGTAAACTCGGCAGAAAATCGAACCACCTCCTTTCCTGTTATCAAATTCTTTTGGAAAAATTGTTTGAATTGAACATTTGACTTAGGACGAATCGCCGCTAATAGCCCTCAATTACCAGCGCCTAGCTAGTGAGATTAATTGAGTCCATATCAATGTAAACGCGGTCTTTCCGACTAAAGTCCTTGCCGATTAAATAGTCCGTTACCCGTAACCGGATTTTGATTACGTTTCTTCTTTAATATTATACAAATCCGCCTTTCTGCTTGGTTCATCCTTCCGTTGCAGTGGTCAGAAAGAGTTGTCTTAGATCCTCGGGTATTCTTTCGGTTGACTCTCTGTTACTATGTGGCAAAACGGGATGTCTCAAAGCAATTACCGGCTCGTCGGGAGACATGCAGCATTAAATGTGTACTCGGTGGTTCCATAATCACGTACTGGCTTTGGGCCCACAGCATTATGCTCTCCTATTTAGCAACGAACTTTTACTCTGCAGCTATAGCGATTGCTCTCAATATACGACTGAGCGCTGCTCACCAGCAAAGGACAGCCATGTTTCTATGGGTGGCCTGCACTCTCTGTTGACTTCTCTAGACAGGAAACTCGATTGGATTGTAAGACGTCTGGATATTTCAGGCTGATTCGGTAAGGATACATTGAGAATCTGTCTTAGAAATCCCAGACTGTTTGTGAACCCGGTAAAAGAATTACTTGGATAGCGTATTTGATTAAGCTACTAGTGAAGGTAAAGCGTAGAATTGTGCGCCTGGCAAGAAAAACGCAAGAATGGTGAAAATATGTTTTATGCAAAGGCAGATGCGGAGCATCCCACACTTGTCACATGCTCATTGCCTTCCAACTCAACCAGCACCGTCCGCTCCTCGCAGGTGGAGTCTGGTACAGCTACAGAGTCTACAAAACAAGATGCGAAGCCAGGAGCACCTTGGTCCATGACGCGCGTTGTACATACACTGCGTCGTCGTGACTCGTATTCCTAATTTGGCCACAGTTTTCGCGGGCGGAAGCGGGACGTTCTGTGCTATTCTGCGGACCAAAGAGGGACGCTTAACACACCCCACGTTGTTTCAAAATATGCTGACTGTACGAAATCTTGAAAAGCTACATATTTACATGCATTACTTCATGGCAATAACAAAGAGTACTTAGTCCAGTAGTCAGTGCAGTGGCTGCACTACTGGAGTTGACGTGCTGTTTGACATTGTATCATATGGGACCAGTTGTAAAGCAATATATAGCAGATGAATGTATTTTAGTTAGTGAGGCTGGGGGCTGCAGTGAAGTAGTAATAATAGTGAAGTAGTTCTCAGGGTCTACCTGGTGCTCATGTTCTCAACGTTACATTTCATCATAAGCATCCCTTTCATTGTTTGAACGCTAACCTGCGTTGCCTCGATTGTCCATGCATTGTTCACGTTTGAGGAGACTCTCACGGTAGGTACATTATTCCCAGGGAGATAGAGAATAAATGCAATAAGTTTCGTATTTGTTCACATGTGACCGAGCTGGCCAGGTAATAGGAAAACGCCCTTACCCACCGCATATCAACGTCTAATTTTGTTCAGTCCCACTCGGAAATTTTGTTGGCTGGTACAAACCCACAAATGTTGTTAACTTCGTCAATCAGCTCCTTCTCGTTGATTTCCAGGTCTGGGAGTTTAGGTCCAACCAAAATGAGGCTTGGTTCAACCATTTCCCAGAACAGTGGTTGTTTCAGTGCCACCCAACTGAAGCCACCGGTTCTTGAAATGGGTTCATTCTTCCCTGCAGATTATCGACGAAATTGACGCAGAAGTTGGTGATAACATTTGTCATATATCTGTTTTCCTGATGAGGTCACTTGTTCGAGTTGATAGATTCGAATCTTTGCCTCGTTTGGTACATAGGTGTTTCTGCTCTTGTCACTACACTTTTTCAAGATTCCGTACACTGCAGGCAACACTTCCAGTCCTGAAATACTTTGTTCGTCAATTTTAAGTTAAGTCGCGTAAAAAATGGTAGACATGTTTTTTTAAAGCAGTGCCACAGGTCAGAGTATGACCCTTCTAAAAGACGTTATTGTAATGTAGGACAATTTTGTCGAGACAAGAAATAGGATTTCAATGCTGTTACGAGCTTCAGGATTGTCTCCTCTGCTGGCATAATTGAAAGCCAGCTGGTTTTCCCGAATCCTTGAATTCCTTGGTACTCTACTATTACAGATTCATTGATTGTCTTTACTTCTTCAATGCCAGCAGTGTAAAGACCAAACTAAGAATAGATATTCGCTACAAATGTTTCAACAACAACGGGAAGACAGCCTGCTTACGTTTACAATGTGTTGTGGACGAGGTAGGTCAGGCAACCAAGCCACAAACTTTTCCTCCAGTCGAAAATTTCAACGTCGCAAATACTCAGTTTTGTCCTTTTCTCTAAACTCCACCAAAATTTGTGTTGCTGTTGTCATCGCAAACCCCACAGCTTTCTGGTAATATTATTTTGTTCTAACATTTCTTTCTGCAAATCCACTAACAGCGTTTGATGTGTTATCAGTAAGTGAATGCAGATTTAATAACTTTACTTCAGTACCCAATGAAGGTACACTATATCTCACAAGGAGTGGAAACGTCTTTAATTCCGTGTGGCTTGGGGCGTCTGTGAATATTGACACGAATTCGCTTTCTTCGATTGTTATTGAATCTGGTCTCTGACAAAGGGGAACAGGCTATTTGTTATTATTGCTTCACATATTTTGCAGGCACAAGCAGAACTTTGGCTCGACGAATTTCACTACCAACTTGTTGGTTCAATTCATGGTGCGGAAACAGTGGTAGTGAAAACAGTGTGATAAGCGCAAGTACTTTGCGAATTCTGAGCTACCACCGTAAGCAATAGAACATTCGGATTCGCATGTGTCGCACCAAACATACGAATCGTTATCACGTGTTGCTTCCAAAATAAATGGAACATCGCTCTCTAATTGTGTAGTCATCTTGCACGTTCGTTTGGACATTATTTCTCGCAAACTGTACTTAATGCAGGTGTTCTCTTCTAAGCACACAAAAATCCCATCATTGCTTCCTTCCCTCGGTTTTTATTGTCTTAGAAAGTCTCCCTGTCGCTTTGCCCACCCAGGCAGTTGACTATCTGTCACAAACATGCTCGTCCCGTTAGTTTGGTCTTATGGCTTGTAAGCACCGTGATGCAAATTCCAGCATGAACGAAGCAGGCAGATGAGAAAATGTATATATGCTCAGAGCGGAACATTCTGAGGTCGCCGACCACAATCCGCACATTAGTGCGTACCGACAAGCATACTTAAAAAAGCGGAACGACAACTTGAAGTGCATGATTATCCCGTTTAAATCGGGACGAGTGGCCACCATACGTATACCGATAGCAGTTCTTTATCCGGGAGTGCAGCTGCATCCTGTGATTCTCTCCAAAAGATCGTATACTAGATGACCTTGAGTGGTGCAAAGTTTTGGTTACTCAGAAACTGCGGCGGAGGTTACCCGAAGTTAATGTGCGATAACGTACTAGACTCGGTACCTAGCCAGTCGACCGGTCTAAACTAATGCCTCACTTATTATGTATTGTACTGGCCACGTAAGAGGAGCCCCTGTGCTCTTCTGCGAATCAACTTTAAAACCATGGGCTCTGTTGTCGTTGTGAAACAAGACTTTGCGCTGATGGATAGGTTGAAATTGAGAGCAGCTAATAGAAACTAAGGACCGTCGTGAAACAGGTGGCGAGCCGAAGGACACTTTGCGCCTTATCGGCGTCCGTTCTTGTATCGCACAATTTTGGCTCATCATACCCGGTTACTTCAGGTGATCTTCAGTGACGTGAGTAGCCTCTGAAACAAGCTGGATGTGGTCGGTGCCACGGTCGATAACTGTCTGTTAGCTATTCTCTCCTTCACTAAATGTTCTCTGACAAGGCAACATACGGTGTTGCTGGTTCCCCAGACTACGCTCTGCTAAGGTGTGACCGAGCTTCCACTCGTCGCGGAGGTGGTGTGGCTTTGTAGGTTAACTTGCCTTAACTGTTCATAAAAAGTAGACATTCCGCTCCCCAGACCGTTTCGTAGAGGCGCTCGATTTAAATTTGCCTATCTCCCATGCACAACCTAAAGATGCGCTGGGACATACATGTTATAGCAATGTTCCATGGATCCCATTAATTTAATCTGTGCTCACTCGACAAATAGATGTTCAGTGACGAGGCGATACAATCTTTCAGATGTTGACTGGCAGAATTTTTCAGTGATGCTGTTTGAGGGGGTTTCACGATTGACCTTCTAGATCTTGCCCTGCATGTTCTCCTACATTAAATCTTTGATTAGTCTACCATCATCATGGAAAATCAAAATCCGTCAATCTTAGAGCTGGTCTTCGCCAATTCGATTGATTACGTCAGAAACCTGGAATAATATTCACCTCTGGCTGCTAGTGACTTGGTATGCATTTCATTCAACTGCATTCTCAATCGAGTATCAAATGACCGAACCATCCGAAGAGAAAACAAAAGGCTTGCCGAATTTTAAGTAATGAAGGCCACGGCCAAAACTCACCTTGCAATATTTCGTAATCTGATAATATTCAGGTAGCTTGGAACGGATATAAGGCCAACTTATCTGAGTCGTCACTCAATTTCTCTGAGAAATAAAACGAAGCAAAGGCACCCAGATTTGATTCCGTGGCTCAAATGCCGCTTAACAGACGGAACAGACGTTGACGCACTTACATGCCTGCTCCACCTGCATGAAACTTGAAAAATTACCATGAAGTTCGAAAAGTGTACAGGCAGTATCTACGACGTAATCGGTTGCAACATGAAATCGAGCTTACTCATACAGCCTCTTAAAACTAAAAATTCATTTTGCTTACATGAAAAGGCGCATCTATTTCCCGGTGTTGTCCTGTACTTCCGTCTCAGCTGTTGTTACCAAGCTTGACAAGATTTCATTGTTTGAAGAAAAGTATTAAAGCGAAGTTGTTCGTTACTGCCACTTGCTGCATCTAAGTTTGATGGTAAACGTTCCGGTAGATTCTCCTCTGAAGACATTGGTAAACAAATTTCTACGGGAACTAAGCACTACTAAAGTTGCAATAATCGCAGCCATCAAACTAGAAGTGTTGTTTGAGTTGACAAATGAGCATTAATGTCCAAATAAGCGACGGCGTAAAAAATTACTCCGCAATAGCTGTCTACCTAAGTGGCAGAAATGCTGTTGTAAAACTCGTAAAAAAGGAGTCAAACACCTTAATGAAAAGTATGGACCTATTAGTCTAAGCAGGGTGTTGAGCAAGCTCATTGGACAAAATGTGAAAGAAACGGCTGAAAGATATTTTAGGGATGAGTGTTGGCTGAGCTTGGGAGTTTGACCGCAAACTCTTCGTCACCACTCGAGGTGACATCGTCAGTGCGCGTTCATTTAGCAGAGTGGCGCGTACCAAGCGTCAGTGTGTGTAATTGATCGATCTTCTAGACGATAGTCTGAGTTTGGATTGTTCAACGAGCACATGAACATCGAAATCGATCTCTGATTCTCATCTAGTAGTGTACGCGTGCGTTCCTCCTCCGTTGTCGGCGTTTGATGCGGTTGTCTGGCGTTCTGTGTCGTTAGATTTAATCTACAAATTCCGTGATCTTTCATTCGTAGCGCTGTATATATGGCATCTATTTCAACGCGTCGGTTTATTGAATTGTCGGTAGAATACCATGCTTCCAAAAACTCTCTAGCTTGCCTCGAATTTCCACGGGCTAGGATCTTAACGTTCTCTAGGTCTAAGTGGTGGCCTTCTTGGTCTTCATGCATGGAAACCAGTGAATGCGGGTCGTATCTCCGTATGACCATTCTGTGTTCGTTGATCCGTGTTGAAAGTTTCCTTCCAGTTTGCTCGATGTAGTGTTTGTCACACTCTTTACAATTAATTTTGTAGATGACATCATTCTGACTGCCTTGTTTGACTTTATCCTTCGGTTTTGTAAGCAATCTTCGCAAAGTGCCAGTTGGTTTTATGAGCTACCAAGATTCTGTGTGGTCGTAGCAATCTTGACGTTAATTCAGACACGTTCTTGATGTAAGGAAGCACAACTCGTTTATCTGCGTTTTCCTGCTGTTGTTGATGCACCTTCTTCTTTAGGCTTCTTCTGATGGAGTTTCTTGGATACCCGTTGTTTTGCAATACCCGGCACGGATGGTTCTCTTCCCTCTTCTTCAATTCTGTCGTGCTGCAATGTGTTTAGGCCCTATTGAAATGGCTTTGAAAACAGCTTTTCCTGTGGTTTAGTGGATGGTTCCTGCGGTAGTTTAATATTTGGTCTCTGTGGGTCTCCTTTCGATATACACATGTCTAAAGTGTTCCGTCAGTGTTTCTTTGGATCAGTACATCTAAGAATCGTAACTATTTGTCGTTTTCGAGTTCTATGGTAAACTTGATATCCTGGAATGCGTTGTTGGTCAAATCAGGTGTGTCTGAACTAACGTCAAGATTGCTACGGCTAGATAGAATCTTGGTAGCCCACAAACCAACTGGTACTTTGCGAAGATTGCTTTCAAGTTCGAAGGACAAAGTCAAACAAGGCAGTCAGAATGACATCATCTGTAAAATTAACTGCAATGAGTGTGACAAACCTTGCACTGGGCAAACTGGAAGGAAACTTTCAACAAAGATCAATGAACACACAATGGCCATAAGGATACATGACCCACATTCACTGGTTTCCATGCATGAAGACCAAGAAGGCCACCACTTCGACCTAGAGAACCTTAAGATCCTAGCCCGTGGATATTCGAGGCAAGCTAGAGAGTTCTTGAAAGTATGGTATACTACAGGCAATTCAATAAACCGACGCGTTGAGATAGCTGCTATATATACAGCGCTACGGATGAAAGATCACCGATTTAGTAGATTAAATCTAACGGAACAGAACGCCAGACAACTGCATCAAACGGCGACAACCGAGGAGGAACACACGCGTACACTAAGAGATGAGAATCAGAGATCGATTTCGATGGTCAAGTGCTCGTCGAACAATCCAAACTCAGACTATCGTCTAGAAGATCGATCAATTACACTCATTGACGCTTCGTACGCGCCACTCTGCTAAATGAACGCGCACTGACAATGTCACCTCGAGTGGTGACGAAGTGTTTGCAGTCAAACTGCCCGGCTCAGGAAACGCTGAGGCTACCAACTTAACAACCTGTGCTACCAACATTTGCTTCTAGGTCGCATATTTTATCTAGTATGTGTTGCTCGTTTTCTCCCAACTCGTCTTTTGTATAGGCTATTCATAGGTTACCAACATTTTAGTGGCCTGCGGACATTGGGCCGAAGCGGTTGATCAAGGAAAGCGCTTAACCCATTGTTCCTAGACTATACCAAGTCTTTTGATACCCATCCGCATTTTCGCCTTTTTAAGCTACAGAACTGTGGTGTCTCTGGACCAATCCTACAATGGATTTTGGCTTCGTTAACCGGAAGGATGATGAGTGTTGATGTGCGTTCCAGTCTGTATTTTAATCCGTGCGTTCGCGGTGGTGTAGCGCAACGGCCAGTTCCTGCACCCCATATATTATATTTTTCTCTAATGAATTACCAGTTGAGCTAGGAGTACCATCCCTAATTTTTCCGAAGAACTTAAACATCATATCCAAAGTAAATGAACTTAGTAGTTACTGGTCATACAACCGGCTCTAGCTACACTATGGCACCGTCAGCTACCCATAAATCTTGCCAAACCTTCAGTTTTGAAAATTGGCTATTATAACCCACCGACGCATTATAACGTTCGGAATAATGAAGTGTCGCATGTGCCACTTCAAGCTGACTAAAAGTCTTACTGCCGTCTAGTGAATATTGCATGGTAGCTGCTCGCCAGAGTTCCAAGATATTGTTGATAATTCGCAGGTCATCCGATATTATGACAACCGAATGCTTCGTGAGACTATTTGCAGACTTCGCTAGGTCGCACTTTGAATACTGCCTACAGGCTTGTCCTCCTTACTTACTTCGGGACAAGATGGCAGATGAACGCGTCTTACGGTTGGTGAAAACAATAGTATTTTATTTAAGGATGCTGATTTGCTCTAAAATGCTACTCAAGATAGGAATGTTAAAGAGATCCTAAAGGCGAATTCCATTTGACCTTGTCCACACCTGTCGCGTAATAACAGGTCAGCTCGACCCTGATTTATCGGAAATGTTCCATCCCACACGGAAGCCAACTCATTGTGGTCATTCGCTGAGGTTGTACAAAAGTTAGTCGGACTGCGTTGGAGCTGACTGTCGGTTATCACACAAGGTGACATAATTTTGGAAATAATGGCGGAGGCATTGACGGTACGAACGGTGAAATGTTTCGAATATCCAACTTGACGCCATGGTCTGCAGTTTAAAATATTCCCCTTCACAAGTTGGCTTTACACTCAGCTGTTAAAGCTTACTCTAGTAATTTTTCCCTCTGCATTCCCAACGTAATAAATGTATTGTTGTAGCTTACCTTGTTTGCAAACCTCATCCAATTCTGCTTTTCTTCACTTGGCAATTACAGCAGGTACTGCTTGTACTAAGCAAGTGAGCATCACTTGCTCGAGCATAGTGTGTATCTGGAATGTTGATTTGCCTCCAGGTAGCAGATTCCTCGTAAATGTCTCTCTGGAATCAACGACGATTAGATGGTGGAACCTTCGCCAGCTTGTGCTAAACTTCGGTCTCAATTAAAATTGACTTGTCTATGCCCACGGCAAGGTGAAATATCGCAACAGCACCTTCATTTGCATGGCTTTGACTCCAGCCTTCTCATTGCAGTGGCTTCCGCACTTAGCAGTAAATGAATTATATATCCTTTTGGGATTCACACCGATTGGAAGTAGAATCTCAAGCCACGTACTCTAATCGGATTTACTGGCACACATTTCATCACACGCTCGTGTGCTTATACTCTTTCGATCCAGCTTTCGTCAGCGCTGTTTAATGCATTCCATCTCTCGGATCTAAGTTGTGTGAATCATCTGTAAGTTCAACATCGCCGTTTTGCACTGTTCCCGCGGAAGCGGAATCGAGAAATTTTTCCAAACCGCAGACCACAAAGCCACTTATATGGTCTTCAACGGAAGTCAACTCAGTGCTCTATACGATGAGACTACAACCACAACTGTGGACACAAGCGAATTCCTATTTAGCATGCTGTGTCCAAATAGCTTACTCGTTTTAGTTAAATCTCAGAGCTTAATAAACAAACCACCCACCCGCTCAATCCTCTGCTGCCAGCCGTGGAAGCACCGAACTCATTTACACTGTAATCACAGCGACAGCTAAACAACCACACAAATGACCGCAAAGGCATCAATCGACGCATTGGTTTTTAACGACCAAGCAACAGTTGCTCCTTATCCCACACCACGGCTGACGGTACCATGTGGCTTTCCTTCGTGCCATGAAAATAGACGGAACGGTATTCAATGTGAAAATTGCCGAAGCAAGTGCTATTCTAAATGGTCAACACTCCCATTAAGCCAGCTGAAAAACATAATAGCACACAAGCTTCTCGAGGGTTCTGTGAAGTATCTATAGTTATCACACTGGTAAAGATCGTAAATAAACTAACGCAGAAACAAGTGAGACTGTTGGCAATCACTGAACAAATGTGGCAAACCAAAGTTAATTCTTTTGCAAAAATTTTGGCTGTGATCAAACCCTAGATCTTTCCATTATGCTCCGCTGCAAAACAGCGGAACAATGCTGGGCAGAGCAGCAATTGCTTACCCAGTGGGTTTAGAATTTAGCGCCGTCCACTGCCGAAACAAACCTAAGACAACAACCGCCAGTCCGACTGAAATAAACACGGTCAAAGCCTCATCTACCCTCTAAACTGTTCAGCATTTCAGAATGTCGTCGACATTGTTTGTGGCTGGAACATGGTTTCTACAAAAATCCAACTGGAAACTTAGGTCTTCAGTTACCCCCAATGGGCCTAAAGTAAATCAAGAAGACAAAGTTGTATTTCAACAGCCTCCACTGGTTGTATGCAGACCAGTTGGGCAGCTGATATCAGTCCGAACTACACATAGTGTACCATCGGTAATCTGCACCAAATTCCAGAGTCAAGGACAAATTAATTAAAAGAAAAACAACTCTGTGATGTGAACCAGTGGAACTCCATGTGTGACATCAAAGGTGTTATAGTTAAGCCTGACAAATTCACTCGGATCGTGCGTCACCCAAACTCACAGCACTATGTTGAATCGAGAAAGCTTCGGGTTTTATTGACTTCCGCTGATGAAACTGAAGCTATCTTATTCTCCACACCGCGTTTTTCGGAATTTGTCGTGTTCCTTCCACATCTTTTCGGACATTCCGCAGAGCGATCACAAACTGGCGAAGCATGACTTGGAAAAGCAGCGATAGGAATCCGTGGCTAGGAGGATCCTTGTACACAGTGTTCCCGGGGCGGGAGGTCAGGATGAGCGCGAAGCGACTGCCCACGACCAAGAGCAGTGGCAATACATTCGAGAGACTCTCTCCCTGGAATATGTCATAACGCAGTCTATCTCGAGGCAACGGTCTTGTAATTACAAAGGAAATGGCCCGAGGAATTTGAAAGTATTGCTTCAATTAAGAGAGAAGTCTACTAGGTTGTTAGGGAGCTGGTTCGCCGGCCGTAGCAGCCTACCTACAGGGCTCCAGTTCAAAATGGCTTCCCCTAAGCAAACATACAAAAGCAGTCACTTAGTCGGACCACCTTCAGATGACAGTTCGGATAGCTTCACTCAGGTAGCCAATGAAACTGACAAACGCATTTAATGTGCTACATCTAAAAAGTGGAGCATCCAGGTAATGGCGGGATATCTGGATCCGACACAGATGAGTTAATCACCTTACCCAAAATAAGAATTATTTGTCAACTTTTCACCGGTCGGTACAACATCATACCCAATGCATCACACGACGCTTTACAAGTATACAGAAACTTTCCTCTATGTACACCAAAGCACAACGTCTCCTGGGTAAGCTTGCCAAACTGCGATTAAGTCATGTATTCTACGCCTGGGACCCCATATCCGTAATTTGGACTTGGCTACATTCAGAAACCACCGACGCCGAGGTCACGTTCCATGGCATGTCCCTCAATCAAAACGATCGCCCCTGTAAGGGCGATGGGCCAATTTTATCCTACTGTAATGAGCTGCAGTGCGAATAGTTGGACGATCCCAAAACCCTACTCAGAGATTTGCTCTCGTATAGTCTGCTACTAAGGCGCAAAGACACCTTCCTTTTGGCGGTTGTTTATCGTCCCCCAATGTTTGCCTGACACTAGTGTTAAGGAGGGTATTTCGATGGTGATACAGCCGAGTTCTAATCTCCAGTGACTTCAATGTTCACGATTTGGAAGTTTCGACCTCTTCCAACAAACAATTCAAGGCAGTCTTACATGAGCTTATTAAAAGCAATACGCTCTTGATCCATCTCAGTTCGCTCACTAGATTCAGAAGGAGAAAGAAACCACATGTGCTTGATGTAGTGCTCACGAACGTAGAGCTCTTGAACAAACAATCAAAGATAGAGAACTGTTTAGGACACATCGAGCAGCTAACAATCCCTTAGGACCATTTGTGTTATGCGGAATATCCGCAAGAGCATAGTGACTTGTTTCGAACAATCATACACTAGGACACACTAACAGAACTTGTTGTCGATGCAATTCTGGATTTTTGGGACAATTGCCCCATTGCTAGTGAATGAAAAGAGTTTGCTGGCAAGTTTAGTTATCTGATTAAATCCGAATGCTTAAACAGACCCAGTAGTTCTACAACAGCAACATCAGTCATTAGAAGTAGAACCCGAAAACACATGGCGTTAAGAGACGCAGGGTGGCATGTGTATACGGCGAACCCTAACCATGAAAAATGGAGCCATTGTGTAGCGCATTGTAATCAACGTATCGCACTTGTACGTGAGGCTAAATTAGTTCATCTGCAGAGCCTAGCAGAACGGTTTTGGGCTAATAATGCGCTTCTGTACAGACATGTGAATAGCCTCCAACATATGAAGCGCGGTTTCCCCCCACTCACCTCAGCTAATGGGTGTGCTCAAACTGCCGAGGAAGTGGTCAACTTTCTACAGCTGCGATATGCTCCAATATTTCGACGCACCACTAGCACACGTCACATAAGTGTCCCATTCCCCCAGGACGCCAATATTCACATAGTCACTTTTGGTTCAGCGGCCGTGTTTGAGAAAGCCGAGATTGTTGCGCACCCATAATTCCCTCGGCGTTGAGAACATTCCCCCGACAGCACTTCAGGTGGTGGCTACGTGGATAGCTGGGCCATTAGCTCGATTTTCCGAAGATGCCTGGATGAACAGCAGGCACCCAATATGTGGAAGCAAGGCATTATTCCCGCGATTTTCAGGAGTGGTAGCTCTTCGGAGGCCGTTAACTGTCGCCCAGGGATTCTGCTCTTGATTCTCGCAAAGCTGATAGCGTCAGTCATAGCTCTGGCTCTAGTGGGCTACTTTGTATGATCTAACATCATAGCACAGGAGCAAGACGGATTCCGTAAGCATCGGTCATGTACTACAAATCTGTTGGTTGCGCGTGGCAGCTGGACAGAAATGGCCGACTTTGTGACCCGCACTGATGTCATCTACTTCGACTTTTATAATGCCTTCGAGCGAGTAGTTCTCATAGTCCCTCTCCAAAATCTGCATCCATACGGAATTATTGACTTGGTCTTTAGATGGATCGAAAATGTTCTGCTTCAGCAGCAGCTTCAAGTTCTGGTTAGCTGTTCATTTTTTGATCCTATGGACGTGGACTGCGGTGCCCCCTAGGGATCGGCGTTAGGACCGCACCTATTCCTTTTCTTCATCAACGACTCGCGCGTGTGCTTCTAGTCGAAGTTTCTGCCTTTTGCCTAAACAGTAAGTTATGGCGGGCGACCGGATGTCAGGACGGACACGGTGTGTTGCAAAGTGACTTAGAACATGCTTTTGAATGGTCAAAGGCGCATCTAATTCCGCTTAACGGGGACAAGTACACGGCTGTACATATGCACCACAAGTCCATTTACGCATATAAGCTGGGAGAGCACATGCTGAAAACAGCTTCACAGGAGCGCAATCTTGGGTTGATAATGCAACTTGACCTCGGCTATTCGGCGTAGTCTTTGAATGCGTCCAAAGCGCTAACCAACGCGTTGGTCTCCTACGGAAGGCGTTTAGGCGGTTTCACCCTGTCATCTTCCCCAAAATGCTCAATGCGTATGTGAGGTCCTATGTGGATTACACGATTCAGGCCTTGCAAAATAAGTTAACACTTGATATGGTTGCACTGGATACCGCAAGGCGAATGGCAACTAAAAAGGTGAAGGGAACGCTCCACCTGCCATATCACCTGCGACTGAAAACGTTAGCAGTGTCCCGCCGAAGTTATCGCCGTCTACGTGGCGACCTCATGCTGACGTTCCAGATCTTGAAATCTGGCGTTGCGCATGCCGCCACCTCCTGAAAGTAAGCCGCAACACAAAATTATGGGGTCATCAGCTAAAACTGGCTACACTATACATTCGGCTAGAATGCCGCGGGAACTATGTTTCTCTTTGTGTTTGTCACCGCTGAAACGTTCCCACGATTTTAGTCATTTCCGTGCCCCCGCTACCCGTTCTTAAAAACGACTCGACGGTGCATTACAAGAACTGCTTCACCTGATCTGATTTCTGTGCACTTAGTGACGATGGGACGCAGAAAAACATACCGCTTTCCAACCCTCACGAATTTGGTGGAAACGGATACGCATGTGCTTTATCCAACATCAGTTGAAATAAAGTGGATCGACACATACGAATATCCCGCTGTGTCCACCAGTGGGAACTTAAATTTGCTGAAACTTTTTCTTATAATTTGAACTTTCACTACGATCGTCGTGCGGGACCTGTTAAGCTGCAGTATTTTAACCGTAGTAAAACATTGTTCTATTATTCGATACAATATAAAACATTTTCTAAGTGTTCTTATACGGGATAAGATGTCAGCTACATAAAAAGTGCTCCAGACCTGAGATTTAGTCCGTCTGCACAATTCCACGCCGCAGAGAGGCAGGGCAATGCTCTACTATCCGCCCCGACAGGCGTCTAGGCGCGGGTCGGATGTATCGTGCACCACAGGTGCAGCTGGACTGATATAGAGCAAACAATTCGGACTGGACCGGAATTTTGCCCGTGAGACGTTTTGTTATGCGCAGACCAGTCTCACCAAGGGTATGAACTCTAGAGGGTTGGTACATCTGGTACCATGCGGTGGACAACTTCCCATTCGGCTGGTCAAAAATGATATCACGTTTGGCAAAAACTGGAAGAAAAACGTCCATTACTCTCACAGTCGCTGCTAATGTAAGCCGAACGCGAACTACAGAATGATTTTAATGAAAGCGTTACAGGTGCCTATTGCATTCTACCGTGCTGACGAGGAAATCCCATTGGGCTTCAAACCTCTCTGGGTTGCAGATATTTGATGCACAATGGAACAGACAACGCATTAATTTTCTTGAATACCTCTTGGGCACAATACTGAAGAACCGTTCATATTGTCCTACGCAGGTTGGTTTCCGGTACATGCCTTGCTCCAATGAACCATCATTTCTGCGGTGCAGCAAGATGTCCAGAAAAGGTAGCTTGTTGTCTTCCTCTGTCTCCAAGGCAAAATATAACGATGCATGGACGCTGTTAAACTGCATGATTTGATGAACTTAATCGGTTTGGATCAGAAACAAAGATTGTATCACCCGTAGAACGATGATAACAATAAATTTATGCGTTTATGCGCCGAAGAGGGTCCGTTTTACTCTTTGCGAGAAAAAAGTCAGCAAGTAGCGGTCCCTAAGGCATCCCCATCACAAAACCATGCAGAAGCTTGGACCCGTCGACCGAGTCTAATAGTTTTTCACACAACAACCCAGGAAAACTCCGGCGCAAAAATCTTATTGAAGCAAACTTTACACCACTGAAGGTCACCTAGTAAAAAATCGCTTGGGAGAGCAGCATAAGACTCAGTGGCATTCATGAAAATGAAGCTACAATCGGAATACGAGTCAACGTGACGCGCGGTATTTACAACACTGGTCACCGACTTAGGTGCTTTTGGTTGCGCATCCTATTTTATGGACTCTAAGGTTGTCCCAGCTTTGGCCTGTGTGGAGGAGCGGCAGCGGTGGTGTTAATAGGCAATGCGCATGAGATAAGAGAAGGATGCTCCTCATCCGCCTTTGCATTCAACATCTAGTTAATCTACCTCCGGGTTTTCTTGACATATGTAACGGTCTCCGCTACAGCCTCGCTATTAGTTACATCCAAAACGCCATTCGAGTGCTTAGGAATAACAGGCACACCAACAGTAGTTTGCGAATATTGTAGGGAGGCGCAATGCAGTGATTGATAGGAGGACAGAAAGACTACCAAAACTGGGGCGGGCGGAAACAGGAACAAGCGCAGTGACGTCGAGCAGACGGAGCAGCACTGGTCTGACGCAATGAGATGAGAAAGGAGCACGTGCGGCGTCAGTTATTGAGCCTGAGTCAAGAAGAACGGCGGGGATATTCATCGGGAAAGCAATAACTAAGGCAAAACAGTCGTTATTGCAGCCTACTGGACCAACCCCAAGCAGAGTAATGCATCCAGGTTCAAGCAAATTACGAGCTGTCGAACTACCTTGGGTAGGTCAGAATGGGACGCTTTGTAGCGTAGTTACGGGGGTGAAATTGGTGGGGAATACTCCAGCACGAGACCCCCAAAGCGTATGGACGTTTCGCGAGAGGAAGCCAGGAGAGATGGTACGTCGTGGGAAGGAAACGTGACTCTAATGTACGCCTACGTGAGCAGTGAAATAGCTTGTGATCGCGCCAATAATGATTGTGCTTCATTGCCGCGTCATTCATGTTACACTTTTGTCGTGATCACTCAGAATGTTGCTCAACTGGCCAGCGCCGTTTGCAGACGGAAACATGGGTACATGGGTGAAGGAGTTTGAGGTGATTGCGGCATGTAACGGAGTCAGAGAAAATGCCAGCTTACTGGCCGCCTTTGGCAGCCTGCTGTCGGGAAGAGCAAATGTGACGTATCTACTAACGCGCTAGGTCTAGGCTGGCTGTTTGTTGATATTAGGGCGGTACTTTGACGGAGTTCGGGAAAGCGACTGACAACAAGCGCTGGCATAGTTTCACTCAGCGAAATGGAAGGCGCAAGATGATCTGGAGGTGTACTTTCAGAGACTGAACAAACACTTGGTGATCACTCTTCCGGATTTGAATGGCGACGCGAGAGAATGGCTGCTGAGAGGCGCATTCGTCCGAGTTTTGACCAAACCCAAATAGGATAAGGTGAAATTGGCATTTATGTCTGGGTTTAGCGAGGCAGAAGAGCTTGTTGCAGTAACCCAATATTTTTCTTAGCCTGTGATGGTGAAAGGAATCTGGCCGTCAGAGCTGGAACGCATTGTATACCAGCTATCGGGGAAGTTGGAACAGCTGTTGGGGGAAGCACCGAGAATGGTGGCACAACGCAATGAGTCCGGATGACGGGATGCGCATCGCTGCTTCCGATGCAAGCAGGTTGATCGTTATGCCACTTATTGTACAAACAGAAAATGTTAGCATTGTTTCTCGTTCTCTTTGTCGGGTCGGTGGTCTGTACCCTCCCTTAAGATAACAATTAATGGTGTCGTGGTCAGTACCATGGTAGACACGAGTGCGAGAGCTCCATTACAAAATGTTCGACGGTGTCCCGTTAGCTCAGCCATCAATCACGATGCAAACGTTCGGAGAACACGGCTTGTAGGTGACAGAGGCACAGTGATTGCGATTGGGAATTGTGGCTGTCTGCCTGTGTCGAACTGTGACGAAACTACACCAAAATTGTGGAAACGGTCAGTAGCCATTCCATGTTTGTCATATAGGGGCAAAGGAAACAATCATCGGTAACGACAACCTTAAGCGGCTCGGTGCCAAGATTGATTTGAGAAAGACTTTTGGATTGTAGGCAGCGAAGCGATCGCGATGAGCACAGGAAATGCAACCAGATAGATGCCGTGACGGTTCTTTCCTAGTGCCCGGACCGCACAATACGGGATGTGCCGCATAAGTACGCGCATTTGCTCACTGATGCGATGCTGCTATTAGACCTCCCGACTTACGACAGACAACCTTTGAGTCAACTGAAAGAAGACCTCAGAATACAAGACAGCCCTTTCCGTCTAACGTACCGGAATGGAGAAGCAAGACTCAAGAAGAATCAAACTAATATGAGGAAGAAACAAAATCATACACCGGATTAGTTTAATTAACTATACAATCCACGAGAGCGGTAGTCAGTACGATGGAAAGCGACGTGCTTATATTCTTATAGATTCAACATATCTCACAGAGTAGGCGATGGTAATGGAGAACATTTAGCGGCGAGTTGTCCAACGACAAATGATCGGTTCAGTATTACATAAACACCATTCCACAACAATTTTGGACAACACTTACATTGACCAAGTCCAATATTCTGCATTTTTTACTCAAAAGCTGCGAAACATGACGGGTATGCCGTGACACGCGGAATAAGAGATCCGAAAGTCAGAGATTCCGATATACTGGGCACTTCCAAGACCTTTGGAAGTACAATGAAACTGACAAACTCAAACATTCTTTTCAGTATTTTTCAACGCAGTTGCCGCACAAACCTTCAAAGAAACGCTTACGTCAACCAGGTCCAGTGAGAGACAACAACAAACATGGATGGTTATTGAGCACTTCCAAGCCTTTTTAGACCACAGCGAAAGCGAAAAAGTTAACTTTTCTATTGAGTGTTACTCAAACACTGTATCAATGTAAACATTCAAGAAAAGTTTAGGCAATAGAACACAACGAGCACGCAGTTCAGAGTACTAAATACATAAGAGTGGAAAGCTGACTTTGGGATAATTGATCTATTCTGATCAATAGAATGAGAACGCATTTTGCAAGAAGATACCATTTCCTACCCTCTGATCACATGCAAACCAGTAATACGGACAATGATCAATGAAAATTGAAAAATCATTGTGTTAACTGCTGTCAGATATGAAGAGAATATAAGTAAACATAAGGTAAAAACTGGAATATGCTTTATGAAAACATTAATCTATGGTTATGTTCAAATTTGGCCACTGCTTACAATATCCCAAAGATCCGATCCGGCTTAATTGTGCTATTCTAGAAATAGCTTGGTATTCAAATGGCAACTGGTTTCATAATTGTATGTGCCGGAAGCGTCTTATCGAAAAGAAATCTGTTTATAACTAAGCTTTTGTTTTGGCGATTGGCCCAATACATTTGCTTGAAGGAGACCTCTACTGACATTTCGTGAAGAAAAACAAGGTTGACCGGTCTCTACTCTGTTTTCTTTTGCTTAGACTTGAGTCGAACCGGTCCAATAGTGAATCGCTGCCTCCCTAGAACTCAAGTACGACCAACAAAACTTTGTGCGGTGCCACACTAAACCCTCAATACAATTACGCCATAATACCTCACACCTTCGTAAAAAACTACTGAAAAATGCAGTTGATTTTTGTTTGCCTTCAGAAAAAATAGAGAAGATAAGAAGAGCATAGCAACCTGCTAATAAATCAGGATTTGAGAGCATTTTCCACGGTTTAGTGGACATTTTGCAGTTTTTCAACAACAAAGTTTATTAATTACGAAATAACACGAGTGATATGATATGATGCTTTGTGCTTGGAAGATGTGCCAAGCATATAAAGTGTGTGGTGCGTAAATTGTCGTAGAACTCTATAGACGTTAGTTATTCGGATTGCGTTAACCCCGAAATGCCGTCACAACGAGACAGGAATTTATCGTGTTGCGATGTTTTGCGTAACACCTTGACCCACTGAGCATACAGAGTGTTGTACCTGGGATCTCGAGAACTTCTCTTACCAAATTAGTCACTTGATAAAGATAGGACAAATTCAGTCCAGTGGTGCCGCAGTTCGGGGCTTGGAAACCAGATGGCATTCATTTCACTAAAACTGAATGGTTGTCACTTCCCCGCTGCCTTGCAGAAAGGCTTTTAAGCCAGTGACTTGGGTTGAGGAAGCTGAGCTTTATTCTCTCGAGATCTGGACACCTTGACAGTATCTCAGCCCATATACAGCCATGAATATTTCCTCAAACTTCCACCACTACCAACACCGGCTGTGGAATAGCTCAACCAGGGTCATCTTATCTGCTACCTACAGCATGGTGGATAAACCAATACATATTATTGCTAATGCCTTGCTTTTTTATTTTTAATCTGTTTCTCTTGCCCAAATGCAGACCTCCATTATTGACTGTCGTTCTATAGTTAGCAAATTACTTGACAACAACCACAATGCCACTGAAGGTCTACCATCTGCAACTACCTTCCTGCTCCACTAACTGGGAGGCAATCGCCAACAGCCCCTAACAAGTGCACACTGTTCAGTTTCACTTCCGTCGTTCAGCTTCCGCACTCCATGACAAATTGGTCAACAAGCTGCACTCACACGCAAAGTTGACCCCCTGAGTCATCATCATCATTATACACATCAGCTAGAGGTGGGAAAACACCTCCGCTATTGTGCCGCAATGCATGAAGGAGATACATGGTTGGCGGCATCCGGTTTCGGATTTGCCTGTCACTGTGGCCAGACCCAGGACGCCTGCGCCTACAGAGGGACCATGGGTGACTTGCGCTGCACCACCCACAGCTCCAACCACACGCCTCATATCCAGTGTAAACCCGAAGGGGCATGTGGGAGGTATGTGGGGGAGGCATGTGGGAGGCATGTGGATGGGAGCCACGTTTCATCAACGGAGCCGGCCCACACTCCTTCACAGGCAAACACAAGCACGCTGTATTTGGGAAATCAAGCGCACACAAGGCGGTGGCTGGACCGTAGTCCGCTCCACACTTAGTGCATGGAACCACTCTTCGAGCCTAGCACGGCCACTAGAACCGTGCACCCCGTCCCCTCCAGCAACGACCAACTGTCTCCTGGAGCCAGTATGGACGAGGTAGTGGGTAATAGACAGGTAGGCACCTTGTCAACATGCACATCAAGCGCATCCACACCGGGGATATCAAACAACAGACAAACACTGGAGAGAGAGAGAGAAAGAAAAAGAGAAAAACTCGATTAATGCATAAGGAAACGGTGATATAAACCTTAATTAAATAGCATATGAAATAAATTGTTTACAAACAGATCCTAGCTAAGTACACGACGTCAGGAAATATAGTTCACTGAATGCCACGAACACAAAAATATTATGGAAATCAAATACAATGGGCTTAGGCGAGGGGTGCAATTCAATGGAATAGAGCATAGGGAGATATTTATATGAGAAAGAGAAGCGTTAAGGTAAACATGTAAACCCACCACCTGAAATAAAGAGACTTAGCATGCAAGCATGCGGTTAGTAAATCGAATTCAGCGTGCCTACAAACGCTGCACTGGTGCTGCCTACGTTCACTGCGGGACCCGTCGTCGCTTCGGCAGTGGTCCCGAGTGACCTCTCTCATGGCTCACTAGGCCTGCCTGACTAAGGCACTCGCGACCACATGTTCTACAGCACCATGCGCTCGACGTCGATGGAGTACAATTCATTGGTGCTTGCCGCTTCCGCACTTTCCGCCTCTTCTCTGCATGCATGAGGGCTTTCTCCTGCACTTCAGCAACTGCCTGCGTGATTAGATCGCGCCATGCACGCCGATCAACCGCTTTCGATTCCCATGATCTGCAATCAAGATTAGAACGTGTGAGGCCCACTTTAATCATGTCCTGGTAACGTAACTTTGGTTTCCCCACGTGCCGCTTCCCTATGCTCAGCTGACCGTATAAAAGTTGTTTCGGTATTCGCGTCGAATCCATACGGCTCACATGACCGAGCCATCTCAGGTGTCGCAGTAAAAGTATGCAGTCCACTGCATACATCCCACTTCGGCGCAAAACTTCAGTCTCTGCAACTCTGGCGCCCCAGCCGATCCGCAAAATTCGTCGCAGACACTGCTGATGGAACCGCTCGAGATATCGCACATCCCGACGGTACATCGTCCACGTTTCACTGCCGTATAGAAGAACGGACAGTACCATGGATTTGTACACCATCAGCGTCGTGCCAATGCTAAGCTGATGGTTGTTCCACACTCGGTACTCAAGCTTCCCGAATGCCGCTGCTGCCTTCGACACGCGAATACGCAACTCAACGTGTATCTGCTGATCAGTCGACATCACACTCCCAAGGTAGCAGAAGCGGGAGGTGGTTTCTAACACGTCAACACCAATGCTGATTCGCGGCAATATTGAAGATTGCACCTCCGGTGAAGGCTGAAACAGACAGACAGTTTTGCTTGTGTTGATGGTGAGCCCGAATTTCGCCGCTGTCGAAGCCAGAGCACTAGTCATGTGCTGCAACTCATCCGCGCTGTGTGAAAAAAGACGCACAGTCGTCAACAAACAACAACATAAGGATAGTTGTCTCACAGACTAGAGTTCTCGCACCGAAACGACGGATGTTCAGCAACCCACCATCAATACGGTGCTCCACACGAACACCGTAAGCACAAGCCGCATCAAAAGCACAAGATAACATTGCATGAAGACAGATATTAAACAGGGCAGGAGCTAACACACAGCCTTGCTTCACACCAGAGACAACTGCAAAGTCATCCGAGGTCTCTCCACTTAGCTGCACCCTCGCTCGCATACCACTGTGCAGACATTCAATTAAACTTACAAACTTACGCGGGCAACCAAACTTACCCAACACCAGCCACAGTGCCTCGCGGTTCACCGTATCAAATGCCTTGGTGAAATAAACAAAAAGCGAGTACAATGGATGGTGTCGTTCTCTGCACTTCTCTTGCAACTGACGAGCCGCAAACACCATATCTATAGTGCTGCGACCCGAACGGATCCAAAATGCTCTTCCGCCACGTTAGGTTCGGCAACCTGACTCACGAGGCGATTGAGCAGGTTTCGAGCAATCACCTTGCCCGCACAACTCAGCAAGTTGATGCCATTAACATTTATTTTTGACATTTGCATGCATGGCTCGAGGGATGAGCTGTACAGCAATATGCCAAGAGAGGACGAATTTCCCGGCAGAATAGGAAACACTGATTGAAATAAAAGCTTCAAACAGTGGTCGGAACCGCGTCAATTGTCACTGTGTGTGATTGGGTGAATGTTATGTAAGGCGTGATGATGCACTACGCATGTAGGTGTCGTAGACTTTCAGAGTCAGACGAAGAGTAGAAACACAGAGGTCTGAAATATCAAGTGATGTCATCCCGAGTGCGGTAAGATGTTTGGCTGAGGTGGAACATATCATCCCTCGATTATTGATAACGACGGGGTAGTGAACAATATTTGTCATCTCAACAAACTGTTCACGTATGTATTGCGATATGGCTGCGGCATTCTCCCCTGATCCGTATTTATCCACTTTCAGTTTATAAGTACAACCTATTCGGTACGCGTCACAGATGGCCACGTCCACAATGTGAACTGTAGAATTTCTAACTGCAAGCAGGTCTGGCTTGATGAAGGAGGCGTCTGTCGGAATCCTCGGCTCCATAACAATGTTAATGCTTCGGCGCCGCAATTGCCTGGAAATCTGTTGGGCAGTTTCATTGTGACGTTTACAGCCGACGTCATGCGTGATGCAGCACGCTTGAAGAACAGGTGACGGAATCTCTTTTTGTCCGCAGCTCCCGCGGCACTTGAGAGAAGCCGGGTCATTTGTAGATCTGCCTCTGCTCCGTCGCGTTTTGGTAGAAAGAACAACTCCTCGTAGTTGGACACCCCGTATGAAAAGACGTGGAAAAATCCTGGTGGGTTCCCTCAGCCAGTGGTGAGCGGAAGGTGACGTGACCACATTTCGCAAGGGAGAGCCATCCACTGAAGCAAAAAAAGCATCTCTCCAGGCTTCCGCAGCTGAGCTTTTATCCATGACGACGCGATTACCGATGGTAACAGTGGAGCACGCTAGACGATGGATGGCAGCAGCTACAGGGTCCCAGGATCGCACAACTGGTCACTGGATGGCAGTTGGCTAGGTGTCTTTCCAGCCTCTCCTTCCGTAGCAGGGGAATACTCGTAGACAGACACGGAATACCCAAACCAAAGCTCGCAATGGGAGCGCGAAGATATGCAATGGAGGTGTCTGACGGCAAGCGCAGCCATTTTCTGACGTGTTATCTGACAATGCGATCCAACCGCTTCAATGTATTCCGGTGAACCACTGTTAGAGCTAACTGATGAACATGCTTGGGGAGCAGATAGGTCCTCAGAATCTCAAGTCGTTGTTGTGGTTTAAGCGGTGCCTTGGTAACTTCGTTAAGTTGCACAGTAATATCGTCGATTGCTGTTGGAGGGAGCTTACCCTTCCAGTTAAAAGGCAAGCCCAACTTCTTGAACTTTTCATCGGGCTGAATGGAGGGAATAAAAATAGGACCACAGTCCAAAGCATTCGTATCCAGTATGGTTCATTTGCGAGTGCTATCAACAATTATATTTACCGGGAAAGATTTTAGATGTTGATGTTGTGGCCGACGCACTGCAATCGTTGATGGAATCGCTGAAGTTGATCTCCCAGAGAAATGTGGTCTTGAGCAAAGATGATCACGTCGTCTGCGTAAGCGAGGTACTCAATCGGGCCAGCAGGTGATATCCAAGGCGAAGTGGCGACTCCGTGTAAAACTTCATCTAGGGACATTATGAAGAGCAAAGGGGAAAGCGGATCCCCTTGCCGGACCCCTCTATCAGGATGAAGCTTGACATCATTAAAGATTGAGGACGCGGAGCTGTAATACGATGCCAAGTAATCTAATAATAGCGGGGGGACTCCGAAACAGCTGCTGCTCGAAGTAAGGAGTGATGAGAAATGGAATCGAACGCCTTCGAGATATCCACTGCCGCAAATGAAAGGCGGTACGAGAAGAATGAGAATGGCGAAGAGCAGCATGGAGTATGGACGGGGCTTCGAAAGCGCCATCTTTACGAAGAAAACCAAATTGAAGGCGGTCGGTAGGGAAAGTCGGAACTCAACGATCAAAGAGGATACGATGAAGAAGGCGTGTGAAGACAGATGAAACTGCGATTGGACGGAATTGGTCAGGGGAGATGGGCTGGGAAACTTTTGGTACGAAGGTGATCCGAGCAGTGTTCATGTGCATGGGAAATGGGTAGGAAGCAAGAAGACAGTTGAGAAAAGAAGTTACAAAGTAGGGATCCATCTTTGAAATATCGGCTGGCTTGATGCGGTCTACACCGGGAGCCGAACCCCGCATCTGTTTGAGAACACTTTGCATCTCCTCCAGGACAATTGGCTTCACCAAGTCATCATGAGCTGGAAGGAATTGACGCGGTGCGCGCTCATCATTAGCAGAAGGTCTGGAGAGGACATTCTTGCAATATTCCTTGAAACCTGGAATGTTCTCGTCCTCATTAAGAAAGGCAGTGCGCCATCTTCCGTCCATCACCGTACTTGCAGCGTCTTTCCGGCGGGCATGATAAAGACGTTGAATATGGCCATATTGTAGGCGTAGCCGGTGGTAGCACACACATCGTTTAGGGCCTCACTAAATGCTATCCTCGATCCATCAGTAGCGAATGAATTTACCAGATTCCGGAGTATGAGGTGTTCCTCCTTGGCAGGAGAGGCGCAGTTGCAAAGAAGCTGTTGTGCAGCTAGCAGCAGAGTGCGGAATACTGGTGTTGGCGCGGACGCAATGGAAGCTTCGTAATTAGAATTGGAAGCTTCTGGTTGATCCTGTACCACAATGGCCGTGGGGCACCTAGTGGACGGAGGGGCCATAATACCAGCTGAAGTTTCGCTAGAGAAACTTATGGTAGACGACTGCTCCTGAGGGCATACTGTTGCCTCTGGAACTAATGCTGCAGATGAGTGAGGCAAGGTTGAATAATCTATCGAGGCAGTGGAGGATGGTACATTTTAACGCAAATCAGCATCGGAGGAGGCGGTGGTCACCGCAGGATTGCCTTCGTACGATTCTCGAGGGGTTTGTGTAGACACACCCAAGTTAGTAGTTAATGTGGGCTAATGTTGATGGAATTCATCGTACATTATGGTTGAGAAGGGTGATGCTCGTACGGTTCCATCTGGAGGCATGATTGAATGTTTGGTTTCAGTCGATGGTTGCGGAAATGCAGTGGAAGTGGACGTTGTGTGATGTTGATGAAAGAACCATCTAAGTCCTTGCAAGCGTTTTCTGATACTGTCCCTGGTGCGAAGGGAGTAGACGCGCCTCAGTCGTTCTAAAAGGATATTTAAGGAAGGAGACGTAACCGCAAAACGTGAGGCTGCTAAAAGTAGGGATTTGTCATCCCTGGCTGACCAGTTGTAAGATTGCCTCGGTAGTCGGGCTAGACAGTCTGCATTGTAACTGACAGGATGCTGAGGTCGCCAATGCTGAGACAGGCCATTTTTAGTCGAAAACGTACTGTGACATGTTGGGCATTCAAAACTGGAAGTATTCCTGGCAGCGGCTGTGGTAAGTAAACTCGTAGGGTTCCTGAGATGGGCCGCCAAATGGCGCCGCAGGCCGCTCCTAGATTTAAACGTCCTCGAGCAGAGCGAACAAAAGGGAGGCTGGAGTACATCAGAGATCGTCGCCGTATCGGTGGCGGGAGATTTGGATGTTGATAAAGTATCTTCGGCAGGAGAAACTCTTCGTCGTGGTGATGGCAACAATTGAGGGAGGCTACCAAGTAGTACACAGGATTGTCGTGATCCCGATGGTAGGGCTATGGGTGATAAGGGTGAGTGTATGGGGGACGGGTGGACGCGGATCCGAGACCTGGCTATGGAGTCGGCAGAGGCCGGTCCGTTTGATTCGTGCAACATTGCTTGCTACCTTTGCCCTTGTACAGTGGTAGCACAAGGGCATCCTTCAGCTCAGCAGGCACCTCCTCCTCAATCCACACGCGTCGCACCAAGTGGTGCAGCGCAGTCAACAACGCGGGTCCACCGTGTTTCAATACTTCAGGTGGGATCCCGTCACCCCCGTCACACTTGCCGTTTCGCAGCTGAGCAAGTGCTCTCTGCGTCTCATCCAGTCTCGGCGTATCCGCCAGATCCGCCTTCACATCGTGCTGCTTCAGGCCGTTCAATGTAGGCCAGTCGATCTATGAACGGTTGTTCAAGAGACAGTCAAAGTGTTTCCGCCAGACCTGCATTATGTCTGCAGTCTGGGTGCAGGTAGCGCCTGAACTACCATCGATCAGTGTCCTCAGCGGCTCCAATCTCGGTCCATACACCGCCTTCAACGAGTCAAAGAATTCCTTGTGTTGACGGCCTTCGGCGTAGCATTCCATCTGCTTCGCCTTCTCCGTCCACCATGCATTTTTAATGCGACGGAGCTCTCGGGTCAGTCGCCGTCGAAGTTTGCGAAACTGACTACTCTTCCCCAAGTCACTGGGATCTGCCACATGTGCAGCAAATGCTGCATTATTCTCCGACACCAATGCGTCAATCGTCACATTGTTGTCATCAAACCAATCAGGCCGCTTACAGTTTGCGCGCCCGATGGTCTTCTCGGCAGCAGCTGTAACCTGGTCGCGAATGTGGTGCCACAAGTCGCCCACTGTAGCTATGCAGTCCACATCACCACACAGGCGTGCAGCCATCGCCTTCTCCAGCTCAGTACGTTTCGCCACAGTACCGAGGGAGAGAATGTTAAATTTACGCCGACTCACGGCGGGAGTGCAATACATCGATTTACGAAAATATTTGTACAGTTTGGTCCGCACCAATTTGTGATCAGTGCCACACTCAGCTCCACGCAGTACACGTGTCATGCGGACTTCACGCATATCACGCTGACGTACGATGACATAGTCGAGCAGGTGAGCGTGACCACTCCGTGGGTGCGTCCAAGTTGCTATATCACTCGCACTCAGTGCAAACCGAGTGTTCGTCATCGTCAGGCCGTGAGTGGCACACAGCGAGAGCAGCCTGTCACCGTTCGCATTCGCTGAACCAATGCCATGCGGACCGATAACATCTGTCCGCGCTGATGCATCACGCCCAACGCGCGCGTTGAAATCACCCAGCAGAAATAATCGGTCGCTCCTCGGCACAGACCGTATCACGGAGGATAGCTCAGTGTAGAACTGATCACGCGGGTCAGCAGGATAACACATGGTCGGACCGTACGTGCTTATAAAAGTAGCAAACATACCTCTTCCGAGTCGTAGGCGAACGGGCATCAGCCGCGCGCTGATGCCCGTTTGGTTCACCCACCAGCTGGCCATTCAGGCGATCGGATATTGCAAATCCGACCCCATGTTCACGTGGTGCTGATGCGGCGTTCCCCACCCAGTAGAATGTGTAGCCAGCACCTGCTTCGTGTATCTTACCTTGCTCAGCGAGCCGAGTTTCACTGAGCGCCGCAATATCGATGTGGTAGCGCGCCAGCTCCATTGCGACCAGTGCAGTGCGTCGCTCCGGGCGCTCGCTCGAGTTCCGGTCCAGTAGTGTGCGCACGTTCCAGCACCCGATGCTGAGTGCTTTGCGCGCAGGCATACGATTGCATTGGTGGGTCATCGCACGCGAGGTGGTCGTTGTGCTTCGGAGGTTTGCGTGAGGGACTCCACACGGAACCTTTGGCTCAATAGCCTGACCCACAGGGCAGTGGGTGGTTTGGAGGTTTGCTTGAGGGACTCCGCCCGGAGCCTTTGGCTCAATAGCCTGACCCACAAGGCAGTGGAGAGCAAATCCAGCTCGGGAATGTGATTGCAGTGACAGATTGGGATCTGCTTGACGGCCGTCACACGCAGCCTTCGAGGTTCTGGAACAATTATCATATGTTTTGCGACCGTAGTAGGATACGCACCTGCGACCACGGCCAGACGCAGGTGGGTTTTTGGCGGGTTTGCTCCAATTTGACCAGGGGCTGCCTGGCTTGAGGCGGGCAGTAGCAAACCATTGAACACCCGGAGGTGTCCTCCCACCGTCAGAGACAATGCGTGGCACTCGTGCTCTACGCCAATCGAGCTGTGAGATTGTAACCAGCAAACCTGTTGTCTCACATGGCGAGGTTTTACGGGAAGTGGGCCATCGACCACTTCCTAACCTCCGGAGAGGATGGACTAGGATACTGCCAGGGCGCCCAATCCTGACAGGAGAACGACTCGGGTCCTCAGCCAAAGCCTTCGATTAAATGAACACCCGATAGGCAGCGAGTCTAGCACATGGTCAGTTAGCTGACTCATGCGGATTGGTGTCCTGGATCTTAGCAGGGAGAAGGGCGAAACCTAACTCCCACGCAGCGGTCGCCACGTGGAGGCGCCCAGGACATGAGACTATGGCGCAACAGTAGCAGCAGTGGGTAGACCATCTGTCAGGATCTAGCCACCACCAGCCTCAGCGCACCATAGGCTCTCCCGCCAGCATCAAAACATGGTTGGCGGCATCCGGTTTCGGATTTGCCTGTCACTGTGGCAAGCCACAGGACGCCTGCGCTACGTTGCTTGCATTTGAAGAGGCTGATGCGACAATCACTGAGCATGCAAGAGTGCGCATCGTACTCAGCGCCAAGTCTGAGTCATTGCTTGCTCCTTGGATTCCCGTAAGCATTTGTGTGCAGCTTGTTTGCATCAAGTAATGTTGTTTTAGTTTTTAGCTCTAGATGCTGTATGTGTATGGTTTCTGCGTATGATTTCACCGACTGCAATTATGATGTTATCCAGGATGCTTTCTGCCACCAGCTGAACACGCCGTTATGCACAGTTACATTAAGCCATATAACAACGGAGCGCCACCAGTTAACCCACATCTAATAATCCGTTTTTACTTCCAGATCTGGTAATAACGAGGTGTACTTCCCAAGCATGTTTGCACATATTAATGACCCACAAACAGTCCTCGTCACAAAAACTTGGTGCTTCTCCCATACACCGATTCATAATTACCATCTTTTCCGAAAGGATGGCGGCACAGGCAAAGGAGTTGCAGGCATGATATACCAACTCCATACATTTGCATAAGAATGTCTTTATCCTTCCCAGATATAAAGTGTCACCAAATATGTTCGGTTATCCATCTCAGGAACCGGTTCCGACATTTTACTCGGATGTGTCTACAACCAGCCAACTGAGTAAAACGCCAGCGTTACCATAATCACTGCAACTTTCGAATTTGATGATGCGGTGACACAAGGACAGAAAATAATTGCTAGTGAATATAAACTACCAATGATTAGCTGGTCCTCTAAGCTATTCTCGTCTACACGCAGCATATCTTTCATCTTTCAGAAGAAATGGACGGGTACAATACGCTCCTAAATCCACCCGAGCTATCAGTATGGTTGCCGGTTTTCCGTTACGAATACGCACAGCTCCATCCAAACACCCTATATCCAGAGTAAACCCGAATGAATAGGACTGGGAGCATGTGGATGAGAGCCAGACTTCATCATCGGAGATGGCCAACATTTCTACAACAAGTAGAACGGAAGCATTCATGCCTAATTGGGAAATTATGCGGATCAGAAGTTCACAAGGCGGTGGTTGGGCTGCAGCCTGCTTTACACTGGATGCATGGAAACACTCGTTGAGCCTAGCACGGCCACAATGACCGTGTACCCCCCCCCCCAGCAATAATTCACAGGCTCCGGGAGCCAACAATCGAAGTGGAGGGTATTACACAGCAAGACACCTTGTCAACATTTACATCAATCGTAGCCACACCGGAGATATCGAACAAAATATAATTAAAGGGAAAGCAAACACGCAAAATCGACACAGACTTCGCAGCAGAATAACAGTTTGGAATGTGCCAAATAAAGCGAAATACCTTTTCTCCAGATTACAAAGAAATAAATTAACTGTACTTTGGTTGAGCCCAACTGCAGTGAAGCAATATCATGAAGCTAACATCAAGCTCATTATGAGACACATGAAGCTACCAGTACACTCGAAATGATATTCATCTTGGAAGTCACCAAAGCACAAAAAGTGGTGTTACACAAACTCTCCGGTAACGACCACAAGCTAATACGATTTACTTTATGCGTTCAAATGACCACCAAACATATTTGTATTCCATAATATGCTATCCATAGGAAAAACCGGGGGCAATTCCAATGATTATGCCGATTAACCGCTTGAGATGTGTTCTTCCTCACCAACATTATGTACACTGAAGTGGACCATTCCTACTTTTGTGCCCATCAGGCCTTTGCTGTCTTTACTTCCCAAGACAAGGGGATTACTCGTGTCCAAAATGAAGCAACCGTGCACTCAGTCAGCCGGAAACACAGAACACTAGTTGCTCGATACCGATAGACAGGAGATGTCACCTTGCTCTTACGTTGGCCCAACATCACTGACCGGGTCAAGCACATAAAGTTGACGAGGAGGATACACGAAGAACAGATATCTCCAAGAACGAACTATAAAAAGCTCTTGTCAAAGTTTGAGTAGGAGAACCAACCACTACTCCACTGGATCCATGGACTGGTTAATGCAGAGGAACAATTCATTCATGATGCAGCGGCATCTGTGAAGCGTTTAGCTCAGTTTTCGCTAGCTTCATGAGCCTGGAGAGGGTAGCGTTAAATGGGGTGCAAACAATTAGTACCTTATGCAAAATTGAATTTTCTACAAATAATAGCCAGTATGTAATCAGTACCATCAAACAGTCTTCCTGAATGGATAACGATGGGATGCTACCTGTCGTCATAAAACTGGGTGGACCTAATATACCGGTGTATTTACCAAACATGGTTATCCTTTCGCTAGAGTCAACCTGTTTTCCAGACCAGTGGAAATATTGATCGTAATCCCCGTCACACGGATGGCTCTAAAATAACAATTACCGGCCAGTCCATTACACCCAAGTTATTAGGGAAACGGTTTAAGAATGGTATAATGACATTCATCAATCCGCCGGCGCTGATCGACGGGTTCGAGCGTGGTTTCTTGGGCAAACGATCGTGCCTAATCTGCCACTTGCGTTATCTTGACCACACTGTGGATTCTATTGACTCGGGACACGAAATCAGAATTCAGTTCCTGGATGTGGAAAAGACATTCAATGGGGTGCCCCAAAAACGGATGCTGTAAAACACTTCTTCCTTTAGAATCCAGGACCCACTCTTAGGCTGGCTATCATCTGACGTGAACGACCGTTCTCAGGTAGTGACCATAGATGACTAGCACACTTCGCCACGTCAAATCACAAGTGGCGTTATTCCAGGGAATGTACTTGATCCGTTAGTATTCCTGATCTACGTCAATTACGAGTTCAGTTATTAGATATGGTATCCCTTTTCTATTTCCAAATGCGATAAAGCTTGCCTAAAATTCAGACCAGCTGAACTGAAAGATACGCTACAGGAAGACCTTCATTCATTTGAGAAATGACGTGACAATGGTGATGAAGTTAAAGGCGAATAAACCTAGCATCATTTGTCGCGGATGAGGGATAGCCGACGGATCAATTAGACTCAAAGACGAACACCTTCGTGTACTGCTGTCTACCCGCGACCTTAGAATCAGGTACGTTTATACTTCCAAGTTTTCCGAGAAAGTTGAAAATCATCTGGTAAGGGCCAGAAAAGCAGTGGCTAATATATTGTGTAGGAGCTACATAACCCTAGCAAGAGTAAAGCTCTTCTTAATCTTCTCTCCCCCATTTTAACAAGTTTGCAGTATCATTTATTGCAGTATGACGAAATCTGACAGAGAGTCTTTAAAAATATATAGAAGTCATTTAGCAAAGTTCTATAAAGCAAACATCCACTAAGAACTGTCGGGTTCGCTGCCAACAATTCCAGCTTGAACAACGAAATGAGAAGACGAATATTGGCAGATGCTAGCATTTCATATTATCTCATCAGTACCAATACAATAACAGGGAAATCCTTTTATATGTCTTACAGAGCACAGTCAAGCCAATCAAATTTATGGTTGTGGTCATTGTTGATGGGATAAGTTCCACGGCAACCGCAGGTTGACAACTAATTGCTTTCGGACACACAAAGCTGGTCTAATTCGGCTTATCGCGACGGCCTCGGCAAATCGTAAAAGGCGTGCATTGATATGACGTAACAAGATCCGGAACACTGATAAGGGATGAACCCGGTGACGAGTCGCCAAGATGTGCCTGCTTATGGAGGACGCTGGCGGCTTACGTGAACTCGTATCATCGGAGGTGGATTAAGTGACTTCGCGCTGAACCCAGTTTGGTAAGTGTTCCTTCACTCTGGAATCTAAAACCCGTTCGGTCCTGCCGATGTAACTGATACCGCAGTCACATACGATTTGGTAGACACAATGTGATTTGGCGCCGATGGGTTCATCTTCCTTTACTGAAGGTAACGGCAACTTTCGGGTTCTGTTGTTTATTACCGCCTCCGCGGCACAGTATGTACGTTGAATGGCCGAGACAATCCGTTTGGTTATCCTTCTCGCTGCGGTGTCACCTTTGAATGGTAGCTCAATGTACCTATTCTTCCTAGGGGCTGTCAACACCATCTCCTTGGGCGGTCTAACTTGGCTATTTTGGCTTGTGGTGACTTATGAATTCGAATCGAATGACCGTTTCCCCCGTATCTAGACATTCTCATGAGTAGCAGGGATAATGGACTGATTAAGCGATCTGTATAACGGAAACCAACGTGGTCCGGCCAATACCTACACTTCACTAGCTTCTCACCGATGGCACACAAGCGAGCGCTTGTAAAAACATTATTCACTCGGGCCAGACGTATCTGCTCCTACGACTGCCTGTCTGAGGAGTTTGAGCTGATCACTAAAACACTTATGGAGAATGGCTACCCAAAGCGATTCATAGACAAACATAGCCAAGTTAGACCGCCCAAGGAGATGGTGTTGACAGCCCCTAAGAAGAAGAGGTACATTGAGCTACCATTCAAGGGTGACACCGCAGTGAAAAGGATAACCAAACGGATTGTCTCAGCCATTCAACGTACATACTGTGCCGCGGAGGCGGTAATAAACAACAGAACCCGAAAGTTGCCGTTACCTTCAGTAAAGGAAGATGAACCCATCGGCGCCAAATCACATTGTGTCTACCAAATCGTATGTGACTGCGGTATCAGTTACATCGGCAGGACCGAACGGGTTTTAGATTCCAGAGTGAAGGAACACTTACCAAACTGGGTTCAGCGCGAAGTCACTTAATCCACCTCCGATGATACGAGTTCACGTAAGCCGCCAGCGTCCTCCATAAGCAGGCACATCTTGGCGACTCGTCACCGGGTTCATCCCTTATCAGTGTTCCGGATCTTGTTACGTCATATCAATGCACGCCTTTTACGATTTGCCGAGGCCGTCGCGATAAGCCGAATTAGACCAGCTTTGTGTGTCCGAAAGCAATTAGTTGTCAACCTGCGGTTGCCGTGGAACTTATCCCATCAACAATGACCACAACCATAAATTTGATTGGCTTGACTGTGCTCTGTAAGACATATAAAAGGATTTCCCTGTTATTGTATTGGTACTGATGAGATAATATGAAATGCTAGCATCTGCCAATATTCGTCCTCTCATTTCGTTGTTCAAACTACTGAAGGGGACGAATTATTTTAAAATTCCAGCCTGACCCGATTTGGCTACAACGACTGAGGCAGAAACTGATGCCTCTGTACAACATGATTCATCAAAATGCTCACTGATATTTGCCATCCCTAGAACTCCAGCATTGTTTGTGTAGCAAGCTCCGCAATAAGAAGTTTACCCTGGATGTACCCAAGTGCAAGACCAATGTGTCGTCCAACATTCTCCTTATCGTGTTCGCTCTTCTGAGGAATAAATTCCTAGTCATAAGCAGATCGTATGAGAGCGCAAAGGCCTTTCACTTTAAACTCGCTACGATTATGACCCGGTTCACTTAGGAGAGATCACTTGATAAATTGTTCCAAGAAGGGCCAGACATTTGGTAGGGGAAACAGAATGATATCGCGCATTGTGGTACACCCCAAGTGTTGTTACTATCCACTAATCCAACTAGTGCATATTGCGTTGAAACGCACGTGTGACTAAATGCATAGTCTTGAAACAGAAAGGACCGTGAAAGTCATAAAACCGTCTATCGCTCGTGTATAAGCACGACAGTTTCTGAAAATATTATCCATGCTAAACATGGACACCGTTTCTCAACCGAAGATAAATCTACTTAATTTTATTTTTAATCCGTTCAGCCGCAGTAGCTGTGGTTTGACTTGCACGCCAACATGGGCTGATTTAAATAAACCTAGACATTTTCGAGACAATGCCTACGTATTCGTCCAGGCTAATTGCGCACACTGGCATTTAACAAACGAACTTACGATTTGGTACTTCGGTAAACGGACCTCTATCTGACACATTGGTGCCAGTTGGATATGCATTCTGAAAAGAAGGCTTGAGGTGTTGTCCAGTTGAGAAAGTATAGGCAGTTGATCGACATTGAAACAGTTACGAAATATCTTCTATTAATGAAGCTGGTCACCGGGACACATGTGCGAAACTTGAGTGAGTTAAATACCAAAACAAACTATTTACCACTAAAAAGCAAAGTTTGTCCTACTTGCGGAGGCGGATTACACGCGTTGTGTCGCATTGGTCTTTTAGAATATGACGGTCGGTATCTGTCCATGTGGCGTAGTGGCGTAAGCTACTGACAGGTGGTGCAACTTGCCGCAGGTCATGCGTACGAATCCTGAGGTATTCGATGAGGACAAAGAATTGTGGATGCCTAACAGGTTGGAACCACTCGTTAATGTTTGTACGGGGATCTAGAAGACTATCTGCTTTGGAAGCTGCTGCGACGAGCTCCCTTCTAGTGACATCACAATATACTACGCGTATATATATATATATATATATATATATATATATATAACCATCTTCGAAGCATTACGACTAGACCTAGCTAAATGACTCCCGGTTTCTACCCATTCCAAATGCTTGTTGAAACCAAGTAGACAGACGAAAGCATCAACGGAAGAATACGATATTTTGCACAGTAGGTCTGCAATTTTAGCTTGAACTCTTTTCTGTACTTCACACGGTGCAGCTCGGATGGGATCAGTTTCACGTGGCCTAGAGGTAACGAACATGTCTCGAATCCGCGTAGTGGTGGGCATCCTCGCAGGATCCTCAGCCCGTGTGCGACTGAAGGTAGTCGCACGTCAACCAAGCGCCTTTACGGCGTACAGCTGACCCATATTTGCCCCACCTCCTTGTAAGTATTCTACTCACAAATATTGTTGACATAGATTTGTCAGACAAACGCTTCTGGATGGAAGAGATTTAACTGTTTTAATTATATTAACGGAAGTCTCCATACCAATAATACATCGTACTTGATAAGCTACGATAATCGAGTCCAATGATTCGTGTTGGACTCAATGCATCGGCTTAAATATACTCTCATCAAATGAGTTACCTCGTGATTATTTGCTATGCTATGAGATACTCGCAAAAGCTTGCAATAATCAAATGTAACGAATCCAAACAAACAGAGCTGAAACAAAGCTAAAACAAGGCTACATGTGGCCCTCTGCATGGTCAGTCACTCGGTGATCGGGAATTCGCTCCCAATGGTTAACAGGTCGGTCAGTTAATAATGCGTATCCAGCATTTTCATAAGATATTTCACGACAATACGCAACAATAATTATGACGAAATTCTACCTGACGATCGAAGCTTATAATAGTGTATGCCTCAACTCCAAAGGCTATCATTATCCTAAATAACCGTTCATCAGTCATTTTAAAGGGATACATGGCATACGTTCCGCCACGATGATCAACGGAATGAAGGATAGTATGGAGAGAAAAATTGAGTACCTAGAGTTAAACCTGAATATTCTAAGCAAATAATCAGGGCTAAAAAGCCTACACCCAACGCTCAACATGCCGCCAAAGGCAGCTGGACACCGCATAAGGATAAAACGACAAATTCGAGACCCTTCCTTGGGACTTTAACGGCCCCGTGTCAAAACCAGCCGCTGCCCCACGAATAACTCATCACGAATCACACTTTAACCAAACAATCCGACTATGAGACGACATCAGAGGCACCACATGGGACCGACTACCAGCCACGTCCTGTAACGTCTCTAGCCAAACAGAGAGGGACACGTGAACTCCAGACTGGAAGGCAAGGCGGACCAACAGCAAGCAGATTGGCGTTCATTGATTGCATTTTCCGCAGTCAAGCAAACATTCGCTCACCACGGACCTTGCCCTATCTGACTAACAAACAACTCTCTTCTCGGTAAGTGATGACGGACATACATAGTACATGCCTAAGTCAACGCGACTTATTCAGTGATAATTGTAGTCCCAATGAACTAACCTGATTATCGTTAAGTAGCACTCACCTATGCACATCATCGTTGTATTTGCGATGATATCATCCAACACCAATATTATTTCGCAGAAGGCGAAGCATAAATAATTGAAGGAACCTCAAATTCGCAAATCGAAGGAGTCAATCGTCATCGCCCTATCGTTAGACGGCTCTGAAATTGACATAGTCTGCACAGCATTTTATGCAGAGGGAAACCTATTTCTATCGCCACAGATGCCACAGCGTCAAAAGTGTAAATTAGCTTTCGTAATAGTTGCATTGGCATCACTGATTATGTGGTTAACAGGGAAATAAGTTGATCAACTACCTCCCGTTCCATGCTAGCAATGTCACTGACATTTGGACACAAAAGCGAAGGTCCGACAATTTAAACGCTTTCTACTTGCAGTCTTAACGGAGGTTGCATAATCAAATTCCAGTCACTTTCTTTTTGTGTGCTCTTTCCGTCATCGGAAAATATTGAAGGGATATCTTTTAGTTTTGTGAAAACTTCAAAGCTTTTTTAATCCCCCTTTGATCCAACTTGTAGCTGAGTATCCCAACGCATTTCATCACACATCGCCAAATTTCCACTAATCCGACACCAAAGTACTAGCTTCATTCAGTGGGTTGCGAAGCTAAGAAATTATTCCATCTTCTTATCATCTAACTCGTCTTACCGGTTTTGGAGGAGATTTGTCAGCTAGCCAACGGCATCCGTCGACGGCGACCGAACTACCCTGCCGTTATGTCCACTGCGTAACCTCGTCGCGAACAGCGGTCCGCAGTAAACAGTATTACAATTCATACCATCAATCATCTGACCGTGCGGCTTGTGAAATGAAGTCAGCGTGCAGTACATCTGTTTCTAGTCCGGACAGATTGGTTCTATTTCGTCCCCTCTCAATCCACAGGGTAGAGAGTGACCAAGAAGCGAAGTAAACGTGTCCAGCCGTCTGACTAGGGTGTGCAACCGGCCAGTTGGAGAAGTACGCAACGGCAACTAGCTTATTGGATAAGGTAGTAACACCATGCCGAGTAGCAGTAAGCAAGTAGACGCGAAAACCAAAGTGCTCGGGTCGGAGAGTAAATGTGGGTCCACAGAATGTAACCAATTAGTCAAATTTGTTTAACCTTGCTCACACAGTTTCAAATGGTACTATCTAAAATGTGCAACTCTTTCCAACCAAAGCGCGAAAGATGGAAAGAGTTCCCATGTGGAGCTATGCTTTGTACGGCGTGTTAGACAATCACACCAGTCAAATGCATACATCTGGGTCAAAACTGCGACGGGTCAGCCAAAGAAGTTGAATTAACCAGCGAGCGCTAAGATTAAATCACTGGAAGCGAGTATGTACCAGGATAACACAACGGCAGCAAAAAGAAACCATGGTGCAAAATTTGCTTCGCTCAAACCAAAATTGACAAGGTTGCTATTGCCGGTTATCTTCTTCAATTTTGGAAAAACGTTAGGTGAAAAGGGACCGTAGCTCCGATAAACACACGGTATTCAGGTCCCCGGAATTCAGGCACTACTCGAAAGGTGTAATTGACCAAATACAGCAGGTCTTGACAACTTGAATCATTAACAAGCATGAGACAACCGAACCAGAGTCTACTGCATCTGCAACCCAGGGGTCTCTGGTGAGTTCAAATCCTCCGAAACACCAATCACATTTGATGAGATCGCAGCAAAAGTTCTTCGTTATGTTATATTCAATGTCTCCTCTGTTGCTACTACGCTTAACGCCAATAGAGCGACAAACAGTGGACCATCATCACTTGGCATAATGCCAGGCCCAACGATCATCCAACCTTGCTGATCAACAAAAAGGAGTTTCAACAATAACTCCTTGACTGCCGTGTGCACAAATGTCCCCGGGGTAAATCTTCTGACAACCAAGACCAGTGGAACTCTCTATGCACTTTGATGAGCAAAAAAGCAAAACCACAAACCGTTTGAGAAATACTCATCACCCGAACTCTGCACACTATGACTAACTCAGCAATATTAGAGTGATACTGAAAAAGGCCACTGATGTAGAAAACATTTTAGTCTCTACACACGCGCTACAACACGGGGCTTGTAAAGTAAGCATCTATCCTGAGTGCTCTTGGAGCACACGTCCATCGAAAAGAAACGTCTCGGATGAACACAGAAGGTTGGATTGTCTAAGCACAATCTTTATTTACGGCTTGCCAGAAAAACCTTCATGAATCCACGATTTGTAACGGTGGCGGTTCATTCGTGGAACATCCCTTGGACAAGGTTGCAGCGCAGTCGCTTAATAGGCTATCTCTCTCAGCAAATTGTAGAGGAAACGGACCAAGCATCCGTAAACTTCTAGTTCAGTCAGAGCAGACAGCCTCGGAATTGTCAACACGTTGGCGGCGACATAGGAAAATCCTTCCATCTTAATTTTTGTTAAAAGCTACTGAAGCCTTGCATAGTCAAGACATGAGCCAACCTGAAAAAGCAAACCTACCAGCGATTACGCATGAGCGTCAATTTACCATCCGCTCACGCGATTCTACAGTATATCCGGACAAGGAATGGGACGTACTTTAACCAACTCAGTTTGCATACTACGAGTCAGCATCATCCCATCAACAAAACGAATAACGACTGACCTCGCATCGGTCAGCCTTCTATCATGCTTGACTCATTTGTCTCCATATGAGATCCTGGAGACAGAGAATCTATCCTGCCTTTGTATTAATGCTCAGCGTTATTTCAATAAGCTGGTAGAACTGAAAGATCGCCAAAATGTTAGCTATGCGATATCATTGATATCAGGTGCACATGGTTGCACACTGGAATGGCGGACGCTAAAGGCTCGCTGCCGCGCATGTCACTCATACGAAATGACAGGCTTACGAAAGGAGGATGGGTAATTCTGTATTACAGAGCGACCTAGAGTGAGATGCGGTTGAGGATTCAGCCTCGACATTCATCGATTCTAATTGGTGCGGCCTGAAATTAAATGGCAAATACACCTGCCTTAATGCTCTGGCGTACCACTCTCCAAACTCTACACCGTAAATGGACTGCCACATTGTGACAGCTTTAAAAGGCCATCTAAAGCGAAAGCAGGCTTACATCTTTATCATGGTATCTTTAATGGACACTGTTTATTAACTCCTGGTACATTCGAAGAACCAATCAAAACAGATCTGCCAAAGTTCATAACCAGTGTTCCACATTACAATCAAGTCATTATGCCCACTGGTTTCAGAACAGGTAATGGACCACCTTTGCTGGATATTTTATGCATTAACGAGGAACATCTGGTAGATGCATTGATTGTACAATGCTCCTGCGGTCGCAGTGATCATGCAGTCATCAGTTTTGACTTCAACTGCTATACGGAATATCGCAGTTAGAACACTATTATGCGACCCATTAGGCACTACGACCACTTAGCCAAGCTCGTCAGTGCCACACCCCGGTCGTTCCTAGTTGCAGGCCAAGAGAAAGTAACTTGGCTGGAATTCGTCAGCAAATTCAATCAACTGGGTATGGAGGCTTCAGAGACAAACGTTTTTAATCGGTTAGAAATATTTTGGTGAGGAACAGAACTAACAATTGGATGACTGTACGTAACGCAGTCTGGCAAGAATACAGATTAGCCCAACGCCAGATAACTGGAAAAACTACGCAGCCCATCGTTAAAACTGCATTCAACTGCTCAGAGAGGACAAAGTCGCATATTATCAGAATATGGAGAAAACGTTCCGCGCTACTCAAAAACTGCAGTAAAGGTACGTCAATAGGCGTCGTAAGATGAGGCAGGGAATTCCTCCTCTCCGGAAGTCTGATGGTCCAACTGAAACAGTTGTAAATCAGCGAACAAGCTGCAGACGTAATATGATCTCACATTTCATAGGGTCTTGCCATCAGGCCACCTTCCAACTTTTGTTTTCTCGTTTCCAAGCCTCACCCACCTCTATTTTACTGCCGAAGCTGTTTTGCGGAAGCTGAGGTCTTTACGCAACCACAAATCCCCGGAAGTTGACACTATTCGTCCAGAGGTATTGGGAACAGCAGCAAGGCAACTGGTAAAAGTTTTGGTCCAGTTCATTCAGCGCTGGTCAAACAGAACCAGATTCCCACGATGTGGAAGCTTGGAATAATAACAGATTCACAAAGGCGGAAGCGGGACTGAGCCCTCAAACTACCGCCCGGTGTCTCTTCCCCCTGTATTATCCAAACACATGGACTCCATCGTTCCCGATGCTTTGGTGTGTTATCTAGAAAATTGAAACATTATTGCACCCGATCAACATGGCTTTTGTTGAAAATGTTTGTACACTAAGAAATTATTATTCGCATAGAGAAGTTGGACCGAGTTGACTAACGCTGTAGACGCCGTCGATGTGATCCAGTTGGATTTGTCGGAAGAATCCGGTGGTTTAGATCGTCGGAAGCTTTTTTCCAAGCTCCAGTATTCCGGGATCGGGGATGCTCTCTTGAGCTGGATTGCCAACTTTCTCTAGCTACGTCAATCAGTGATGGTGGGATTTGCTTACCTGAACGCATACCAGTGGAGTCTAGTTTTCCCTAGGGCTCAATCATAGTTCCACAATCGTTTGTGATATTCATCCATGATCTTGAACGGCATTTCGACTCAAATTTTCTGCTGTTTGCTGACGGTATCAATATTTGGTGACGGATTCAGGCGGATGCCGATCAAAATTTACTTCATTGGGACTTATATCTGGTACATGAGTTGTCAACCCGAAACCTCATAGAGTTCAACGTGTACAAATGCAATGTACTCGCCATACAACACCACAGCACCTATTGCTACAAGCTAGGAACACAAGGACTGTAGCGATCATCCGTCCAACGCGACCGTTTCGTCCTTGTTTAGGATAACTTGAATTGTTCCACACAATCTGAAAAGACTTCGAAAAACGGTAACCAGCACGTCGGCTTGCTCCGAAAGGCGTTCGGACAACTGACAACACTATTTTCAGTGAGATACTGGATGCGTGTGTTCTCACCCAAGTCGTAAGCGCAATCCAAGCCTGACAGCTATGGCTGAATTATGATTTTACTGTATTGGAGCAAGGTTAATATCGGGCTACCAAACACCTCGTTGAATTGTGCCACTTTCCATATGAGTAAAGGCTGTAACGTTTAGGGGTATTCAGGGGCGGCTCCGCCAAATAGGAGGCAAATTGATTATGCCATATTTGATTATACACAAGCCAAATCATGTTTGCCGCTCTTTACTGCAACTCAGAATTAGCGTCAACACTAGAAATAATTCCTTGAAATTAGCAGAATAGTACTGCCGTCTGGCTTGCCGTAGAAATTTGATTTCCATTCGGGCATCTCAAGCATTTAAAACTTTCCGCGTGTCTGTTTTTTCTGCACCCAAGCTAGCCATATTTAAAAGTCAGTTGGATGACTCACTCCGGTGATTACATTTGGGTACTTGACGCCACTCTCCATCCTACTCACGGGAAATACCTCGGACTTTTTCGCTCATTGAACCTGGGAAAACACTCGGAGTGCAAGGCTATGGCATTACGCATGATAAGTCAATTATTCTGAAAGCAGTATAACTAACAGCAATATTCATTACAGTTTTCAAATAAATTTAGGTTAGTTCACAAGTGCAAGTAGTTCACAAGCTACATAGCACAGTCTAGTCCGGCAAATCATCAGACGCGTTTAGCCGTATTCGGACTGGTCAGTGTTGCGCAGTGCCTCGATCAACTACTGCGGATCGAACCCATGACCATTAGAGGCAGATGCTAACTAGCCAGCAGCTTAAGCCAATAAGCCACTGGGCACGCCGTTTGAAATACTTAATTTACAAGCTAACTGGGATATAACCCAACCTATCTTTCACTGTCACTGACAGTGGCTGACCTGTGAAGTGATGACATATTCATGCTAGACGTCATATCCATTGCTTTTGAAACTAAGAGAAACTATTTATTAATTGTTACTCCTAAGTAACAGGCTTTTAGTGGTAAGTTTAAGGTATTAACTTAGTCCACCGAACTGCCCAACCAGGTTTGTAAATCATTGCTTCTCAACCCGCATGAAATCCTTTTTCATTGTTCTTCCTTAAAGTCATTCAGCGACTCTCGTGGTATTGCAACAACATTTTACATGATGAAGGTGCGGATTGCATGCCAAATAATGAAGGCACTCTAGAAGCGCTGTTGATATTTAACTGATTTGTGTTAAATTTAAATTTTGCTGTGATCTAGATTTTCCTCTTTTAAAGAATTATTAACACACATAATTTCGATGGCACTTCCTAGGAGCCATGTTTCATCCACGTAGTGTCTTTCTCTGCAACCATACTATGATAACCAATGCCGCTATAGTCTGATATCCTTATGCGTTTCCGTGCATATCTGTAACGATAATCGACCTATCGTAAACAAAGTATGAACAATGTACAAAAAGGGGCATGCATAAATAAAATCCTATCGCTCTGGGTGGAAAATTACCAAAGGGAGGTATAACATAGGAAGTATGACCATGATCGTGTTATCCGGTTCGGATTTTCCATTTACTTTGGCGTACATCTTACAGCCACAGAACTTCGTCGTCTACAGAGGGACCATAGGCTGCTTTCGCTGCATCCCACACAGCTCCATCCAGTCACCCTATATCCCCTGTACATTCGAAGGAATAAGACCGGTAAGCATGTGAATGGGAACCACGTTTCATCAACGAAGCCGGACCACACTCCTTCAACAAGCAGAGCGGAACTATTAATTTCTAATTGGGAAATCGTGGGTACCAGCCGTACACGAGTTAGTGGCTGGGCCGTAGCCTGTTCCACACTGGATGCATGTAACCACACTTTAATCCTAGTCCCTTCAAAACGGCTGTGTAAGCTATCTTCTCTAGCAACGACCAACTGCCTCCTGGAGCCAGTACAGACGAAGGATTAGGTAATAGACAGGTATTCATCTTGCCAACCTTCACGTCAAGCGCAGCTACATAAGGGATATCAATCAACAGCTAATCCATGAACTACTAGAAATTTAACACGCGGACCCACGTGCAGAACAAATGCTACGACGATGCGGCACACTTACCACATCAACCGCCTTATTAGCCTGGAAGCGGACTCAGCGCACCTACCAATCGCTGCTTTCATTATGCTTATGTAAGCCGTTGGTTCGCCGCTTTTGGGATGCTGGCCCCCTGTGACAACTCCGCTTGTTTACCAAACGCGCTTGGTTCAGGTACTCTCGACCGCAGTTGTTACAGCACCATGCGCTAGAAATCGATGGCTTAGAATCCATCAGCGTCTGCAGCTTCCGTACCCCGGCGTTTCTCCTCCGCTTGAAATAGTGCCTTCTCCAGCGCTTGAGCAACCGCCCACCTGATTTACTCACACCATTCACGCCAAGCAAGTTCTTTGGATTTTCAGCGCCTGCGATTAACATTAGTTCGCGCTAAACTCAACTTCATCATGTCCCATTAATATAATCTTGGTTTTTCCGCATGCCGCTTCCCTCCATTATGTTGGCCGTACAAAAGCCTTTTAGCTATATTCCTCAACGTCATCCGGCTGATATGCTGTATTCACCTCAGGTTCCGCAGCCGAAGCATGCAATTCACTTCACACATGCCACTGCGGCGCAGCAGTTCCGTAACACTGCCGCATCAACCGATGCGTAGGATCCGTCGTGGACACATTTCTTGAAATGGCTCCTCCCGTCACATCGTCCACGTTTCGCTGCCGTATAGAAGAAAGGACAGCAACATCGCCTCGTATACGAGCAGCTTTTTTTAACTATAAGCTGTCAGTAGTTCCATACACGTTTTTCTATCTTTCCTAATGCATCAGCTGCTTTCGATAGCGGCACACATGGCACGCTCATCCTCTTCAGTTCGGTCTAAATACACTACCCATGTAGCAAAAACTTGGAGTGGTATCCAAGATGTAGTCAATGATGCGTATTCGCGGCTTACATAAAGTTTCCATTTCCGGTGTAGGATAAAAAAAATACAGCTTAGAATTTGAGCGTCAGCTTGAAGTACACATTGTGTGGGTGCACTACGGCACACAGTTGCAATGGTTAATCGGATTCCTGCAGAAGTGAGCCTTGGTCTTTCGATCACGAGGATTGTGGCGGAAGCAGATAAAAATCGAATGTTACGCGCTCGAAAACCTTTCACTGACTCGTTTCGATCTCATTTGATCACCTCAGATTGAGATAGCAGGTATCGAACCGTGGACCATTTTGATGTCAATTGTAACCGCTAACTCAAAACCATCAGAACGCCATGGGAAAATCTTAGCCCAAAGGTTAATGATTGATTTTGGGGATCATTTGAATTGCCCATTGTGTGGACGGAATGCGGCACGCAATCTGATGATATGAAATACCCTCGAAACGCGTCATAGGAGTGCAGTGTTTTCGGGCGTGCAACACCCAAGTTCAGCTATGGTCCCGTGATCGAAAGACCAAGGTTTCTTCAATGGGAATCGCGGTCAACATTGAGATCGTGTGTCACAGTCTATCCACGCAACGTGTACTTCTGAATGGCCATCTAAGTCAATCATTAGAAGTTGTGTCATGCTTTCCCTGTCGTGACCCGGTGACTTAGGATTGACGCCCGTAGTTATCCTCCGAATTTAAGCGGGTCAGATGCCTGCTCTCTCTAAGTGATGTGATGATTAACATCGAAAGCTTCATAGCATGCAGTGTTTTCCTGCGGGTAACACTGAATACCTGTCGGCTTCAGCTCCCATCTTCTTGATCAATAATCATTGTTCAATTCAAAAGGAATCGCGCTGAACATTAAAATTGCATGTCCCTGTCCATCTACACAACCTGTACTTCAAAAGCGCCCTCGAAATTAATCATCACAAGTTGTGCCATGCGTTGTCCCTGGTGACCAGTTGGCTCACTAATAGCGGTCACAAATCCGGAACTTATCGATTCACGGCAAATTATCCACTTAAAATAGCTAATCCACTGCTAGCCGCACCCTTATTATCAAAAAGTATTTGCAACATAAGATCCTTTCATGTGTCTGCAAATTAAAGCAAAACAACCCTTTGGATAGAAAAGAAAGTGTTCGACGTTGAGATAAGCGATACTAGGGGTATTCTACTATCACAATTTACGACATGAAAGAGTAGCAGGATTGTTTCCAGACGTTTACGCAGTCCTGTCAAGCACTAGAATACTCCTGCTCATGCGCTCGAAATGCCGACCAGTTCGCACGATTTCGTCCACAGCCATTTACAGTCTTCTTCGTTGAGTGCTGCTGCTGACGGCTCCTTCAATGCGCAATTGGAATAATAAGCGCCCGGCTCCAACGATTTGGCTAACACAGTATACAACGTCGTCTGCGTCCCTTGCCATGGGGTGATTTGCAATGGGCGTCCAAACTTTAGGTAAAGTACCTGGAAATAATGAATCAGGTGGTGATTTTTTGCAACTAAATGAGCTTATTCACTGAATTGTGATTAGGAAATTGGTTACAGTTACCTAATGAGTGCAAATGGATTTGTTGGCCTAAAATGTACTTGCACGCCTTTGCGTCAGCTATATTTCTGTCACCCACAGTTTAATATGGGTTCAGTTCGAGATTTTTAAACACGATAACTATTAACTCATTGATCTTCAGTGTGGACTTCCCAATGATTTACGCAGACGGTTTTGCTATCAAAGAGGCGGAAATGCATGTCAGAAACCCAGTTTGCGCACACAAAGTGCTACCTATCTGAAGTCCCGGCTAGACGAAAGCTTTTAATTAACACTCACCAAATGATGCTACACGGTGGGTGCCTGCACACCGGTAACTCGGAAATAAGCCAGCGCGTAATGATCCTATGTACTAGGCACCCAGTGATGTTTTGTTTCTACGGAGATAAATGGGATAACTTTTCAATGGTGCTGCCGTCGTTTTGTATCTCACAGGTTATACGCCATTTCTAGACGCTTCTTTAGTAAATCATGTTAGTCTAACTGATCAATACGCAGGCAAAAGTCACAAAATATAGCACAGATCAAGCATATAATGACATATTAAGTTCCATCTCTCAGTTATGGTTATCGAGTAAGAACGAAGGAAATTCAACGGTTCTTTACTGCCTTTGTATGCACGAGGACATCTTAAATGTGCCTGATACTAGACATCTGAGGCAGAGTGATGGTGCAATTTACAACATTGAATATCGATTTTGTCTTAGTTACGTAATAAACGATTTTTGATTATAAGAAATAGCTGGTCACTAAAGGACGTTAGACTCAGTAGTGTTGCTGAAAGTGATATTCGTTACGGACTTCTCAGACCGAGCTATCTGGATGTCTGCTGAAGATATTGGACCTGCATTTGATAAATAGATGTTAAACTGTTTTCTGCCGTCATATTCTTTTGAAGTTCGTTGGAAATATTCTTAATATGCATTTTGGTATGAAGGGTTAATGTAAAAGAAACATGTTCAGTAGTACATGATCTGCGATTCCAAGTCATTTGAATATTGGCATGTGACTTTGACGGCATCTACGATGAGTATGCAAGTTATTCGTCTCACGGTTGTTCTTTGTCAGAATTAGCAAAAGCGAAAGAAGGCATTTCAGTAAATTAACAATAGAATACACTTACTTGAGTACCGTTGCTGAGACCATTGTGACGGTCTTAATATTCTGGAAAATGTTAGTTATACTGGCTTTTACAGCAAAGTAGGTCACTTTTACAGATGAAGCAATACATTGCAAATTGGTAATCAAAGTGCGGTAGCTCATGGCGAGTGCGCAATGTAATTTACATCGGAATGTTTGATGAAAATGTTAATCCACGGTGTGTACTACAGAGCTTATGTGCACAGCTGAGGTCGTCGAGTTTTATGCAGAAGTGCATGGGGAGATTCAAATATAATTAAGGCGCCACACATTTTAGCCGTCAATTCTACCAAAACTGGGAGTGAGACATCAAGTGGACTGCAATATTCATGGGATTTAACGTCAATCAACATTCACTGCTTGACAAAGTTACAACTGGAACCGATTTTAAGGATAAATTTCGTTACTATTAATATGCTTACTGTGTCCGTGATATTTTATGTGCAAATGTTACGGCGCATAGTCAGACGCTTTGCACACAAAACGAACCAAAAAATTATCATCAGCCCTACAACTTAAAACTATTGTGGTGGTTGTAGTAGTGTTTTATATACTACAAGATAGATTGCTCCTGTGAAAGGATACCTGCCATCGTGTAACCACAGCTATGTATCGCTTGCTCGCTGCTCTCAGCCAACACCCACTTTTGCAAAGCTTTGATTGGTAGACAATCACGGAAGGGAACGGATATCACATTCATCAATCCCGTGTGTGAGGGAATAGCCAAATTCAAGTACAAAATTTTACTGCTAGACTAAACAAATCTAAAAACGGATGGCAGTTGAAGTTGCAAACAGCCCTCGTTTGTGTCAGCTGAATCTAGACATCCTGTATCATAATGTAGGCATGACATCACCTTCCATGCGACATTTTATATAAACAACGGACCGTAATTAATGTGTTATTACTTGACCATCATCTGAAAGGTCATTGAGTTTGCGGGTTGCATATTTACTAGACCCGTTGGTTACTGGGGAATTTTCCTGCTGAACACTAATGTACCATAGGGGCTACTTTGCAGTTACGGTTTGCTACACAGTCACAAAATCTCCGAAGTCCACCTAGCGATTTTTCGTCATTCCAGAATATTCCATCCTCCTTTTCAATAATTGTTGCCCGGTACAATTATCTTTCGAAAAGTACCTAAGTTGAACATCTGTTATTTTTTATGATGCACGTTGTGCGCCATTAAATACTCCGATATAACCAGATCCTTGCAGTCATACACATTTCAGTGCTAAGTAGACAAGCCAGGGACTATTTCTGGTCGTACATCATTTGCTAATTTTATAAGTTAAAGAGGTCGAACACAGTTTTTCCGTTCCATACGCGAGATCGTCAAGCGTTTCGCGGACCTTAGAGACAAATCGCCAGCATACAACTGCTAGACGTGTACAAAAGTAGATATCGCTCCCATCCGCTATACAGCAGCTCACTGATAATGTTACCTCGTTTGACGTTGCTACTTTCGAAGCAAAACTGACGAGCTCAGCGATGCCTTTGTTCACCAGCAATTCCCGCATTCACTTCAACCGTTAATGGATGGCTTTCCACGGTCTCTTAGTGTAATGTTGATTTTACTAAAATTTATAGATTAAGTGGGATTTTACCGTCTGCAGCTTATCTCCAGCGGATGGAAGAACAATGACAGTGAAGCCAAAGCAGGATCATTAAAACAATAGCCTTAAATAAAGTCTAATTACTGAAGATGTAGTAAATAACACTAATTGTTCTTGAGTAATGTATACGTATTTTTAACAGCATTCGTCAAGTCTATAATACCTCAAGTTTACGCTGCATTAACAATAGCTACTTAAGTTCGGATAACTCTCGAACTTACATTATTCTACTGAAACTAGTGCTTTTTCTTAAACATAACTATTGCGATTCACGACCGTATGATGAGAATGGCATAATAGCTTCTTAATGACACCAGTTGGCTGCAAATAGCGCCTCCCCCTCGCGCTTTTGCTGCTGTATACAGGATTCCATTTGCTAACAACTGGTGGATCTTCTTGCCTGCTCTTACTATCAAAAGTATTGGGTCTCTGTTGCGCTATTCTCTATAACACCCATACAGATACCGCATCTTCGTTCCATCTTCCTTTGCTCCTTCCATCCCTTGTTCCTGCACCCCTTACTTTCTACCGGCTCCTCAGGGCCTGCCTTTTGCCAACTTTCTATAGTACTATGACTCCTATCACTTCCCGGACGTTACGAAACCGTCAACTAAACAAAGCGCTCGTAAACAGCCCGCTGCTAAGAGTGCAAAGAAGCCTAGCCAAACGAAGCAATGTATAGTTGGCGCCACCGAGCATGACCCGGAATTGCATAGAAAAATTACAGTTGTAGAAGCTGACTTGGAAGTACATAAGCGGAAAGTTTCTACTTTTGAATCTCTGTCTCACTACTTGACTTCCCTATCTGACTTGATGGAAATGGCGCTGAACACTTCCGCTCGGCATCTACAGCATATTAGTAAGCTTGTTTGCAACATAGCTGCCGAGACAGACCAGCGAAACATCAGGTCAATAAATCAATTGTCTTTAATAAATCAGACAGATGCACCAACGACTCCTTAAAACATACCCTGCTGAAAGCAAGTCTAGAAGGTGCGACCGACTGTAACGTGAAGCGGCTTCGTAAAATGTCGCTAAAGCATAGCTGCCCGGTAACGTTTAGCTTTAATAACACATCCGACGCCAAAGAGTTCATAAAAAGTGGAGCAATCAACGCATAATCCACTGAGTTCAAGTCCGTTGTTGTCAAGCCTGATCGCACGACACTACAAAGGATCGTCCTATCCTCACTAGAACGGAAAAGGAGTGCCGTTCCATCCAATTGCTCCCCAAATTTTGGCCCAGAACATCGCAAACTAGGCCCGGTTACTTACGCCGTGGATCACTGCGTAGACATCGACGCATCTGAAGAAACTAGTGCAAACCACAACGTAAACGGGAGAAATCAGCTGACGTCCTACACATTAGCCGACGCTACCACCATCCGTAGAGCTTCGCGAAACCGGCCGTCGACTGTCAAGCTTTTGGCACCCGATATCGATTAGACATGTCTTGCAGAAACATCAGGATGTGAAGAAGACCATTGCGCCATTGTGCGACCCACTACGCCGATAGCACCAGGTATTATATCCGAGACGCCATGCGCAGATGCATGCAGCATGTCGCTGAGTGGTATGACGCTTCCATTAACCCACGATAAACCACCCAAACGTAAACCGTCCAGCCCCACACCCATATATATTGGTGTCACGTGTACTGTCGCTGCTCATAAAACTATCCCGTGACCAACGGCTCTGGGAACGTTGGTCGCTCTGAGTGTTCCAAAAGAAGTCCCTGTGACCAGAGCAGTGAACACCATAAGGAATCAATGCATGCTCTTCAGTTCGTTGCTTACAAGAACCTGACTAGCACCGTGGTCACACAAATACCCGCGTCCAATTAAGCTGACACTATCCGATAAGAGTGACGAAGAACGGCTGGCAAACCAGTGCCTGCACCTTGCGCGAAATATCCCTTAGGTAACTCTTCGCTTCAGCCGCTACATGAACAGAGACCGTGCACACCGGAAAAATGTAGACGTTCCTACTACTATTAAACTGGGTACTCCACAAGCTACCCATACGCTAGGCTCCCCAATTACACCCACCAACCAATTTTCTTTCCAACAGTGGTCACTTAACCGCTACCACCCACGCCACAAAGTCAGCTAATCCTATTCCATAAACTGATGTTAATGGTCCAGAGCCTCCAGTCTACCCCACAAGACGCCGCGACACCGTGGACGAGCTACCCCGCCCCATTTCCTCCCTATTTAGCAAAACTGTTAACACAGCGCCTAATAGGCACAACGTTATCGCCCTTCTTCTTAATGCCCGTTCGCTTTTGCATAGAATGCATACTCTTCATAGAATAAACTCCCCTCACCACTCGCACTTTCTTCTAAGCAAGGACAGGGTTAAATGTGACTACACCGGCTACCCCTTCCCAGCTGGCTGGATACAACACCGTCGGCAGATTTCGAGCCACAAGCCACGGTGGTGGATGCCTTATCTACGCTAAGGACGACATCCATGCATGCTTGATCACAGTCTCCTGCTTGGCACTAACGTAGGCTCAGTCTTTGTCACCGGTTGCATTAGTCAAATTGATGTTATCATCTTCTATGTCTACAACGCATCAAACGCCAATACTGCCGCTTTGAATAACTTGCTTAGTACTTTCCTACAAGCTTCTGAACATCCTACAAGCGGCAAACTTATTGACGAAGTCTTCAACATGCAAAATGTTTCCTGGAACCCTCCTATCACAACCACAAGATACAGCAGATTGGCTTCGTCAATTCAATCCTATGGATGGACCCGACATGTGCGGTCACCACCTCGGGAAGATCACATCCTTGATCTCCTTTTCACGCAGGGTGTTCCGGACACACCGGCTGAAGTACTTGGCAATTGCCCCGGTAGTGATCATAAACCGGTCATGCGCACATTTAATCCGCCGGCAACAAATCCTGTTCTCCCAAACGACTCCCCAACTTTGCATCGTGAATATGCTTACGCTGGTTGGGAACTATTCGCGTCCCTAATAAGCTCATCTTTTTGGGACAACTTTCTAACATCTGACCCCCAAATTGCCGCTGATGAGATTTACAGAAACATCAAAGCTTGTCTTGATATAATCTTTCCACTCAAACGTAGGTGCCCTACAATTCAAAGCAAAGGAGACTGCCTCCCGCCCAAAATTGCACAGAAGCTTAAGGTATAGAAGAACAAACGACTTCTCGCTGGTTCTGCAACAGCAACAGGTTTTGTCTAAGTACTACTCTCATCGCTACTCAAGGCAAGTAGCAGAGGTGTGGAATGCGCTCTCTAGCACCAACAAAATCCAAAAGCTGTTTGGCTGATAAAGCGCCGAAACCCTGCGACAAATGAAATTGCCTTCAACACGCTCACCAATGGTTCGGTTACTCATGACTCCGCCTCAATTGCCGAGGTTCTGAATAGTCACTCGCTTATCCTTCAAGTCAAACAGCAACTTTAGTACGCCTCACTCGCCCACTCTAACCTCTGCACAGCTATCTGCCGTTCACTTTTCACCCCTGATATAGGAAAGCAAGTAGCGACTGTTAAGCAGTCAAACTAAGAAGGTCCCGATGGTCTCCCTTCAATTGTACAAAAGCTTGGTTTCCCAGATATCCCACTTCTGCTTAACTTGTTCCGTCTATCGATTCAGGCTAGGAAAGTACCTACACAGTGGCAAACAGCTACGGTTATACCACGTCATAAAGGAGGGCCCAGACATGAAATCGTGAACTACCGTCCCATTCGCCACACCTCCCCCATCTGCAGAATGATGGAGAGACTAATTGCTCCAAAAGTAGGGGACTTCCCAAGGACACATGACGTCATCACTGACTCTCAAGATGGATTCCTGAAAGCACGCTCCTGTGTAACTTGCCAGTTGGCTTTCCTTAACAATCTTACGTTGTCCTTAGATAGAGGGATATCAGAAGTGGTCATTTATCTTGGTATACAGAAGGCATTCGACCAAGTTCCGCACGACAAGTTGATGGATAAACTCGCATCTTTGGAATCGGCGGGCCAGCTACTAGCATGGCTCAGGTCGTACCTCTCGAACCGAACCCAAGGGGTTAGTGTTAGTGACCAAATTTCCGTGACTAGACCAGTGCTGAGTGGTGTAGTTCAGGCTAGTGTCATCGGCCCGTTATTCATCTTGTTTTACATAAATTATGTATTCGAACTTATAAGCCTTGGTATCCAGTACCTCTTTGCAGATGACAGTAAAATAGTATACACTTTCAATCATACATATACGAGCTCTATCATTCATATATATGCAACCGATCTGAAGGCATTGGAACTATGGTGCACCCATTGGGACATGTCGTTTTCACCGGAGAAGTATAGTGCCCTACTGTTTCGCTGCACAATAACCTAATGGACCCTTACTCTTTGTGGGAAGCCGCTAACCTGCAGCAATACCATAAAAGACTTAGGCCTGTACTAGTCTGGCTCGTTACACTTTGCGGAGCACACTACAAGTGTGGTAGCGAAGGCCGGCCGTCGCATAGGCCTACTATTCAAAATACTTACGACGCGGGAAGCGAGAGTTCATCTATACACAAAATAATACGACCACTCCTTGAATATTGTGCGCTGATCGACAGCAGCGCAAGAAAAAGCCATCGTCAGCAAGTGGAAAGGCTGCGAAGTTGGTTTACTAAGTGCCTACGGGGCTCAACGTCGCACGTGTCATAAGTACAACGCAGCAAAGCCTTGCGCCTCGACCAGGTATGGATGCAAGGATGGAATATAACCTTCTTTTTCTATGCGCTATAATATATAAACCAGTCCACGCTCATAATTTAGATGTAGAATTCAAGAAATGTTGTACATACGTTACTCGAAACTGTGAAAACCTACTAATACTCGAAAGATCTAGAACCCAATCCCACAAAAATTTCTACCTGAACATCTGCGCCCACCTGTGGAAATGGTTCCCATCTAAGCTGCGATAGTGCAAGTTACCAAAAGTCTTTCGTAAAGCGACATATACCTTACGTACCGTTAAAAATACTATTGGTTTCCTGGGACAAACCGTGTAAGAAGAAATGACATACGAACACGGATTGGTGGGTTACTAACGCATTGATCCCACCCCATACGTCCTCACTTTATTGCTGTACGCTCGACAGCAGGATAGTCCTATGCCGTTAGCAACTTACTGTGCCACTGATCCCATATCACTTCGGATCCTGCGACTTTCGAGATAAACTGCAATTCATAGACTACCCTCACTCTTATCGTCCCATATCACTAACAGAGGCGAGGCGCAAAGGGAGCTGTAGAAAAGGTGACCAGGTGCAGATAGGCGGCTGCCATCTTTGCCAAACTATTTCTCTCTCTCCTACTCTAAACCTATACACATGTCCGCCGTAAACCATTGATATTCCAGTCTTCTTACAGTTCCCGTAGCCTGTCTTATGAATCTCCTAAACTCCAGTCTTGGCTCTTTTTACTCGATACTTTCCTATATTTCTTGATTCGTCACAAAAGCAGAAACACCAACAGCACTACGGTATAGGTGACCTCGTGTATATGGGTGGCCACATCCTACCAAACATTTCCTATTCTCCTACTTTTACTTTGCTTAGAGGGCTGCCGTGTGGCTGTGGTTAACTAGACACATGAACAATCCCTACACAGCTGCCTCATACTTCCTTTAACGCCTAGTATTCTCAGGTTGGCCCTTCTATATTTGGTCACCTAGACCGCTAAGTAGTGTAGTGCCAGCGTGCATATCAACCTCATGATATGCTGGTCAAGTATAAGAATATGGGTGGCTCTCGTCTCTTCCCAGACCGGGCACCCCCACCCTTCTACTTCACAAGAATGCCTGCTCTGAGCCAGATTTCAACTTCACTTTTTCCCACAACTCGTCTTCTTTTATTACTGTCCACCGAGTTACCCTCCTGTAGAGCCAGGACAATATTCTCACCTCTAGCCCTTCCTGTAAAGTGATTTAATTATTTACCTCTCATACAGGTCAATTCGTACCAATGCCTAAGTAGAATGTTAGATCGACGGTAGACCCGAAGTCCGGGAGTGCATCACAGGTTGGAACTTGTCCTATCCATCATTCTGATATCCTATATTTTCTGACCTTAGTAGGCTAGCGGCCTGCATTGGTAATCCCATTCGCATTGGCAGCCTGAGACCACGAGAACCCCTCGTAGATATCCACTTCAAGTCTACGCTTTTATCCCCTTTATACAGCGTTTAAGAAATTCGCTTAATTGTTGCATCTCACTAGATATTAACCTTTATGATAGTCGGTCCCAAGACGGCATTGTTACTGGGAAACTCCAACTTTCTTTTATGCTTTATTTAGTAACCTGATATATTCTACTTTAAGTTTAACTTTCATTGCCACGCCTATCTATTCATAACCACAGACGCATAACAAGTTTCCTTACTGCTAGCTCCCAAACTACGAGTAATTGCGGGAGCTCGTGTAGGCCTAGGACCTTATTGCTGTTATTACTCCCCTTACTGTGCCTAACTTCCTTTGGTTAAATCCGGCTTGAACAATAAATAATGATTTATAACGGATAAAAAAACAGGTGCTTAACATGTCCCGTATGGTGTTTAGCGTGACAAAAATGATAGAGCCAGGGATAATAGAGTGGACAGTTCAGGCGCTTACAGATGTAAATCCACTGTCGTATAAAGGGAGCTTGAAATGAGAATGTACGCACACAAAGCAACAGGGGAGTGGTTATTGATCACATCATAGGCGAGAAAAATAAAAAGGATAGCAAGAATAGCGCTTACTCGTGTGCAACTACCTTGGGTCGACATGATACTGAAATCCAGTAGTAGCAGGTAGTAGTAGCAAGTAGTAGCATTTATCAAATTTCGTGCAAGGCGTTTGGAATGACTCATTCTCGAGTAGAGTTATGGCACCATCCCCTGTCTGTTGTGCATTAGTGCCAGCATCTGATGATCATGCGCTATAGCACGTAATGTAAATGTGACAGGGTATCATCAGGGCGTTTTTTGAAAAGGGATAGGGTGGGTGCATTAATTACATGTTCCGGAATGGCGTTCCAAGGCTGTGCCACTCGAAGGAAGAAATAGTTTCGCCGACATTCCAGGCGGCTCTACTGCGTGACTAACTTAATCTGGTGACCTCTGAGCGAGGTGTTTTGACTGAGTGTTAGAAGGGAATGGCATGGGTGGTTGGGGTTTCTCAGGATCTGGTACACCATTATGAGATCGCCCCTTAGACGCCGATAACGTCCACTGTATATTTTGAGGGTCTTCAGCCTGAGTGAGTAGGGGAGGCTGGTCAAACCTCTGACGCTCTTCGTTGCCCTACGTTGTGCAGTATCGAGCGCGGTGAGATGGTGCTTGAGCCAGGATTGCCAAGCTTGGATAGCGTATTCCGCGTGCGACCTCACGTACGCACTAAGCATTTTTGAAAAGCTCGAAGGGTCAAACTTCCCGAAAGCTCTGCGAAGAAGGCCGAGGTACGGGTTCGCTTTCTTAGCTGCCTATTCAGTCTGCCTCGAGCAACTTAGATCATCTTGAACTATCAATCCGTGATCGCACTCGTGCGAAGTCCGCTGTAGAATTTGTGGTTCTAGGCGGTAGTTGTGCATACTCTTGTGACAAATGCTGAGAACTTTGCACTTGGTGACGTTGAAATGCAGCATGTTCCCGATGGACCATGTGTACGCTTTGTCCAGGTCCTCCTGTAAGAAGGTGTGATCCTCCACTGCAGCTATAGTACGCCATACCTTTAGGTCATCAGCAAATAGCAAACAGTTAGAACATAGCACACTCGCGAGATCATTTATGAAAACCAGGAACAGGCGGGGTCCAAATACCGAGCCTTGAGTTACGCCGCATTGAACTTCGATGGATTCTGATAGGTTGCTTCTAACCCTCACATTCAGGTGAGGTTGCACGAGAAAATCTCCTTTCCAGCCCAGAACAGGATCGCCGATTCCATATTTCTGGAGTTTGTGAAGGAGAATGCGATGGTCTATGTGGTCGAATGCCTTTGAGAAATCCAAGTAGGCCGCATCGACTCCTGAACCAGAGTCCACAGATTCCGTCCAGTTTGCACGAGCAATCAAGAGATTAGTTGTACAGGAGCGATTTTGGCGAAATCCATGCTGTTCCGGAACGAGAATTGTGTTGTTCTCCAGGTACCTCATTAGAGCCTCAGCTACGATGGACTCCATAACCTTGGAGCTTACAGGAAGTAGTGTTATCGGGCGCTAGTTTGTTGGTTCAGCACGGCTACCAGTTTTGTAAATAGGCGTGATGATTCCGTGCTTCCACATGGTGGGGACGTGCGTCTCGTTTGGACATTGTTGAAAAATATTGCTAGTGGTCCTGCCAAACTCATGGCAGCAACTTTCAACGCCTTCGGACGAATGCCGTCCGCACCCGGGGAGCTGAACTCGCGCAGAGACATCAGCCTCTTCAGTACAGCTGCGGAGGTGAACGATATGTGAATAAGCCCTGATGGCGGCGTTAACTGCTTAGGCATGATATATGCTGATTGCGTGCTTTGGAAGGTACGGCCAAATTGTTATCCAAGGACCTTGGCTGCCTCTAGTGCGGTTTGGGCTAACCCGCACGCTGTGTGCAGAGTAGGAATACCGCGCTTAACACGGAGCAAATTGTTTACGTGCCTGTATAGCAGTTTGGGATAGGAGAAAAACTTTTCCTCTAGATCTTGTTGGTTCTTAAGTTTATCCTCCCGGAGGAGTTTGACACAGTGGTTCCTATGGATTGTGTAGACATCCCAGGTATGGTCGTTCGGGGAGGCTATATAGGTGTGCCATGCTAAGTCCCTTAATGCCATGCACTTACGTGTCCTGTTCCTAGTTTTGGTTGCTCGCTAATAAGCGAAGTATCTTAACGGGATAATCAGCTGTCCATTATCAGAAATAGTTTGGGACGCAGGCTTGTGAACCCACTTTCTCCTAACTTGGTCCCATTCCGCTTAGCTTTTATCTGAGTTAAATTTTCGCCAATCGCTATCGGAAACATTTGCTGACTGGCAGCAGGAAAAACCAGATCCCATTTTGGCCATTCTTACATATTTGCCTTTGCATATGCTCTTGACTGGCTTGAAAGCTTGCCGTGTGTCAGAGTGCCACTGCCATGTCGGAAGGCTGGACATCCAGGACATTTTGATCACCACTTCATCTTACCTTGGCCATCACTACGAAACTTATATTTTTCCTGGCTCTGATGCCCACTATATGCTGAAGAAATTCATACACAGTGTTGAGTGGATAACCAGCTTCTAGCTTTAAAGACGCCTTGATCTTCTTAACTTATAATATTATTCATTCATTATGCCTGGCGCAGTGGAACAGCCATAACCAGCAAAACCACAAGTGCGCTTGCGCACGATACATGCGAGCTTACGTTAGTCAAACCTCCACTGCCAGATAATGACCCACCTACATCAGATCTATAAAACAGTATAGGGCAGCCTCGAAAATGGTAGAATGATGGACGCTTATTGTACTCAAATACGAGTAATACCTATATTTCTACCTTATTCACTCTTAAGGTGTTAGAGTCATGGTCGTCAAGGCCCCGGTTAACGGTCTCAGCGGAATTATCAGTACTACAGGCTGCTTCTTATCTTTCCTCTTCTTATCTACTATCCTTGTTGACCTAAGCCTTGTAACTCAAGAGTAAAACATACCGAAACCTTCTGTTATCTAGAACGCAAAACAGTGGTAGCATTTGCAGTCTCCCCCACATAAATTGGGGGCAGATTAGCTCATATTGGCCAAATGAATATTGAGCTGGACTGCTGTCTCCATGTGGTCAAGAGTTATGCTGCACAGCACTATAGCTGGACCACTTGAAGGTATGGAAAAAGTAGATTTTTCTCTCATTGCATTTCGCTAAGTCTCAGTATTATCATAAGAATGTTCGAGGGGTTTATCTTACAGTGGACTAATTGAGTTCACAGCGAGTTCACAGCTACTGCCTTTACGTAATGTCCCGCGTGGATCCTTTATCATGATCGTGAAGGTACACGTGTTAATTATTTTACTTTCAATTACCTAGGCACAAAATATCAGATTTTTCGGTCTTTCAGATTGCATGTCGCCACCATCTCTACTTGTCTGCTGTGTCTCGGCTTATTAGATGCGTCTTGTTACCTAGAATCTATATATATGCACTGTAACTTATTTTTCTTTCTTCTTTTCTTGTTTTGCTTGGAAAACAAGACCGCAATTTTAGCGAACATTAACCTAAGGCGTTATTCGCAGCTTTGCGTAACTTGCAAACTGTTCAGGATATCACAGCTATTTTGCCATTATAAGGTAGAGTACCGCCTGCTTGCTGCGTTTGGCCTATTTGCTTTTACATTTTCCTCATTTTTTGCCCTAGAAAGCACTTTAGACTGGTAGTCCAATTGGTTCGGTCGCCATCCAAGTCCACTCACTGATTTAATGTATGAATGGCATACTGCGTATCTTGTGCATGCTTAAAGAATTGCTTTATCTAGTTGCATTATATTTCGCTTAAAATATAAAAATGTATGTCTAGTCTTATGATTTTTCGCCTTTCGCTATTGCATTCATTTGTTTTATTTTCCCCCGTTTAACTTAATTCTCCCGCTCTATTTACACATTTATCGGGACATTCGCTTGGCTATTTTGGCCGTCTGGTGGAAGAAAATGAAAACGCGCTTCTGTAAGCTGGACTGTGGTTGGAAAATGCAAACTCACACAGCAGACAAACTGCAACCTAGTACCCACATTGCGGGCACTGTCATCTGCCCGTTTGGAATCCCGCAGTTACAAAACACATGACAAATAACACCTGAAAACCACATGCATGAGCATGACGCCTCTGTATATTTAGATTTAGCCCTCTCGGGTTCAATCACTCCCAGATGCGAATATACATTACTTCTTCTAATAACTTTACAGCAGTCAATCTGTTGTGGTGTGCTACAACTAAATCGTCTCTTTAGTGAGCTAAATAAATTGGTGAATGGGATTTGCTTAAAGAATTGACTTAAATATTTTCACCAGTTCTCTTTCTTCTCTATGAACAGAACAGCCACTCCACGGAAGCGTATACCAGAGTTTCCGGGACTCCCGAATGCAGCTATACTTTTCTGTCTGATTGCGTTCGTGCCATTTGCTCGAAATGTCGACACGGTAGTTGCCCTGTTAGTATTCCTCTTAATGCCGCCTGCCATGGATTACTGATTTTCTAATTAATTTGGCTAGTATTGTCTGCGAAGCGAGATAATCATTTAAATCTTGCATTACGAATTGTAGTTAAGTAACATTTCATAAGAAATAGCCATGTTCACCTACTTCCTTTCGTCTTCATTTAACTCAAATGAACTAAGTAAGAAGAGTGCACTTCACCTAGAAAAACTAGCCGGATAAAAAGTGATAAGTCTGATGGAGCATACCGAAGTAAAGCCCGTCCAGTCTCTTCCCAGCTCTGTTTTCACGAATCCCGGATGGAGGCTAACCGCAGTCACTCCAGTGCCTACAAGCCGACGACTCAGTTCCTTCGCATGCATCACGTTGGCAAGCTTTGACCAAGTGTAAGCTGCCTCATCAGAGAATTCTTCTTCTGGGAGAAAAAAGTTGGGCTTCCAAACTTTAGCTCTGTAGTGCCCCAAAGAAGACACGTTGATAATTCTTGATGGGGCCGCGCGTTTCAACATCGGAGTCAGTAGCTCGGTAAGCAAGAATGGACCAAGATGATTTGTTGCCAGGGTCAACTCGAATCCATCAACCGATTTCTTGAGTTTAGATTGAATGATCCCGGCATTGTTGATCAAATAGTCCAATTTATCGTACTTCGATGATATTCGACTGGCGAACTCACGGACCGACTGAAGCGAGGCCAAATCCAGCGTTTCCAATACTAGCTGAAATAACATGTATAGAGTTATTAAGGATGATCACCTAAACTGGAATCTTCTGCTAAGCTGTGGATTTTGACGATAAACTAGAAGACTGAATTCTTACAATCTTAATGCATGAACGACATACCAGTATGTGGAGATGATGGACATCTGATGAATGATTAACTTTTTTATTCAGTGGTGTGTTAGGGGATAATTTTTGGTGTTTCATTGGCATTTGAAGATTTCGACATGTTTTACTCGCGAAAGTTTGACTATCAAATTTATAGAAACGACACGTTTGAATTAGGAAGATTTATGTGCTCTGACAATGGATGCTCGAGCGATGCCCATGCAAAACTATCGGAGTTCGACCTTTTTATATTGGACCCAGTAAGTTCCTTCAATATACTAGTCTGTTTTTGATTTATGGCAGCATACCCAAACGTGAAAAGTTGCCCGTCATATGCGTTATTTACTTGTTGTTTGCATGGGAACTACCCAAAAATGAACCCTTACGATGACTCACTGCCTCGCAACTGTTGTTCAGAATACAAATCTACGTTTTAACAGTTGACTAAGACTCCACCTGATGTAGGTATATCTTCTATCCATACATTCCGATTATTCGGAAATGCTGCAATAGGGTTAGCACAAACAGACAAAGGGTTTCTACTCACTTTAACTAGTAAGTAGTCATATAACTTTCTCTGTTTAGTTGACTAAAACCCTTAACTTAACGTACTTATGTCCTCCTACCATTGATCAAGATGCTACATTATTTACGATCTGGCATCTTCACATCATTATTAACAATACTAGATTTCACCGCCAGCATGTAGCTAGTCAAAGATGGTGATATTAGGTGACAGGTTTCTGGGTAAGTTTGTGTAGAGCGGGAAAAATAATATAGGGAATTTTAGGTCGTTCACTTATGCATCACATGTTATACCTTCATCAAGACTACACCAGACAGGGAATCACTTAGCAAATGCAGTGATCCAACTAAAAGCGATAAACTGAATATCGTAACTTGTACATTGATTCTTACCACAAACTACTATACAGCAAACCCCGCGCCGCTTGCAACTCAGACTTGATGACACGTCAACTGTAGAAATGGACAATCATTTAGCTAATATTCTAAAGACCGTTCGGGCACATCCCTACATTCACGTTCTTGTTGTTCGAAACTTCAATTTGCGTGCTGTTGAGGTTCCAATCACCCATAGTGAGCAATTTAAAGCCGAGTTGCAAGAGCTAGTCGCAGGCTTAATACTTTATAGTCACCTTATCTCCCCTAAGCGATTAAGGACAGAAAACAAACCGGATATCTTTTATTGTGTGTTTATCTATGATAAACTTATGCTCTACACAGTAACAGTGAGTAACCGGTTGGGACGCAGCGATCATGCGTCACTGCTTTTCCAATACATCTGTTATGCGAAGCACTCCAACGAGGACAACGAGGAAATAGAAATCGTAACACACTAAGACACGCCGCCCGTCTTCATCAAGTTCACTGACCAAGCCCATGACGTTACCTGGGAGGAATTCACCGTCTTGTTCAAAACGTTGATAACAAACGCACCAGTTAAAGAACTGCAGCTCGAAAAACGTGCTGTTCTTGGTAAGGAGTAGGAGGCGGCAATGTATGTCTTTGAGAGATTCCATTTGGCAAGTATACGATGTCAATTCGAACAGCAAGAATTAGTGGACCTGTATAACCGGGCGGAATCATAGTGTCAGCCTGATCCGTGAGGACAAATTAAAACCAGCAGGATTTAGCGAAGAGGTTCGGTTGCGAACTCAAACTATTTACAGGCTTGTTAAAAAGACTGTAAAGTAGAACGTGGTATGCCCTCTCTGAACACAGCATGCGGTCAAGCGCAAACTGCGCAAGAGACGTCTAACACTCCTAGACTACATTTCAGTTGTAATTTCACAGACTCACTGATCTCCTCTAAAATTTTTACACGAAGCATATCACCAGGACGACTTAGCTACATCCCATTTACTGTCGCGAACGTACTGAAGCGATCGATGTCACCGAGTGTGCACAGCCCTCCTGGTACGGATAATTTACTCCAAAGCCTATTGAAGGTGGCAGCCAGCAATTTGGCTGAATCACTTTCCGGGCTTTTCTGAGATTATGTAGACAATATTCAGTTCCCGACCATTTGGAACCACTCCAATTATAAGTGAGGCAGTCGCACTGATACGGCAAACTAGGGCAACATAACTCTTCGCCTAGTTCTTTCAAAGTTCATGGAATCCGCTATTGCAGTGGCCCTTATGGAATAGTTGGACAAATGCAGTATCATCTTACTGGAGCAACAAAGTTTCCGCCAAAACCGGTCATGTACCACGAACATCTTTTCAGTCCTTACCAGCTGGACGGAATCTGTACACAATGAGAAAGAACTTGACGCTGTGTGGCTAGATTTCAAGAAACATTTTGCTCGTCTTGATCGTATCATCCCCCTTAGCAAGCTTCAGAGCTGCTGAATCGGCGACCAATCCTAGGTTGTTTACGTGCATTTCTAATTAGACGTCGCCTAACGAGGAGAGTTCGTAGCTGCTTTGCTTACCCGATGGAGATGCAATGTGACATTACAAAAGGATCGGTTCTAAGACCAAGTATTTTCCTCGTCTTCAGTAACGATTTTGTGGGAGTGTTCGATACAAACCGTTTAGTTTAGGTGCAGGATCTCAAAATCTGGCGGACTATCAGGACGGTAAACGACCATATGACACGATTCGTTAGTTCAGAACATGCCGCCAAATGTCGAGTACCGATCATACGTCATAAGAAAACGTACCCATTCCGACTAGGGGAACATCGTTCGCAATCTCTTTCCACGAAAATGATTATGTTCATGCAGGCCAATCTCGTTTGATCAAAACAGGCTGAAAAATCAGCGAGGAAAGACAATCAGCATTTAGGTCACTTGTGGAGAGCCTTTAATCGGTTTGGTCCCACCATCTGCACAATTGCTTAGTGCTTACTTAGAGCCAAATGTAACACGCTCCATCCATGTGTGGTCTCCCTGGCACAAACGTGATCTTTCTGTTCTTAAGAGTTCACGAAGAAGAGCAACAACCAACGTTAAGGACCAACGTTAACCGTGACCAGCATAGACTACAGACACTAGGAGACTTCGGTGGTCAAGACCGTCGCCTGCGCTGTGATCGTATTTTTTTGTTTCAGACCCTAGACGATCCAAACTACCCACATAGACATTAATCGAAATTAAATCCCAAAACCTCACTTCGGGGCCATCAATTGAATTAAGCGGCAAAGCACACCAGGCTGGAATGCCACCGGCAATTTTCTTAGTGTATCTCACTGGTGGAACGCTCTCCGAATTTTTCGTCACCTCCACTTCTACAGTTACTGAATCCAAAACTCAACTTGGTGAAACATTACACCGCATGCACTATAAGACTTTGTCAAGGTTACTGAGACACATCATGATATAACCAAACTACGTGCATAAGTGAAAATTCGGTGAGTCCAAAGATATGAAGTTCTTTGATTTTGTTGATGCTTTCACATCCTCTTTTCACTCTTTATCTGCGAGAATTGTTAAGCCTCGCTGTTTTGCCCGTGCTAAATTCATTTATCCCTCGATCAAGAGGGATCATATAGATGTTAGTTGTTGACCTTATTTCAGACTACATACTTTATTTTCTCCTTATTTTTATCTTACCGACTAATAATCCAGCCGGCAAACTCTCTAGTAAACCACCCTGTCAATTCTGCTTTCTATGACGGCAAGGTATACTTGTTGTATTTATTTGAACTAGGTAGGATAGTTAGCCTACGTTCGCCGTCGGCTTGTGCTGGGTTTCATTGGTGGTATACATAGTAAACTCCGATTCTTTTGTGCCAGACCCAAACTAAGTACGCCGCAGAGTATAAATGTTACTGAAACTACCCTTCTTTAGAGGACTGGAAGAAATCCCACAGGCCGCCTAACCAAATTTATTTTACTGCGACGAACAAGTGCGTCCAGTGTTGGTAACCTCAACATCAACATCATATACGATGAATACGTTCCTGTTTTTTTCAAACATTTTCCCCAGTCTACGTTATCTTAGGATGAACGAACAGAACTAAGTTGGGTAATACCACGGTAGAACAAATAAGACTAATAAGGGGTTATTTGAATGCTAAGATGACTTTTTGTACCTATCCTGTACATTTTTATGATTAATAATCTCAACCAACCATTATACTCGGGTGAAATAGTATTTTCCTCTTGCTAGTTATGGAATACCTAGGGAAGCTGTGTGCATTAAAACGAAGATCCAATTTCAAACTAAGACTTGATACAGTTGCACTAACACAATACACTAACTAGTAGGTCACCAGAATATTGTCATCACAGCGAAGCCTGTGTAATAGGAAAGATACTAGTTTACCTCGCTTCCGTGTGCTTAATTCACAATCCCTAATGCAATCCATAAAAAATATGGCTGGCTTCAGTTTCAAACCAACTTGTCATAGAACAACTAAATAACCCTTCAACTAACATTCCTCTAGAAAGCAAAATCTCCCTTTGTCGCTTAGCTTTACAGGTGGATTGGAAGCATGCATTGTCGTGCTTCAAGAAACATTGGCGAATGAAGATGGCCACTAATGTTGGTACGCAGCTTCAAATGATATTTTTGAAAGCATGCAGAAAGCGCTAATTTTCAACAATTAGTAAAACTTGGATTTCCACAGTCATTAGGTAAATTCACGTAGACCGGTAAACAAAATGATTTATTTTTCGATCAAAGCGCTCAAAAAGGGGTGGGTTTTCATTTTTAAACTTAACACCATGTCTGGAACTTATTTTGTGGCAATATTGAAGCAGTCGGTGAGCCACATTAGCAGAGCGTTTAGTGTCGCTCTTTTGAAAGTAGTCAAACAAATTCTTAGCAAATTGACTTGTGTAATTTTCACTGCTAATTGGAAACTGTCAGATACGTGCTTTACATAATCAAATGGCAACAGCGACCATCCCCGTATTTGCATAAAATGACACAAAACCTTTATTTGAATGTATACGATAAAATCAAGCAATGCATCTCCAACCTATAATACGGTGGTATAATTTTGTGGCACATCTCAAGACAGTCTGAAGCAATATGCATTAGCTGATCACCGCGGTGACTTATTCTGGAGTAATTGTATCAACACCAACTGCTCAAAACTCACCTGGTCTGGTTGCACCACTGACAGGTATTGAATAACTGAGGAATCCGCAACATCCAGCTTGACACTATCTGGTTTAGATGGCCCATATTTATCCAAGATCCGATCAACCGCGGCTTGCGCCCGCTTCAGGTCACGACACGCCATAATCACCTTGCAACCCCGTCGTGCCAACTCGGCGGCTGTCACTTCTCCGATTCCCGTACTGGCTCCGGTGACCACGGCTAACTTGCCATCCAGCCGACCCGGTGCAGTGCAAGTTTTGTGATACCATCCTTTCACATCGTTGGTGCCTTTGTTTCCGGAGGCCATTTATAAAGATAGGCACTGCGCTTAGCACAAAACCGAGACAGTTCGTTTGTCTGTTGGAACAGCGTTGAAATACTGAATTATTATGGTCACTACGACACGTAGCGTCGCGTCTATGGATCAAGATACAAGTGAAGTGCGTTACGTGCGAATACAACAGATCAATCCATATCCATACATGTCTATCGTTAATGGGTGCACAATGCAACCAACTAGCCAACGGTAACAAAGCATGTTTGGTCAAATGATGCGCAATCGCGCAGGTTGTCACGTAAACGTGAGAGGCGATGCTGGCTGTCTGGCTGTCTGTCTGGTCTGCACTACCACGTTAGCAATGATGTGGTGGTTTTTTATACCGCATTGAATATAAAATAACCTGGCTCAACCCCAATGCTCCGATTACTGCACATAGGTGGGCCTTTAAAAACCTTCATCAGTGTTTACTAACACATGCTATCCTTATTAATACTAGTGCAATCACATGAGTGGCTATTTGGTCCCTGACTAGGAGACTTCGGTGGTCAAGACCGTCGCCTGCGCTGTGATCGTATATTTTTGTTTCAGACCCTAGACGATCCAAACTACCCACATAGACATTAATCGAAATTAAATCCCAACACCTCACTTCGGGGTCATCAATTGAATTAAGCCGCACAGCACAACAGGCTGGAATGCCACTGGCAATTTTCTTAGTGTATCTCACTGGTGGAACGCTCTCCGAATTTTTCGTCACATCCACTTCTACAGTTACTGAATCCAAAACTCAACTTGGTGAAACATTACACCGCACGCACTATAAGACTTTGTCAAGGTTACTGAGACACATCATGATATAACCAAACTATGTGCACAAGTGAAAATTCGGTGAGTCCAAAGATATGAAGTACTTTGATTTTGTTGATGCTTTCACATCCTCTTTTCACTCTTTATCTGCGGGAATTGTTAAGCCTCGCTGTTTTGCCCGTGCTAAATTCATTTATCCATCGATCAAGAGGGATCATATAGATGTTAGTTGTTGACCGTATTTCCGACTACATTCTTTATTTTCTCCTTATTTTTATCTTGCCGACTAATAATCCAGCCGGCAAACTCTCTAGTAAACCACCCTGTCAATTCTGCTTTCTATGACGGCAAGGTATACTTGTTGTATTTATTTGAACTAGGTAGGATAGTTAGCCTACGTTCGCCGTCGGCTTGTGCTGGGTTTCATTGGTGGTATACATAGTAAACTCCGATTCTTTTGTGCCAGACCCAAACTAAGTACGCCGCAGAGTATAAATGTTACTGAAACTACTCTTCTTTAGAGGACTGGAAGAAATCCCACAGGCCGCCTAACCAAATTTATTTTACTGTGACGAACAAGCGCGTCCAGTGTTGGTAACCTCAACATCAACATCATATACGATGAATACGTTCCTGTTTTTTTCAAACATTTTTCCCAGTCTACGTTATCTTAGGATGAACAAACAGAACTAAGTTGGGTAATACCACGGTAGAACAAATAAGAGTAATAAGGGGTTATTTGAATGCTAAGATGACTTTTTGTACCTATCCTGTACATTTTTATGATTAATAATCTCAACCGACCATTATACTCGGATGAAATAGTATTTTGCTCTTGCTAGTTATGGAATACCGAGGGGAGTTGTATGAAATAAAACGAAGATCCAATTTCAAACTAAGACTTGATTCAGTTGCACTAACATAATACACTAACTAGTAGGTCACTAGAATATTGTCATCACAGCGAAGCCTGTGTAATAGGAAAGATACTAGTTTACCTCGCTTCCGTGTGCTTAATTCACAATCCCTAATGCAATCCATAAAAAATATGACTGGCTTCAGTTTCAAACCAACTTGTCATAGAACAACTAAATAACCCTTCAACTAACATTTCTCTAGAAAGCAAAATCTCCCTTTGTCGCTTAGCTTTACGGGTGGATTGGAAGCATGCATTGTCGTGCTTCAAGAAACATTGGCGAATGAAGATGGCCACTAATGTTGGTACGCAGCTTCAAATGATATTTTTGAAAGCATGCAGAAAGCGCTAATTTTCAACAATTAGTAAAACTTGGATTTCCACAGTCATTAGGTAAATTCACGTAGACCGGTAAACAAAATGATTTATTTTTCGATCAAAGCGCTCAAAAAGGGGTGGGTTTTCATTTTTAAACTTAACACCATGTCTGGAACTTATTTTGTGGCAATATTGAAGCAGTCGGTGAGCCACATTAGCAGAGCGTTTAGTGTCGCTCTTTTGAAAGTAGTCAAACAAATTCTTAGCAAATTGACTTGTGTAATTTTCACTGCTAATTGGAAACTGTCAGATACGTGCTTTACATAATCAAATGGCAACAGCGACCATCCCCGTATTTGAATAAAATGACACAAAACCTTTATTTGAATGTATACGATAAAATCAAGCAATGCATCTCCAACCTATAATACGGTGGTATAATTTTGTGGCACATCTCAAGACAGTCTGAAGCAATATGCATTAGCTGATCACCGCAGTGACTTACTCCGGAGTAACTGTATCAACACCAACTGCTCAAAACTCACCTGGTCTGGTTGCACCACTGACAGGTATTGAATAACTGAGGAATCCGCAACATCCAGCTTGACACTATCTGGTTTAGATGGCCCATATTTATCCAAGATCCGATCAACCGCGGCTTGCGCCCGCTTCAGGTCACGACACGCCATAATCACCTTGCAACCCCGTCGTGCCATCTCGGAGGCTGTCACTTCTCCGATTCCCGTACTGGCTCCGGTGACCACGGCCAATTTGCCATCCAGCCGACCCGGTGCAGTGCACGTTTTGTGATACCATCCTTTCACATCGTTGGTGCCTTTGTTTTTGGACGCCATTTAGAAAAATAGACAGTGTTCTTAGCACAAAATGGAGACAATTCGTTTGTCTGTTGGAATAGAGTTGAAATACTGAATTATTATTGTCACTACGACACGTAGCGTCGCGTCTATGGATCAAGATACAAGTGAAGTGCGTTACATGCGAATACAACAGATCAATCCATATCCATACATGTCTATCGTTAATGGGTGCACAATGCAACCAACTAGCCAACGGTAACAAAGCATGTTTGGTCAAATGATGCGCAATCGCGCAGGTTGTCACGCAAACGTGAGAGGCGATGCTGGCTGTCTGGCTGTCTGTCTGGTCTGCACTACCACGTTAGCAATGATGTGGTGGTTTTTATACCGCATTGAATATAAAATAACCTGGCTCAACCCCAATGCTCCGATTACTGCACATAGGTGGGCCTTTAAAAATCTTCATCAGTGTTTACTAACACATGTTATCCTTATTAATACTAGTGCAATCACATGAGTGGCTATTTGGTCCCTGGATGTCAAATCAAAGAGATAGGAGCTGTAATACATTGTTCCGATGCGCATCTTTTATCCGAAACTTCACATATTTTTCCAGCTGATTTGTAGACTGCAACGCAAGGACTGCAGTCAGATGTCCAAGGATAACAACCATTGCCTGAACTCAGATATCGTTGACCAAGGCCGGTAGCGACTACTGAGCAGTTTAAAACGAACACACGGCACTCGAGAAATCAGAATCACTGGGGCCAATTAGTTAAGACGGAAAACTTGGAATGTGCTGATATAAGGAACAACTGTCAACTGCACATGTAGAAATGCATGATGCTACTGCGACGGAAAAGTTAATGGAATCACCTATGCTACCAATGGATTGAATAGCTCTGCTCATTTCTATAAACTAAGGGATATCCGTTTTAAAGGTTTCTGATTTGCATGTCGTACATAGCTACTCAAATTAGACATCATCTATTTCGGGGCCAACCCTGCTCTCTACAACATTCGTAAAGCGCATGACGGTGGAGGATAAGGCGCGCTATATCACTGTTAGCTTGCAAGTCATGACGATCCGAAGCTGTCCCCCGTGGCCCAGTGGCATAAGCTGCTGACTGACGTTGCAAGCCGCTGGTAGTCATAGGTTCGAATCTTGAGGGAATCGATGGGTGTGCACTACTGATAATGGGCAACAGGCTGAAACCGCAAGAGGAGAAGGAATATTTGTTTAGAAGCTAGTGCGGCGAACTCTTAATTAGTAAGTGATAATTGTTGGAGCATGCCTCACGTATGGTGGATAGTCTGCATCACGTGATACTGTTTTGCGCGATGAGTTATAACAAAGAGATTCTGAATTTCAATCAATTTTTCGAATGAACATGTAAATTAACGCTTCTGAGTGACATGCTTTTTCACAAGTAATAATGCCAGATAGGCTATTCTACATCCTATCTGAGGCGGGATTAATTCGAGCACATAGCAGGGCTGGTTCTTTTTACATGTAATTTACAAGGGATCTTGCTAATATTCCGAGTGAAATTAGGTTGCTATTTTAATTTGTACAGATCGATATGTCATGAGGTTTAAGAGATTGCGCATGAGAAGCGCAGTATGTTTCAGTCTTTGTAACCACGGGGCGTCGATTCAAAGCTGCTGGTAACGCTCTTGATAGTTCGCGGTGAACGCACTGCTGAGCATACGTCTAGTGGATTCTCCTTGCAAGGTGTGCAGAACCTTTCTGTCAGCAACGTGTATGCCAGCATAGATGGGGCCGCGATACTAAAGGATGGGATAAACCATAGATTTGAAATTTTACCTTGTGGCAAACACAACACTACTTTATTGGCAGCTGTTAAATTTAGTCTGCTTGGTGAGCGCAATTTGATATCCGGTCTGTTCTGACTGGTTGAATTGGGAAATGATTGTATTCCTAAGCCATGGTGAGACACAGTTATGCAGATACGTTCAGCAATCATTGTAACTGACTTATTCAGGGATCAAAAATCCCTACAGTAATATACTTGTGTATTTCACTGTGAACTTTCCGCACTAGGCTGCATTTTTAAATTGTTGGATATCATCAATAAGGAGTGTCCATGGGATTCAGCAGAATTCGAACTCATGACCACTAGCCTCTTCTATGTACTGCAACAGTCGTTTGGCGTTATACAGTGTTGTGAATGACAGCGAACTGCTTTCGGCTGCAGTAGCGGTGACTAGACTGGTACGCTAACATGTGCTGAATTGGATCAAGTTAGACGATGACGAGACAATGTCCACTAATTAGTCCAGACTAACTGCGCACACCAGCGTTTAACATTCACATTTATGATTGGGTGTTTCGGTAAACCGGCCTGCTCTACCTGACACATTGGTGCAAGTTGTATATGCATCCTGAAATGATAGCATCCAGTATTGTCCAGTTGAGGTAGTACATGTAACTAAACGATAAGTTAACAAGTACAACGAACCTCCTATGCATGAAACTTGCCACCCAGGCACATGTGGGAATCAAGAGTGTTAAATGCCAAAGCAAATTACTTACCACCGTGCCTGAAAGCAATTTATGCTTGTCCGACAGTGACCTCAGACAGCTACGCTCATGCCAATCGTGACTTTTCTCCCGATGTTTATTAACCACCATAGAAACTCTACTGTACCTCAATACAAAAACGGAATCATTGCACTGAGGTAAAATATCCTGCACGCGTAGAATTGGTTGTGATGGGCGATGCGCTGTCCAGCTCGAATCAATAAGTTTTCGGCAATGTATCCGCGTTTGTGTTATAAGATCTCTGACAGGAGGCTATACCTTCACAGACGCGTACATCGGAGCCCTACCCACAATGCCTGTAATTTAAATTATTATGCAATTGAGTCCTACACTCTAGCTATGATTTAAACGTGCACAGAAAATACATATCTCGAGCTCAATACACGTCGACTGCATTAATCGAAGCGGCACTGAAAGCGATCTGGAAAACGCATCGGTCAAGGCCAAAGCAACTGCGCACAGAATACTCAAGCCAAAATTTTTATCAGCCGAAAAATCCAGGATGTTCCTTCTTCAAGTATACCAATAGTCTGCTTTTATTAGGATTTCAGTTTAGCTTCTGGTCAGCTTCAACTATAACTGTTGCGTTTGAAAGGCAAAAGAGCAATTTTATACATATTTGTTGATAGAACGTTAAAAAAGACGCTATATTAATCTGCTTCATCGTTGTAGAAAATTCACTTTGAAAAATCCATGGGTAGAATTGAGTTGGTGGTTAATTAGTAATTTATATCACACGAATTTTGCACCCAAATTGTTAATGATACCAGTTTCAGTCTTGTAAATACGGTTTAGCAAACAATCGTCTATTTGCTGATACATCGTCAAGCTAGATACCAAGCATGTATATAGCTGGGAGAGTTCATCATACGCTGTGGCTGTTGGTGGCTAAATCCTGGCAGATTGTCTACCTAATGCTGCGACTGTTGTGCCATGGGCTCCTGTCCAGGACGTCTCCTCTTGGCGACCGTTCAATAGTGTCTGATAGGCTAAAATGCATAACTTTACAAGACCCACAGGATGGATAGGGAAAAGGAAAATGAAACCAAAATGTTCCAACATGGAAGGGGAAGTATCAGTGGTTAAATCATTGCACTTTACCAAATCTTGTATAGCGTATATCGCTAAGATTAAAGTCTAAGAGCCTTTCGAACGTCATCATTTCTGGTGAGTTCACTAATATCTTGGTAGTGAACTCCATTGAGAACAGAGGCTAAGTGAGTAAAAATATTTTCTACAATTCAAACGAGAGTGTTGCGTCATTAGTTTCAGGCGGTTGCCACGGATTTGTTTGTAAGCGTATAGGGTCAACAGTGTTGTACATAGGTGCTCATTTTCAGCTACTATGTGGTGCGCGAGAGTGAAATCTCCGCGAAGCCGTCGGTATTCTAAGGAGAACACACCGAGTACACGAAGACACAGTTCGGAACTTAGACCGGATAGTCCACGCGTTGCCTTTGTGACTCTGTTTTCGGGTTGTAACAATAGGCGGATGTCTCGTTTTAACCATGGACACCAGGCCTGAATTGCATATTCAACGTGAGGGCGAATGTAGGAGTTACTCAGCGATGGTACTAGACGTTGCTCAAAGGTGCCGAGAGGTCGGATCAAAGTCTCAAGTTCAAGTTCGCTACACGTGCTGCTTCCGAACATTTCAGCGAATCTCCAAGAATCTCTTGCACGATTACACCTAACTGGCGTTCACAAGTAACGTAATGCAGGACGTGTTGCTCCCACCGGCAGTAGGTAGTACTTTGTAGGGTTCAATATGATCTGGTTCCTTTCTGCTCATTCGTTAATCCGAGCCAGATCTTCCAGAAGATAGACACGGTCGAATGCTGAATGAATTGCTCTCCGTAGTTTAGTTTGTCTGCCAATATTTGCATCGGAGATAGAAGTCTGCTGGAAGATTATTAATGTAGACTAAAAACAGTAGCGGGCCGAGGACGGATCCTCGTGGTACACCACTGGAGATGCACAGGCTTGTAGAGTGAGTGTCGGCTATTCTTCACTCAATGACTCAGTCGTGCAGATCGTCTACAACCAGGTGAGTAGAGAAACGTTGATACTGTAGGCAGCAGGCTTTTGGAGGAGAAAGAAATGATTGACCCTGTCGAATGCTTTAGAAAAACCTAAGTAAATCACATCTATGGGGAACCCTTCATCAGCCACCTTGATCAGTGAGTTCCGAGTAAGCAGCAAAGCTGGTGAAGCAAGATCCTCTGCGTCCGAAACCACGTTTGGCATTAGCAATTATTGTAGACTTTTAAAGTATCTCGTCAGCTCATCAACGAGTACCGATACCACCATGTTTGATGAAATGGGAAGAAGAGTAATAGATCGGTAGTTTTCAGGATCCGATCGCAAACCTCCTTTGTACCTTGAAGTGATGATGCTAGTTTTCCACTCAAATGGAAGTGTACGGGAGTTAAGCAGATCTTGGAAAAGATTGCAATTGGTGCTGCTATGGTGGGAGAAAGGGTTTTAAGTGCTTTTGCGCAGATCAAGTTGATTCCAGGGGCACCGTACTCCAGGAGGGACTATACTTTACCTGCAACAGCTGCTGGGGTGAAGGTGACGCTGGATAAGCCAACGGCATTTGTTGGGTGTTAATAAGGCGAAGTTCCATGGTATTTGTAGCTACCCAGCCAAATTGCAGCAGTGTAGCGTTCGCGGCATCCACGGCAATAGTTGTTAGGCCACGGGCCGTCTTGATTGGTGGTATTCCAGGTTTAAGCTTTCTTTTGTCATTCCCATATCTGTATAGTAGTTTGGTATTATTCTTAAAGTTCAGCACCGTCATCCTTTGCCATTCATACTTATCGATCCTAATGAGCGAGGTATAGTAATTTTGATTATTTTGCGTGATCACATAAGATTAGCGAATGTTGACTCCAGATCTCGTCACTTCTGTGATCCCGTTAGGTGCCCTGTTTCGGATCCACATATTGGTCCGACGCAGTTTTCGTAGTGGTACAACCTAAGATGATGAATGTATGACCCAGTCAATTTTGTCTTTCAACTCATTCCATGCGTCATTCGCTGAACTGTGCGTCTGTGGGTCCCAATCAACGGTTACTGCTAACTTGTGCAGCTCAAACTAGTCCGTAACAGTTCGTTGGGTTTCTCTTTCTTTTTCAACCAAACTGGCATAGCACACAGAACCGAACGTTAGTACTGAATAGTCGCTACGGCCCAGTGGAGGATCATACGCTATTGACTCAACTAGCAACTCTTCATTAGTCAGAATTAAGTCCAGGAGTGATGGCTTGTTTGAACCGCGGTGTCTGGTTGGTCGATACACATGGCTATACAAAACCGTCATATCCATGATTTAAAGGAGCTTTGGTTTAAATATGGCTCATTAAGGGATATTGATGCTTTTGAAGGAACATTAATGTCGCCCAATATAAGAGAATGGAAGTACTTTTGTTAAACAGCATAGCGGTGAACGCTTAACATAATGTTATCACTGTTTTCAGACGAGTTCCGAGGCCTATAGCTAACTGCTAGCAGGCAGGCATCACTCGTCTTCTGTGATCCAACAATATCGACCTGCTAGGTGCAGTCGGCAAAATAGTGCGTCAGGAATAACAAAGGAACTTTTGGTAAGGGCATCACCTTTTAAGTATTTACGAGTTGAGGGCAACACCGCTACCGCGAGGTAGACAATAATCTGAATAAGTGACATCTCACTGATTGCAATCTCTGTATCAAGTATGTCGTTTGAAAGCCAAGTTTCAGTAACTGTTATGAGGTCCCAAGTTTTGTTTCATGTTGAGCGTGCAGTTCGAAGTGCATAAAATACAACGCTGAGTGTTGGTGTAGCAGCGTTGTATTTGTTGACGTATTAGGAGCTCGGTTCGCTGTGAGTGACCAGCACAAATAGTGCCGGTCTACTGAAGAGTTTTGAAACGGTTGTTTGCTAGGTTGGCTTATCTGAGATAATTACAACCGAGACTGGCTCATACGTAGCTGAGATCTATATTAATTGAAGGAATGGTCGTAACGGTGCTTCTGGTGGCCCAACTTGTCATGCCCTGCTTGGATCGTCACTGATATCTTTTGGGGAAAGCTAAGGTACTTTTCAAAATTCATGGGTGGGAGTTGGGTAACGCCCTTCTCTCTGCTAAGTTCAAGGCCACCAATCCGCATGAGTCGGTGAACTGATCATACGCTAGTCTCGCTGCCTTTCGAGTGTACATTTAATCGAGGCCTTTGACTAAGGACCCGAGTCCTTTTCCTGTCAGGTATCAGTATCATAGTCCATTCTCTTCAAGGGTTAGGAAGTGGTTGATTGCCCTCTTCCTGTAAACTTTAACCATGGGAGACAACAATTCTGTGGGTTATAAGCTCACCGCTCAGTTGGTGTAGAGTATAAGCGCCACGCATTGTCGCTGACGGTTAGATGGTCCCTTTGGGTGCTCAATAGTTTACTACTGCCCGCCCCAAGCTGGGCAGCACCTGATACAGTTAGTACCAACCCGCCAAAACCCACCTGCGTCTGGCCGTGGTCGCAGCTGCGTATCCTACTACGGTCGCAGAATATATAAGAATCGCTCCATTACCTCTAAGGCTGAGTATGGCGACCGTCAAGCAGATCCAAGTCTGTCCCTGCAATCACATCTTCGAGCTGGAACTGCTCTCCCCTGTCTTGTGCGTCAGTCTATTGAATCTAATTCTCCGGTTAGAGTCCCTCAAGAAAACTTCCAAAACACAAACGCTACATCGTGTGTGATTGCCCACCAATGCAGTTGTATGCCTGCACGCAAATCACTCAGCATCAGGTGCTGGAACGTGCGCACACTACTGGACCTGAACTCGAGTGAGCACCCCAAGCGGCCCACTGCACTGGTCGCGATTGAAATGACGCGCTACAACATCGATATTGCGACTTGGTTCGCTGAGTAAAGTAACTGGCATGAAGCAGGTGCTGGCTACACATTCTACTTGGCGGGCAACGCCGCCTCAGCGCCACGTGATCATGGGGTCTTGTTTCCAATATCCGATCGCCTTCATGGAGAGTTGGTAGGAGAGCTGACTGGCATCAGCGCGCGACTGATGACTGTTCGTCTACGAATCGGAAGAGGTAAGTTCGCCACATTTATAAGCACGTACGGTCTGACCATGTGTTATCCTGATGACACGCCTAATCAATTCTACACTGAATGAGCGTCTGTGATACGGTCGATGCTTAGGAGCGACCGACTCTTTCTGCAAGATGATTTCAACGTGCGCGTTGGGTGTGATGCATCGGTGTGGACAGATGTTATCGGTTCCCATGGCATTATTTCAACGAATGCGAACGGTGACAGGCTGCTCTCACTGTGTGCCACTCAGGGCCTGAGGATCACGAACCATGGGCTTGCACTGAGTGCGAGAGAGCTAGCAACTTGGACCCACCCACGAAGTTTTCACACACCCTAAAAAGATTTTCGCTTACATAAATGGTTTCTCGCCACAGTAGAGTATACAGCCACAGTTGGGTATTTTTAGTAATTGGATGTTATTCATGCTACTTATAGTAAAATGGTTAAACGGTTTAAAGACTTTTTCAAAAACCGAATGCGGGACAGCACTCAGTGGGATTTACTGGATATATTATTCCTGTGATCGCGTCAAAGTGGCTATCAGAGTACGTATGGTTTTACCGCCTTCTAACGCATATAGCATATGGCATATGCAGCACACAGTAACGATAAGACATTAACGGTCAACTGAACCTCTTAGTTTGCATCATTCCACCCGATAACCGTATTGCTGACATTTGCTTCTCTATTCTTATATCTGTCTCTATCTATTGTGCGTGCACAAACTTCTGCTTAAAGGTATGGCTGCCATTTAGGTTCATCTTTAAAGGTCAAATAACCACTGGCAGTGGTATTGGTTACTTATAATTGTATGTATGATTTTCCAAAACAAGGGGAAGATGCTTGTTATTCTTAACTACAATCCATACTTATGCACATTCTTAGTGTTATTGCTCATAAGGGTTAATGTTTCTCCATCTAGTTTGTCGTAGTAAAAACACAACTTTGAACAAATGCCAGCTCGCGAAACTGCATTACTATAACTCTAACCGAGACCTTTGGTATGTCAACTGATATCTCTACTCGCACCAAGCGGTGTTCGTCATCTTGAATGACTAGGTGAAAACCAATTAGAAACTCTTGTAAGCGCTACACATTAGTTTGACAGACTGATCGCATTTTCACTCACTTGACACCAATAGCTGCTGGCTCGATGTCTAACTGGGGCTCGTCCCAATTACAAGTCGCCTTGAAATTTAAAAAAATAAGTAACTTTTTATTTTGGACAAAGCAAGCCACGCTTTTACAGGCACGATCAGGTTACTATAACAATGCGACAACGAGAATGTGAAAAATTCCGTTAGGTTTGCCGCAAATGTGGATTTTTTTAGGGAATCATATCATGTCTCGTATCATGTTTCATTTTCATGTCTACAGTAAGGACACGCTCGATGAGAAAAAATAGTATTATGGGCCAGGATTCTTCCATTTTAATTCAAAATCTGAGACAACAATCTAAGATACTTTGCACAAAAACTGGAAACAGTAGTAAAGAAAATACCCAAAGCAGTGTAGGCATTGCAGGAAATTCCCTTGGACTACATGATGACCTCAGAGAGACACCTGAAAAATGTCCACCAGTAGCTGAAACTTCATACGATGAACTTGCATCAAAAGTCGACATGCTCACATCGATATCGCAATCTTTAGAGTTTAACTGTCTTATTTGAATAGCCCCAAAATATTTATAGAATGAGCCTCATGAAGTGCGGAGTACTAATAAACTCCTTCTCGACCGAAGTACACAATCGAATGCGCTGTTCACTCAATGCGGTGATTTTTAATGTGCCAGACAATTTATCATTAAAAACTGTTCGGAAATTGCTGCTTACTGCATGCGGTGTGCAACCTTGTTGATCAAGCTGCATTAGACTACGAAAAGTTGGAATGCGTTACGCATGTCCCATACTTTTCCAGTTACAAATTGAACTTATTGCTAAACAATTCACTCAAAAGCACGATCGCATTGTGCTTAATACAACTATTAAAAGTCTGAAAATTATGGAGGACAAAACCCCGCTACAAAGAGAGATAAGGAGGAGAACATCTGAGGTACAACAGAATACCCAACACCCATATGGCGCCCCTCACCCAATTGATATTGCTCCACTTTGTGACCAACACAAATGTGAGGATAATACTCCGCTTGCTGCACATAGGGACGAAGCGGTGAATGATAAGTACTTTTCGAATTTAACAAGAAATCACCTGAATATGCGGGTCACTCTATTGCATTCGATGCTGTGTCCGGTAGAACACCTAATTCTCGCACTTCGGAGGTAAGGTCAACGTCAGATGCAAAATTGGTTGCTGGAGGACCTCCACTAGGCCACAGTTACACCTCTAAGCGTGATAAGCCGATCAAGCCCAAAACGACTACAACCCACAAAACTAGCGATGTGCATGGTACTTCATCTTGGATAATCAGTTCTGGCAGTCATAGGGGGTTTCCTAATACTCTTTCCTGTATGCGAAGTAGCAAGAATGGGGATCAGCGAATAAAAACTGCATTACCTGCTAAATCCCAGTTGAATGCAAAAGCGCTACCTCAAGCCTCGAACTGTCATGTCCCGCCTAACTTCTGATTTGGCGAATGTCCAAGTTCATCGAGAATCTCGATGGATCCGGTCAAATTGATCAATAGGAAAAGGACGGTTGATCTAATTTTATCGCAAGCATCACTGGGCGACGCTGTATCGTCACTTTCTTTGGTTAGACGGACATCCATTATGGAAGACGTGCCGCCATCTTTGCACCTTACACACGGTGTACTTTGGTATCATGACTTTCCGAATCCATCAACGAACCACATGGATTATGTTGATGTTGGTGTATGGATTGATACCAGTGTGCCTCCACCGAGTATAGTGAATCCTTGTATATCGAACGCAATTAAGCGGATTTTACCCATGAATGGAAATAACAGTAACCCACTGAATCCAATCAATGCGTTCCGTAATCAACAGCTTAGTAGCGACATGATGCGGAGGGTACAACCTAACTCTGCCGCTCCCGCAGGCTATTGCAGTAATCATGGACATTTTCCCTCGAACCGTTTTCTAGAGGGCCATACTCAGTCTCAACTCCCTCCGCTGTCGCCACCTCCAAATCATTTTCCACCGTTGGTAAAACATGCACTTGTTCAACAATTTATAACCTGGGTCTAGGCACACGGCTTGAAACCGGTGTTTATAACTCAACCTAAAGATCCTTCCTCATTTTCACATCTATCTCAGCATTCTGATAAACATTCGCTCTATTTACTCTAGGATTCACACACTACGCTCGTTCGTTTTGGTGAATAATCCTGATATAATATTTATAACTGAATTTTGGTGCTATGAAGGCACTTCTGACACGCAGTTAACTGTTTGCCGACATAACAAGTCTTTGAGGAATCTGCCTGGTCGTCGAGGTGGTGGCTGTGTAATTTATCTGAAAAATCGCTCACAGTAGCAATGTTCGATAACCCAGTATTGAACAATGTTCAGGAATCACTCTGGCTTACTATATCTGTTAGTCAACAACAGATGCTTATGGGATGTATATACAGCGCGCCAAACGGCAGCCAAGAAGACCTAGAACTTTCGACGCTTCCATTTGTATGCGCGGCTGGCCTACCAGCTTTACATAGGGTTATTGGACGTGATTTCAATCTGCTTTCGATTACATGGCCCATAGGAACGGCTCCTTTGAAATACCAAAATCTTATCTCCTGTATCCAAATGAACGGTTGGCAGCAACAAGTCTCCCAACCTACCAGAGGTGAAAGTACTCTGGGTCCCCTTTTTTCATTGGGCATACTTGCAATCAGCGTTAACGTTCTTGAAGAATTTCCGGGGCGCGATCATTGCGGGGTCAAATGCCGCCTAAGACTACGCATGGTCGATGTAGAGCAAACAAAGCATTATCGTCTGTTCAGTTCTGTCAACTGAGACTCATTCAAGGACCTGGTTCGTTCGATGAATTGGGATAAATTATTTCTCTCTTCATGTCCTCAATATGCGACGGACCTGTTTTATAGTGTAATTGGCTTCTGCATCGATTCAGCAGTACCACGAAAATGTGCTAACTAAACCATACGTAAATCCGATCGCAAGGCGCGAATGCTTCATAAGCTTCGGAAGAAATTCAATTTAACTGCTGACTGTGCGCTATTATTACAGCAATCGAAGCTCGTCGAAGAACAGAGGCATCAACTTGACAAAACTCGCATTCTGGGAGAGTATAATCCTCTGAACATCCCTAGCAAAACAGCTGAGCTAGCCAAACTATTCCGTGCCCGGGATTCGCGTTGAAGCCACAATAACAATTTTATCACCACGCCTGATGGAACATACTACTCGCACCAGGTGATATCTGCGAAGCTTTCAGGGTTATATTTTTGAATCAACGCTCAGTGAACCATCAGACACACCAACACTTATCATGCCGCACACTAATGAAGGTCTATGTACAGTGGAACTCACTATGGTGAAAATCACTGGTCAAGTCGCTCGCTTATACTCCTCAATGTGCGCAGGCTCTGATGGGATGCCCTCTTTTTTAATAAAAGGCAGTGGTAGTGACTTCCTTCTGCTTTTGCTCAACACTTATACACTGTCTTTTAACTCTGGAGTCTACCCTACTCAATGGAAGACTTCGGTCGTTATCCCGTGACATAAAAATGGCGCTGCCCACGAGGTTAAAACTTTCGTCCCATCAATCACACACACATGGTATCTAGAATAATGGAAAGGATAGTAAAAGATGAACTATTTATTTTTTGAACAAAGCTAACATTATCAGCAATTCGCTACACGGCTTCATGCAAGGTAGATCCTGCGCAACTTGCCAGACTGACTTGTTAAACCACACAAGGACTGCCATTGACAACTGAAGCAGTGTCGTAATCCTGTTCCTGGATACGCAAAATGCCTTTGATAGAGTGCTTCATAGGAGGTTACTAAACAAACTGAAAGCTATAGGCACTGGAGAACCGATGTTCTCTCTGCCGTTTTCATACCTAATTGGTAGACAGCAGTTGGTGCGCATAGGTGACCATTTCTCTAAACCGAACGCAATCACTAGTGGAGTGATTCAAGGGAGCGTACTTGGTCCACTTCTTTTTCTAATTTATCTAAACGACATATTCCAGAGAATAAGCAATGGTGTTGCACTTAGCTTTGCTGGTGACATTATAGTAGTCTACTCACAATCACGCGCAAATAACTACGACGCCGTACATCTCATTCAGCATGACTTTTCTGCCTTTGACTCCTGGTGCCAACTGTGGCAGATGCCATTTACCGTGGACAAGTTTAATATTTTGACGTCCAAATGCCAAGTACCGCCAGACAGTTTATTACTTCAAGGTGTATATGTCTTGCAATGCAGGGCCGTTCGCGACTTGGGTGTGCGATATTCAGCCACTTTTCACTTTTCTGAACATTATGACTTACAAGTTTCGAAAGCCATTAATACCGTCGGTTATATCTGCCATCAATTTACCTCACGAAATATCACCTGCCGCTTTACAAGATAATTGTAGTGCCGTATATAGAATACTGTCCAATGATACAGTCTAATCTGCGGAAATCTGCCTAGCGTGCTCTTAAGAGTGTCCAGAGACGCTTCACGAAAAAGCTATGTGGATATTCCTCAAAAGTGACATAAAGGGATCGATGTGCTAAATTTGGATTTGACCCAGTTTGGCTTCGGATAACGAAGCTGAACCTATGTTTTCTTTAAAGAATCATAAATTGTCAAATTCGCAATCTTGAAAACAGTGTTCACATAACTTTAAACAACAGATATCCAATACGTACCAGAGAGATAATGATCGTGATTCTAATATTTACTACGAGAATCATAACGTTCCTTTCTGACACATTACTCAAAGATTTGGAACAAACTTCAGATGATATTAGAAAATGCTATAAAATTTGCAATCTTAAGCTTATGATTAGTAAAAATTTAACCGTCCAAAACGTGATTAAGATGTTCAGGACATCAAAGACCCTAGTAAGCGCATTCCAAAACGTTATCCATGTATCCTGAATAAATTTGCGAATCACACACACCTAACATTTCGGACAACAACCACTTTCATTACTATTTTTCTCGGCCCAAACGTCTGGCACGTGATTGTGAAGAACGCTGATTCAATGGAGGAAAAAATTAGCAGAACGATTCTGATTACTCTGTTACCCAATTTGCAATTGCGCCCATGTTCTTTTCTGAAAATGTATTAATGAAATATCATGGAAAGGTTGAACCATTAGTTGATCTGTTCATTTTACGAAACAGCTTCTCGCGTCCTCGAGGCATATTTAATTTATTTTATAAGTATGTAATTGTGTATGTATGTAACTGTGTAGTTAGTGTTTCTTGATCCATGCTGAGGCTGATGTTGCATCCTTAGTGTTTCTTCACCACAGTTGGGTCAAACGAACTTACACTTAAACGAAGTCTTCTTAAGCTGGATAAATTTCATTCCACTTTATTTTGTTCGTTCTGCCTACCTAAATAACTATTCATTAACTTGCGAAGGTACCTTACGCTAATTGCCCTTAGCTTCGATAATTTTTTGTGTTTGTAGCACTTTTTAATTATCTTATGGGCACTTTTTCCTTATGGCGGATTCATTGCTAAAAGTTTACCTCATATGCTAATTTAGCGAACCGTTACCGTATCTCTATGCATTACTGGATATATTTTATTTCATCTTGTCGTTTGAAGTAATTGTCTGTTGCCTGATACCTCGATGTGGCTGCGCATGATATATATGTTGACAAGGTGCCTATATGTCTATTACCTACTACCTCGTCCATACTGGCTCCAGGAGACAGTTGATCATTACAGGAGAAGAAGGAATGCACTTTCCTTGTGGCCGTGCTAGGCTCGAAGAGCGGTTCCGTGCACTCAGTATGGAGCGGACTACGGTCCAGCCACCACATTATGTGTACTTGATTCCCCGTATACAGAGTGCTTGTGTTTGCCTGTGAAGAAGTGTGGGCCGGCTCCATTGATGAAACGTAGGTCCCATCCACATGCCTCCCAGTCTAATTCCTCCTGTTTTACACTGGATATGGGTTATGTGATTGAAGCTGTGGGTGGTGCAGCGCAAGCCACACATGCTTTCTCTGTAGGCACAGGCGTCTTTTGGCTGGCCACAATCACAAGGAAATCCGAAACCGGTTGCCGCCAACCGATTTGTGCTTCAATTCTACGCGCAGCTATCCTCCGTAATACGGTCTGTGCCGAGGAGCGATCGACTATTTCTGCTAGATGATTTCAACGTGCGCGTTGGGTGTGATGCATCGGTGTGGACAGATGTTATCGGTTCCCATGGCATTATTTCAACGAATGCGAACGGTGACAGGCTGCTCTCACTGTGTGCCACTCAGGGCCTGAGGATCACGAACCATGGGCTTGCACTGAGTGCGAGAGAGCTAGCAACTTGGACGCACCCACAGAGTTGCCACGTTTACCATCTCGACTTTGTCATCGTACGTCAGCGTGATATGCATGAAGTGTGCAAAACAAGTGTACTGCGTGGAGCTGAGTGTGGTACTGATCACAAATCTGTGCGGACCCAGCTGTATATACCTTTTACTAAATCTTTGTATTTCACTCCTGCTGTGAATCGGCTAGCTAACACTCTCTCCAGCGTTGCTGTGGAGAAATGTGTAGAGCTGGCGAAGGCGATGTTTACACGACTATGTGATGTGAAATGTATAGCCAGAGTGGGCGACCTCTGGCATCACATTCGCGAACAGGTGGCAGCTGCTGTCGAGTAGACCACCAGGCGCGCAAACTAGAAGCGACCTGATTGCTATGATGAAAACCATGCGAAGATCGGCGTATTGGTGTGTGAGAAGAACGCAGCATTTGCTGCACCTGCGGCAGACCCCAGTGACTTGGGGAAGTATAGTCCGTTTCGGAAACTTATACGGTGACTGACCCGAGAGCTCCTTCGCATTAATATGCAAAGTGAACCGATAAGGCGAGGAAGAAGGAATGCTACCCGGAACGTCGCCAACACAACTAATTCTTTAACTCATTGAAGGCAGTAAATTGACCGAGCTTGGAGCAGCTGAGAAGGCTGTTGGATGGTAGCCCAGGCGCTACCTGCACCCAGACTGCAGACATAATGCAGATCTGGCGGAAAAACTTTAGCTGTCTCTTAAACAACCGTTAAGAGATCCACTGGCCTACGTTGAAAGGCCCCAAGCATCAAGATGTAAAGGCCAGTTTGGCGGACACGCCGAAACTGGATGAGACGAAGAGAGCACTTGATCTGCTGCGAAACGGCAAGTGTGCAGGGGCCGACGGGCTCCCGCCTGAAGTACTGCGAAACGGCGGACCTGGGTTTGTGACTGCGCTGCACCCCTTGGTGCAGCGCGTATGGATTGAGGAGGTGGTGCATCCTGAACTGAAGGATGCCTTTGTGCTACCACTGTTAAAGGCAAATGCTAGCAAGACATGTTACATGAATTATAGTGGCTCCAACTTGCTGGGTTGTGTGGGCAAGTTAGTTGCCCGAATCCTGTTCATCCGCCTCCTCAGCTAGGTTGTGGAACCTAAAGTGGCGGAAGAGCAGTGTGGATTCCGTTCGGGTCGCAGCACTATAGATTTGGTGTTTGCGGCTCTTCAGTTGCAGGAGAAGTGTAGAGAACGAGCCCAGCCTTTGTATACGCCTTTGTTGATTTCACCAGGGCATTTGATACTGTGAACCGCGAGATATTGTAGATAGCGTTGGGTAAATTTGGTGAACCGCGTAATTTTGTGACTTTAATTGAATGTCTGCATAATGATATCCGGACGAGGGTGCAGCTAAGTGGAGAGACCTCGGATGAGTTTGCACTTGTCTCTGGTGTGAAGCAAGGCTGTGTCTTAGCTCCTGCCCTGTTTAATATTTAACTTCACGCAACCATGTCTTGTGATTACGGTGTTCATGTAGAGCACCGTATGGATGGTGGGTTGTTGAACATCCGTCGTTTCGGTGCGAGAACTCTAGTCTGTGAGACAACTGTCTGTATGTTGCTGTTTGCTAACGACTGTGGGTTGTTCGCACGCAGCGCGGAAGACTTTCAGCACATGGCTAGTGCTCTGGCTTCGACAGCGGCCAAATTCGGGCTCACCATCAACACAAGCAAAACTGTCTGTCTCTTTCGTCCTTCACCGGAAGGGGTAGTCTTCAATATTGCCGCGAATCAGCATTGGTGCTGAAGTATTGGAAACCACCTCCCACTTCAGCTACCTTGGGAGTGTGATGTTGACTGACAAGCAGCCACACACTGAGCTTCATATCCGTATCTCGAAGGCAGCAGCGGCATCTGGGAAGGTGGAGTACTGAGCGTGGTACAACCATCACATTATCATTGGCACGAAGGTGATGGTGTACCAATCAATGGTATTGTCTGTTTTTTCTATACGGCAGTTAAACTTGGACCATGTAACCTCAGGATATGTGATATCTCGATCGGTTCCATCAACGGTGTTTGCGACGGATTTTGCGCATTGGTTGAGGCGACAGTTGCAAATAAGGAAATGTTGCGCCGAAGTGGAATATATTCAACGGACTGCATAATTTTGCTGAGACCCCAGAGGTGGCTCGGTCATGTGAGCCGCAATTATTCGCCGCAGATACCGAAACAACTATTATATGGTCAGCTGATTATTGGGAAGCAGCATGTGTGGAAACCAAAGTTACGTTACCAGGACATGATTAGCAGGACATGGTCAAAGTGAGTCTCTCAAGTTCTAATCTTGATTGCTTGTCATGGGAACCGAAGACGGTCGATCGGCGTGCATGGCGCGATCTAATGAGGAAGGCAGTTGCTGAAGTGCGGTACAAAGTCCTCATACATGCCGAGAAGGATCGGCAAGTGCGGAAGCGGCAAGCACCGATGGGTTGTACTCCATGGACATCGAGCGCATGGTGCTGCAGCACATGCGGTCCCGAATGCTTGAGGCAGGCAGGCCTAGTGAGCCATGAGGGAGGCCACTCGGGCCACCACAGAAATAAGGATGGGTCCTGCAGAGGACGTAGGCAGAAACGACGCATCGTTTTAGATACGCTACGTTTGATTTACTGACGTTTGATTTACTGCATGATGGGCCTCTTTATTTTAGGCAGTGGGTTTGCTATATTGTCTTCATTGTCTACCTAAATTATTTTCTATATGCCTGCGCACATCGCTTAAGCTAATCGTAGTTAACTTCGACAACCTTTTCACGTTTATGGAACTTTCTTAAACTATATTTTTTACGTCTTGAACATATAGCGGATATATTGCGAGCAATTTGTTTCATATACTCAAAGGTTGTACCCCATGCTGAGGCTGATGTTGCAATCATGATGCTTCCCTACCTCCGTTGGGCTAAACCAGCTTTCACTTAAAGTAGGTCATTTAAGTTGGAGAAATTGCATTCCCTTTTATTTTGTTTCTTCTGCTTACCTGAATAACGTTTTATTAACTTGCGAAGGTTGCTTACGTTAATTGCCCTTAGCTTCGTTAACTTTGTTGCGTTTTTACCATTTTTGGTTAACTTCTGGGTATTTTGTACTTATTGCGGATCCATTACTAATCAACTTACTTCGTATGCTACTTTAGTGAGGAGAGATATCGCCTTAGCCGTATGCCTAAACAGAGATATGTTATTTGATAGGTTGTTTCAAGTGCTTGGCTGTTATTTGACGTCGTCGATTTGTCTGCGCTTGATGTGAAGGTAGACAAGTTGCCTAATTCTATAGTACTCGTGACACCGTCTATATTGGCTTCAGGAGACAGCTGGTCATTGCAGGAGAAAACGGAATGCACGTTCCTTGTGGCCGTACTAGGCTCGAAGAGCGGTTCCGTGCACTCAGTGTGGAGCGGACTAAGATCCAGCCACCGCCTTGTGTGCGCTTAATTCCTCAAATACAGCGTGCTTATGTTTACCTGTGAAGGAGTGTGGGCCGGCTCTGTTGTCGAAACGCGGCTCTTATCCACATGCCTCCCGGTCTTATTTCTTCGGTGTTACACTGGATATGGGGTGTGTGGTTGAAGCTGTGGGTGGTGCAGCGCAAGCCACCCATGGTCCCTCTGTAGCCGCAGGCTTCCTATGGCTGACCACAATGATAGGCAAATCCGAAACCGGATGATGCCAACAAGTTTGTGTTTATACTTTCAATGATCAATTCTTGAATGTTTTATATTTTTGGCAAAGCGTGAGTAGAATATTAATGTCTGTGGTTTGGAAAGGATTATCCGTATATCTACCTTGCAATGATTTTATATTTGCTAGTCAAAGCCGCTGGGTCACAGTGTTCTTAAGCAGATATTTGTGGCCGTTGTAGTACAGGAGTGCTTTTCAAGCAAAAATGCAGTACGTCCTTGAATACTGCCGTCGATCTATTTGCTAGAACTTGTTAAACCCGTACCACGCAGCTGGCACCACGAGGAGGATTTTGGCTAGCCAGCGTCTCTTTATGTTCTCGTGTGACAGATATACCTTAGTACATTTCATCTCTTCTGACAGCGTGACTTAGTGCCGGTTGCAATACGAGGTCAAAGCTTCACATCTCAAGTGGCTCTTTATTCCCCCTTGTACTGCTGCCGCCTTCAGGTGAACGCACTGAGGTACAGATAAGTCATTGATGTTGATTCCGGAACATCGGCAACACGATGCGACATCCAAATCGAAATGCTTGGGAATAGGGAACTTTCAAGGTACTGATGAATTGGTCGAGATGTGCTAGCTGTCAGAACGAACGACCAGGGGAAATAAATAGTAACACACAGCGGACTGCCTGATGGTTCCAAATACCTGATAATTCCCACTCACGTCGGAAAAGGATGAGCGAAACAGCTTCGGTTTATCTTCCGACAACTATAGCCGGCAGTTACTATAGGAGACGGCATTCACAGCACACACCAACAATTACTCAACGTACTTCCATAGTAGTATTACTTCTACGTTAAAGTGAGCGTAGCTATAAATCCCTTTCTCTTACCGCGGACTTTAACTTAGCTGTGCATACGAATAAAAGTGGACTTAATGGCACTATTTCTCTGCCAACCTGAAAACTTGCTTACTTCCTCTCTGTCATCATATTTGTGTCCTCATTATTCTGTCGCTCGTGTAAGTTGCGCTTGGGTACAGTTGCACTCTCGAATGATTAACTATTGACTTGGCGCAATGTAGTGTCTTTATTACACATACCTAGGATAGAAAAGCCATACCTAACCTACCTTTATTCTGCTGACTTAACTCGATTGTATTTCTCGGTTATTTCCCGTGTTGCCCACTACACTGTTGTACTCATCATGATCCATGCTACCCTTGCTACCTTCTCAAATGGAGTCTAATGCGGGGATATACCGAGATGGTGAGCTACCGAATCTTCCTCTTCGTATTATTATTCGGCCGCAATTCGCATCACTATGTTAGATCCATGGTATTGCTTCTCATACTATGTCATCTACAATCTGCTCCTTGAAATCGATTTGTGGATTAAATGGCCCTAACTTGACCAGCTACCCAATGCTAATTAGCACGACGCTTAGGAGAACTCACGCATTGCCGGATAAAGGTTCAGTCCATCCATGAGCTCATTCGTGTTTGACATGCGAGTGGAGTTTCCGAGAAACTGGGTTGTTGTTAAGGCTCAGTGTTAGGGCGGCAAATTACTGAGTATGCTTCCAGCTCGGTGGATACGTGTGAATCAAAATGTTACCAGCGGTTGGCAGCTTACAGTACGCACAAAGTGTAACCTGGATATGTGGAGCACAATGCTCAACGAGTGTCCCTCTATAACCAGTTTGGACAATGCATCCGAAGAGAAATTGTCCTGGAAATTCCGTGGCAAGTAAACAATCCTGACGATTAACAGAGTAGCGGTTATCATGATGTCGACATTTCATGTGCCGCTCCATAGGTTATTGATGAGAGTAGAAATAGCTATGTTTCCCGTTGTTTATCAGCCATACTGAATTTACCGGGACTTAGGAAATCTCAAGTACCAAGCGGATTGAAGGCGGAAGCGCCGAGACGCTTACCAGAAGTTAAATTGAACATGGCAGCTCTTCTGGACAGTCTAAGAAAAAGCACTGACAATTGGAATGGTACGGCAGTATCTTGGTATAGTACATCGGAAATGAATCGGTGCATAGCGACAATCGTCTTAGAAGCACCCAATGGCTGCACCCGAGACCTACGATGCAGATCGTTATCAAACAGCTTATGGCCTCCGCGGAATACACAAGGGTATATATATGTATATATTATACACAACCTGTGGTACAGATATTGTGCCATCGGAATCATGGCTGAATAGGAAAACAATATGAATAATAAGAAAAGAGCAACAAGAAATGTTTTTTTGTCAAGTTTACCACTCACAGTTTTTGAAATTTTTTTCAGTTTGTTCTTTTTTAGGGGGAGGAAGAAGGGACTCCGTAACACACTGATGCACACGTCCGGCTTTGACATCGGTCTTGAGCCATAACTTCCAAGGTTTTCAACCAGCAAGTATCCTCATCTCTCGGACCCCAACCAGGTAGTCGACAACAACCGGCCGAGGCCAATTGTTTCGTCAACTTTTTCATGCGGCTTCTCCATGTTGTAGGCTGTCCACCAGACCGTCTCTTCCAGCCCTGTCCAGCAAGTGCAAACAACGCACGACGGGGGTAACGCTGGACAGGCATGCGCAATACGTGTCCCAACCACCGCAGTTGATGCAGTGAGATGAGCTCCTCGAGCGAGTGGCTTCCACGTTCCAAGACATGTACATGTATGTACAAACGGCTGGGTACTAGGATGACAACCATGCTACGCATTAAAAATTTGCAGTAGTGTGCGGACACCAGTTGGAGAGCCGCATGTTTGACAGTGAGCAACGGGAGTTAGTTAATGTAGAAAAACGGTAGTTGTCTTGCAAACGAGGCCGTAAGCGGCAAATATATGGTATTGTCATTTGTTAATGATTAACGTTGCGCAAAATTCGTACCTCAGGCAGCAGACACCAGGACCGTTTGGCGACACGGAGAGGCTGATGTGAACACCCCATCGCATTCGCACGCTGTGCGATCTTCACCATCAGCTACATAAATCAGACTGTGCAAATAGGAAGCAATATCTAAGTACCCACTATTTTACTGTGCCACTTATTGTTTATCATTTTAATCTCCTAACCGCACTGATGGCAGTTGCTTCACTATTCCTAGATCGTTTTCATTCAAATATGGATATCTAAGATTTTAGGCTGTTATTTATCTCTACATCTAAATGTTAAAGAAAACACAAACAGTTCGAGTTGGGTACTTATTCTCACACGTACGAAAATGGCTGTTAGCCTGACCTCGAAACGAAAACCTATGCACGTTTGTAGTGCTATTTTTCATGAGGTTTAATATGTCTCTATCCAGTTTGTGACAGTTCATACTTGAGTTTGGACAAATTCTTGTGCATAGGTTATATTCGAACTACCAATGGACACGGATAACACCAATCCATGTATACATGAATACAGAATGAATGCGACGAGGATACTCATGTCTTTTGTGTACGGCCAATCAAGTGCAGGGAAGCGGCACTCGGAAAACCGAAAATAACCATACCAGGACATGAACAAGATGAGTTTGACACGAACTATTGTTGATTTTAGGTGTTACGAATCCAAAGCAAAGTTGATCGGTGCGAATTTCATGGAGTGATAAAATGTGCGGTTGCCAAGGTGCAGGAGAAGGCACTATTGCACGCGGAATAGAAGCACGATGCTTACGTTCCCATTTGATTTACTAATCCAAGGAAATAAAGCGGTGTATGTGGTAGTTTTGCCTGAGTGATGAGTATGCTTGCATTTCAGAAGTAGATGTTGTTTGAGATCTCCGGTGAGTCTGCGCTTGAGGTGAATGTTGACAAGGCACCTACATGTATAATACCATCCACCTCGATTGCTTGCTCCAGGATACAGTTGGTCATTACTAGAGGGGAAGGCTTGCACAGTCCTCTTGACGGTACTAAGCTCAAAGAATGGTTCTATCCTCTTTGGAACGAGCTACGGCCCAGCCACCGACTTGTGTAGTCTGATGTGCATGATTTCCCAATTAGGCCGGAATGCTTCTGTTCGGTTTGTTGAAGGAGTGTGGACTGTCTCAGTTGATGAAACATGGCTCCCAATTACATGCCTCCCGCTCTTATTCCTTCGAGTTTATACCGGATATGAGATGTGAGGTTGGAACTGTGGTTGGTGCAGCGCAAGCCACCATTGGTCCCTCTGTAGGCGCAGGCATCCAGTGGCTGTCTCCATGGAGGCCACTGTGATAGGCAAATCCGGATAGAGATGGCGCTAATCCATATAGTTGGGATAGGAAAGGGTGGATTGAATTAGCTAGAAGTTTCTGTTGTTAGGATGACCAAAGCTTGGTGTGAATAGTTCACGTGGAAGCTGCACCGACAACAACTAGCCATGGTAAAGCCAAAATTTGGAGAACTGTTTCTAAACACACTTTGGGTTTGTACAGACGACTGGTGATCACATCCGCTAGTGCGAGGATTCGGTATCTGATAAGCCTGAAATGGATTGCCTTCACAAGGTGGATCTTGTGAGAATCTTTAATCATAACGACCTGATGAGTACTTTGGACACGATGTGCGACTAATGCAGCGGTGCACTACTTGTTCAATCTTCGGCTAGCCACACTGGAACACGTTTGGACACATCAGTTGGTATTCACACTAGGAGATGACATCCACGAAGTGTTTATCCTTCAGCTGGGGATCTATCATGAGTGTGGACGTAAGGATAATACGCAACTCTACGGCGCCACATGGGATTATGACGGCCATTCGGAATAGTCTGCTTGGGTGTTCAGCACGATTGTGTTCTTATAATAACGGCGATACGTATACATGTTTCTTTCGTTGTCTAGGTGCTTTGGCGACAGTACAGTAAGTTCGCATATTCCTCTCACTGATCATCTCAGGATATCCGTTACTAGGTAATACTTCACTCCTGCCAAGCGCTGTACATCGAATGTGCATTGGAAGCAAATTTTCTTCGCTCTACCTAAAGACACTGGACTAGGTTCTGTTATTTTAGGATGGACACAAAGCTATCAAAGTGGGTGTATTAAAACATCCATGTCTATTTTCTGTAGGTCATACGCCGTAGCATGTCATCCCATCGACGTGATGTAGGAACATACAGGAATGCTAATCCTTCATCTGTCACCGTTTAAATGCATATATGGATGCCTTTTATGCTCGGCAAGTGAATCAATGGAATCGCTAACGGGAATATTGGGGAACAATTACGTCGCTTTCAGCGAAAACAGCTGCTAACTATCCACCTTTTGAGCTCTAATGCCGTCGACGAACTTAAACGTGATGCATAAATTATAAATCGCTACCTACCTTCAATATCTTTGAATAAAATTGGGACCGACTAGTATATAATAATTAATGTGAACGTAGCATTTACGATAGTATAAACATGCGAGGTACACTGCCATTCTTTAGTTGTTTAATTCACAGGAAGAAAGGACGGACGAAATAACCGTGTATGGAAAACCAATATATAAAAGTGGAGTACTACACTATAGTTCTGCTTCTCCGAAACCCGTATGTGCTGCGATTGCAGCTTCTGTTTTACAGGGCTCATACCCTGTGCAAAGAGCAAGAAGGCAGGAAGGTCGCATAGAAGGATGCAATGAACAATTCTGTAGGTAGTGAATATCCGAGGCAGTTTGTTAAATGTCTGTTGCAGCGAGCGCTACACCCAAGTTCACGAAGTACGATGAAGTGAATTGGGACGGCGGGACTCCCTTATTATTAGGCATCCACTTCCAAAACCTAACGCGACTAATTGAGCTTAGTTGCAGGGACAGTGCGCAAGCATACATAGGCATAACGGCGAGAGAACTACGCAACAGGATAATGCAACTCAGGATACCTTCTGCCTCCACCAAAAAATAAGCGCGTATGACTAGTTTGTACTTTTCTGAAAAAATGCGGTTAATCGAGTGCGGATATCAGAAGGCAAATGAAGTCGGACACAGCGGACTATATTCGATGGGCTACAAATGACGTGGACGAGTGAAGCAACCATGAACAAAGGTCAGTGTCATGATTCATCAAACGTAAAAGTGGTAAACCGGATGTAGGCCAAGCTGGACATTGTGTAAGGGAAGTTAAACAGGCAATCGTAATGTACAATTGGATAGTAATGAAATTGTACATAAAAGAGAGTAATTGTGTTTTGGGACGCTACAAACTTCAACACAAGGTCTTACTAAAATATTCGGCGGCAGCGGTATAAGCTCCACTCTCTCCAAATACCACCTCGTTGGGGTCCTGTACCTGGATTCCTGTAGACAACCCAAATGGATAACAAGACACTGCACTTACTTTTAATTAATTCCCGTTCACTGTTAAATAAAATGCACTTCCTGTGTAATATTCTTCACCTTGCTTCTCCTGATATAGTACTAATTAGAGAAACATGGTGTTCAGCAGAGATGTCTGACACATTGTTCAGGATACTGGGTTATAACATCTTTCGTAATGACCGCCGTTATGGTAGAGGTGGTGGCTGTATAATCTACGTCAAAGACAAATACTTGGTTCTGTCTCTGAATGAACCACTCCTATGGAAACTTCCTGATTCGGTGTGGATTACAATTTCTATTAATCCAACAAATCTCTTAGTAGGTTGTATTTACAGACCCCCATCGTCTACACTCACCGTGACCGATGACTTGTTGGACACATTTTCTTTTGTTGTTGACCTCTCATACACTAATAAAATACTCGCTGGGGATTTTAATATACCCGAAATCCCATGGTCCCTTAACAATAAACCACAAAAACGCAATCCTTTTATGTCTGCTCTTTGTCGACTGGGATGGGTACAGCACGTCACAGAACCTACACGACTTGCTAACACACTTGATCTAATATTTACGATGGGATGTTCGCATGTGTCCACATACATCAGTGAAAGTTGCTGGGTAGTGATCATAACATTGTTGGTAGTTCATTCCATATTCTTTCTAAACCGATAGAATCAGGGATCAATTACCGCTCATTCTCTTCTGTGAATTGGTCAATGTTCTCAAATCTTATAAGGTCGTCGTATTGGGATCCATTCTTCTTAGCACAGAATGTACAAATTGCTTGTAATGAATTCCACCACCGCATTCAGCTTTGTATTGAAGCTGGGGCTCCAGAACGTACCAAGAAGTTGAAAAGGACTGCTGCACCTGCAGGCATCTCAAGCAAGGTAGCCACTAAACTTCATAAAATAAAGAAAAAATTTAGGAAAACAAATGATTTTCCTCTACTGATGCTCCACACCAGATTGCTTACAGCGTTATACCAAGACCACCACAAAATGCTATGCTCTGAGGAAGTAATGGCACTGAAGGGCGCCAACGTGGTGGGCTGCGTCTCAAAACATTTGGACCGTAGTCAGATTAGAAAATCAACTTGTCTAAACACCACTGTAAACTGTGATGGAACTGCCATAACCGACCGTGCAATCACATGTTTGATCTTCAATGACTACTTCATGTCTACTTATATCACTAATGCGAATGAATATCCTCAGCTCAAGCTGATACACAGAGACAGAAATACACTCAAAACTGTTGAATTTACACTTAATGATATATGTCGCCAACTCAGATTAGTTCGGCCATCATGCTCACCAGGCCCTGACAACATTCCCCCAATACTGTTAGAGCACGGAGGTCCAGACATCCCCCTGTTTTGCTTAATGTATTTACACTTTCCACGCTCAATGGGGAGTATCCTATACACTGGAAACAATCAACTATAATGCCAAGACACAAAAGCGGATCTATGCAAGATGTAAAAAATTACCGTCCAATCCACCGCACATCTATTATCTCCAGAATCACGGAGAGGTTAGTTAAATAACGCATAATAGAATATTTGAGTTTTATGAGCCTTCTCAGTGTGAAAAGTCGGTCCTTCAGGGACAAAACGTATATTCTGCAAACAACAGGACCAGGCGAAAACGGAGACAGAGGGCGAGTGAAACAAATCGGTATATACAGCTGGTTGGATCCATAATTAACGACCTTTGTTGATGCATGACATTTTTCCTTTGATTCAGTCAAACAAACTCACTCCAATGCGTCCACTGTTGGCCAATCAGCGTGCATACGAGAAACGTCTGAACGCCCAATCGGTTGCCGCCTTTGCTTGCGGCAGCCTAACGGCTTCCTTGCTGGGCTGGCACCGCACGTTCGTTCGAGTGTATACTCCCATCACACTCAGTAAACATCTGTACGGTTTTTTATTAAAAGGTAGGTCGTGCACTACCTGTCAGTTACATTACCTTGATTATATGACTAAAGCAATAGACGCCGGAAGTGCCATCATCGTAATATTTCTTGACATCCAAAAGGCTTTTGACAGTGTCCCACACAATTTATTGCTGCTGAAGCTTATGTCCTATGGTATCACAAATTCGCTTCTAGATTGGTTGTCTTCCTACCTCGAGGGTAGAAAGCAAGTAGTCAAAATCGGTAACTATACATCTGAAGCCACTACGATCTCTATTAGAGTGATTCGAGGTAGCGTGCTAGGCCCGCTTTTATTCTTAATCTATTTCAACGATCTTGACGAAATCTCGTATGGGAAGCCGTTCCTTTTCGCAGATGATGTTAAATTGTGTATTGTCCCGCCCTTAGGCAATGCAGTCCTAACTTAGCCTATATTCAGTCTGACTTGTCCGCGTTGGAGCTCTAGAGTAACTACTGGAAGTTGCAATTTGCCACTGAAAAGAGTAATCTATTGTACCACGGCTGTGGCCCTTCTCTGAACACCCTTACATTAAAAAATACCCCTATTCCTGTGTGTGGCGCAATCCGAGACCTTGGTCTAAGATATTCTGCCTCGTTTAATTTTTTATAGCATGTTATATTCTTGCAGGTTTCTGCTAGAAAAGTGATCGCCTATATAAGTCGAACTCTTATTTTCAGGGATTCTAGGCTTCAAGCCTTTAAAATATGTGTTAGGCCGAAGCTTGAGTACTGTAAGCTAGTGCATAGTAATCTGAGAAAAGTGGATATTATAGCTGTAGAAAACATTCAACGATCATTCACAAAAAGGTTTCTGAACATGCCTAATACTATGACATACCGTGAGCGTTGCGAGGCGCTAAATCTGGAGCCGCTATGGCTACGCAGATTCAAACTTAATCTGTGCCTTCTATACTGCTTACTATTCGAGTTAAGCTTCACTGCTCAGCCACAACTCGAGTTTTAGACTCGTATGCGCTATGAACTAAGAAACAGCGAGCGCACAGTGCAAATACCAAAGTCTCGCACAAAGCTCCGCTCAAAAGTTTTCTCCGTAAAATATGCGTTAATATGAAACAAAGTTCCATCGAGTGTTAGAAACTGCACTACCTATCCACAATTCAGACGCGTGATTAATATTCACCTGATTGTTGCAAAAATCTAGTCAACACAAAGCCAAACGGTGACTCAAGATGATTTGTATGAGAAAGGTCCTGGATACATATGAAGATCACCATATCCTCTATTCGTTTCAATATTCTAAGATTACCTACATATAGCTTCACTCTTGAGTATATATTTGAGAACAATCTTACTCCTATCAATCCGTCTAACCAATTCTCTTTTCTCCTTTGACGCACTAGTTCGTAGATGCAATACGCCTTTCAAGCTGATGTCCCTGTACCATCATCACTCGCCAAGATTTTCCATCAAATTGTGACTTGCCTATCGGCAAGCGTTTGCATTTATTATTGTGTTTTATAACTCCTCATACTTTATCTTCTTCTTTGTTTCACCGTTGGTCATGACTTGGCTGATCTCTTGTGGTTACGGATTAGAGCTTACAAAATATAATGTATACCCATGCAAATCATATTACTACTGACTCGCTGGCTTAAAACAAAAAGTGCCACACTTGATTGATCTGCAAGACAGAACGGGCTGACGCTTCATCGCTTTTAATTTATGCATAAAACAGCCCAAAAAAGACACTTGATACCTAGCTCTGGTGGCCTATTTACTATCATGCCACATAGGCACAGACCAATTGGAGCATGGAAGTGCGGGTGAAACCCATCATGGAAATACCCTGCATGGAAGTAAGTCCCCTGGGGACAGTTTCATGGATGACCGTATTACTTTACTTGAACATTCTGTGAAATCTATAATTATTATTTTTCCCAGTTTTATTACCTCTCTACTTTTTCCAAACTGCTACTCAGTTCAAAAATCCATATGGGAACCATTGAGCAAAAGACTAGTGGTTAACTATATTATGCGATCACGTTGTACATGTTGATAAGACCACCCAATTGGTCTGTGCCTCGCACTGCTGAAGAATAAAACGTTGCTATTATTTTTTATTTAAAATGTCAAAGGTTTGGTTTATCGCAAGCTGTAGCCTCAATCGAGATGGCCTGTCGCAATCCACACACACAGCAGATACTCCAAGTCTCAATAACGAATATCTAACCGCTGTGTCAGACGCTGCTGTGATATTCTGGCCTAATGAAAGTGACGAAATCCGTCAGCCAGTGTGTCAGGTTCCCTTCTCAGCTCAAGCAATGTCTACCTAAATAGCCCAAAGCAGGACAAAACCGATCGGCCATGGAGTACAGCGTTCGGAGAGAGCAGCCCAGAAACTCCCTACTTAATTTGTTTTGATTCTAATTTCTTATCCGCCACCTGTGTAAGGCACTTCGTTTTTATGACGGATTTAAGTAGATCATAACTTCGAGTATTCTCAAATTAGTTGTTCACCGTTGAAACGTTATCATGCTTGCCCACATGCTCACAATTTTTAAAGTTATATTTAGAGGTCAATAATTTAAATTCGTTTAAGTACCAATTTCCATGCCCAGGCTATTGCTTTATCTTAGTAATCGTTGATATTTCTCTCGCTTGTTGTATCACTCTGTCTAAGGGAACCTGGCCGATTTCCGGCTGTCGTCCATTGCGACAGTGTAGAAAGAAAGAAATACAGACAGAATCCATGTAAAAGGAACTGCGTTTAGCCTTATGCAGAAGACCTGTCATTTCGGGGTTAATTTCTTTTGTAATAGATCCGGACACACTTCCTACACAATGTAAAGTATTCATTATAACTTGTCTAGATTTCCAATATTAGGTCTAGCATTTACTTGTCACTAGGAATGACCTGTGCGCTAGCGCAACCCTTGTCCCAGCAGCATTTTGTTCAACCTAATCTGCTCCATATACATCTGAATGCAACGATTCAGCATTGTGGATGGCGTATGCAATATTCGCTCACATGTCACCACTTGATTAATGAATTCGGATAAGACTGCATGATCTACATAGCGAAAAATATAGTACAAGTAAATGTATCGCCGAGTACTACACTTGTGTCATTAGTCACATAAAAGAGGTTCGTAAACTCGGTGGCTAGGCAAGTAAAGATATATAAGTAACTGGTACCGTAGATTACCGAATATAAGCACGTCCATTAATAGTCCGACACCATAGCTTTGCGAACTCAACTTTGTCCCAAGTCCATGTATTAGCGGACCCCTAAAATATCAACAAACGTGAAAAGAAATTGTTTCTCTACGATTTTGAGGTCATCACTACCTCTCATTTGAGTGTGTTAAAGTCAAGGCTGCTCTACTGTTGGTCTGGTGTGCGACTATGATATGTTATAATCGCGGTTGATGGGGCGTAGGGCGTTCAGAACTGACTTCACCGCACCGGACAGTGTGTTAACCAGATGCTAAGTCACATGGAACAGGCAAGACAGCCACCACGCATAATCGGGGTCCTCGTGCATGCAAATCACAGTAGCGCAATGGATAAGAGTGGAATTCACGCTCAGTACTGTAGGAAAATGCAATTTAAAAGCACCGGATGGCCTGGCATAACACGTTTAATGGCTTTGGATTCGCTACTGCTATCAATAGCGAATGTTGAATGTGCAATTTAGCTAGACTTGTTAACACAATCTAGTCCAGTTACAGGTACCTCAAATCCCCGTCCGGAATATCGTCCGTTACTAGCGCGTGATGTTATGGGGAGGTAAGTGCAGTGGTGTGCGGTGAATTCCTGTGTGCCATTTGCATGTGACATTTTTCAAATTCCGTATCCTCTATTTATAAGCCGACCACCACCAATAGTCATCGGCCTATATTCGGTAATATATCGTATATTTCTCGAAAGTACATGACACAGAACACATATGTAGTCTAATTAATATGAATAACATAAGCTAAGGAAGAAAAATAAAACCAGAGTTTTTCTAACTAGTTTGCAAGCAGCTTCTGTGGTGTTCTATTCATTATTAGCATTAAAAATGCGGAAAGTCGAGCGCAGAGATAAATGTAGGCATAGCTATCAGTTCAAGCCATGTCATGCGGTCATGCGTGATACCGTGTGTTTGGGACCTGCTTTCTTACTATGATCTAGTCTCTCCAGGTGTCATCCGCACACCCACGCTTCACCTGCGCATGTGTTGATTTGGTTAGTAAGCAAATAAGCCGTCAGCATGTTGACTCGTTATTTGGTGGCTGTTACAAGCAAATAGGCTTTCAGAATGAAAACCTTTTCATTGTGGCCCCTGCCACAAGAATATTGGGCTTAATTGTGCCATTGATGTGAAAGTGCAAATAGACTAAGGTCGTACTAATCCGTCTAACGGGCTGCTTTTATAGACACAGAGACGAGCCCTCTAGCCTTTCTGCTTGTTTTGACTCATTTGAGTCCAGCACCTTATATTTTTTGCCAGTAGGTATGCAATACTTTGTCTCACCTTGAGATCATTAACTAGTATATATATATATATATATATATATCCATGTATAATTAAGAGGCAAATATGCATGAATATTTAGCAAGTGCGGTGTATGATGCGCATTTAAGATCAAACATATTGAATTCATTCCGAATCACTTCGCAGCTGACGGGTAGTTCTGCTACGTACCAATGCAAGTGCTCTACGTATTTTACGCCATCCGTACTGGGATCCGGACGGGTGCAAATACAAATAAAATTTTCGCAGCACTTGCTAAAGCGACACGTACAATTGTGGTGTCAAGGTTGTTGTTTATGTGGGAAGGGCCTAACAATGATGCATGGAAGTTGTCGGATAAATATCTAATGCTACCACTACCAAGTACTAAGTTTTAACAGGTTGGAAAACTGTTGTACCGGTCAATAAAGAACCAAAACTTGCGCGTATCATTTGTAAGCTATGTCCATTTCACTAGGATAATTCGGTTTCAAAGGTGAACGAAGCGAAAGAGCGTTAGAAGCAATGTGATTTGAGGGACTGTGTCCAACTTCGCAAACGCGCCAACGGTTTGAATGCGTTAGAATGCGTCCCTGACGATGGAGCATTACGATTTGATTGGCAAGGACGGGGGTAGTTGAAGGCAAGACTTGCATTTTATTACAATGTGGTGCAGAGAATGGGTATCTGAAAGCGACGAGGCATTTGCTTTTGGGTCTGCAAACCGGTTATCAATATATTACTAACATATCAACGGGCTAATTAAAAGCGAATGAAAGTGAGGATTTGGACATATTTTAGGACAAAACTCAGCACCACACAATTGTACTTATCGACAGGGACTAAGTACAAAATTTATGGTTGAATCACTTGGAGAAATGTTACGATGACTGAAAGCTCGCTGGGGAGGAATATTATTAGGTTTCCTCCACATATATACTAAAAATAACAGCTTATTCAGTCTTTCGAGTGCGTGAGTAGGACAGGTATTTCGGAAAGGATCAGCGTGTTGACAGAGTGCACCGAGAATGGATGTAGTACATCCTTATGGAAGGACGGATACATACGGACATGCCAATGATCTACTGAAGAATACGCTTAATATGTGAGGGACTTTTTATACTAAGCTCTTAAAGGAGTGCTTCCAATGTGAATTAGCAAATAAAATGAAACCTGACTAGTGCCATATATGCGTCACTCTTGTAAACAACCTTATGGCATTAAGCCTGTGAGATTTTATGTTGGATGTTTCACAGAATCAATTACAATTTTTGGAGAAGAGTGGTGTCAGCAACTTGGCAACCAAGGACCTGTAAAAGCTTGCCTTTTTGTTGGGCCGTGTGGAGTGTCTAGTTATATAGTTAGTTATTTTGTTCGATTAAGCAATATGGTGAGAACTTTAAAACACAACGGGAGGCGTTGTAATGTTGTTGAGAGAATAATCTTCTGAGGAGCTGCCAAACCTAGCTACGTGGAACCCGCAATCAAACAAACTGAAATGGCGGGCTCCGAAATATTATCCCTGTTGAACACCTGTTTGTAGACCGCATATTAATTTTTGGTATCTTTGTAACCGTGGAAAACTATCTGGGTGTACAGTAATGCTCATGTCCAGATCAACATTCTATGTGTCGTTTACGCAAATTCTTTACTTGTCTATCGCCTGATTGCGATTTCTCCGGCTCATGGCGGTGGCGGTTGCGCTTGTTTTATAAGTTCGACGTACTGGGCTATTTGCAACCATGTCATCATTGTTGGAGAGTTAGCAAGGCCTATTATACTGGCAGAATAACTAATGCTAACTTCATTTAAAGTAACACTACCATTTGTATATCATTTTATAGCCGGAAGTTAATCCACTAGTTGCTGTATTTGGGGAAACACTAAAGGGAGGTGGGCTATATAACTGAATAGATTCAGACAGTAAATATGAATGTATTCTTTGTAAAAGCCTTTTATCAGTAGTTTTTTCTAGATCATGACAGCAGTGTCGGCAGCTAGTTGGTCACATTGCGTTATGAATTCCTTGACTGTTAATGCATCATGAAATTCGAATAGGGTTGGGTTCGACTGACGCTGGACTTTCCTCTTAAAACTTGTGCAACTACATTGTATACCAAGCATATTTCTAGCGTTAAATAAAAGATTCCATCAGACATCGTGTTAAATATTAGCAGAGACGTTAAAAATATTGCTTTGTTAGAGCCACGTAATCTGGCGAATACTTCCGCAGTTATCGAGTCCATAGACACAATTGCGGGCAACTTGTGCTTAAGCTGAGAGACGTCGTCTCCTTCAATATGACATTCCTAGGTTCCAGTGCGCTGAAAACAGACGGATAGCTAGCGTACAACACTTTCTTATATTAGGCTGGGTAAGGTTGTCTTGCATGTTAAGCAATTTAGTAAGCCAAGTAGACGGTGCTGGTGTGGATAGTTTTGTGGTTTAATCAGCGTCACTGTTTTTGTTGTCCTTAGGACTTTACGGGTCTCATCCTAAGCTGTTGCATGTCTAAAAAGCAGAAAGAAAAAGTAGAATGTCATAGATAACATTATATTTGATTATTTGCTGAACAGACCGGAAGGGGAAACCTACGGTAACAGGGTAAAAGCTTGAGACCAGGAGAGTCTACTGGTAAGCATTTTTGGTATGATGAGAGGACTATAAAGCATAGCTTATTGGATGTCGACGGAGTGGCGTAAAATATATAAACATGAAGGGGAACCATTCTAACTGTTTGGTCAGCAGAAACCGTTTGGTTTCCACGCCTATGTAGCCGTAATTCGTGTTAATAAGTATTGACTGGACGCACAGTTGCGTCGACAGTAATAGGACGGATTGTTATTTCGATGCGCTGGAACTTGCAGCACTGCGGCTCGAAAAGAAGGCCTGGGCGCGTGTACATTCACGATCAGTCCGTGTGAGTGAAAGTTGGATTTGCAGTGGCTGGATAAATGTGATACCCGTGACTTCAAAATCAATTGCAGTTACTGTGCACCAACTCGGATATGTATCAGCTAACGCTGGATGAAAGCCACTGAAGTGTGCTATTGAAGGAGGGTGAAATGCTGGATGCGCCTATAAAGAAATTGGCGGTCCCGCTTTTGCTGTTCGGCAGCGCCTCTTCCAGAAATGCCATAGCGGTTTAAAGAGTACTGAATGGGAAATAAACCCTTCATTCGGGGTCCCTTGCTTAGCGCTGGTGAACCTGTGTAGAATAAGTCCAAGTGCAACAGGGTTTGCTAATATGGCAATAAAAACGTTTAAGAAATGTTAAAGCATGGGATTCGTGCGACAATGGCGATTCGCCTCTTCAGCAGCGGTGGCAAAGACACACTTGTGCAACCTGTGCCAATACTTTGCAATATTTCTCCGGGAAAATCTGCACTTTGCCACTTATGTGTCTAGAGTTACTTCGAAGTTGTGAAATAAGCGACGTAATTTCAAAGCATTTATGTTAAAGTAATCTTCGGCATCTTCGACAAGCTGGTCGTTCTTAGCTGAATTAACCCCGAGGTGGCCTGCTGTGAATTCACCAATATATTTTCCAAGCTCGTGGCAAGGACATCCGAAACCAAACTCTACCGGCCTAGAAGGATGAAGTCTTTCGTAAGGAGCAGGACTCGTAAGTGCTTGGCGTTAAGGGACTTGGCATGGCACACCTATATAGCCTCCCCGAATGACCATACCTGGGATGTCTACACAATCTATAGGAACCACTGTATCAAACTCCTCCGGGAGGATAAACGTAAGGACCAACAAGGTCTAGCGGATAAGTTTTGCTCCAATCCCAAACTGCTATACATGCGCGTAACCAATTTGCACCGTGTTAAGCGCGGTATTCCGACTCTGCACACAGCGTGCGGGTTAGCCCAAACCGCACAAGAGGCAGCCAACTTTATTGGACAACAAGCTGGCCGTACCTTCCATAGCGCACAATCACCATGCGTCCAGCCCAAACAGACCACGCCGCCATCAGGGCTTAGCCACATACCGTTTACCTCCGAGACTGTACTGAAGAAGCTGATGTCTCTGCGCGAGTTCAGCTCCCTGGGTGCGGACTGTATTCACTCTAAGGCGTTGAAACTTGCTGCCATGAGTTTGGCAGGACCATTAGCAATTTTCTTTTAACAATGTCTGAACGAGATGCACGTCCTCACGATGTGGAAGCACGGAAACATCACGCCAATCTACAAAATTGGTAGCCGTGCTGAACCAGCAAATTATCGCCCGATAACATTACTTCCTGTGGTCTCCAAGGTTATGGAGTCCATCGTAGCTGAGGCTTTTATGAATTACTTGGAGAACAACACAATTCTCGTTCCGGAACAGCATGGATTTCGTCAAAATCACTCCTGTACAATTAATCACTTGATTGCTCGTGCAAACTGGACGGAATCTGGGGACGCTGGTGTAAGAGTCGACGCGGCCTACTTGGATTTCTCAAAGGCATTCGACCGCATAGTCCATCGCATTCTCCTCTACAAACTCCAGAAATAAGGAATCGGCGATCCTGTTCTTAGCTGGATAGGAGACTTTCTCCTGCAACGTCACTTGAATGTGAGGGTTAGAAGCAACATATCAGAATTCGTCGATGTTCAATGCGGCTTACCTTACGGCTCGGTACTTCGAACCCGCCTATTCCTGGTCTTGATAAATGATCTCGCGAGTGTGCTATGTTCTAACTGTTTGCTATTTGCTGATGACCTAAATGTATAACGCACTATATCTGCAGTGGAGAATTACGCAGCACTACAGGAGGTCCTGGACAAAGCGTACACATGGTCCGTCGAGAACATGCTGCATTTCAACGTCACCAATTGCCAAGTTCTCAGTATACGGCACAAGAGTATGCACAACTGCCGCCTAGGACCACAAATTCTACAGCGGCCTTCTCACGAATGCGATCTCGGCGTGATAGTTCAAGATGACCTCGGTTGTTCAAGGCAGACTGAAAAGGCAGCTAAGAAAGCAGACCAGTACCTCGACCTTCTTCGTAGAGCCTTCGGGAAGTTTGACCCTTCGATCTTTCCAAAAATGCTTAGTGCGTACATGAGGCCGCACGTGGAATACGTTATCCAAGCGTGGCAACCCTGGCCCAAGCACCATCTCACCGCGCTTGATACTGCGCAACGTAGGGCAACGAATAGCGTCAGAGGTTTGACCAACCTCCCCCACCCAACCAGGCTGAAGACCCTCAAAATATACAGTGGATGTTATCGGGGTCTAAGGCGCGATCTCATAATGGTGTACCTTATCCTAAGAGACCCCAACCACCCACGCCATTCCCTTCTAATACTCAGTCAAAACATCTCACGAGGAGGTCACCAGTTTAACTTAGTCACGTAGTACAGCCGCCTGGAATGTCGGCGAAACTATTTCTCCATTCGAGTGGCACAGCCTTGGAAAGCCCTCCCGGAACATGTAATTAATACACCCACCCTATCCCAATAAAAAAGCACCTTGAAGCGTTAGCAAGTGCTGCGAAAATTTGAGTTGTATTTGCACTTGACCGTATCCCAGTACGGATGACTTAAAATACTTGGAGCACTTGATTTGGTACGTAACAGAACTACCCGTCAGCTGCGAAGTAATTCGGAATGAATTCAAAATGCTTAATCTTAAGTGGGCATCACACACCACACTTGCTAAATATTCATGCAAATTTGCCTCCTAAATATACATGGATAGACACACCATGTTCATTCCCTTACCAGGAGTAATCACATCTTTGATTTGTTATTTACATTAGGCTTCCTCAAGCCTCTGCCATTATCCTGAACATATTCCCCGGTAGCGAATATAAGTTGGTTTAACTCCCTTCGAATAATCATACCCTGATCCTACAACAACTCAATCTTTAATCTTATATAGACCATATATCACTTTATATTTACAAGCTATTTTCATCCTCTTGAAATCTTTGAATCAAAACAGGTTCTTACTAACGAATGATGAAGCGTGCAAGAATATCGCGACGACGACGCGAAATTTTATCACAAACCGGATACCTAGGCTCAACATGCTGCATAACATATCCGACCGACTTTCCCGATTTCTAATTTATTCGCTTGACGTCGCTTCATCAGCCATAGTCGTCAAAGTTGGTACGGAAAAGGCATTTGATCGTGTTTCGTACACTTACCTCTTATCCAAACTTCTGCTTTCGTGGTTCGCTTCATATCTACGTACAGGATCCAGGTTGTCCAGCTCAAAAATGAAACAAGCTCGTCTGAGCCAACCATTTGTGACATGATACAAGGCAGTGTCCTAGATCCTTTAGTTTTCCTGCAATATATGCGTAATATTTTTGACATTTTAATTATCTGAAAACAATTTCTACGTTTCAAGAATATAGAACTTGTTTACCGTGTCTACCCTACTTGTATCAGTGATAATCTCAGCGCCTTCCAAGATGACTTACCCTTGATTCATGGTGTTCCACCTGGAAGATTTCAATCTCGATTGGCAAATGCCACGTGGTTTCCCACATGTGTGAAATCACACCGGGTTCTCTGACTACTGACGGTAAATCACTGTCTCCTGACTATATTATCTGTGACCTAAGCATACACTACTGGAACACTCTTAACTTCGCTGAGCCCACCGGACATACTGAAGCTCAAACTTGTCGGAAAATCGGGCCACTGTTCAACATTCAATCCACAAGAGTTTATTAACGCTGCGTACGAACTACAAACACGTGCATTACTGGATTATTGCGCCATTATCCAGAGTGAATGATCGTATAGTATTAGAGCGAGTGTAACGATCATTCGCTCAGACTCATATTTGGCTGTACTTTGCTTTCATCGTGATTTATTATGGCCGCAGCGAATGAAAATTAAACAACCACGGCAAATTATTGGTGGAAAGATGAAGAATGAAGCAGTCCGACAAGTAGTTTTCTTAATCAAAACTCCCTACTATGGAATAGGCGTCCAAGTTTAATACGTGAAATGCAGTCAGTGATTAGGTTTCGAAAGGCAATGATTTCCTCGTTAAAGGCTGAGACAGCTATGCGTGTACTGAGAAAAAAAGACAAATGAAAAAAGGTTTAAAAGTGGAGCAAGATGAATATGATTTGAATGTGTTGTTCCCTATTTTCCGCCGGACTTCACTTATCCCCGGAGATTAGAAGTGGCATTAAGTTATTTCTTCGATAAACGAGAATTTGAAGGGTAAAGGTACGTCATTGTTTAGCAAAGCGAACGTTTTTCTTAGCATTTCCCGCCATAATTATTTGCATTCGTTCTAAACTACCAATTATATTCTTTTCTTTCCTGGAGGCCACAAATCATGGCACGCTGTAGTTTTCCGTGCTTCACGAAATCCACATCAATTTCAACTTCTCCGTTTTTTGATGGGCTTTATCAGAAACACACAAACATCTTTCAGGAGCTTCACTTTATAAATACTTCGAAAGCTTGCTGTCCCTCTGAGTCTTTGTACAAAAAACAGACAAACTTTAAACTATATCTCATGCTATAGAACCATTTACCATTTACTCACTGTAGTTTTCTATTTATTTTAGTATTTTTTATTTTCGTTGTTTTATCACGACTAATACGGCCCCTTGAGGTGATAAATGGAAGCTTCCATACTAGTTAATAATCTCAAGGTGAGACAAAGTATTGCATACCTACTGGCAAAAATATAGGGTGCTGCACTCAAATGAGTCAAAACGAGCAGAAATCTCGGGGCTCGTCTCTATGCCCAAAAAAGCAGCCTGTTAGACGGATCAGTACGACCTTAGTCTATTTGTACTTTCACATCAATGGCACAATTAAGCCCAAGATCCTTATGACAGGGGCCACAATGAAAAGGTTTTCATTTTGACAGCCTATTTGCTTGTAACAGCCACCAAATAACGAGTCAACATGCGGACGGCTTATTTGCTTACTAACCAAATCAACACATGCGCAGGTGAAGCGTGGGTGTGCGGATGACACCTGGAGAGACTAAACCATAGTAGGGAAGCAGGTCCCAAACACACGGTATCACGCATGACCGCATGACATGGCTTGAACTGATAGCTATGCCTACATTTATCTCTACGCTCGAGTTTCCGTATTTTTAATGCTATTGATTAATAGAACACCACAGAAGCTGCTTGCAAACTAGCTAGAAAATCTCTGTTTGATATTCTTCCTTAGCTTATGTTATTCATATTTATTAAACTACATATGTGTTCTGTGTCATGTACTTTCGAGAAATATACGATATATTACCGAATATAGGCCGATGACTGCTGGACAATTTTCCTTCTTGTAGTGGTGGTCGGCTTATAAAATGAGGATACGGAATTTGAAAAATGGCATATGCAAATGCCACCCAGGAATTCACCGCACACCACTGCACTTATCTCCACATAACACCACGCGCTAGTAACGGACGATATTCCAGACGGGGATTTGAGGTGCCTGTAACTGGACTAGATTGTGTCAACAAGTCTCGCTAAATTGCAAATTCGACGTTCGCTATTGATAGCAGTAGCGAATCCAAAGCCATTAAACATGTTATGCTAGGCCATCCGGTGCTTTAAATTTGCATCTTCCTACACCACTGGGCGTGAAGTCCACTCTTATCCATTGCTCTACTGTGATTTGCATGCACGAGCACCCCGACTATGAGTGGTGGCTGTCTTGCCTGTTTCATGTGACTTAACATCTGGTTAACACACTGTCCGGTGCGGTGAAGTCAGTTCTGACCGCCCTACGCCCCATCAACTGCGATTATAACATATTATAGTCGCACAACTGACCAACACTAGAGCAGCTTTGACTTTAACACACTCAATTGAGAGGTAGTGATGACCTCGAAGCCGTAGCGAAACAATTTCGTTTCTCGTTTGCTGAATTTTAGGGGTCGGCTAAGACATGGACTTGGGACAAAGTTGAGTTCGCAAAGCTATGGTGTCGGCCTATCAATGGACGTGCTTATATTCGATAATTTACGGTACCAGTTGCTTAAATATCTTTAATTGCCTAGCCACCGAGTTTACGAACCTCTTTTATGTGACTACTGACACAAGTGTAGTACTCGGCGATACATTTACTTGTACTATATTTTTCGCTATGTAGGTCATGCAGTCTTATCCGAATTCATTAATTAAGTGGTGAAATGTGAGGGAATATTGCATACGCCATGCACAATTTTGAATCATTACAATCAGATGTATATGGAGCAGATTAGGTTGAACAAAATGCTGCTGGGACAAGGGTTGCGCTAGCGGAAGGTCATTGCTAGTGACAAGTAAATGCTAGCCCTAATAATGAAAACCTAAACGAGTTGTAATTTATGGTTTACATTGTGTACGAAGTGTGTCCGGAACTATTACAAAAGAAATTAACCCCGAAATTACAAGTCTGTTGCATATGATTAAATGCAGTTCCTTTTACATTGATTCTTATTGTATTTCTTTTCTTCCTACACTGTCGCAATGGACGACAGCCGCAAATCGGCCAGATTCCCTTAGACAGAGTTTTGCAACAAGCGAGAGAAATACCAACGATTACTAAGATAAAGCAAATGCATACGCCTGGAAATGGATAATTAAACGCATTTACATTATTGACCTATAAATATAATTTTATATAGAGTGCATGTGGACAAGCATGATAACGTTTCAACGGTGAACAGTTAATTTGAGAATTCTCGCCGTTATGATCTACTTAAATCAGTCAGAAAAACCACGTGCCTTACCCCGGTTTCGGATATGAAAATGAAATCAAAATAAATTAAGTAGAGTTTCTGGGCTGCTCTTTCCCGAAGCTGTACTCCACGACCGATCGGTTTTGTCCTGCTTTAGGCTCTTTAGGTAGAGATGGCTTGAGCTGAGAAGGGAACCTGACACACTGGCTGACGGATTTCGTCACTGTCATTAGGCCAGAGTATCACAGCAGCGTTTGACACAGCGGTTAGATGTTGGTTATGGAGACTTGGAGTACCTGCTGTGTGTCTGGATTGCGACAGGCCATCTCGATTGAGGCTACATTTTGCGATAAAGCAAACCTTTGCCATTTTCATAAATGGGATCGCATCCGAAGTGGATTTTTGGAGCTGTTCTCTCCCAACACTGCACTGCACGGCAGACAGATTTCATCCTGATTTTGGCCCGTCAGGTAGAGATAGCCTTGGCTACTTGGGCTTTCTCTGCTCAAGAATTCCCAATAAAGATGAAACCGATCGTAGTTTCGTGCAGGGTTGGGACAGAGTAGCTCCGAAGCTTTCCATTTCAGATGCAGTCCCGATGAATGAAATGTCAGCGGTTCGCTTCAAAGCCAACCGTGGCCACAGTCAGGATTCCAAGTCGAAATTAGTAGTTCAACATGTCGGTAGACACACGTCTTGCTGGTAGTCATATGTCATTCATCTAGCTGGGTACAGGCGAAGAAATGTTAAAGCAGGGCAATGAAGACTTGTTTATCTAACTCAGTAATTTATGCATTTTGCTTATACGGCACCAGTCGGTCTTCAAGCTAAGAAAGTTCAGCCGGAGAAATATTGTGAGGCAAGAGGAGACAAAGACGAATTACCTTCGTCCAACCTAACGATGTGCTCATTTGATAATAATCTAATAATAAGCCATTACTTGTGTAACACAATGAACGAAGCAATGTAGGTGTTGAAAAAATTTGAGTTAGGTAACAGTTATCAACTCCATCAATGTGTTCAGGGTTTTGAAGGCCATCGGAGAGTCAGCAGTTTGGGTAAACTCGAAGGATGAGTTCTCGTAGTACGGAGAAAAGCAATATAGCCCTAGTTAGCCTAACAAGAAGCAAAAAACATAGGATAGAAAGCACCATTTTCTCCTCAAACTTTACTGCAATTTTATAGTGTAACTTTCAGTAATAGTAGATTTGGAGGTGGTTCGTTGTCGCTTCTCGCAACACTGACGTCAGTGATCAATTTCATCTGCCCTCTTCTTACATATTACTCCATCTGGATATTCAATGCGAAGCAGTTTTTCAATTTCCTTCACGGTTACGTGTTAACTTAGTTGCATCTAAACGTTAAATCGAAATAAGCTTCGGATAGCGTGGGATGTTTAACTGTAATATATTGCACCATAGACGTGTGCGGCAACGCAGTAACTTTATCGTACATTCTTTGTCTCTTAGGTTGCACTGTAAATGTACTTGGAATGGTATCTGAGTGTGTCATTCGTTGAACAACTATGTATAACACATAGCTTCCGCATTATAATGCATACTAGTGTATTTTGAATTTAAACGGATAAAATTTGTCTTTATAACTGATGGCTGAGTAGCTATTAAAAGCGACCACAGCGTATGTTCGAGTGCACACATGTCGCATCTTCTAATGCTGCCGAAAGTTGTGACACAGCATATAGGTGGAAAGATGAGGGTTTAAGTTTGATTATGGTGAAGAGAAGAACCATCACTAAAGTCTGTCGTGTCTTTGTCAATGTATACTTGTTCCTCCAAACGCTAACAACTCGTTTAACCGAGATCCAAGTCACATATGCTATCGCATAAGGAGATTGGGATATCATGAAAAACCAAACATCCAGGTGGGGCTGTGCATTCATTTCACGTGATGTGGAATGTAGAGGTTGAAAAGTCCATGCAGCATTTGACACACCATACTTCCAGTAATACTCTCTCAAGTTGGATCTTAAATATGGGGGACAAATGTTAAGTATCGGTGACATACAAAATATTTATATTACGCACACGTTGGGTCTTCTGCGGATGAAATTACCTTTACACATATGAAGAAAAAAGAGTGTCTAGTTTATTATCTTGTAACACGCCACTAGTGATATATTTGGTTTCGGAAAGATACTCACTTATCTCAACAGCATGTTTCCAGCAATTATCATGCGCCCTAACGGAGATATTAGTGAGCATGTGATATTATTACTGCGTACTTTCTGTTTGAAGCTCACACGGTTTCATTGAAAGAATAACTGAAGTGTAAGACAGACATTAATCGAATATTCTCTAGGTGATCAGTGAATCCGATTGACAAATAGCATCCGAATATATTTTCAAAGTAATACGTGCTGTAACGGTGTCAAAATACTGGCAAATGTAAAAATTTAAGTGAGCGCTGAGTAGCAGTAGGGCATCGGAAGTTTAACATTGCTGGTTTTTGATCTGGTAACTTGTGGAATTTAAGGTTGGGTAATTTGGACGAGGCCCGTGGCTACCCTCAAGATTATCCTCATTTCTTATGTACATAGTTATCACAACTCTACTGCAGGTAGGTTGTCGCTATCTTATTGATGCCACCCTCCATCATTACCCTTTTGCACTAGTCTAACCAGTGTTACTCTCTAGACGCCCGTTTCTGTTTACTTCCACTCTTTACTTCTCACTGTATCTCCTGTCGTTAATCATTTGTCTCACAAGTCCATATGCTTTGAACATGTAATCAATAAAGATTCTAAACCTTCCAATGTAACAGTATCTAAATGACTACACTAGACGTTATCAACTCCCTTTTCAAGGTATTGGTAACGTGGTTGGCACAACTACTGGAAAATACGACAAAGTAGCTGGCGTAATTTTCAACGTTTCATAATACAAATCGGTTTTCTATAGGCTTGTACAGTGACAGCATTTCGCGCTTGAGACAAGTGCATGTTCAGGTCAAGTGAACTAGTACATAGTTCGCTTGGCTTTCTATAACAATTATAATACTGATAGCGTGAGATAACATTGATTAGTGGAAAAATGCGGTTGCAATTTCAAAGGGTCAAGAGGCAAATCTGGTGGAACAATGCGCGTGGAAGTAACCTGATTGATTCGTTTAATGAGTCACTTTTATGTGAGACTGTGATGATCGTGCCCTTGGTTTTAGCGATGATAGATCGACGTTTCCGCTCCAGCCTGAGTCGTTGCGCCAAAGCTGCTCACACTGACCGGGTTACGTCAACCCGCCCCGCGTTTGATATTTCCACGCCGTCTATTCTGTTTACGCAATTAGTGACGGGCGATTTCTAGCACATAAGTAAGTAATCTTTGCTTAGACATGTTGCCCCCCTCCTAATGAACTCTACATTGTCCCAGTCAATTGCGTGTCCTGAGCCTAGCGCTTATTCCGCTACGGCCGAATATTTCAGCAAGACATGTGTTGAAGTTTGTAGTGTCCCAAAACACAATTACTCTTTTTATGTACAATTTCATTACTGTCCAATTGTACATTGCGATTGCCTGTTTAACCTCTCTTACACTATGGCCAGCTTGGCCTACGTACGTTTTACCACCTTTACATTTGATGAATCATGACACTGACGTTTGTTCATGGTTGCATCATCCGTCCACATCTTTTGTAGCCCATCGAATATAGTCCGCTGTGTTCGACTTCATTTGCCTTCTGATATCCGCACTCGAGAAAGCGCATTGTCTCAGACTGGTACTAACTAGTCTTACAGGCTCACGTTTTGGTGAGACGAAACGTATCATTGCGTTGCATTATCCTATTGCGTAGTTCTCTCGCCGGTAGGCCTAGGTATGCTTGCGCACTGTCCCTGCAACTAAGCTCAAATAGTCGCGTTAGTTCTTGGAGGTGGATGCCTATTAATAAGGGATTCCCGCCGTCCCAATTCACTTCATCGTACTTCGCAACTTGGGTGTAGCGCTTGCTGCGATAGACATTTAACAAACTGCCTCGGATATGCACTACCTACAGAATCGTTCATTGCCTCCTTCTGTACGGCCTTCCTGTCCTCTTCCTCTTTGCACAGGGTATGAACCCTGTAAAACAGAAGAATCAATCGCAGCACAAACGGGTTTCGGAGAAGCAGTACCATAGTGTAGTCCTCCATTTTTATATCTTGGTTTTCAATATACGGTTATTTTTATTTGTCCTCCGTTCCTGTGAATTAAACAACCAAGGAATGGCAGTGTACCTCGCATGTTTATACTATAGTAAATGCTATGTTCACATTAATTATTATATCCTAGTAGGTCCCAATTTTATCCAATTTTATTGAAGATAGTTAGCGATTTATAATTTATGCATCATGTTCAAGTTCGTCGACGACATTAGAGCTCAAAAGGTGGATAGCTAGCAGCTGCTTTCGTTGAAAGCGACGTAATTGTTCCCCAATATTCCCGTTAGAGATTCCATTGGTTCGCTTGCCGAACATAGAAGGTGCCCTGGCAAACTAATTGGCTTAACGGTACAAAAATTGAAGACGTAGTTTCAACTGTGTACCCACAACGTCTAGTTTTACATTATCAGACAGAGGACAAAATTACGGGCAAGTTACGGGATAACTTTTGGGTTGCCTGACAGTTGAAATATCCATGGCCTAACGAGATTAGTGCCCAACCATACATTGATTGAGCGGCAGCTACTCAATAGAAGCTAGTTCGATGACGTGAAGTGCACAGCCTACGGCTTCGCGGATCAGACTGAAATATTAAAGAAAATCAAGGGGGTAAGTATAAGCATCCATATTTGCATTTAACCGGTGACAGATGAAGGACTAGCATTCCTGTATGTTCCTATATCACGTCGGTCGGATGACCTGCTACGGCGTATGACCTACAGAAAATAGACATGGATGTTTTAATATACCCACTTTGATAGCTTTGTGCCCATCCTAAAATAACAGAACCTAGTCCAGTGTCTTGTAGGTAGAGCGAAGAAAATTTGATTCCATTTCACATTCGATGTACAGCGCTTGGCAAGGGTGAAGTGTCACCTAGTAACGGATATCCCGAGATGTTCAGTGAGAGGAATATGCGAACTTACTGTACCGTCGCCAAAGCACCTAGACAACGAAAGAAACATGTATACGTATCGCCGTTATTATAAGAAGACAACCGCTCTGAACACCCAAGCAGACTATTCCGAGTGGCCGTCATAATCCCATGTGACGCCGCGGAGTTGCGTATTATCCTTACGTCCACACTCATGATAGATCCCCAGCTGAAGGATAAACACTTCGTGGATATCATCTCCTACTGTGTATACCAATTGACGTGTCTAAACGCGTTCCAGTGTGGCTAGTCGAAGATTGAACTAGTAGTGTACCGCTGCATTAGTCGCACATCGTGTCCAAAGTACTCATCAGGTCGTTATGATTAAAATTTCTCACAAGATGCACCTTGTGAAAGCAGTCCATTTCAGGCTTATCAGATATCGAATCCTCGCACTAGCGGATGTGATCACCAGTCGTCTGTACAAACCCAAAGTGTGTTTAGAAACAGTTCATCAAATTTAGGCTTTCCCATGGCTAGTTGTTGTCAGTGCACCTTCCACGTGAACTATTTACACCAAACTTTGGTCATCCTAATAACAGACAATCCTAGCTAATTCAATCCACCCTTTCCTATCCCAACTATATGGATTGGCGCCATACCTATTCGGATTTGCCTATCACTGTGGCCTCCATGGAGACAGCCACTGGATGCCTACGCCAACAGAGGGACCATTGGTGGCTTGCGCTGCATCACCCACAGTTCCAACCCCACATCACATATCCGGTATAAACTCGAAGGAATAAGAGCGGGAGGCATGTAATTGGGAGCCACGTTTCATCAACTGAGACAGCCCACACTCTTTCAACAAGCCGAACAGAACCATTCCGGCCTAATTGGGAAATCATGCACATCAGACTACACAAGTCGGTGGCTGGGCCGTAGCTCGTTCTAAAGAAGATAGAACCACTCTTTGAGCTTAGTACCGTCACGAGGACTGTGCAAGCCTTCTCCTCTAGTAACTACCAACTGTCTCATGGAGTAAGCAATCGAGGTGGATGGTATTATACATGTAGGTGCCTTGTCAACATTCACCTCAAGCGCAGACTCACCGGGGATCTCCATCATCGTTTACTTCTGAAATGCAAGCATACTCATCACTCAGGCAAAACTACCACATACACCGCTTTATTTCCTTGGATTAGTAAATCAAATGGGAACGTAAGCATCGTGCTTCTATTCCGCTTGCAATAGTGCCTTCTCCTGCACCTGGGAAACAGCACCTTTTAGTAGTCCACGAATTTCGCACCGATCAAATTTGTCTTGGATTTGTAACATCTGAAATCAACACTAGTTCGTGTCAAACTCATCTTGTTCATGTCCTGGTATGGTTATTTTCGGTTTTCCGAGTGCCGCTTCCCTGCACTTGATTGGCCGTACACAAACGACATGAGTATCCTCGTCGCATTCATTCTGTATACATGGATTGGTGTTATCCGTGTCCATTGGTAGTTCGAATATAACCTATGCACAAGAATTTGTCCAAACTCAAGTATGAACTGTCACAAACTGGATAGAGACATATTAAACCTCATAAAATAGCACTACAAACGTGCATAGGTTTTCGTTTCGAGGTCAGGCTAACAGCCATTTTCGTACGTGTGAGAATAAGTACCCAACTCGAAATGTTTGTGTTTTATTTAACATTTAGATGTAGAGATAAATAACAGCCTAAAATCTTAGATATCCATATTTGAATGAAAACGATCTAGGAATAGTGAAGCAACTGCCATCAGTGCGGTTAGGAGATTAAAATGATAAACAAAAAGTGGCACAGTAAAATAGTGTGTACTTAGATATTGCTTCCTATTTGCACAGTCTGATTTGTGTATCTGATTGTGAAGATCGCACAGCGTGCGAATACGATGGTGTGTTCACATCAGTTTCTCCCTGTCGTCAACAGGTCCTAGTGTCTGCTGCCTGAGGTACGATTTTTGCGCAACGTTAATCATTCACAAATGACAATACCATATATTTGCCGCTTACGGCCTCGTTTGCAAGACAACTACCGTTATTCTATATCAACTAACTCCCGTTGCTCACTGTCGAACATGCGGCTCTCCAACTGGTGTACGCACTCTATTGCAAATTTTTAATGCTTAGCATGGTTGTCATCCCAGTACCCATCCGTTTGTACATACCGTTGTGTATTTCGCAGTGGCCATAAGCTGCTTGATAACGATCTACATCTTAAGTCTGGGGTGCAGCCATTCGGTACTCCTAAAACGATTGTCGCTATGCACCGATTCATTTCCTATGTAATACACCAAGACACTGCCGTACCATTCCCATTGTCAGTGCCTTTTTCTTAGACTGTCCAGAAGATCTGCCGTGTTCAATTTAACTTCTGGTAAGCGTCTCTACGCTTCCGCCTTCAATCCGCTTGGTACTTGCGTTTTCCTAAGCCCCGGTTAATTCAGTACGGCTGATGAACAACGGGAAATATAGCTATTCCCACTCTCATTAATAACCTGTGGAGCGGAACATGAAATGTCGACGTCATGATAACCGCTACTCTGTTAATTGTCGAGATGGTTTACTTGCCACGGAATTTCCAGGGCAATTTCTCTTCGGATGCATTGTCCAAACTGGTTATAAAGGGACACTCGTTGAGCATTGTGATCCACATATCCAGGTTACACTTTGTGCGTACTGTAAGCTGCCAACCGCTGGTAACATTTTGATTCACACGTATCCACCGAGCTGGAAGCATACTCAGTAATTTGCCGCCCTAAAACTGAGCCTTAACAACGACACAGTTGGCTCGGAAACTCCACTCGCATGTCAAACACGAATGAGCTCATGGATGGACTGAACCTTTATCCGGCGACGCGTGGGCTCTCTAAGCGTCGTGTTAGTTGGCATTGGGTAGCTGGTCAAGTTAGGGCCATTTAATCCACAAATCGATTTCAAGGAGCAGGTTGTAGATGACATAGTATGAGAAGCCATACCATGGAGCTAACATAGTGATGCGAATTGCGGCCGAATAATAATACGAAGAGGAAGATTCGGTAGCTCACCATCTCGGTATATCCCCGCATTAGACTCCATTTGAGAAGGTAGCAAGGGTAGCATGGATCATGATGAGTACAACAGTGTAGTGGGCAACACGGGAAATAACCGAGAAATACAATCGAGTTAAGTCAACAGAATAAAGGTAGGTTAGGTATGGCTTTTCTATCCTAGGTATGTGTAATAAAGACACTACATTGCGCCAAGTCAATAGTTAATCATTCGAGAGTGCAACGGTACCCAAGCGCAACTTACACGAGCGACAGAATAATGCGGACACAAATATGATGACAGAGAGGAAGTAAGCAAGTTTTCAGGTTGGCAGAGAAATAGTGCCATTAAGTCCACTTTTATTCGTATGCACAGCTAAGTTAAAGTCCGCGGTAAGAGAACGGGATTTATAGCTATGCTCAACTTAACGAAGAAGTAAAACAACTATGGAAGTGCGCTGAGTAATTGTTGGTGTGTGCTGTGAATGCCGTCTCCTATAGTAACTGCCGGCTATAGTTGTCGGAAGATAAACCGAAGCTGGTTCGCCCATCTCTTTCTGAGGTGAGTAGGAATTATCGGGTATGTGGAACCACCAGGCAGTCCGCCGTGTGTTACTAATTATTTTCCCTGGTCGTTCATTTTGACAGCTAGCATATCTCGACCAATTCATCAATAACTTGAAAGTTACCTGTTCCCAAACATTTGGATTTGGATGTCGCATCGTGTTGCCGATGTTCAGGAATTAACCTTGACGACTTGTCTGAATCTCAGTGCGTGCTGAGGCACTTGAGGTGGGAAGATTTGACCTCGTATTGTAACCCGCACTAAGTCGCGGTGCCACAGGAGATGAAATGCACGAAGTTACATCTGTCACGTAAGAACGTAGAGAGACGCTGGCTAGCCAAAATCCTCCCCGTGGTGCCAGCTGCGTGGTACGGGTTTAACTCGTTCTAGCAAATAGATCGACGGCAGGGTTCCAGGAAGTGCTGCCTTTTTGCATGGAAAGCGCTCTCGTAATACAAGGTCCATAAATATCTGCTTAAGAAAAATGTGACCTAGCGGCCTTGACTCGCCAAAATAAAGTCACTGCAATGTAGATATACGGATAATCTTTCCAAACCACAGACATCAATATTCCACTCGCGCTTTGCCAACGATATCAAACATTCAAGAATGGATCAGAAAAATAACAAACACAAACTGGTTGATACCATCCTGGTTGACATTTGCCTGTCACTGTGGCCAGCCACAGCACGCCTGCGCCTACAAAGGGACCATGGGTGGCATGCGCTGCTTCACCCACAGCTCCAATCACACAACCCATATCCAGTGTAAGCCCGAAGGAATAAGACCGGGAGGCATGTGGATGTGAGCCACTTTTCATCAACGGAGCCGGGACACACTCCTTCACAGGCAAACACAAGCAGGTTGTTTTTGGGAATCAATCGCACACATGGCGATGGCTGGACCGTAGTCCGCTCCACACTGAGTGCATGGAACCGCGCTTCGAGTCGAGCACGTCCACAAGCAGCGTGCATTCCGTCCCCTCCAGCAATGACCAAGTGTCTCCTGGAGCCAGTATAGACGATGTAACGAGTAATATGGTGGTAGGCACCTTGTCAACCTTCACATCATGCGCAGCTCAACCGGGGATGTCAAATAACAGCCAGTCAATTGAAATAACATGATTAACTGACAAATCTCTGTTAAGGCATACAGCTATGCAGACATAACTCTTCGGTAAACTAGCATCTGGCGATATACCTCCTCCCTAAATTAACATATGAATTAGGTTGATTAGCAATGAATTCGCGATAAGTACAAACTTACCGAAAGTAAATTAAAAATGTTACAAACTCAACAAAGTTAACGAAGCTAAGGGCAAATAGCGTAAGCAACCTTCGAAAGTTAATGAAAAATTATTCAGGTAGGCAGAACAAACAAAATAAAGTGGAGTGAAATTTAGCCAGCTTAAATGACCTCCTTTAAGTGAAAGCTGATTTAGCCTAACTGTGGTAGGTAAACATCATGAATGCAAATTCAGCCTCAGCATGGTGTACAACATATGAGTACATGAAATAAATTGCTTGCAATATATCCGCTTTATGTTCAGGACGTAAAAATTTACATTTTAAGAAAATTCCATAAACGTGAAAATGTTGTTGATGTTAACTACAATTCGCTTAAGCGATGTGTGCACGTTAATAGAAAATAGTTCAGGTAGACAATATAGACCAAATAGCCAACCCACCACCTAAAATAAAGAGACCCGTCATGCAAGCAATCGGTCAGTAAATCGAATGCAGCGTACCTACAAACGATGCGCCGGTTCTGTCTATGTTCTCTGCAGGACCCGTCCTCATTTCGGTGATGGCTCCGAGTGACCTCCCTCATAGCGCACTAGGGCTGCCTGTCTCAGGAACTCGCGACCGCATGTGCTACAGTACCATGCGCTCGATGTCGATGGAGTACAACCCATCGGCGCTTGCCGCCTCCACACTTGACGCTTCTTCTCGGCATGTATGAGGACTTCCTACCGCACCTCGGCAACTGCTATCGTGATCAGATGGCGCCATGCACGCCGATAAACTGCCTTTGATTCCCATGACATGCAACCTAGATTAGGACATAAAAGGCTCACTTGGATCATGTCCTGGTGACGTAACCTTGGTTTCCGGGAGGTGAATTCCAATACTTCAGCATCAATGCTGATTCGCGGCAATATTGAAGATTGCACCTCCGGTAAAGGCTGAAAGAGACAGACAGTTTTGCTTGTATTGATAGCGAGCCCGAATTTGGCCGCTGTCGAAGCCAGAGCACTAGTCATGTGCTGCAACTCATCCGCGCTGGGTGCAAAAATGCATAGTCGCCAGCAAACAGCAACATACAGATACTTGTCCCATTGACTATACCTTTTACGACTCAAGCCAATCCATAACGGAATCAAACTTCTCTTTAAGAATATTCAACCCAATTCATAAGCACATCAAGTTGAATCCAGTGGCGCACACGCACAAATGCGTGCCCATCGTCTTGACCAATTGCAAATCAGTACAAGGACACTCAGAGCATCTGCATCGTCAGCAAACAGCAACATACGGATACTTGTCTCACAGACTAGAGTTCTTGCACCGGAACGACGGATGTCAAACAGCCAAGCATCAGTACGGTGCTCCACACGAACACCGTAAGCACAAGCCGCATCAAAAGCACAAGACAACATTGCATGAAGATATATATTAAACAGGGCAGGAGCTAACACACAACCTTGCTTCACACCAGAGACAACTGCAAAGTCACCCGATGTCTCTCCACTCAGCTGCACCCTCGCTCGCATACCACTGTGCAGACATACAATTAAACTTACAAACTTACGCGGGCAACCAAACTTACCCAACACCAGCCACAATGCCTCGCGGTTCACCGTATCAAATGCCTTGGTGAAATTAACAAAAAGCGAGTACAATGGCTGGTGTCGTTCTCTGCACTTCTCTTGCAACTGACGAGCCGCAAACACCATATCTATAGGGCTGCGACCCGAACGGAATCCACATTGCTCTTCCGCCACGTTTGGTTCCACAATCTGACTCACGAGGCGATTGAGCAGGATTCGGGCAATCACCTTACCCACACAACTCAGCAAGTTGATGCCACGATAATTCGTGCAACATTGCTTGCTACCTTTGCCCTTGTACAGTGGTAGCACAAGGGCATCCTTCAGCTCAGCAGGCACCTCCTCCTCAATCCGTACACGTTGCACCAGGTGGTGCAGCGCAATCTACAACGCGGGTCCGCCGTGTTTCAATACTTTAGGTGGGATCCCGTCAACACCGGCCTATTTGCCGTTTCGCAGCTGAGCAAGTACTCTCTGCGTCCCATCCAGTGTCGGCGTATCCGCCAGATTCGCCTTGACATCGTGCTGCCTCAGGCCGTTCAATGTAGGCCAGTCGATCTCTGAACGGTTGTTCAAGAGACAGTCAAAGTGTTTCCTCCAGATCTGCATTATATCTGCAGTCTGCGTGCAGGTAGTGCCTGAACTACCATCGATCAGCGTCCTCAGCGGCTCCAATCTCGGTCCATACACCGCCTTCAAGGAGTCAAAGTATTCCTTGTGTTGGCGGCGTTCGGCGTAGCATTCCATCTGCTTCGCCTTCTCCGTCCACCATGCATTTTTAATGTGACGGAGCTCTCGGGTCAGTCGCCGTCGAAGTTTGCGAAACTGACTACTCTTCCCCAAGTCACTGGGGCCGGCAACATGTGCAGCAAATGCTGCATTCTTCTGAAACACCAATGCGCCGATCGTCGCATTGTTGTCACCAAACCGATCAGGCCGCTTATTGTTTGCGCGCCTGATGGTCTCCTCGGCAGCAAATGTCACCTGGTCGTGAATGTGGTGCCTCAGGTCGCCCACTGTGGCTATCCAGTCCACATCACATAGTCGTGCAGCCATCGCTTTCGCCAGCTGTACACCTTTCTTCACAGCACTAAGGGAGAGAATGTTAAATTTACGCCGATTCATGGCGGGAGCGCAATACAAAGATTTAAGAAAAGAAAGTTCAATGGTTCAATGGTGTATGAAGGGATAAAAAGTATAAATTTACAAGACCCACAGGATGAATATGCAAAAGAAAATTAAAATAAAAATGTTCCACTATGGAACGTAAAGTATCGGTGGTTAAATCATTACACTTTAGCGGGTAGTATCGTTTATCACTAACATGAAAGTCTAAGAGTCTTTCAAATGTTGTCATGTCTGGTGCGTTCACCACATAGTTTGGTAATGCATTCCAGTGAGAACAGATGCCAAGTGAGTAAAAATACTTTCTACAATTCAAATGGGAGTGTTTCGTCAATGGTTTCATTTGGTTGCTTCGAGTTTGTTTGTAAGGTGCTAGAGTCAACAGTGATGTACATGGATACTGTCTTTCAGTTAGTAAGCGGTATGTGAGAGCAAGATCTCCGCGAAGCCGTCGGTATTCTAATGAGAACACACCGAGTACACGAAGATTCAGTTGGTAACTTATACCGGATAGTCTAGGCGATGCCCTTGTGGCTCTTCATTGGGGCTGTTCCAATAGGCGAATGTCTCGTTTTAATCATGGACACCACGCCTAAATTGCATATTCAACGTGACGGCGAATATAGGACTTACTCAGCATTGTCACTAACCGTAGCTCAAAGGTGCCGAAAGCACGCGTCAAGAATCTCAAGTTTAGGTTCGCCACACTTGCTGCTTCCGAATATTGGAGCGAATTTCCAAGACTCTCTTGCATGGTTATACCTAAGTCGCGTTCAATAGTCACGTGTTGCATGACGTGTTGCCCCAAAAGATATGTATGGAAGAAGCTGATGCGCACTGTCAGCAGGTGGTACTTTGCAGGGTTCAGTGGGAACAGGTTCCTTTCTGCCCATTCATTAATCCCGGTCAGATCTTCCTGGTGGCAGACACGGTCGGATGCTGAGCGAATTGCTCTTCATATTTTAGCATCGTCTGCAAATATTTGCATCGGAGATAGAATGTCTGCTGGAAGGTCATTAATGTAGACTAAAACAGTAGCGGGCCGAAGACGGATCCTTGTGGTACGCCACTGGAGACGCAAAGGCTTTCAGAATAAGTGCCGGCTACTCTTACCTTGATTGCTGTGTCGTGGAAGTAGTCTCCTAAAGAGGTGAGTATGGAACATTTGATACTGTAGGCAGCAAGCTTTTGGAGGAGAAGGAAGTGATTGACCCTGTAGAATGCTTTAGAAAAATCCAGGCATACAAATCTATGAAGACTCCTTCATCAGCCGCCCTGGTCCATAAGTCCCGAGTAAACAGCAAATTGTAGAGATAAGATCGTCTGCGTCTGGAACCATGTTGGGCATTAGAAATTATTTGTTGAGTTTCAAAGTACCCATCAGTCCATCTGCGATTACCGATTCCATCCATTTTGATAAAACAGGAAGGAGAGCAATAGGTCTGTAGTTAGCAGGATCAGATCGCTTACAACCTTTGTATATTGGAGTGATAATTCCATTTTTCCACTCAGATGGAAGTGTATGTGAGTTAAGCAGACCCTGGAAAAAGGTTGTAATTGGTGCTGCTATGGTGGGAACAAGGGTTTTTACTACCTTTAGGCAGACCATGTCGATTCCAGGAGCCCTGTACCATCGGAGAGACTGTAATTTGCTTGCAACAGCTGCTGGAGTAAAGCTGACGCTGGATAAGCCAACGACATTGGTTGGGAGCTGACACAGCGAAGGTTCTATGATATTTTAGCTACCGAGCCAAACTGCAAAAGTAGTGTGTTCGCGGCATCCACAGCAATAGCTGTTAGACCACTGGCCGTCTTGAGTGCTGGTATTCCGGGTTTAAGCTTTCTTTTGCCATTCACGAATCTGAATGGTAATTTTAGGTTACTCGGTTATTTCAGGACCATGGTCTCCTGCCATTTGTATTTATCGACTTTACTGAGTTACGTGCAGTATTTCTGATTATTTGGTAATTCTGCCATGTGATATCACATGGGCTTGGCTAATGTTGCCTCCAGATTTCGTCACTTCTGTTGATCCATTTACGTGTTCTGCTCCGGATCCAGATATTGGTCCGGTCCGACGCTCGTAATGGTACAACCTCCGATGCTGATTATATGGCCCAGTTAATTTTGTCTTCCAGTTCATTCCACGCGTCATTCGCTGAGCTGTGCGTCTGTAGGTCCCAGTCAACGGTTGCTGCTAAGCTGCGCAGCTTATAATAGTCCGTAATGGTTCGTTGAGTCTCTCTTTCTTTAGCAACAATACTGGAATAACACACATAATCAAATGTTAGGACTGAATGGTTGCTACGGCCCAGTGAAGGATCGTATGCTACTCACTCAACCATCAAATCTTCTTTAGTGAGGATTAAATCCAGGAGTCATGGCTTGTTTGAACCGCGGTGTCTGGTTGGTCGATGCACCTGGTTATACAAAACTGCCATATCCATGAATTCATGGAGTTTCAATATAAATGATGGCCCAATAAAAGACTGATGCTAATGCAGGAACATTAAAGTCGCCCATTATGAGATGGTGAGAGTACTTTTGTGAAACAGCACAGCGGAGGGTGGTTAACAGAATGTTATCGCCGTCTGCTGATGAGTTCGGAGGTCTATAAATAACTGCTAAGAGGCAAGCATCACTCTTCTTCTGTGAACCAACATCTGGACCTGCCAGGTGCAGTCGGCAAAAGAGTGCGTCTGGAATAACAAAGGAAGTTTCGGTAAGAACCTCACATTTCAAATAATCTCGATAGTAGATAGCAACAGGGCCACCGCGAGATGGCCGATCATCTCGAATGACTGACATCTCACGGAGTTCAATCTCTGCTTCAAGTATATCGTTTGAGAGGCAACTTTTAGTAACTGCTATTGAGTCTGCACAAATTTATGATCAGTGCCACACTCAGCTCCACGCAGTACAAGTGCCGTGTGCACTTCACGCATAACACACAGACGTACGATGACTTAGTCGAGCTGGTAAGCGTGACATATCCGTGGTTTCGTCCAAGTTGCTAGATTACTCGCATTCAGTGCAAGCCGAGTGTTCGTGATCGTCAGGCGTGAGTGGCACACAGTGGGAGCAACCTGTCAACGTTCGCATTCGCTGAACCAATGCCATGCGCACCGATAACATCTGTCCACGCCGATGCATCACGTCCAAAGCGCGCGTTGAAATCATTTAGCAGCAATAGTCGGTCGATCCTCGGCACAGACCGTAGCACGGAGGCTAGCTGCGTGTAGAATTGATCACGCGTGTCATCAGGATAACACATGGTCGGAACATACGTGCTTATAAAAGTGGCAAACATACCTCATCCAAGTCGTAGACGAACAGTCATCAGTCGCGCGCTGATGTCAGTTGATTATTCTACCGACTCTCCAGGAAGGCGATCGGATATTGCAGATAAGATCCCATGATCACGTGGTGCTGAGGCGGCGTTGCCCACTCAGTAGAACATGTAGCCAGCACATGCTTCATGCAACTTACCTTGCTCAGCGAGCCGGGTTTCACTGAGCACCGCAATATCGATTTGATAGCGCGCCAGTTCCATCGCGACGAGTGCAGTGCGTATCTCGGGGAGCTCACTCGAGTTCCGGTACAGTAGTGTGCGCACGTTCCAGCGCACCATGCTGAATGCTTTGTGCACAGGCATACGATTGCATTGGTGGTCAATCCCACGCAATGTGGCGGTTATGCTTCGGAGGTTTGCCTGAGGGACTCCACACAGAGACTTAAATTAAATAGACTGACTACAAGATTGGGGGAGTAGATCCATCTTGGGAATGTGATTGCAGGGACTGATTAGGATCTGCTTGAGGTCCGCTACACTCAGCCTCAGAGGCACTTGCACGATTCATATATGTTTTGCAACCGTAGTAGGATATGCATTTTCGACCACGGCCAAGTACAGGTGGTACAGGTAGGTTTTGGAGGGTTTGCACCAAATGTACCAGGGGCTGCCAAGATTGGAGCGTGCGGTAGCAAAATATCGAGCACACAAATGGGTTCACCAACCGCCAGCGACATTGCGTAGCGCTTATGCTCTACGCCAAACGAGCGTTGAGCTTATAACCCGTAGACTTCTTGTCTCACATGGCTAGGTTTTACAGGAAGAGGGCTATCGACATCTTCCTAACCTCCGAAGAGGATGTACAGGGATACTGACAGGGCGCCCACACCTGACAGGAGAACGACTCGGGTCGTCAGCCAAAGCGTTCGATTAAATGTACACTCGAAGGGCAGCGGGACTTGCATATGATCAGTTCACTGACTCATGCGGATTGTTGGCCTTGATCATAGAAGGGAGAAGGGCGTAACCCAACCCCGCACATGAATTTTGAATATTACCTTAGCTGCACCCGAAGTAGTATCAGTGGTGATCCAAGCAGCGCATGACAACTTGAGCCACCAAAAGTACGGTAAAGACCATTCCTTCAGTTAGTATAGAACTCAGATACGTATGAGTCAGCCTCGATTGTACCTATCGCAAATCAGCCAACCTTGCAAACAATCGTTTCAAAACTCCTCAGCAGAAGGGCACTATTTGTGCTGGTCACAGAGCTCATGATACGTCAACAAGTACAATGCTGCTACACCAACACTTAGGGTTTAATTCTAACCTCTCTGAACTGCACTATCAACATGGAACAAAAAGTTGGGACCTCATATCCGTTACTGAAACTTGGCTTTGAAACGACATACTTGATCCAGCGATTGAAATCAGTGAGATGCCTGTTATTCAGACAATCGTCTATATCGCGATAGCGGTGTTGCGCTCAACTTTCGAGATTACTTAAAACGTGATGCCCTTACCAAAAATTCCTTTGTTATTCCTGACGCACTATTTTGCCGACTGCACCTGGCAGGTCCAGATGTTGGTTCACAGAAGAAGAGTGATGCTTGCCTCTTAGCAGTTATCTATAGGCATCCGAACTCGGCTGAAGTCAGCGATAACATTCTGTTAAACACCCTCCGCTGTGCTGTTTCACAAAATGCTTCCACTATCTTATATTTGACGACTATAATCTTCCTTCAAAAGCATCAATATCCCTTATTGGGCCATCTTTTATATCGAAGCTCCTTGAAATCATGGATATGATGGTGCTGCATGGCCATGTGCATATATCAACCAGACACCGCGGTTCAAACAAGCCATGACTCCTGGATTTAATCCTCACTAATGAAGAGTGGATGGATGAGTCATTAGCATATGATCCTCCACTGGGCCGTAGCGACCATTCAGTCCTGACGTTTGATTATCTGTGTTATGACAGTATTGTTGCTTAATAAAGAGCGACTCAACGAACTATTTCGGACTACTTTAAGCTGCACAACTTCGCAGTAACCGATAACTGGGACCTACAGACGCACAGCTCAGCGAATGACGCGTGGAATGAAAGGTAAGATAAAATTAACTGGGTCATACAATCAGCATCGTAGGTTGTACCACTGCGAGTACTGCGTCGGACCAGTACGTGCATTCGAAACAGAGCACGTAAATAGATCAACAGAAGTGACGGGATCTGGAGGCAACATTCGCTAAGCCTATGTGATCAACAAGGCAATCGAAATTGCTTTACCTCGCTCATTAGAGTCGATAAGCATGAATGGCAAGAGACGATGGTGCTGAACTTTACAAATAATACCAAACTACCATACAGATATGGGAATGGTAAAATAAAGCTTAAGTCCGGAATACCACTACTCAAAACGGCCCGTGGTCTAACAACTATTGCTGTAGATGCCGCCAACGCACCACTACTGAAATTTGGTTCAGCAGCTACAAATACCATGGAACCTTGGCCTTATCAACTCCCAATAAATGCATTTGGCTTATCCAGCGTCACTTTTACCCCAGCAGCTGTTGCAAGCAAAGTACAGTCCCTCCGGGAGTACAGTGCCCCTGGAATCAACCTGATCTGCCCAAAAGTACTTAAAACCCTTTCTCCCACCATAGCAGCACCAATTGCAACATTTTCCAGGATCTGCTTAACTCCCATATACTCCTATTTGAGTGGAAAAATGACATTAGCACTTCAATATACAAAGGAGTGATGCGATCGGATCCTGACAACTACCGACCTATTACTCTTCTTGCTGTTTCATCAAACATGTTGGCAGCAGTAATGTTTGATGAACTGACGCGATACTTAAAAGTGTACAAATAATTTCAGATGCCCAACGCGGTTTTGAACGCAGACGATCGTACTTCAACAGCTTTGCTGCTTATACGGAACTCAGTGACCAGGGCGGCTGATGAAGGAGTCCACATAGATGTGATTTACTTAGGGTTTTCTACATTATTTCACAGCGTCAAGCACGTTTTCTCCAAAATATTGCTGCCTACACAAGCAACGTTTCGCTGCTCACGTGGTTGAAGACCACTTGCACGACAGAGCAATGAAGGTAAGAATAGCCGACACTCACTCTGAAAGACTGTGCGTCTCCATTGGTGTACCGCAAAGATCTGTCCCCGGTCCGCTACTGTTTTTAGTCTTCATTAATGATCCTCCAGCAGACGTTCTATCTCCTATGCAATTATTTGCGCACGAAGCTAAAATATAGAGAGCAATTCGCTCAGCATCCGACCGTGTCTATCTTCTGGAAGATCTGACTCGGATTAACGAATGGGTAGAGTGGAACCATCTCACACTGAACCCTGCAAAGTGCCACCTGATGTCGGTGGGATCAACACGTCCTGCAACACTTGACCAGTGAATGCAACCTAGGTATAATCGTGCAAGAGAGTCTTGACAATTTGCTCCAATGTTCGAAAGTAGCAACTGTGGCGAACTTGAACTTGAGACTCTTGACGCGAGCTTTCGGCACCTTTGAGCTACGGTTAGTGACAATGCTGGGTAAGTCCTATATTCGCCGTCACGTTGAATATGCAATTTAGGCATGGTGTCCATGTTTAAAACGAGACATTCGCCTATTGGAACAAACGCAAAGAAGCGCCACAAAGGCAACGCGTGGACTATCCGGTATAAGTTACGAACTGTATCTTCGTGTACTCGGTGTGTTCTCATTAGAACACTGACGGCTTCGCGGAGATCTTACTCTCACATAGCGGATACTATCTGATAACGAGCATCTACGTACAGCACTGTTGACCCTAGTCGCTTACAAACAAATCCGAGGCAACCGCCTGAAACTGATGTCACAACACTCGTTTGAATTGTAGAAAGTATTTTTACTCAATTAACATCTGTCCTCACTGGAATGTATTACCAAGATATGTGCTGAACTCACCAGAGATGACGACGTTTGAAAGACTCTTAAACTTTCATCTTAGAGATAAATGGAATACAAACTTTGTAAAGTGCAATGGTTTAACCACGGATACTTCAAGTTTCATGTTGGAACATTTTGGTTTCAATTTCCTTTTTCGTATCCATCCTGTGGGTGTTGTAAAGTTATGCTTTTCAGCCCATCAGACACTACTGTAATCTTGAACGGTCGCCACGAGGAGGCGTCCAAGACATGAGCCCATGCCACAACATTCGCAGCAGTGGGTAGACCATCTGTCAGGATCTAGCCACCAACAGCCACAGTGCATGATATACTCGCCCAACTATATACATGCGTGGTATTTAGCGTGACGATGTATCAGCAAAACCTGCTTGTTTGCTAAGGCCTATTTACAAGACTGAAACTGGTATAATTAAACATTTGAGGACAAAAGTCGCGTGATATCCATGAATTACTAACTAACCACAAAATTATTCCTACCAATAGCTTTTTCAAATGGAATTTTGGACAATTATGAACCAGATTAATATAGCACCTTTTTTTGAAGTTCCATCAACAAATATGCTTGTATAAATTTGCTCTTTACGTCTTTAAACGCAGTAGTCATAGATGAAACTGAGCAGCAGCTAAAGTGAAATCTATATGAAAACGGAGTATTGATATATTGAAGAAGGAACATACTGGATTTTTCTGCATTTAAGATGTTTGGCTTGAGTATTCTGCGCGCAGTTACCTTTGCCTTGACCGATGCGTTTACAGGATTGCCTTCAGTGCCGCTTCAAATAATGCAGTCAATGCCTATTGATCATGAGATATGTATTTTCTGTGCACGGTTGTGAAACCTGGCCGCTTAAAGCAGCGGACCTGAAGAGGCTAGTTACGTTCAACCACCGGTGCCTTCATAATTTAGCTCACATCTGGTGGGAACACCGCGTGAGCAACGAGCGTGTCCGACGCCTTGTTTATGGCACAGGAAAAGGAACTGAACCGCTCAGCATGGTTATTTCACGCACCAGGCTCCGATGGCTCGGCCACGTGTTACGCATGCCAGCCCACCGACTCCCGCGATGTGCGTTGTTTGCGCGCCGGGGGTGTGGATGGAAGTAGAGGAGGGCGTGGCCAAGCGATGACTTGGTCGAGAGGAATTAAAGCCCTCACTTCGAAGCTGGCCTGGGTTCGTGCGTCTCGGCTCCCTGGGTGGGTTCCGAAAGACGATGAACATGTTTGGTTGGACACACTTGCTGATATGACTAGGAGCCGACCTTAGTGGCGTTCGTGCTGTGAGTTTCTTTGTCCCACCCATCCCTCTTAGCCTCCCCCTCCAATCACGATCTCATTATTTAATTGTATACAATTTTGTATAATAATTTCTCTATGCACAGTTGCCGGCTGGTAGCTTACCGGAACGATGCCCATCCGTTACCGGTAGCTCAGCCGGCTTGCACCAGTTGCATTTTTTTCTTTTTTCTGTGCATTGTGGCACAGTAGCTGAGGTGTTCCCCACCTTCAGCTAACGTGCATGATGATGATGATGATGATGCTTTTCTGTGCACATTTAAATCATAGCTAGAATGTAGGGCTCATTAGCATAATAAGTTAAGTTATAAGCCTTATGGGTATGGCTTCGATGTATGCGTCTGTGAAGGTCTAGCCTCCTGTCAGAGGTATCTGATACCAAAAAGATGGATACATTGCCGAAAACGGATTGATTCGAGCTAGACAACCCATCGCCCATCGCAACATTTTCTATGCGTGCAGGGAATTTCATCTTAGTGCAATGGTTCCGTTTCTATTTTGAGGTACATTAGAGTTTCCATGGTGGTTAAAACACACCGGGAGAAAAGCCACGATTGCTATGAGCGCAGCTGTCTGAGGTCGCTGTCGGACAAGCATAAATTACTTTCCGGCACGGTGGCAAATAATTTGTTTTGGCATTTAATACTCGGTTCCCACATGTGAGTCGGTGGTAAGATTCATGCAGAGGAGGTTTGTTGCACTTGTTAAATTATCGTTTAGCTGCATATACTATCACAACTGGACAAGACTGGATGTCATGTTTTCAGGATGCATATACAACTTGCACCAATGTGTCAGGTAGAGAAGGTCGGTTTACCGAAATACCCAATCATATATGTGAATGTTAAACGCTGGTGTGCGCAGTTCGTCTGGACTAATTAGTGGACATTGTCTCGCCATCGTCTGACTTGGTCTAACTCAGCACATGTTAGCGTGCCAGCCCAGCCACTGCTACTGCAGCCGAAAGCAGTTCGCTGTCATTCACAACACTGTGTAACGCCAAACGACTGTTGCAGTACGTATAAGTCGCCAGTGATCATGAGTTCGAATCCTGATGAATCCGATGGATGTGCCCTACAGATGATGCCCAACGAGTTAACACTGCAGTCTTGTGCGGAATTCTCACAGTGAAATACACAAGTATATTACTGTAGGGATTTTCGATCCTTGAATAAGTCAATTAAAATGATTGCTGAACGTATCTGCGTAACTGTGTCTCAATATGGCTTAGGAATACAATCATTTCCCAATTCAACCAGTCAAAACAGACCGGATATCAAATTGTACTTACCAAGCAGACTAAATATAACAGCTGCCAATAAACTAGTGTTGTGTTTTCCACAAGGAAAAGTTTCAAAGATATGGCTTATCCCATCCTTTAGTATTGCGGCCCCACCTATGCAGGCATGCACATTGCTGACGAAAATGTTCTGCAGACCTTGCAAGGAGAATCCACTAGACGTATGCTCAGTAATGCAACTGACGTGAACCATCAAGAGCGTTACCAGCAGCTTTGCGTCGACCCCCTGTGGTTGCAAAGGCTGAAAAATAGTGCGCTTCTCATGCGCAATCTCTTAAACCCCATGAAATCTCGATCTGTGCACATTAAAATAGCAAGCTAATTTCATTCGGAATAATAGCAAGCTACCTTGTAACTTACATGTGAAAAGAACCAGCACTGCTATGCGCTCGAATTATTCCCTCATCAGATAGGATGTGGTATAGCCTAACTGGCATTATTACTTTTGGAAAAGCACGTCACTCAGAAGCGTTAATTTACAGGCTGTTCATTCGAAAAATTGAGTAAAATTCAGAAACTGTCTTTGTCATAACTGATCGCAAAAAACGGTATCGCGTGATGTAGTCTGTCCACCATAAGTGATGCAAGCTCCAACATTCATCACTTACTAATTAGGAGTTCGCCACACCAGCTTCCAAACAAGTATTCCTTCTCCTCCTGCGATTTCAGCCTGTTGCCCATTATCAGTAGTGCACACCCATCGATTCCCTCAAGATTCGAACCTATGACCACTAGCCGCTTGCAACGCCAGTCAGCAGCTTATGCCACTGGACCACGGGGGACAGCTTCGGATCGTCATGACTTGCAAGATAACAGTGATATAGCGCGCCTTATCCTCCACCGTCATGCGCTTTACGAATGTTGTAGAGAGCAGGGTTGGCCCCGAAATAGACGATGTCTAATTTGAGTAGCTATGTACGACATGCAAATCAGAAACCTTTAAAACGGATATCCTTTAGTCGATAGAAATGAGCAGAGCGATTCAATCCATTGGTAGCATAGGTGATTCCATTAACTTTTCCGTCGCAGTAGCATCATGCATTTCTACATGTGCAGTTGACAGTTGTTCCTTATATCAGCACATTCCAAGTTTTCCGTCTTAAATAACTGGCCCCAGTGATTCTGATTTCTCGAGTGCCGTGTGTTCGTTTTAAACTGCTCAGTAGTCGCTACCGGCCTTGGTCAACGATATCTGAGTTCAGGCAATGGTTGTTATCCTTGGACATCTGACTGCAGTCCTTGCGTTGCAGTCTACAAATCAGCTGGAAAAATATGTGAAGTTTCGGATAAAAGATGCGCATCGAAACAATGTATTACAATTCCTGTCTATTTGATTTGACATCCAGGGACCAAATAGCCACTCATGTGATTGCACTAGTAATAAGAAGGATAACATGTGTTAGTAAACACTGATGAAGGATTTTATAGGCCTACCCACGTGCAGTAATCGGAGCATTGGGGTTGAGCCAGGTTAGTTTACATTCAATGCGAAGTATAAAACCAACATACCATTGCTGACGTGGTAGTGTAGACCAGACAGACAGCCAGACAGCCAGCATCGCCTCTCACGTTTGCGTGACAACCCGTGCGATTGTGCATCTTTTGACCAAACACGCATTGTTATCGTTGGTTGCTTGCTTGCATTGCGCATCCATGAACGAATAACATGTATGGATATGGATTGATTTGTTGTATTCGCATGTAACGCACTGCACTTGTCTCGTGATCCATAGAAGCGACGCTACGTGTCGTAGTGACAATAATCAGTATTTCAACTCAATTCCAACAGACAAACGAATTATCTGGGTTTTGTGCTAAGAGCACTGCCTATCTTTCCAAATGGCGTCCAAAAACAAAGGCACCGACGAAGTGAAAGGATGGTATCACAGAACCTGTACTGCACCAGGTCGGTTGGATGGCAAGTTAGCCGTGGTGACCGGAGCCAGTACCGGAATCGGGGAGGTGACGGCTGCCGAATTGGCCCGACGGGGATGCAAGGTGATTATGGCGTGTCGTGACCTGAAACGGGCGCAAGCTGCGGTTGATCGGATACTGGATAAATATGGACCTTCGAAACCAGACAGTGTCAAGTTGGATGTTGCGGACTCGTCCGTTATTCAATACTTGTCCGTTGTGCAACCTGAACAGGTAGGCAAAATACTACCTTCTCTGTGGTACAAGAACTTTCATCTTGTGACAGTAGAGTTGTTGGTCAAAACACTTCCTTTATCGAATGCAGAAAGGAACATTCGAAATTACTTTTACTTAAAATGTCCGGCTCAACAACTGCCTGACGCTGGGGTTTTTAATGGAATGCAACAGAAATTTTGTTTATCTCCTAACTCTTCGATTTGTAAAAGTTAGTTTTCATTTGTGAAAGCAGTCCAGTCTTTGTATCAGGTCGCGCCATGCGAGGGTTGATAGTGGCATCATATGGCAATCAAAAAGTTATTTATGTTCGTCGCAATTAGCCGACAATTCGGCCATGGCTCAGTTGCATAACGCATGGTCTAGTTGGCACAAGCCACTAGCGGTCATGGGTTCGATCCTCCGTAGAGGACCGAGGGATGCGCACCATTGACGAGCCCCAATAGGGCGAAACGGCCGTCTGGTGCTTTTCCGGATAGGTAGTGGACTTATCCGAATTGTCGGTTAATTGCGACGAACAAAAATACTCGCTAAAAGCCTTCTACTCATAAGTAGTTATTTATATTGGAATAAACCTATGTGATGCTCTAATATGATGGTTTCCAAAGAGTAATAAAAGAGAATCGTAGTGAAGGGAAAGGTGTCTTGATCATCTTTGCACCACTTGGTCATGTGCCTTGCTCGGCGAATAAATTGCAACTCCACAACTCATTCACGAAGTCCATAATCATGCTAAGCAGAACTATGAATGAGGAACGTTAGTTAGGTGATTCTGAAAACAGGAGTCATTCCGCCATAGATACGCCAATATTTTGGTCAAAATTCCTATAAGGCACTGTGGATGAACTATTTCCTCAAAATACCAGAGGCAATATTGAATTGCGGGTTTTTGTGCACCCACCGTATGTCTTAGATTGCCACACGTAATTTCAATTGTGGCTTCGGTTGACTTTGAAGTCAGCCTCTGCCAATGCGGTCAGCGGGACCATCACCGAAACCCGCCAGTAGTGGCGGTACTTTACTGCTCCCGATAGATTTCTCCAAGCGTTGCCAAGTGACCAGTTATCTCGAAAATTACTGTTCCTAATCTAACTGCTTGTCCGAGTGTTTACCGTTGTAAACGTTTGTGATAAACTGTTCTAACCATGTATTGCGATCAAATAGCACTGTGTATTTAGTGAAATGCTGTGCCAGTTTTTGATGCCTTGTATCTCCCCATTAAAAGGTTTGGTTTAAGTTTCACTGAGTATTGCTAGTTGGTTATTTTATCTTCCTGCAAATGATATGTTAATACTGTGATTACTTGATACCACAGCTGACAAGCTTGCGTGCCGCACACGCAGGCAGATGCTGCAAACGGCAATATTGTCCTGCTAATTTCAAGGAGTGAAGTCTATGGTTGGTATTACTGCTGAGTTGCATGAAGGGAGTTACGTATAATTTTGATTGTGTAAAATTAAGTATGACATTGTCAAGTCGTATCGTAACGAATGGCATTACCGACTACGAGGCGACTTGATAATGGCTTACTTGATTTTACACAATCCAAATCATCTGTGCCGCTCTTCACTCCAACTCAACTATAACACCAAACTGAGAGATCACTCCGTGAAACTAGCAAAACAGTAAAGCCGTCTGATATGCCGTAGAAATTTCTTTTCTATTCGCATGTGTCAACTATGGAATGCTCTTCCCGAATCGGTTGTTTCTGTACCTACGCTAGCCATAGTTAAAAGTTGGTTGGATGAGGCACTTTGCCACTTATATTTTGTTCCTTGCGAATGCTCTTCATCCGACTGCCGAATGATAATTTGGATTCTTTATTTTTGCCTACTGAAGCTATGGAAATACTCGGAGAGGAGGGCTACTGCATTACATATGATGAGAACATACTTTTGACGGTAAATTTACTAACTGCATACTATTTCCTTATTTATTGATAACCCACAAAACCATACCAGGGGGCTTTTAAAGCAATGCATCTGAACCCATATACAATCAGTTTTCATTGATTGACTTCATCAGCAAAGGCATTAAAACGGAGGTAATACAAGCACGAATATAACATCGCATAAGCTGTCGAGGGACATAATCGCTCATTCGATAGTGACCTACTGAGCATGGTATGTCGTATAAGTGGGATTTTCGAATAAGTTTTGAACATAGACCGGGTACAACAAGATGTCACCGTATCTACTTACTTATCCATTTTGCTGAATAAACTACGAATTCTATAATAATACAATGTGAGTTATGAACCACAAAAACCAACTGGTTAAATTATCTGAAGATGGCTTACCATTAATTTTCGTTCGTTTTGTACTCTACAAAGAAAGTGACGTTTTTCTTTAATTAATTAATTTATTAATTTATTTAATTCTTAAATAACCGTTGAAGTCGAACTATTGGCAAAAGTATTTCACTCCAAATGTGACTGGGCAAGAACAAAACAAACTTCCTATCGCTTACGTTGATTGTCTCAGAATACGATTCCTCGTTGACCTGGTATTACTGCCTAGCCATTTTGTCTAGTTTAAAGTCGCGTATACTGATGAACGATAACTGAGAACAATAGTGGTCCCTTTACCTTTTAATGGCCTCGGTCCAAGTCTTTGTCACATGGAAGTTTTTGCACAATGATGTACTTGCGTCTTGCATCATAGTTAATTTGGTTCTTGACCCTTTCAATTGAGAGGAATAACTTAAGCAGAAGTTAGGTACGCCAGACAAGTCACATGTTAACTGCTAAACTCGTGTGCGTCCTCGCCACTAATGCATGGGAAAATCTAGCCGCCTTTGTATGGTGAGCAATTTTTTGTCTAGAAGCATTGGAGCCAAGTTTGAGTTAACAATTTCATAATTCCATCCTTGATGTAAAGTTGGATTTTATGAGACTGAGAAATTAAGTTAGAATCCTAAGCGTATGTAGTAGGTAGTACCACTATGATAACTAAGGCTAAATATGCTGAGGACGCAATCGTAGTTTGTAAGCAGCCTCAGATGTCAAGCACTGTGTGAGAGTCTTTGTTCAGTCAATCGTTCTGAGCAGGTTTACTGCATTAGATGGAAACTTCTCTATTGATATTCCTTATAATGAAACTGTTATAAGCAGGGAAATGGTAAAACTATGTTGTTGTTAGTATCCTGCTTTGTTCATATAGTCAACACTGGAAATAATTCAAAGTCGCACAAGCGTACATTTTCGAAATGTTTGCATGTCTGAGGCTGAGTTGGCCATCAATCATGCAGGCCGAATGAAAAATAAAATGCAGTCAATCAGTTAATCCATAAAGGTACAGCATAAGTACAAGACGTGTGGGTTGGAGACGGTAAAATAACATACGTACCATTGTTGGTAGCTGAAGAAAGTGGCAAAATTCTTGGTATTTGAGGTCAAGTTAAAGGCCGCCATTGATCAGTTTACTAAAATATGTCATTAGCAGCTAGAACCAACTTTAATCGCAATATATATTCAATATGCCCGGTTCAAGGATCATGATTCACAGAACAATCAACTTCGCTCTATTTACCTAGCCCTGTCTCATGGAGGACAGTTGGGGACATTTTGCAGAAGATTTCTAGTATTACTGCTAACTTTTAGACTTGTGTCACCCGCAACATGTAGATCAACTATGAAATCTGAAAAAGGACTGAAATGCATTCTGTCACCTAATGATTATCGATATAATACTAGATTAATAATAAGCAATGAACAGAAGCATTTCGGCTGTTCTTTCGACCACCATTCGTCACATTTATACCAGTTCCATAACTGCCGCACATCCAAAAATCTCTCGACGGTCTTTGCCTTCTCGTGGAATTGTGAGCACTATGGGGCTAGTTTCCATGAACCTGCACTTACACGTACGTTATTTAAGTGCAGGACAACGCCATCTCACCTGATTGCCTAGTCACTCTAGATGCCTTGATCCGGTAGTCACAATCACGGACCGGGTAAGGTAAGCTCACGTTAGCTGGAATGAGCAATGCTGCACATTTCCGAAAGGATGAAACGGCTGTTCCGTGAATTGTCGAAATTGCAGTGGCTCTCTGAACGAGATGACTGTGAGAATTATCGGTCGAGACCTCGGGTTGATTCTTACCTCAGTGCCAGTGATTACGCCAAAACACCGGCAGGTTGCGAAATGACTTATCAATAGATCCCTTTGCTCGGTGAAACTTAAGGAGTGTTTTCTGAAGCATGTGGTTTAGGAGTACGTTTAGCACCTTAATCGGTGCAGTAAATAAAAATTTCAACATGTAAATCTGAATAAATATAAATTAACCCATTGTCCGTAAAACATATGGTTCAAATGTTGCAGCATTTGATGAAATCAATGCCAATTAAAACAGGGTTGTAAAAGGTGCAGAACACTTCTAGTGTACACCGACAACATATTGTCCAGTTAAGAACATCTGATTAGCATACCTTAGTATATCTTAACAAACAAAACTACCAAGGGTCCGATGGAATGCGCACTGCTGATGATTCCCGAAAGGATGAAACGCGCGTACGGTGTTTTTCCGGGCGTTTGACGGCTGTCTGAGTGAGCCTAGATGTGATAAATTTCTTCCTATAACATTCCCTACTACTCTTCTGCAAAACTAACAAGTTGATATGAAAACTTTGAGGAGAATGTTCACAAATGCTAATGTTTACAAATGTGTTTCATTATGTTAAATGGGATTTTCACCAACTGATTTGCAGTTGCAGCCCACTGTGTTGTTCAGTTCTGCAAAAAGGAAGCGCTAGCTATAGCAATGAAGAAAAAGAATGGTGACAAGTTAGTCCGTTTTATCTTACTGATTACCATGAAGTATTTGAAAATGAAATTTGGCAACAATAATTGTCCATTCGGGCGAGTATTTTGTTAAGACACAGATATCTGTTGCATTCTCAAGAGGTGCAAAATACCTCTGTCCTCCATAAAGTTCATCGCTAATACCTGATTAATGTAAGGAAAAGACAGGATTCGTGAACGGAGCAAGCTTTCGCTTAAAGCATGAACGTTCAAAATGTTCTTCAATTTTTCCTCTTGGCTTCAGCTTGTTTTGGAATTGCTGGATTTGGCATCACTTCAGTCAGTTCGCCAGTTCGCAAGCCGTATGCTATCGAAGTACAATAAGCTAGATTTTCTAATCAACAATGCCGGAGTGGCCATAAATGGTTACACCAGCTCCGTTGATGGATTCGAGATGACCATGGCAACGAACCATCTGGGCCCATTCTTACTCACTGAGCAACTGCTTCCGATGTTGAAGCGCGCAGCCCCGTCAAGAATAATCAATGTGTCTTCACTAGCACACAGTTTTAGCAAACAGTGGAAGCCGCAAATTTTCATACCTGCGAAAGAATACTCCATCATAAAGGCCTACAGTTGGTCAAAGCTTGCAAACGTAATGCATGCAAGGGAGTTGAGCCGTCGACTTGAAGGCACTGGTGTTATCGCAGTCAGCCTACATCCGGGATCTGTGAAAACTGAGTTGACAAGAGACTGGCATGGATTCTTCCCAGTGAGTAAATCCAAATCCGTCAACAATTTGTTAGGGTTCTGTCTTATTCAATATTATCAGTTAGTGCACTTGCGGTATCCAATGAGCAAAGAACACGGGCGGCAACTGTTTTTATATTTGGGATATCGCGAAGAATAATGAAAATTTTGAGATAATAGTAATTCTCAATCATACTTGAAGTTGGTAAATACCATTTCTCAGCCGAAGATCGTTACACCCGCGGCGATCAGTTTAATTGAATTTCTCGAATGGTAGTAGGTTCCAAACGACACGCAGTTTGTAAATGAAATCCCAGCGACGATTATTCCGTAGCGAGTATTTTTGTGAACCATTGAGCAATTTCTTTCACGTCAAGTTACAAGATAAACATGTTAACGAGTAAGTACTCATAGCCTGAATCAGCACATCGAATGAATAAGATTTGTTGAAAAGAATGATGTAAGCTGGCAAAAATTATGCCTAGTTGTCCCTTTTCAAGACTCGTTTGCGCAATAGTAAGCGCTAATAATCTAAGCTAAATTTCTCTTCAGAGTGAATGTGTACCATTTCCAAGGAATTAGATGTGTAAAAACACCATTGCATCCGGTTAGTTAAACACTTCCGTCACTTACACTAATCATAGTAGCCATTTGTTATCAACCTCAAAACGCTGCAAACGGCCATTTTAAATTATTTGTTTGCCAGACATCAAGTTCTTCTTAATAGATCATGATAATACAACGTTGCTGCTTCAGAGTATCGACCAGTACTTCTACATAAAAGGAGAAATCAGATAATTTAGCTTAGCTCCAGAACAGCAAATTAGTTCATTCCGCTTCATCCCCACTTACTTTTATCTAGATCGATGAAACGGAAATAGTGAGATGTTTCATCCTTTGAAGAAGTGCCGGTTACACATGCAGCTTACCCTGTCTTTAGAATCCACTTCCTCCTAACTGTTGAAGTCCTCTCAATTTGAATATCATTGTACATAGTGCTTCAGCCGATATATGGTTTTGTTGGGCGTAATCCAACCGAAAATTATCCTGACGAAGTCAGTAGTTATGACAAGGCCAAAAGTTTGATACTTGACCGCAGGTTGAATGTTGGGTATTGCAGTACCCGCCGGGCATTTTGGATTGCAATACGCAATCTTGATTGTGGCCTCGGTTGAATTTGAAGTCAAATTCTGTCCTTCCAAACACTAGGACCCTATCCGACCGGGAGGGTTTCGGTAATGCTGTTTTCAATCAATGCTCTTTCAGATCAGGATTCCTTTACCTGATGAGTCCAAACAAGGACGAAACGCATCGTAGAGTTTATGAAGTGCAGGGGCAACACTAAAACTCATCAGACTGCCAGTTGTTTTGCATTACTGAAACAAGCTGCGAACAATCCAACAGGTTGTAGGCGTTTTATTGTTGCTCCCGCAAACACTGCCACCTCACTACTGGTTTTGCCATCGTTCGTTCTAAAAAGGGAATGGAACTCTAGGCAGAACTTTTGATCACGCTTGGGCCAACGCAGTCACAGTCAAGTCATCCTAATCAATGCTACCCATATGTTGGCGTTTACGCACGCCAGGCGGTTGTGCCATTGCGTGATGGATGATAAGCCGACAGAACACATGCTGACGGAAATCGCCCCTAGATTGAACAATGAACAATGAACAATGATTTATCACGAGATAAAAGCAAGTGCTTGACACGTCCCGTAGGATGGTAGCGGTGAATATGATGCAATTAAAATATGTGTGGGTCATCTATCGAACGTCTGCCGAGATGAATACTTTGATAATTAACATCAGTGAGAAATGAAAAAGAAATATCGCGCGTAAACATTCAGAAAGACACCGGGGCGCAGTGATAGTTGAGGTAAGGAGTGAGAAAATAAAATATGGTCGCTCACTTAGGTCCATTTGATACATTAGTCCTGTTGAAAACATGCTTGGCGTAATCCACAATAGAGGAGCTTAGGTAACAAAATTTTGGGAGCTGAGAGCAACATCTAATCGTTTTTTGAAAACATCCAGGGTAGGAGAGGATACTACTGAGTCTGAGAGTGCGTTCCATGGTTTGCAAACTCGAAGGGAAAAGTAATTCCGTCGACACTCTAGACGTCTATATTGTTCCTTCAACTTTAAGCAGTTACCCCTGAGCTGCGTGTTGTGGCTAAGTTTCAGCAAATGGCTGCATACGTGTTTGGGGTCACTCAATATCTGATACGCCAATATGAGATCGCCGCGCAGCCTTCGATAACGTCCGCTGAAAATTCCCAGCAACATCAGCCTTCGGTGATAAGAGTGATACCGCAGGCCCATCACGTTCTTTGTTGCTCTCCGTTGTGGTGCCTCTATCGCTTCTAGGTCGCGTTTCAACCAAGGTTGCCAAGGTTGGATTGCGCACTCAACTTGCGGGCGCACGTAGGAATTGAGCATCATTGGGAAGACTGATGGGTCAAATCTCCCGAATGCCCTTCGCAGCATGCCGACGTGCTGGTTGCCTCTTTTGGCAGCTACCTCAGCCTGTTTTGAACAGTTGAGTTCGCTCTGTACGATCACACCAAGATCACGTTCCTGGGAGCTATTCTGCAATTCGTTTGTCCCATGTATGTAGGTGTAGTTATGTCTATGGCGTAATTGTACTACGCGACATTTGTCTACGTTGAACGGTAGGGAATTTTGAACTGACCAGTTCGAAACTGTGTTAAGATCGTGCTGGAGCCGTTCATGGTCATCCGGTCCTCTGATCCTTCGCCATATCTTGATATCATCAGCGAAAAATAAGAAATCGGAAGTAATTGATCTCGCCAAGTCGTTAATGAACACCAAGAATAGACGAGGTTCAAGAACCGAGCCTTGTGGTATTCCACACGTCACGTCGATTGCATGAGAAAATGATTCTCGGACTCTCACCACTAGCCGTCGTTCTTGTAGAAAATTGCTAATCCAACTCAGGATTGGATCGCCAATGCCGTAGTTCCGAAGCTTCTGAAGGAGAACTCGATGGTCTAAACGATCAAACGTTTTTGAAAAGTCCACATAGATGACATCGACTCCAACTCCATCATCAACAGCTTCAGTCCAGCTATTACGTGCAATTAATAGGTTAGTATTACACGAATGCTTTTGACGAAAGCCATGTTGCTCTGGGGCTATTAAATTGTGGCTTTCCAAATAGTGCATCAGCGCGTCTGCGACGATTGATTCCATCAATTTGGATAGTACGGGAAGTAATGTTATTGGACGGTAGTTTGCAGGATCAGTGCGGCTAGCTCCTTTATGGATAGGAGTGATGACCCCTCGCTTCAATACTGGTGGAATACCGTTCTCTTCCAGATATCGCTGATAAAAAACAGCCAGTGGTTCTGCTAGATCACTAGCTACTGCCTGTAGAGCCTTTGGTCGGATGTTATCAGCTCCGGGAGAACTGTGGATACGCAAGGATAACAACTTCTTCAACACAGCCTCCGTAGTGATGGTGATGTTTTCTAAACCAGGTGGTGGAGTAGTAGAAATGAGGTGACTGTTTGGGCTCGACACTTGTGCTAATATATAATAAGAGGTAACATTTCATTTTTAATATTTTCCTGGTGTCGAGTGGACTAGTATATAGTTCGTCTTGCAGTTATTAGGAAATGGGAAGCAAATTGTGCCAAGCGGAAGCGTTGATAGATGATAATCCCTGTTAGATGTGGACTTGTAGTTTCCATTGCTACATTAAAAATTGAGTGGTATCAGATGGTTCAACTTACCTAGTTAGCACACGTAAGTACGTGTAAGTGATAGCAGTTGGCGTGAATATATTTTTGTTATCTTCCTCGATCCGTTCTCTTGTGCTGCTCAGTTTGGTCAGTTAAGGCAGCGCACCAAGCATACGACAGTTGCCTTCTGTTCACGCAACTTTTGGCTGGAAGGATTTCCATCGCCTCAGCAATTAACCGTTAGGAGTTGAGCACAGCCCCTTACTTTGACCTGCTTATCGTTTATAAACTGTGGTTATTATTTCATTATTACTTGAAATCTCTTAGCAAAGCCCAGTATTCAGAGTAGTTTCTCCGCTGTTGTGACGCGTGTCTTTCGCTTCCTACGATACCAGTACGCGGTTTTCTCTTAGTTGGACATATGCACAACTGAACACGAAATAGTTTTTCCATCTATCAAAGGGATGAGAGCTTCACAAATGCGCTATTGCGAAACCAAGTGTCCTAGTGATGGGAATGGTAAAGTCAGACTTCCAAGTCAATGGAAGCCATAATTGAGATTGTGTAGCAATCCAAAACACACCATGAGTACTCCAAAACCCGATGAACAAGCGTCAGACCCTCTTAGATCACCTTTGTGTTATCCTTGTCTATTACCTTGGGGTTGTCTTCTGAGGTTCATTGTCTATGAGGAATGTATGCTGTCCCAATCCACCCTATAATAAGGCTATGGAGCGGGCTTAAAAATTTGTGCAGCCGACGTTCCCCTAACCGCCTTGGATAAGCAGTAGCTAACAATTTCCTCGTTGACTCGTTCCAAGCAGCATTCCCAACCACTTTGCCTGTGAAAGTAGATGTTTTGTGAAACACCGGTGAGGTGATTCGGGCAGCATCCACATGCTCTGGATGACTTAAACTGTGTTCTGGATCCCCTCATCTGAACCCGTTAGATTAAGACATACGGTTGCTTTCAGACTTCCTCCAATCCCCTGAACTAATAATCCAAGGAATGGTCATTTACCAATAAGTGATTCTAATTCCTTAGCAAAAATATGTATTCTCGAACTATATAGAACTGTGGTTCTCAACGGTTTTTAGGCTGTTAATCACAAAGCGAGTTCTCTATAAACAATATCATCCCCTAAAATTTTCAGTCTGCAAAGCTACTTAACTATGTACTAGCAGATTGTTTGCTTTAAATTAAGGAAAACAAATATTATTCTTTTATCTACCTTTTATCACAAAAATGAAGAACATACCCATGTTTGAACAACTGTTAGGTAATCAATTGGCAATGTATCTTAATGATGCGATTGGTATTACTTACTTCTAACGATTTCTGCTATCTTAAGTGGGGTATCGGCTAATGCACATCATAAGTAGTGCCCCAAGTTCATTCGCCTCCCTGCTTTGGTGTGTGATCCCTCCCCAAACTTGAACAGATGAAAATGCCTTCTCATTTGTTTCAATTATCCCTTCCGAATTCGTTCTGGTTTACAGGATTTCACCATCGCTCTGTATCCATAAGTACTGGACACTGATCGACCGTTTTGTCCCTTCGACCTTGTAAACATTCGCTCATTACTTTTCCTGGTAGGCTGCCCTATGCTCCTACCTTGATGTTCATGCAACTGTAATTCGAGCCGGCGATCGACTGCCTAACTCGAAAGAACAAAGATCGAAGTGTGAGCCAATAGAAGCGCCGGTTAGATGAGTTGCTATGCATGCTTGTATTTGTACTTTAAGTAATAGAAGTAAGTAGAGAACATTGTCTTATTCGCTGAAGACTCACTAATGAGTTGTCACGGATGGCTAATCAATAGTGCTTGCGTAGCCAGTTACATATTTACTACGGGGGATTTGGTTAACAATTTTGTTTGGCGACGGATTGTTGACATAATCCTCCTATTTATATTCCCTCACTTAACATGCCACTATACCCTTTTGGGGTTGATAAACCCGAGGTTGAGAAACACTGATTTAAAAGCTTCTCCTTTATACCCAGTTTTAGAAGAGCAAAAGTCTCATCGATGTAGAGCCATAAGATGTTGCTGAGCTACTAAAACGGCAAAAAACTGGCCTATCTTCTGTCAACACAGTGGTCGCCTTTCACGTTCTCACATGATTTCGTAAACAAACGCACAGCTCACAGTAAACTGGAACTAATAATTGTGCGGTATCAGTGGGTAATCGTTCTCGAAACCTAACAGTAATGAATTACCCATCAAAAATCGTTTGAATTGTTGCACTGATTTTGCTTCCACGATGTGTCATGGAAAACTGTTCCAAAGACTGGGCCTTCGCCTTTCAAAACACAGGAGATGGGGAACTCGCTTCAAACGTGGAACCACAAGCTCGTAATGATGTCCGCATGTGACTTAAAGTACTTGCAAGGGAAGCAGTGGCCTCAGCATGGGGACTAACCTAAACGCAGAATACTTTAAGTCAAGTTTATGTCTTCTCATATCCAACGTTAGACTAGGGTGTACACTCCCAGCCTGTCGCCCCTGTACTCGTGCAGTAAGCCCAGTAAATTGAGTATGAGCCTGTTGCTGACATGTTAGATCTGTCCGGTCCGCTGAGCCTTGCCTCCAGTGATAGGGCATTAAGCAGGTGAGTCTCTCTCTAGCATTGCCCTTGATGGTGGAGAATAAGAGGCTAGTGACGAATTCTTCAGATTAATACAAAAAATGCCCGTAATAGCTCACAGCATGCGCACTCCGTTTCTGTGTAGCCCATTTGTTGTTCACGGACTACAAATCTTATCGTGAGAGTACGCTGAGGTCTTTCACAGAAGTTGTTATACGTAGCAGTTGGTCGTTTAGGGTGTAGGTTTGCTCGACACTACGCTTTTCGAGGCTCATGAATACGAACTTGGATGGGTTGACCTGGAGGCGGACTTATGAAGACCACAAGAAAATTCGGGTGAGGTCCCGCATATCAACCCCACATCCTCAGGTGATCCACAAACAGGTCACGTGGCGAACAAAGCGGCCCAGGTAGGTCTTTGTTATAAAACAGAAACAGCGTACGCCCTAGCACCATGCCTTCTGGTAAGCCACTGGACGAAGGATAACAGTCAGTCAGGTGGCCGTCGACTTGTACCCTTCGCTTTCGGTCAACGAGAAACTCGCGGATCAACTGGTGTAGTAAGCCGACAACACCGCATGCTCACAGGTTGTGAAGGAGTAGATAGTTCCAATTGTCCAGTGCTTTGCTGCAATTGTTGTAGATTATGTCGACAGACTTCTTCTGATTCACTACTTGCAACCAGACTTGACAAGTCACAGACAGGTAGGTGATGCATGAACGACCTGGCATGAAACATGCTGTGTGGGCATAAGTCGGTCTTTTTGACAAAAGCAGCTGTGACAAACCTTTCCTCATAGCCAACTTGGCAACAGTTGTTAAAATAAGTGTCAAACAAATTGCATATAAATGTCTACTTTCCTATGGTAACTGACGCTCGGAATAGGCCCTACGACTGAGCAACTCCACTTATTCAGCGACGGAAGTTTGGACAGCGACTTCTTGAACAGATCAGTCACAGTAAGCGAGATGATGGTCGATATTTACTTGCGAATCATAGAGTGGAGCTCGTCGGGCCTAGCAGGATTGGAGCTGTCGTGGTTGCCGTGCATTTGACACAACTATTCTAAACCACAAGCCAGACTGTCTAGTTTGCTAAAAGTGCTCTTTGTCGAAATGGTTACAGACACCTAGACAGTTGCAAACACGAAAGCGGGTTGTGCCACCATGGCGGACGCACATTCAGGACTGGGGGTTAGAGCGGTTGTCCGCGCCCTCTATCGCTGATTTGTCGCCAGCCGACTTCGGGCGCCGCTTCACATACGCAACGACAATCTAAGGGTCAGTCTTTGCGGTGCTTGCTAGCTGTTCCTCGAAATGCCGAAGTTTGCTATTTTTCTCTTTCTTGAAAACTTTTCGCTGCTTTTTATACACATCGTAGTCATCGACCGAGCTAGCTACGATAAATTTGTGCAGCAGCTTGCGCCGCGGCCGAGCCAGTTTAACATATTCCTTGTCAAACCAAGGTGACTTGACCTGTCCAAGGTTCTGATACTTGACAAGCACAGACGGGTTACACAATGCGATACTCTATTATTTAAATTTAATAAGCAAGCTTTAACAGACACGGATGGCGGCACAGACCACACGCCAGCGTATTCGATGACAGATAAAATTACCCAGGACTAGAAAATGGGGGCGACTCACATGGTCTCCAAGACGCAGCAGTTAACATAATAATGATGGATCAGTTTACTGCGACACAATGCATCCGCGCATGAGGTGGGTTAGGAAGCACTACTGTTTAGTTAGGCCATCTTCGCTTCCGTGAGCGCTTACAATTCTCCCACATAGAGAACAACGGATGTAAGGCGAAATGCGACCCCAGGTATCCGATAGCCTATTACAGCGGAACGGTGAGTAGCCTCTAAACCCAGCTTCCGGTGTGAGTACTTCATCGTTTAACCAAGCCACTGCAAGTCCCACTAAATCTAGTTGCTCGAAAGCAACGAAGCGGCGTAGGTCAGCGCGCTTGTTCAGGAAACTGCAGACGTTGGTAAATGATGCACCCTGGCTGGTATAAAAACTACCGGATGTGCCTGAAGTGTGAGCGGTCGATTTATCCCAATAAGCTTTCTTGTTGCAAATACCCGGTTCTCTGCAAGGCGTCGGTTTCTTTCTCATTTATCGCTTCATCCTTTCACATCAATTATAGCACCCTTGAAGCGCTCTCGGTCAGCTGGATCCCCGCCCAGTAAGGAGGTAAAGGCTTCTCTGAGGTGAGGAAATTTGTTATAACTGATACTCAAATCAGGTAGGAGCGTGTTGTGTAAAAGTGCTCCTAACTCAGCACACACTTCCTATGCCCCTTCGCACATAAGAGGGAAAGAAGTGTTAAGGCAGAAGATTGGAGCAACGGAGATAGCACAGCTGTCTACTTGGTTAAGCGGCGTTATAATTCTATCCAAACATATTAGGTATTGAATCCCTATAAGAAAAATCACATGAAATCCAGACATGCAAACATCGTTATGTAAAATAAAGAATGAAATAAATGAGATAATTCTCGAAAGTTCAAAGCAGACTGATTACGTAGTCTGATCAATCTATGCAACTTAACCGAATAGTGGAGGATTTTCAATTATTACTAGGTAATTCCCGAAGGTGGTTTGGGGTATTCTATAACTGAAGTACTAAAAAGATGGAGAAATAGATAGTAGGAAAAAATGGAAGTATGACCAGTAATTCAAGTAAAGTATCGTCAACATCCTTTGAAATGCCTCCTAGGAAGTTGCCTACGTGCGGGTTAGTCCCTCAAGAAAATTCCACCGCACCCCCACGCCGCATCTGTACGGGTGATGATGTAGCTTTAAAGTTAATAAACAATCATCACATTGACACATTTTTACTGACCACTGTCAAAGGCAAGTTGGCAATCGTCATGCCAGTGTTGCCAAAGAGCAAGTAAGCAAGGTTTTGGTCAAACGACAGCTGTGATGCCCACGGTTATTAATGCCTTGATGCCTGTAGTCCAAGCAATGAAGAGTAATACTTATGCACCTAGAGAGCAGTGTCGGATTAGGTGGAAAGTGGGGGGCTAGGTTTGATGAACACGGATTTGACGTGAGCCAACTAAAGTGGGAAAGGCAGAAAGGTTAAGAATTAACGCGGAACTAACAAAGCGCCCCTGGTATTTTGTTTCATGCGCTCCAGCAAGCAAGCTAGATAGGAATGTGTTGTGCCTATCGCAATTTGGCCTCTCTGTGCCGATCACACAGATTGCCAATCTACATAGTTTGGAAGCGAGAATTGGTATGTTACAGCGGAGTGTAACGGTGTGTACCTGAGCTGAAATTGGAATTGCATGTTTTTAGACTGAAACCGTCAGTATGATTACAAGTTTATTTTACTGTCAAATAAATTTGATAAGCTGTCTAGTATAGCAATGGCTTATAAGTATCTAGGCCGCCACAAATGCTATGCAGTAGAATTCGAAAACTTTCCTAAACAGGAGGTACCTCGGGAAATTTTGAAGCACTTGACGACATAAGGCTTCTGCAAGTCAACAGAAGGATAAGTTCAAAAGAACTAATTGGTTATTTTGCGAAGGTGTTTGATCATTCCTTCTCTTGCAACCATGGCATATCTACAGACATATTATTAACATTAAAATTTCATGGATGCCGTTACAAAAATTAGAGACCTTAGAGTAAACCGTCTAAACACTTTAAATTTGCAGTATTACTCATCCACTAATATGAATGTAACGTCGGGTTGAGGTCGGTCAAGCACACATGATGTAATTTCGCAGGGACATTCTGGAGGAACCAGTAACAGCGGAAATAGGTCGGCATCTGGTGGATTCAAGCAAAATACCATTTTTACTAATATGAACATTGTAATTTTGTTTCTCATCCGACCATCTAGTGAGTCATACAACTTTTAGTGGATTATGCTGCATGTGTTAACCTTTGATTGTCCTTTGATTAACCATTCCTAGGCAGTTTGGATGAAAATTTCAAGACCGATGCTAATCACACCATGGCAAGGAGCGCAGACAACGATGTACACCGTGCTATCCAGTAACTTGGTACCTGGCGGTTACTATTCCAATTGCGCAGTGAAGACGCCTTCTTCAACAGCGCTCAACAATGAAGACTGCAAATGGTTGTGGGAGAAATCTTGCGAACTGGTGGGGAGTTCAGGTACAGAATGACAAGAACCTACTTGCATGGAGCTGCAGATCACCTTGTCTGGCAATATCAACATTACTGCTTTTTCCACGTCAATTTTGCTAACAGATAAATGCTAAAGAGAACTTTCTATCAGTTGCTGATGTTAAAATTTATATATAATGATAATAGCTGTCCTAAGGAGAGGGGTAACGCAAGGTTACGGACGCCCAAACAAAAAGAATACTGACATTAAATTACTCAGCTCGGAGAACGAATCAAAACGTTAATTACGAACCCGAGCTACAGGTATTCCGAATCATTGCAAAAAGAATACTGCCACATATATGAGGAGAGGCTGAACACTTCTGCGCAAAGCGCCCTTAGCTCAGCCTATCAATAAGTTTATAACATCACAACGGTATGATATTGATAATATTAGGAGAATGGAGTTGAATGCACACATCACTCGGTGGTTCACTAGGTAGAATTTCTCATGGCTGATGCGATGAACGCACAAATCTACTTGATTCACCTGAAGGTGCATATTCACATGTACACTCTCACGTCTGAAGTACTGGCAGACTGTTCCGTCCCGGAATATGCATAGGAATGGACAAATTTGACATAAAACCGTTTTCATTCCGACAGGTTTCGAGCAGTGGTTAGAAAACGATGTCCGTATAAGAACGCGTGATAATCATGTCTTAACTAGGTGTTCTGAGTAGCACATTTTCGAGTATTCTTGTCTGAAATTTAGGAGGTTTACTACACCGTCCACGGTTTGTTTTGCATTCATGGCACCACCTGGTGGTCACGGGCTATCTCATATTGTGTACATGTGTCAGGGTATTGTCAAGACAATTGTTGAATAGGGATTGCGTATGAATATTAATTGCATGCGCTGGAGGGGCGTGGCTGGGCTGTGATAGTCGGAGGGAAAAAGTGGTTCATCGACATTTTAGTCGGCTGTACTGCGTGACCACCTTAATATGATGACCTCATAGTGATGTGTTTTGACTGGATTTCGAAAGATGGTGCCATGTAGGGTTGGTGTATATTAGGATCTGATACGCTATTTTGAGATCGAACTGTATAGGCTGATAACGTCCGCTGCATAATTTTAGCATTCTCAACGACACTGGAATGGGAAGGCAGAACAAAACGGTGACATTATTTGTAGCTCTGCGTTGTACAGTATCAAGCGCAATGAGGTGGTGTTTCTGTCAGGGCTGCAACGCTTGGATAGTAATTTTCCGCGTTCTGCCTGACGCACGCGCCATGCAATATCAGAAAGAGTAAAGCGTTAAACTCCTTGAGCGCTCTGCGAAGGTAGCCAAATTGCTGATTGGCATTATTAGATGCCTTTGTAGTATGGCACAAACAACCAAGGAGATCTTGCTTGCACGAGCACGCCGACATCGCACACACAAGAAGTCCATTGTAGATTATGGAACAATGGTTTATTACGAGTAAAAACTGCTTCACAAGTCCCATAGGATGGAAATTATTGCAAAAAGCAATTGCATAATAAAGTGAAAAGCGTTGTGATGGACTCACCATAGACTTAAACCTCTGAGCACTGATGCCTTTTGGTTCACCCACCAGCTGGCCATGGACGCGATCGGATATTGAAAATCCGACCCCATATTCACAGGGTGTGAGATGGCTTTGCCCACTCAGTAGAACATGTAGCCAGCACATGCTTCATGCAACTTACCTTGCTCAGCTAGCCGGGTTTCACTGAGCGCCGCAATATCGATGTTGCAGAGCGCCAGTTCCATCGCGACCAGTGCAGTGCGTATCTCGGGGAGCTCACTCGAGTTCCGGTCCAGTAGTGTGCGCACGTTCCAGCACCCGATGCTGAGTGGTTTGTGCACAGGCATACGATTGCATTGGTGAGCAATCACACGCAACGTCGCGGTTATACCTCAGAGGTTTGCTTGAGGGACTCAGCCAGGAGACTTAAACTCAATAGACTGACTCACAAGACAGGGGAGAGCAGATCCAGCTCGGGAATGTGATTGCATGAACAGATTAGGATCTGCTTGAGGTCCGCCACACTCAGCCTTTGAGGCACTGGAACGATTCATATATGTTTTGCGACCGTAGTGGGATACGCATTTGCGACCACGATCAGACGCAGGTGGGTTTTGGCGGGTTTGCATCCATTGTACCAGTCTCTACCTGGCTTGATGCGGGCAGTAACAAACTATTGAGCACCCAAAGGGGCTCACCAACCGCCAGCGACATTGCGTAGCGCTTATGCTCTACGCCAAACGAGTGTTGAGCTTATAGTCCGCAGACTTGTTGTCTTTCATGGCTAGGTTTTACAGGAAAAGGGCCATCGAGCTCTTCCTAACCTCCGAAGAGGATGTACAGGTATACTGACAGGGCGCCCAAACCTGACAGGAGAACGACTCGGGTCGTCAGCCAAAGCGTTCGATTAAATGTACACTCGAAGGCTAGCGGGACTTGCGTATGATTAGTTCACTGACTCATGCGGATTGTTGGCCTTGATCATAGAAGGGAGAAGGGCGTAACCCAACCCCGCACATGAATTTTGAATATTACCTTAGCTGCACCCGAAGTAGTATCAGTGGTGATCTAAGCAGGGGCATGACAAGGTTCGCCACCAGAAGTACGGTTGACACCATTCCTTCAATAAGTATAGATCTCAGATACGGAGGAGTCATCTTCGATGGTACCTATCTCAAATTAGTCAACATTGCAAACAACCGTTTCAAAAGTTTTCAGCAGACCGGCACTATTTGAGCTGGTCACTCACAGCGAACAAATACAATGCTGCTACCCCAACACTCAGGGTTGTATTCTAAGCTCTCTGAACTGCACCATCAACATGACACAAAGCTTGGGACCTTATATCTTTTACTGAAACTTGGCTTTCAATCAACATACTTGATCCAGCGATTGAAATCATTGATATGTCAGTTATTCAGATAATCGTCTATGTCGCGGGGGCGATGTTGCCCACAACTCTCGAGATTACTTAAAACGTGAGGCCCTTACCAAATATTCTTTTGTTATTTCTGATGCACTATTTTGCCGACTGCACCTAGCAGGTCGAGATGTTGGATCACGGAAGACGCGTGATGCTTGCCTCTTAGCAGTTATCTAGAGACCTCCGTAATCGTTTGAAGACAGCGATAACATTCTGTTAAGCTTTCTCTGCTGCGCTGTTTCACCAAAGTGTTTCCACTATCTAATATTTGACGACTATAATGTTCCTTCAAAAGCATCAAGATCCCTTAATGGGCCATCCTTTAAATCGTAAATCCTTGAAATAATGGCTATGGCAGTTCTGCATAACCATGTGCATAAACCAACCAGACCCCGCGGCTCAAACAAGCCTTCACTCAAGGAACAATGGTTTCTTACAGGTAAAAAGCGTCGCTTAACAAGTCCCGTGGGATGGAAATTATTACGAAAATCAATGGCATGATAAAGTGAAAATCGTTGTGGTGGACTCACCATAGACTTATGTGGAATAGCGGAGATGTTCGGTTATTAAACGTATAAATCCATAAATCCATTGGTTAGGTATTTGGCAAGAAACCGTTTGATTGCGTTTTGTAGCCCCTGGTTAAGAAGTCACAAAATGAAATGTAAGTGAAACAATGCATCGTCAACACGTTTTTTGATATCGCCAAATTTGGAGCAGATACGACACAATTAGGAAGTGCATTCCAAGGCTGGCACACGCGGAGGGAAAGGAAGTTTCTACGGCATTCAAGCCGGCCATACTGAATTGTCAGTTTCAGAGGGTGACCTCTTAGTTTAGTTTTGTGGTTCTATTCCAGCAGCGGACGGCAAATGTGGTTTGGATTCTTCAAAATTTGGTAAACCATTATGAGATCCCCCACAAAAGCCGATATCGACTGCTGTACCTTCTTAGAGATTTCAGTCTAAACTGATAGGGCAGATGAAAGAGGCCCCTGACGTTTTTGGTTGCCCTTCGTTGAGGAGTCTCGAGTGCAACAAGATCCTGTTTCTGCCATGGCTGCCATGCCTGAATAGCATATTCCACGTGAGGTCGCACGTACGCGTTAAGCATGCGGGGGAAGATTGAGGGTTCAAACCGATCGAAGGCTCTGCGAATAAGGCCGAAGTGTTGAGTTCTGGTTCTCGTCACCCTCTCTGTTTGCTTTGAACACCCAAGATCTTCCTGTACCAATACATCCAGGTCACGCTCCAGTGAAACCTTCGCCAAGATGTGGTCTCCAATCTTGTAAGCGCTCATCGGCTGGTGATGCAGATGTATCACTTTGCACTTAGTTATGTTCAACTGAATCTTGTTTCTCTTTGACCATTCGTAAATGTAATCTAAGTCATGCTGGAGCAGATCCTGATCTGGTTTGTTACTAATCGCCCGCCATATCTTGGTGTCATCGGCGAAAAGCAGGAAATTTGAAGCGATAACTGACACTAGGTCGTTGATAAACACCAGGAATAAGGCGGTACCAGCACTGAGCCTTGTGGGACACCACATTCTACCTCAATTTGGTTGGAGAGTGATCTCTTGACATGTAGAGAATAGAGAGAATAGAGAATAGGAAAGCAAATGCCAGGAATACCGTTGCTAGGTGGAATGATGCACAAGTAAGTGGTACAGTAAATCGGCAATGTCATATCGTTATTGTGTGCTGGAGATGCCATATGATATATGCGTTAGAAGGCGGTAAAATCACACATACTCTGCCAGTGGCTTTGACACGATCGCAGGAATAATACATCAAGTAACTCCCGCTGAGTCCTGCCCTGCTTTCTGTTTTTGAAAAAGTGTTCAAGTCGTTTAACCATTTTACAAAAAGTAGCATGAATAGCATCCAATTACTAAAATGTACCCAACTGTGGCTGTATACTCTACTAGGGCGATAAGCCATTTAAGTAAGTGAAAAATTTGTTTACTGTGACAACTCCGTGGGTGCGTCTAAGTTGCTGGATCACTCGCACTCTGTGCAAACCGAGTGTCCGTGATTGTCAGGCCTTGCGTGGCACACAGTGAGAACAGCCTGTCACCGTTCGCATTCGCTGAACCAATGCCATGCGCACCGATAACATCTGTCCACACCGATGCGTCATGCCCAAAGCGCACGTTGAAATCATTTAGCAGAAATAGTCGGTCACTGCCCGGCACAGACTGTATCACGGAGGATAGCTGAGGGTAGGCTTTATCACGCTTGTCACAAGGATAACACATGGTCGGACCATACGTGCTTATAAAAGTGGCAAACGTAGCTCTTCCGAGCCGTAGGCGAACAGTCATCAGTCGAGCACTGATGCCTTTTGGTTCACCCACCAGCTGGCCATGGACGCGATCGGATATTGAAAATCCGACCCCATATTCACAGGGTGTGAGATGGCTTTGCCCACTCAGTAGAACATGTAGCCAGCACATGCTTCATGCAACTTACCTTGCTCAGCTAGCCGGGTTTCACTGAGCGCCGCAATATCGATGTTGCAGAGCGCCAGTTCCATCGCGACCAGTGCAGTGCGTATCTCGGGGAGCTCACTCGAGTTCCGGTCCAGTAGTGTGCGCACGTTCCAGCACCCGATGCTGAGTGGTTTGTGCACAGGCATACGATTGCATTGGTGAGCAATCACACGCAACGTCGCGGTTATACCTCAGAGGTTTGCTTGAGGGACTCAGCCAGGAGACTTAAACTCAATAGACTGACTCACAAGACAGGGGAGAGCAGATCCAGCTCGGGAATGTGATTGCATGAACAGATTAGGATCTGCTTGAGGTCCGCCACACTCAGCCTTTGAGGCACTGGAACGATTCATATATGTTTTGCGACCGTAGTGGGATACGCATTTGCGACCACGATCAGACGCAGGTGGGTTTTGGCGGGTTTGCATCCATTGTACCAGTCTCTACCTGGCTTGATGCGGGCAGTAACAAACTATTGAGCACCCAAAGGGGCTCACCAACCGCCAGCGACATTGCGTAGCGCTTATGCTCTACGCCAAACGAGTGTTGAGCTTATAGTCCGCAGACTTGTTGTCTTTCATGGCTAGGTTTTACAGGAAAAGGGCCATCGAGCTCTTCCTAACCTCCGAAGAGGATGTACAGGTATACTGACAGGGCGCCCAAACCTGACAGGAGAACGACTCGGGTCGTCAGCCAAAGCGTTCGATTAAATGTACACTCGAAGGCTAGCGGGACTTGCGTATGATTAGTTCACTGACTCATGCGGATTGTTGGCCTTGATCATAGAAGGGAGAAGGGCGTAACCCAACCCCGCACATGAATTTTGAATATTACCTTAGCTGCACCCGAAGTAGTATCAGTGGTGATCTAAGCAGGGGCATGACAAGGTTCGCCACCAGAAGTACGGTTGACACCATTCCTTCAATAAGTATAGATCTCAGATACGGAGGAGTCATCTTCGATGGTACCTATCTCAAATTAGTCAACATTGCAAACAACCGTTTCAAAAGTTTTCAGCAGACCGGCACTATTTGAGCTGGTCACTCACAGCGAACAAATACAATGCTGCTACCCCAACACTCAGGGTTGTATTCTAAGCTCTCTGAACTGCACCATCAACATGACACAAAGCTTGGGACCTTATATCTTTTACTGAAACTTGGCTTTCAATCAACATACTTGATCCAGCGATTGAAATCATTGATATGTCAGTTATTCAGATAATCGTCTATGTCGCGGGGGCGATGTTGCCCACAACTCTCGAGATTACTTAAAACGTGAGGCCCTTACCAAATATTCTTTTGTTATTTCTGATGCACTATTTTGCCGACTGCACCTAGCAGGTCGAGATGTTGGATCACGGAAGACGCGTGATGCTTGCCTCTTAGCAGTTATCTAGAGACCTCCGTAATCGTTTGAAGACAGCGATAACATTCTGTTAAGCTTTCTCTGCTGCGCTGTTTCACCAAAGTGTTTCCACTATCTAATATTTGACGACTATAATGTTCCTTCAAAAGCATCAAGATCCCTTAATGGGCCATCCTTTAAATCGTAAATCCTTGAAATAATGGCTATGGCAGTTCTGCATAACCATGTGCATAAACCAACCAGACCCCGCGGCTCAAACAAGCCTTCACTCAAGGAACAATGGTTTCTTACAGGTAAAAAGCGTCGCTTAACAAGTCCCGTGGGATGGAAATTATTACGAAAATCAATGGCATGATAAAGTGAAAATCGTTGTGGTGGACTCACCATAGACTTATGTGGAATAGCGGAGATGTTCGGTTATTAAACTTATAAATCCATAAATCCATTGGTTAGGTATTTGGCAAGAAACCGTTTGATTGCGTTTTGTAGCCCCTGGTTAAGAAGTCACAAAATGAAATGTAAGTGAAACAATGCATCGTCAACACGTTTTTTGATATTGCCAAATTTGGAGCAGATACGACACAATTAGGAAGTGCATTCCAAGGCTGGCACACGCGGAGGGAAAGGAAGTTTCTACAGCATTCAAGCCGGCCATACTGAATTGTCAGTTTCAGAGGGTGACCTCTTAGTTTAGTTTTGTGGTTCTATTCCAGCAGCGGACGGCAAATGTGGTTTGGATTCTTCAAAATTTGGTAAACCATTATGAGATCCCCCACAAAAGCCGATATCGACTGCTGTACCTTCTTAGAGATTTCAGTCTAAACTGATAGGGCAGATGAAAGAGGCCCCTGACGTTTTTGGTTGCCCTTCGTTGAGGAGTCTCGAGTGCAACAAGATCCTGTTTCTGCCATGGCTGCCATGCCTGAATAGCATATTCCACGTGAGGTCGCACGTACGCGTTAAGCATGCGGGGGAAGATTGAGGGTTCAAACCGATCGAAGGCTCTGCGAATAAGGCCGAAGTGTTGAGTTCTGGTTCTCGTCACCCTCTCTGTTTGCTTTGAACACCCAAGATCTTCCTGTACCAATACATCCAGGTCACGCTCCAGTGAAACCTTCGCCAAGATGTGGTCTCCAATCTTGTAAGCGCTCATCGGCTGGTGATGCAGATGTATCACTTTGCACTTAGTTATGTTCAACTGAATCTTGTTTCTCTTTGACCATTCGTAAATGTAATCTAAGTCATGCTGGAGCAGATCCTGATCTGGTTTGTTACTAATCGCCCGCCATATCTTGGTGTCATCGGCGAAAAGCAGGAAATTTGAAGCGATAACTGACACTAGGTCGTTGATAAACACCAGGAATAAGGCGGTACCAGCACTGAGCCTTGTGGGACACCACATTCTACCTCAATTTGGTTGGAGAGTGATCTCTTGACATTTAGAGAATAGAGAGAATAGAGAATAGGAAAGCAAATGCCAGGAATACCGTTGCTAGGTGGAATGATGCACAAGTAAGTGGTACAGTAAATCGGCAATGTCATATCGTAGACTATTAACGTGCTTGTACAGCAGTTTGTGGTTAGAAGTGAAGGTTTTGCGCTGTTCTGCTGATAGGCGGCTTTGTCTTCTCTTAGAAGTTGAGTACAGTGGTTACGTTGGGCTACGTAGTTGTCCCAATTTTTTTGGTGCTGGAGCTTCTCCGTACACTCGTCATGCTACGTTGCGTACTGTCATACATTTTCGAGTTCTGCTCCTAACGAAAGAAACTGATTTGCACTTATTGCAAGCTTTTATTTCTGAAGCCTGTGTAATCAGCTGACTGAATTTTTTAATGAACTCGAGCCAGGCGACTTCCGGGGGTTCTTCTTCGAGGAAAGACCACGTTGTGGCGCTGACGAGCTGGGCAAGTCCGTCATACCTTGTGATGGTTCGCACAGTCTCATCGTCATCATTCAGATATTCTGCATAGCAGACGAAGTTGAAACTGATGACTGCGTGATCATTGCGACCCAATGGGCAGTCTAAAACCAACGCATCAATCATATGCTCCTCGTTGCTAAGCACAAGATCCAGCACAGATGGCCTGTTACCAGTTCTGAACCGAGTGGGCAAAGTGATGTGGTTGTAATGAGGAACAGTAGTTACTAGATCTTGTAGATCGGTGTTGAATTGTTCTCCGATCGTGGCAGGGGTTTCTAAACAATGTACGGTGAAATCACCTATGATAAAAATGTGAGTGTACTTTTGTTGTAAACTGCACCTTAAAGCAGCCGCTAGGTGGTAGTCGGTTTCGGGTGTTGAGTTAGGGGGGCGGTACACCAAGACGATAAGGCAAGCGTCCCTGCCTTTTAACTGCAACCGGCACCAAAGAGAGTCAGGGAACTGGAGTCTGAATCCTCCACGGCTTCGTGCTGTAAGTCGTTGCGGTAGTACAGGATTACCACTCCTCCTTTTGTGAGCCTGTCGTTCCGGATAAGCGACATGCCGGGTAGCGAAACTTCAGCGTCCGTCATTCCCGTGTGCAACCATGTCTCGGTGATACCAATAACATCATACGAGCCGGAAGCTTGGCGATCTATCAGTTCAGCCAGTTTGTTAGAAAGTCCCTGAGCATTTGTATACAAGCAGGCCAGTTTCTCGGTCTCTAGGAGCCCGCAGAGAGGTGAAGCTGTCAAGTGTGGGAGAATGCCGACCGATGGGAGGTCGGCAGTTATTCGTTTTTTTGATGGGTCAACGATACCTCGTTTGCAACTTGAATCGGTCAAGGTGCGTCCCAGCCTTCGTTTAGACCTACGTCAGAGTCAATTAAAGCAGTGTCACGGAGGCGAAACAGCTGACTACGATGGTGCACACTAGCGGGACGAGATCGGCCAGATCACGTGAGCGGCTGACAGACTGGTTGTCATGGTCAATCCGGAAGCTGACGAAATCAGACCGTCATCGCCGCACGGGTTGCTATGTCGCGGACGTGGTCCTACCTACATTCAGACAGTGATGGCGGCTGCCAGAGTCGAATCTGTTCAGACAAGAGATGTGAGTCACCTCAGTGATGGCAGCGAAGTAAGCGCATGTGACCTATAAAAATAGCCACGCTCTGTACCTAATATACTTCGGTCTAGCAGGCTCTGCGTTTTGTTTTCCCCGGCTGGTTGGTAGCGCAGAGAGGCAGAGAGTCAAAAGGGCAGCGTTACAACAAGCAGCAGTCAAGTTACGCTTTTGTACATTCGTTGGTATGCTTGCTGCTTCAGTTGCCTTAGTAATTGAGCTGTGCAAAGTGTTTGCGACCTTTAACCGAATTTCGGAAGGAAGATGTTTCCGATTTCTTCGCCATCGATCCAAAACATCCTTTGCTTGTTGCTCTGACTGAACCACAAGTTTTAGGATTCTAGGGCAGCATCTTCTATAATTCGATGAGAGAGATATCCTGGTGAGCGATAGTGCCACAACATCATCCAAAGAAAGTGTTTCACGAATGAACCGCCACTGTTCTAAATCGTGCTTTCCGGTCTCTTGAACATCGTTAGAAGGATGTTCTGGCACGCCATGTATGAAGACTGTGTTTAGGCGGTCTTGCTTGCTGTACCCCTCTTCGGTGTTTTTCGTTTTGGTTGTCGCCTGCTCCAAGGGATGTCAGGATAGATACGTATCACACAGGATTCGTGTTTTAGCGCGCTTGCAGAGAACAAAACGTTTTCTACGTCAGTGCAGGATTCTAGAGTTACTCGAATAAGTCTGGGTTCACCATAGTGTGGCGAGTTCGGATGACGAGTAATTCGTAACAATTTTATGGGCTTGGCTTTGCTACTCATCTGCATACACAATGAGTTCCATTTGCCTTGGTCGTCTGATAACTTATCCCGCAATGTGATGGCGGTAGATTCAGGGAGATTTGAGCATACAACAGTCCGGGCACTGTTGTTAGATCCCTTTTTAATCGATCTACAAGGTAAGGTACTCATTTGTCTTGACTAGTTGACAAGTGATCGTTTGCTGTTTTTCGCTCCATTTGCGTTAACGGTGTTTACAATGGAAGAGGACGCAACGGCGGCCTCTCGGTGGACCCTTGCAGCAATCTCTGCATATGTAACCGATGTTCTGGGAGGCTTAGTCTCGACAAGTGGTATTTGAGCTACAGGTACCAAGGGTTGGTGTTTGGCTGCTCCATCCTTGTTAATACTAGATGTCAGGTCTAGTGGAATTTGCTTAACCAGGCGTTTGGATTGGTGCCTGATTTTCTTTGCTGTGAGTACTGTTTGATTCACGTAGGTACAGTCTGTTTTCGCCCGGCGTTCTACCAAAGTTGGAGAAGACAACGGAGATGGAGACATGGCTGATTGCGGTTCAGGGGAAGCGGATTGTTCAGCATTCCGTTGCTTAGCAGCCGCTACGCTTCTGTGGTCCATACTCGCTCCCATTGAAGTAATCTTATTGTTTATCCTCTGCTCTGCTTCTGCGATTAACCGGTCGCATTTCTCAGCTAGGATAAGCAAGCACTTAACGATGGGGACGGTGGAACACGCAGTACAGAACCAAAACGCATCTTGGGAGCTATTTCGCTCCTGTAACTGTTGTTGGGACACATTTGCACATTTCGTATGGTATCAAACCAAACAGTGCGAACAAGCCAGACCGAATTTTACTACCCGATGACATTCTCCTAACCCGCAAATGCCTTTCGATGGGAGTCTCTTCGGTTTCGCCTTGATGCCATTCAATTTGGTGTCGTTACCTGACCCAGTGGGTTGGTTAGCGTTCTGTCCTTTTACAGCTTTGAGAGCGGCGCACATCGGTCAGGCGAGCGTGGTGGTTGCAAGGTCAAATGAGTGGTTGGCGTGGTCGCGCGGTCCGTGTGATGGGTAATGCAGCCGCACTGGCTGACAAGGTCACAAGGAATGGCGAGTGACTGCAACCTGAACAGAGCGCTGAACACAGATTCTTTCACAGCTGTGTTGAGAAACACTGGATCGGAGTAAGCTTAGGCTTTTTGGTCTGCCTCGAGAATTCTGTATCGAATGGTGTCACACAGAATGGCAATCGGCTCAATACGATTGAATTAAACGCTTGCGCTTAATCACAGATGCCAGTAAAAACGCTTAGTGATGGCACAGCCTCTAATCGTAGAAGATATTTCCACGTATGATAGATCACTGTGTAGAGCTGGTAAATTCGGTTCGAATGAGCGTAGTGACAACGCTGCGAGAAGATGGAGAGAGGATAGAGGATAATAATCCAAATGAACCAGAAGAACGCACGTCACGCGTGTGTGAGGATGACCTTGACCATAGGATAACCATCAATGACCGCTAACTCTTGTCGTAAAACATAAAACGGCCGTAGTTCGCCACTTATCTTCGTGTAGCAAGACCAGCCTTGAGGGAGATAGCGGAAAACGTCTTGTGCATTTGAGTAACTTTGTTAGCTTCTTGAAACTCTTGCTTAGTTACGGCGGAAAACTCACTTGATTGCAAAGCGGAAACACTTACTTTTTATTCGCCTTCCTCAACGCTCTTGAAATCTTTCAATAGCATTCATATGCTATCAGCTATATGGTTTTCGGAGTCACAGCAGTAGCTGATTTGAAAAACATCGCTCAGTAAACGCGCATACCAGCGGTTAATCCGCAGTAGCTTGTGACCATTATTTCCTCGATTGAGGAGGGTAGTTAGAGCAGCGTAAACCTCAGGCCAAACAGGACTAGGTTCCAATTTACACGGGCCCAGACACAGGCGTGTATCTCTCTTTCACCTGTGGAGTATGAAACCTCTATAGGAGATAATTTGCTAGATGCATAAGCAATAACTTTTTCCTCTTCGTTCCAGATCTGCGACAGCACCGCTCCTAAACCCAGGTTTGAAGCATCCGTCGAGAAGAAGATAGGGCAGTTGTCATCGAAAACGGCTAGCACTGGTGTAGAGACGAGGCCTCTACTTATTCCTTCAAAGGCAGTCTGGTGTTCAGGACCCTATTCCAAGGTGGCATTTTCCTTTGTCAGCATTCTCAAGGGCTCCGCCATGGTATCAAAATCGGGCAAACAGCGTAAGTTGTACGAGCGTAGACAAAGGAAATGCTTAACCTCAGATGCTTTCTTCGGTATGGAGGCTTCACTGATAGCCCGAACATTAACGGCGCATGATCGGATTCCACCGGATGATAGAATGTACTCAAGGAATTCGACTTCGGTAGCACAAAATGTACACTTTTCATGATTGACCCGAAGATCTGAGCTCTCTAACTGGTTTAATACAACTCGTAACCTTGCGTCGTGCTCTTCGCTTGAAGGCCCGAAAACCCAAACATCATCCATGCACTCGACTTGTCTCACTAGATCTGCTAGTGAGTGATTCCTAAACTTCTACCAAGCTGCGGGAGCAGAGCTGAGCCCCCTTGGCAAAACTTTAGACTGGAACAGACCGCTCGATGTCAGAAGAGTCATTAGTGGTCTTCATTCTGGTGTCAATGACATGTGAAAAAAGCCTTCTTCAGGTCTTATTTTGAGAAAAATCGTACGCTGGTTATCTTGACTAGCAACCCATCAACGGTGGGAAGAACGAACTTTTCGACGACGATCTGACTATTCAACTCGTTCAAGTCATTGAATATGCACACAATACCGTCCTTCTTTAAGACAGTGACCATGGGATGCACCCATACGGAACAGTTAATTGCCGCTACCAGATCCTTCGACAACCTCTCCTGTATGACTTTCTCTACCACTGAACGTTTGGCGAACGGAATAGGAGGTGGCTGTGATATAGAAAACGGCTTAACGTCCTGGCTAAGGCAAATGCGATGAGCTGCAGATGGAATCCGACCAATAGTCTCAGTAAATAATTTTGGATATAAACCTTCAAGCACTGGTGCATTGAGTGCCATGGTGCGCATTCGATCGATAGCTGGCATTTTGTTAAGAGCAACCAGAGCATTTTGCCCTATCAAGGCTGGGCTGTCTTCAGATGCCATGTAGACAGCCACGTCGGATGCGACCGACTGCAGACTGCGTTGCGTTGCTACGCCGATGCACACAGGGACATTAGTGTAAGGGTCAAACTTGTAGTAAGTGGGATGCAATGGAATAGAATGTAAATAATTGTCATAAAAGCTACATGGAATGATTGCTACTGGCGATACAGTCTAATTCCAGCGCGACTGGAACAGTAGTGTGGGGGCCATAGAGCACTACTGTACGAATGTCTGGGGAAAGGAGCCTGTGCTCCATCGACACTATTTGCAGATTGCTGGCAGCTGAAGTTTTCTAATCGCAAGAATATTTTCAGTAGCAGACGCAGAAGGAGACTCGGTCGGTGGTTGTTTAATTAGTGCTACGCGGTGTTAGCGACAACAATTGGCAAAATGGCCCCGCTTATCACAGCTTTTGCGATCTACTGTACGGGCAGCACACGTTTGACAACCTGCTTTGTGTCAAGAACTACCACATCGAAAACACAAAACAGTCACATTCTGAGATGGTGTAAAATTCGTGCTACAAGGCTTGCTGATCTCGAGTGACGTTTTGGTGGTCAATAGACTTCATTGTTTAAGTCTAGTTGTTTTGAGCCTAGCGATATTTATGATTCTATCCCAAGAAAACTACGAAGAATCTTCCAGTAGTTGGGTTTTTCGTATGCGCTGATCAGTGATGCTGGCCAGTAATTGTTGTGTCAGCATAATCCCTTCAACTCTATTCTTTGGAATACTGGAGTAACCGCATGTTTTCCCGTACGCATCATGCGGGAAGCAAATTGTTACAAGTGCTCTGAATCCCCTTGCTTTAAACGGAAGAATTTGGAACGTCTAGCAAAGACATTAGATCGCGCGCCCCAAGTTCCATCCAATACATCTAAAGCCTTTGTGAGCGCGTCCACTTTTCCAGTTCCATTGCATCAAAGTAACGCTTGCCTACATTTCCCTAATAGGTAACGGAGAAGTTGCAATTTTTGGCCTCACTGTGCGTAGCAGTTGACGGTACTATGTCCAAGTAATTTATAAAAGGTGTTTTCCATTGAGCCCAATCGTGTTCAGTAGCTCTGACACTTAAATCACACCAGAATAAGTCCGCAGGTGGAAGATGAAATGCCACTGTAACAGTTTGTAGCCGCGAGAGCTATGTTGTGTCTCAATACGCGCACTGGGTCCCTGCGTAAGCAAGCTCATGAATCAATACGGGCGGAGCCCACTAACGGAAACAAAACATGGAGCTGACCCACTCTGAACACTCTATTCACAAAAGTGAGTCAGGTGAGGTACAAGCGTATTGACCTGGATATTGATCAATCGATGACGCTCATCCAATCATTTGCATGCTGCGGTGCGTGATAGACGTGACTGGAACTTGCGGTAGACGCTACAACACGCCCTTTGCAACTTCCAATTAACTTGCTTTCACCTACTCTCGCTTGTACTGTTTGATCGCTTTGGCTACCTTGATTTATTCAGCTAGACTGACTCGTCTCCACTGTTGCGCTGGCTACCTAGCATCGTAGTTCTACCTATTTCGTAACTGCCGAGATATGGATACTCTTCTTGCGATTGCTTCCAGTCCCTCGGAATGCACTGTTGGATGTTCCCAGGCACGATCTTTCGTTCTACAGATATCGTGAGAAATACTCGGTTCCTACGGAACTATGAGTTTAATAAATAAATCTTGGAGGTAAAACGCTTGTTGGTTCGATACCCAAGTATAACCTCAGGCGATGACTACACCTTCGCTAACTTCCTTCATTTTATCTATGCATTCTTGACTCGATTAAGCCGCTCTGTCATTCTGTTGGTTTGTGGATGTAACCGTGACGAAAGTCATCTCTGGTTCCGCCACGTCTTCACTATATTCTAGTACGTCGTCAGTTCAAAGCAATGTACTTGGCCCGTAATAACGTATCTTAGTATTCTCTAACTCGCTGGTAACTTGAATCAGAAAGTCTCTGTCACTCTGTGAAGTGAGCAATCATCCCTAGGAGGTAATCATCTGAGCGACTTATCTCAATAAGTTCAAAAATCTCCAAACAAATACAAAACTGAAATAGGTTCGTTGCAAGCACGAAATTACCGCTTGCGACGTAGAGTCTGTACTAGACTTTGTGGAGTATATTTGGCACTCCTGAGGTTTCCGGTCTGATTCCTGACTACAAATTAGTACACCGTAACTTAAAGAATTCATCTATCATCTGCTTTTCCAGTAAGATCCTACCCACTATTATGATAACACATACCATTACCGCATAGGCTGGCTTGAGTTCGTCCAACACTGAGCGCGACAATATGTCACGTAACGCGTTCTTCTTTCTATCTAGGTTTTCAGTGGTAAAGGGCAATGCTTGTAGCCTTTTGGTCCAGGGTTCCAGATGCCTCATCGGGATATGAGCGTCTTCAGCCACGAGGTCAGTTTGTGGTAACTGATAACAAGGAAGTCATTAGCTAGGAAGTATATTGCCCATCTGATAAGGAGACTTTCCTTCTCGGTCGTAGAATAATTTTATACTACGCTCGTTAACACTGTACTGGCGTACTTAAACACCCAGCTGATTGGGACAGAACCGCACCGATTACAATGTTGCTTTCATCGGCCGTTACAGTAAACATCTTACGCCGATTGGGCATGCCTAAACAAGCTGGATCTTTTGCTACGTACAACTTCAGGTGGTTAAATGCCTGCTCCGTTTATGATATCCATTCAAAGGGTTCGTCTTAATGGGGTAGCTTTACTTGAGGGATGATCATCTCTGCCAAATAGGGCACGAATTTCCAAACATATGCCGCGAATCCACAGAATGAACGGAGCTGACTTTTGCAATTTAGAACTGCGAAATTCGATATCGTCCCATGCTTTTCCGATAGTAGTTTAATGGATCATTCCCCACACTGTGACCCAGCCACACAAGAGACCACTGGAGGAGTTGAGAATTTTGAGGAATTGACCTTAAACTAGCAGTTTTCAATCTTGGAAGTACGGCTGCAAACCTGGCACAATCTTTGTGTTCTATCTCAGGGAAACAATGAAGTTATCTCCATACGCCAGCACATATTAATGGCTTTTCAGAATCATCAGAAGTAGGTGTCCCAATTTAACATGGGCATGGCACAATCCAAATAGAATTCTCACAACTTCAAACTGCTCTCCGTACATAATGAAAACTGTTTTCTGACAATGTCCACTACAACTGCATACTGCCAGTATCCTGAGCGGGTATCTAATAAAGGAATCTGCTTTACTTATAAAGATTAGAAGACAGTTCCTCCGTCTGTTGCATTGGAATTGCGTACTTCATCGTCACTCTGTTAAGTTGTCTGCAATTAATGAAATTAATAAAGATCGATAGGCTCCATCAGACTTTTCCTTCAGTAGGACCGACGATGAATACGGCCTGCTAGTTCGTTTAATGATCCCTTCTGATCCAGCCCGCCACTTGTTTCTGTAATCTATGGGATGTTTTGTGGAATTGACTGTGGGCCGGATTACACTGTCTCCCTAAGAGTATTGGTACCCGATGTTCTACCGTCGCAGAATCCGTACTTATCGCTCACATCTGTGAACAAGTAAGCCTACATCCTCAGTTCATCCTGTATTGTGTGACTTGGACAAATAGGTAGAATATTCATGATACACATTTGGTTAGATTGTCCTGCGTTCAACACAATTGTTTTGATGCCCTAACTTACCGTCACTTCTCGGATTGTTTCCGGTCCTCAATCACTCGAGGAAATCCTTGTTAACTATTGTTTACGTGACCACCTCCAAGATGAACAGCAAGTGGTTGCTAATTGTTGTTCCTACACAAACTTTTCACCCGTGTGCCCGTCACCTTCATGCGATATCCTCCGATCGGCTGCATTACAATTTATGACAGTGTTAACGGCACCAGGTCGAATACCCGTTTAATAGAATTAATCGCCCCCGTCTCCACCATGGTACGTAATGATACCCATCCGACAGTTACCTACAGAACCGGCTTCCTACACCCATGGCATGGAAAAAGAGATACATCGTTAAATGTTTCTGTTCGTATAATAACAGGCAATATGACCTACATAGTTGCGTCACAGATAGAGGCAAACGATCCCGGTTTCATGCAACTTGCGTTGTGTAAGCTTTTTCTGGTATCCTTCAAAATAAGCTTTACCACCATTCGTGTCAGCTTGTCTCATTTTGTTTCATTACAAAGGCTAGAATATTCTCGCGGATCTAAGTTGCGAGGAACATTAGGCCACCAACACCAGCTCCTCCATCCTGTTGAATTCAGCTATCGTTGCCACTGTAAGATTATCCTGGAATTCGCTTGGTAGACGTCGGATGAACATCTCTCCCAGTAATAGTTTTCTTGTGTCGTCCTGATACTCGAGGAGCTCAACCGCTAGGCATCTGCGAAAAATCTGTAAATACACCATCCGGTCTTCTTGCTTTTCCAATTTTATGGGGTGGTGTGTCTGTTGCCGGTTGATTTCCTCTCTGATTATTACACATAGTGCTGATATCATCTTGGTCAACACACAGTCGGGTTGACCATCTCAGTCAAAAGGTACATCGTATTCGCTCTCCCGACAGCAGCGTGCTCAGTACTGTCAGTAAGCTGACATCACCTCTGACTTCACTGCATAATCCGAAAGGTTCAAATTACTCTAGCAAAGCTTCCAAAAATCAGTCATTAATCTGCGTTGGCCAGGTCAACATCATCTTGAATAATCACGCCTTTTGCAAGAACGAAGGCACAAGAAGGCAAAATCAATACTCATGCGACCACGGCAAACAAAGCTGTCATCGAAGCACACATACAACGGTCACGTTTCTGTCCTACAACGCAGCATGCATGAGAAAATACTACCTGTCACATCCGTGTTTCTTTTTCCACGAATTGGCTGGTCTCAGCTGCTTGTTTGACCCCATATCTTCTCTTCCATACATCCCATTCTGACCAGCCTGGAGTTGATTCAAAGATCTTGAATTGCTTGATTGCGGTTGCGTTACTCGGCTTTGACTTACTCTAGCATGCGCCGAAAAATGCATTGTTTTAGTATGTTCGTCCCAGTAGCTGAGATGCCATATAGCACGGACTAATCCGGAAAAACACCAGACGCGTTTCGCTCTATCAGTGCTCGTCAGATGTGCCCAGTCACTCGGTCCCCTATCGGGGAGCGAACCCGCGAAAGCTAAAGGCAGACGCCAAATAGGCTGAAGCTTCAGCCACTGAGCCATGGGGGAAGCCGGCAGGGCTACGTATTTCTGTAGGCAAGCCACAGTCCGTTGCTAAGGTTGTAACCTAGGTGGCAGTGGAAGATAGGTCAAGCTTTATCCCTGTTATCCTACAAAGTATGTTAGCCAGCCGACTTTCCCCATGGCTCAGTGGATTAATCTGTTGGCTATTTGACATCTGCATCTAGCGGTCACGCGCTCGATCCCCGGTAGGGCACTGACGGAATGTGCAGCAAAGACCAGCGCTGTCGTGTTCAAATACTTTGTTTTGTTTTCGCCCTCCATTCGCTTACCGTACTCACACTTCTATTTAGTATGCGTTAGCCTATCATGTGAGCTTGCATTCGATTGCTTGCAATGCGAAACTCCATCGATTTAATTGCACTGCGCGTGTGGGTGCAGACAGTTTCCTCCACACATGCGTTTCGGTGCTGCTCTGGTCTGCCGCTTTATCAGGATACAACAAATTGGCGTCGCCTGGGACCAATGTATTTGCGTGCTATTGCCCGTTCGCCGTTCTGAATTGAGTCTGCGGTTATCCCAAAAGCAGAATGCAAGGAAGACTGGAAAATTAGTTTCTCAGATTATATTTCTGTGCTACCAGTTCTCAATCCATCCGTGAGGCTAAAAGGGAGGATATAGTAAAGCTTTTGCGCTTGCATCTCGGCTCGGAAGGTCGACGTATATTTGATGCACTAAACCTGCAGGGAGAAACCCACGTTGACAGAGGACTTATCGACCCTCGATAAACATTGGGGTGTTCCAGTGAACACCTACACTTCTCGGTAAATTTGTTCAGAGCTGAAACAAGCAGCTGGTGAATCAGTGGATGCATTCATTTCCCCTCTTCTTTGTTCTGTTCGAGGCTGTCTATAATAGTATTCCCAAGAAGAAAGTGGAAGATACTATGCTAATACAATAATTGATTCCTGGTCTCACGGATTCCCGGATCAGAGATAGTCGCTTAATGGAGAACGCAGAAAACCTCACATGGGATATGGCCTGTGACGTGGCTCACATGAAGATCGCAGTCACGAAACAAAATGAAATTTTGCTCTATATAATTTGAGCTACTGAACTGGACCGTTTGGATTTTACACGCTCTCTGACGTCATCCTCAGTTAGAAATAGGTGTTACCGTTGTGGAAATGCTGAACAGCGTGCAAATGATAAATCGGCTTGCAAAAAGTGAAATCTGTCGGAATTGTGTTAAGACCGGTCATTTTGCTCGGGTTCGTCATTCTCGCGCCATTGCTTCAGCTGATTCTGCAAATGACTCTAGAGCTTATACGGTCACCACTGAAAATTCGATATGTGTTGATTATGAATGCGGACATCCACTTTCCTCTCCAACTCAAGAACCCAAATTGTCTTCGCCAGATATTCTTCGTGTGCTATTTGAAGTTAGCAATAAAACCATTTGTCTAGATATGGAACTAGTTTCGGTGTCACCAATCACATTTGTGCCATATTGTTTTTACAAACCTCGTTTTTGTCAGTTAACTGTACATCTTTCCTCTTACTCTTTCAGCAGCTACTCCAGTGGTGATGTCAACATACTCGGTTTCGTTACGGTTTCAATGTTCTTTATGAGCAGCAGGAAGCGTATGGTTGAAGTTTACGTCACTAAAACTGATAGTAAGCCTATATTGGGACGTAATGCTATGATCGTATTGAACGTATCACCATGCGTCAGCCGCATAAACATTGCCAGCTTCAATGTTCCTTCGTTTCGTTCTAGTTACCCAAGTCTCTATCTTCCGGATATTGGTAGAGTCCCACAAGCAATGCACTGCATTCGGTAATTCGAGGATAACAAACCGTTCAGCATTTCACAACCTAGTCCTGTACCTTTGGCTATGCGGGAAGCGTTGTCGCAAGCTTTGAAAAATTTGTCACGGAAGACATTATAGAACCCATACAATGTTCTGAATGGGTTCATTCACCAGTTGCCGTTCAAAGGAAAGATTGTTCTATTCGTCTATGCACCGGCCTTCAAGCGCCTAATCGACATATATACTTCTATCGATGAGCTGATGTTTATGCTTTTAAAGGCCAAATTTTTCCCAAAGCTGGATAATCGCAGTGTATACTACCACATGCCACTGACTCCAGATTGCCGACATTTGACTGCTTTCCTCACGCGAGACAGTTGGTATCAATATAAATTGCTATCAATGGGCCTTAGCAACGCCTCAGCAGTTTGGCAGAAATTTTGTAATCTATGGTTATTAGATCTCAAAGGATGTGTTGTGTATATGGACGAAATTTGTGTCCTTGGTAGCAACCCAACCGAACATCAGGAAAACCTTCATATTGTGCTGCATAGACTGAATGAACTAAATCTCCGCCTGAATATCAGCAAAAGTCAATTTGCTGTAATGGAGATCGAGTTTATTGGACATGTTATTTCTACCTCGTTTATTAAGGATGTTTTATGCAAATGCATATGTCCTGGCGAGATTCCTACTGTCGAACAAAGGGGAAAACGAGGACTTGGAGGAAGTAAAAAGGATGTCGCAGCTCTCAGACGGGACAATTACAATAATAGTTAACATGATGCGAGAGCACACTGACAAAGACTCTGTCATAGCGAAGCTTCGGGAATACATATCCACTTCATGGCCCGGTCTTACCGATATCCATCCTGAGTTACTTCCATACTATACCCTGCGGAATAAGTTTCTTTTGTGAGCAAATGCATTATTAGAGGCGAGTAGTTTGTTATCTCTGCAAAACGTATTCCTATGGCGATTGCATATGTGCATGAAGGTCATCCAGCGATTGTGCGACAAATGCTCGGATGCAACAATACTATTGGTGTCCGAAGTCCAATTGGAGCGTCGAGGCGGTTATTCGGGTATGTTACGCTTGTCCACCATTCGAAAAGTGCGAGGCCCCTGAATGCTCCAGTCAAACCTATCGTGTACCCAATGAAGCCATGGGCAAAATTGACCATCGAAATTATGGGACCGTTTGCCAATGAACTTCTGCAGAAGCGAAATGTGCTGGTGGTCACATGTATCTCCAGCAAATGGCCAGAGGCTATTCTATGCGGCGACGAAACTACATCCGTCATCATAAAGTTTGTTTGCAAGGTACGGTGTGCCAGAAGAACTAATCACTCATAACGGTCTACAGTTTCGAAGTAACGATTATGATGAATTGTTAAGGAGCAATGGTATCAGACGCACAAGAACTGTATCTTAAATGCCTGCAGCGGATTGACTCGAATAGTTTTATTGGTGTTGTTTGTCACAGTTTGATTCTGTACGTCTATTTCACCAGCCGTTTCTGGAGCTTATCCTCTCGTTTCTCAACTGATAACCTTCCTGAATCCTGCTCCTACACCAAACCACTGACGCGGACGAAGTTCGGTAAATGGTCGTCACTCTCCAAGCCTTTAAATTACCTGTTTGGCCGAAGCGTGAGTACTGTACGATAGTGCATAGTAATATGAGAAAAGTGGATATTATAGCACTAGAAAACATTCAACGATCATTCACAAAAAGGTTTCTGAACATGACTAATACTATGACATACCGTGAGCGTTGCGATGCGCTAAATCTGGAGCCGCTATGGATACGCAGACTCAAACTTAATCTTTGCCTTCCATACAGCTTACTGTTCGGGTTAAGCTTCACTGCTCAGTCACAACTCCAGTTTCAGACTCGTATGTGCTATGAACTAAGAAACAGCGAGCGCACATTGCAGATACCGAAGCCTCGCACAAAGCTCTGCTCAAATATTTTCTCTGTAAAATATGCGTTAATATGGAACAAACTTCCATCGAGTGTTAGAAACTGCACTACCTATGCACAATTCGGACGCGTGATTAATATTCACCTGACTGTTGCAAGTATCTGGTCAACACTGAGCCAAACGGTGGCTCTAGATGATTTGTATGAGAAAGGTCATGGATACATATAAAAGTCGCCATATCCTCTATTCGTTTCAATCATATAACATTACCTACATATAGTTGAATTCTGGAAGATGTCTTTGATAACGATCTTACTCTATCAAGCCGTCTAACCAATTCTGTTTTCTCCTTTGACGCACTGGTTCGTAGATGCAATACGCCTTTCAAGCTGATGTCTCTGTACCATTGTCGTCACACGCCAAGATTTTCCATCAAATTGTGAATGGCCTATCGGCAAGCGTTTGTATTCATCATTATGTTTTATAATTCCTCATACTTTATCTTCTTCTTCGTTTCACCGTTGGTCATGACTGGGCTTATCTCATGTGGTGACGGATTACAGCTTCCAAAATAAAATGTACACTCGTGCAAATCATATTACTACTGACTCACTGGCTTAAAACAAAAAGTGCCATAATTGATTGATCCGCATGACAGAACGGCTGAGGCTTCATCGCCTATAATGTATGCACAAAACAGCCCTAAAAATGACATTTGATACCTAGTTCTGATGGCCTACTTACTATATTGCCACACAGGCACAGAGCCAGTTGGAGCATGGAAGTGCGGGTGAAACCCATCGTGGGAATCCCTGCATGGAAGCAAGTCCCCTGCGGACAGTTCCATGGATGACCGTATTACTTTATTTGAACTTTCAGTGAACTATACATTTATTATTGTTCCCAGATTCGTTATCTCTTTACTTTTTCTAAACTGCTGCTCATTTCTAAAACCCATATTGGAACCGTTGGTAAAAGACGAAAAATTAACTATATTATGCGATCACATTGTGCATGTCGATAAGACCACCCAATTGGTCTGTGCCTCGCAATCTTGATGAATAAAACGTTTATTTATTTATTTATTTATGCAAAATCTGTCGTTCCGTTGTCCCTCCGTGTTATGTGGTTTATCGTGAACTCGTATTCTTGTATTCGTAGCACTACCCTAGACAGTTTTCCTCTGTGAACTATGGAGGATCTACTCCACTCCAGCAGTTCATTATCTGTTTCGATGCAAAAGCGCTGACCCAGTAAGTACGCCCGGCACATGTCCAGGGTCCAAACAATTGCCAGACACATTTCTCTACTGTAGAATACTCGCGTCCCGATGGCGTTAAATTGCTGTTAGCGGATTCAATCGTCCTCAGATTTTCCTTCAGTACCGCACCGATTCCGACGTCATTTGCGTCTGTGGTCACCGTGAACTTTTCCCAGACCGTCATAATATGCTATGTAAGATATTGTCTTCTCATTACTTTCTGAATGTCGTCATACACTGGTTGAGCTACTGGCATCCACGTGAATTTCTTCCCGTATAAATACAGGTCGTACAAATATTTGTGCTTGTCGCAACCAACCGACAATGCACATAACTCAACTAAAAATCCGGAAAGCACAGATTGTCGCTTCGTCTTATTGGGGCTCGTCAAGGATGCACATCCATCGGTCCACTTCTGAGGGTTGAAAACATGACTGCTAGGGACTTTCGTCAACTACTCAGAAGCTTATTCCCCTGAAGCATTCGCGGCGGTAGCAAAGTTTTATTACTTTTAAGGGAAAGAATTTTGGCGTTTTTGAGTTCTTCGCAATCAGCCGGTAATTCAGGTATGCCAACCACCATATCAAAATGGCACCAGACTGCAGTTTCGCCCTATCGGGACTCCTCAGTGGAGCGCATTCATCGATCCACTTCTGGGGATCAAACACATGACTGCTAGTGGCTTGCGCCAACTAGCCGGTAGCTTATGCTATTGCGCCATAGGTGACGGTAGTCGACCATCATGAACTGTTAACTCACTGCGATTTAGCCCTTACGGAACTCATAAAGGCTACGTCGTTTCATAGCTGACGTAACCGGGAAGTCCTGACACCAGAAGGTCAACCAATGTCATTTGCATAGCCGGTACCTGCATGGCAGAGGTTGGGTAGTGCTATACCGCAGTTAGTTAATAATTCATGTTGGTCAGTTACGGTCACCTAGGGCTTAGTGGCATAAGTTGCAAACTAGTTGGTTCAAGCCACTAGCAGTCATGTATTCGATCCTCAGAAGTGGACCGATGGATGTGCACCTCTGACGAGCCCCAATAAGACGAAGCGGCAATTCATGCTTTTCCGGATTAGTAGTTATCCCCATTGCTACTGATTGCGGCCAACACAAAAACGCCTAATTCCTTCTAGTCATAAGTTGGTTCGATGGGACGCCAAACCGTTCACATTCCTGACGTATTTACTGTAGTATCCGGGGCGGTCCTTATATGCCCTAGGGCCGCGCTTCGACGTCGGAACTGGGGTTCTCGAATTGTTAATATTTTCTTTGACAACGACTTCTGTTCACGCTGATCCACCTTGAGAGCATTTCGTATCTTGTGCGATTTCCTGCTTTGAGGTTTAGGACCATTAATCCATAATCCCGACTGTTGGATCCATTGCAACCTTGCTTCCAAATGACGACAGTGTTCTGTTTTCGATTCACTGTATATCAGGATGTCGTCTCGATACGAAACCACGCTCTTTAACCCAACCAATTGGAGAAGCGTCAAGCGTCGGAAAGTGAACGGGGTACCAAACAATCCAAACAGTTGCCGTTTAATTTGTACTGCTTCTCGCTAACTGTAAACGCGGTCTTCTCTCCATTCTCCAGTTTGGTCTCCAGCTGCCAGTAGCAAGATCTCAAATCCATTACCGTAAATATCTTTAATTTCTGCAGTTGGTCGTAAATGCCCTCGACTGATGGCGCTGGTACAAAGCGACTAAGCGAGATTTCGTTCGGCCATCTGAAGTCCATGCAAAAGCGCTATTTTACGTTGGCCTGATTCACAAAAATGACCGAAGAATTATATGAGATGTGAGCCTCCACTATTACAACCGCATTCATCATCTACTGAACCTAACTTTTGGCCACGGCCTCCAGGTGGATTGGTGTGCTTCTGGGTCCATGCGGCCGATACGACTGTCACGAAAGTGGAATTGTCTGTTCGAGCCAATCACAAAGCCTCTAGGTGCTGTTGTCGTCCTTGAAGTGGACATTCTATCCGTTGACAAGCGATTGCAGGGCCGGACAATTGTGTGAAACGACAACGACTGAGGACGCCCGTGTAGAGGCTTCTCCACAAGCGAGGGGCATAGACCCGTACTTCGTCATCAACTTTCCTTGTTCCACGCCGACGGTGATTTCATTGGATTGGAGAAAGTCGGCCTCCAGAATGGTCTGCTTCGCGTCCGGCGACGCAACAAAGACATGATTGAATTTATGAGTCCAGATATGAATCACATGCTCCGCTATACCAGTCATGCGTATATCCAAACCACAGAGCGTCTTAACCACCGTTGATTACTACGGAGATTTTACTCCATCTCGGTGGTTTAGCAGAGCGTTACTGCTCCTGTGACAAGTAAATATATCTCTCTCCATTCACCTCTACCATTTCTTCAATCGCACCTTTGTTCAGTTCCCTGAGTATGCGTTCCCTAACACAAGAACAATATTGGTTAACACTTTTATTTGCTACAAAGTGTGTATTGCGCTTTGATGAGAATTGCCGCCTCCAGTGTCCAAGTTTTCCACAATAGAAGCATCTCCGACTTTGCCGCGTCCTCTGACGCGTAATTCATAGTGCTCCGATGTCTTGTGTACTCCGCTCCAGCTTCTCTCCTAACCTGTTTAATTGCTCGTTGTATTTCGGGACTTTTATTCTCAGTGCTGCCGCTGGCTCCTGCACCAGCATACTTGCTACAAGAGCAACTTCCACCACGCCCGTTCTCTGTGTGGCGATCACAATTCACAATCATTGGAGATAGGTCGTCCAGAAACTGCTCCACTAACAGTTGCTATCTTGACGTGTCGTTCACATCTGTTCGAGTCCGATCGAACAAGAATCCGAAGAACCGCAAACAGGACTGAATTTAATCCGAGCCCCAGCTCGACCGTCTTGAATCTTCGCATCGCATCCTGGTGGTCGGCCGGACCATTACACCTTGCGATCGGCGCCTATTTAGCGGCGCCTCATTCCAACTTGACCGCTCCTGTTCTTGCTGTCGCCAGGATTGCCTTCTTCCATTCCTTTAGTGGACTCCAAAGCGCAACTAGCCTCGACCGCTCCTGCTTCACCCCGACTGTTTTCGCCCCTCTAAGTCTTCCAGGAGTCTACGTACATCCCCATCCTCAAATGGCTCCTACCACGGGATCTGCATCTCCCACCTCCGACTGACCACCGCACCAAATGTGGAGAATGCAGCGCGGTGCGAACGGGTTGTGTATTGGAGAACGAACGTATATATGGTATACCAATTCGATCATAGAACAGTCGGACGCATTTGCACAATTCGTTCGTGGTGTCAGTTGATTCTACGCACCGCTATGTGCTATCAACTCAGCTGGCCGTGACAACTTCGTGGTATTGGTCACAAAATCCAGTGTCATCCGATTCTATGGCTGGTTGCATTGTGTATACGCACCCATCGTCCGCGGTGATTCATTATTCGCTGAGTTCATTGTGCTCGCTCATTTCACCAAACTACTCCTGATTATTGCACCATAATACTACAAGCAAACCGACGATAGATCGATCCTTGTAAACGGGGACCCCGAAATAACATTCTTCCGACGAGTTGTTAGCCCATGCTCATGACTTGGAAGTGTGGCGCTACATACGCAAACATCTCTCATTCCATGACTTGATTGCTAACGCAACGTTAATGTTACCAATATCATCCGACTGCACAGAAGTTGGATCAAGCGTGCTGAAAGATCTGCTCTAATCTAAGTAAGTAGCTGCAAGGGTGCTAGAAATTTAACATTTGGCGCAACAAACTGCCATCAGATGTGCGTCTGAATGCGGTCGAAGCCATGCCACCATTGGCCGGTGGGAATAAAATCAGCATTAAATCGTCGCAACCTTGCTGTCTGCATATCCTGCACACCACTTCTCGAGAGGATTAGGTAGTGGGTACTCTATGTAACAGACCGAAACAGCCTCGGGGTAAGCAATTATTACATCCTAAAACGATTGTCATTCAGCCACATACATGTCGGCGTGAATTCGCGAGAAGCGTTTGTGTGTTCAGGTACGAATCTGGCATCCGCTGCTCTTATTTATTTGAATACAAACCCGCAAGACCCTCTCAATAAATTGGCCGAGCTTGGGTCGCGTCAAACCTCAATGTGTGGGGACATCATCCTGGTAAACGAGACGTGATTGAACGACGAGATTACCAATTCCGAGATCGCCCTACCTGGTATACCACTCTTGAACAACGACAGATCCACAAAGGGATGCGGTATATTGGTTTACTGCCGTTCCAACCTACTCATCGACTGCGTAAACGATGCAATGGTCCAAACCGCGCCTGTCCCATGGTGTTGTCTGCACATAAGACAGGGTGATATATGCTCAGTATTCATTGTATACCGCCCAACAATGTATACTTTAGGAGTGGCATAAGCCCTAACCTCCGATATGAATAGCCTACTGACACGATCTTGCAGTAACGTTCTCCTATAGATCATCACGCTAGATACCGTAGAAGACTTGGCTCCACTCGGTGAGCAATTAAAGGTGGAACTGCAATAGCTACTTACTAGTTCACCGCTGTACAATCATGTAACTTTGACAACGGGTTTCGAGAGAAGAAACAAACCAGACATCATGGACGACGTTTTGACCAACGAGGAAGTAATGAGCGAGGTAGTAACAACGTGCACTCCTTTCAGCCGCAATGATTATGCGACAGTAGTGCTCCACTACATGTTATACGAAAAGTATCCTAAGAACATAATGAGGAACCTCAAGTCGTAACCAACTATGTTGAGCTGTCCGACCTCATTAGTCAACAATCTGGTCTTCACTAGCCGAATGGACTACTGATGTGGTCTGCTGGGAAATTCCCAACAGATCCACCCGTCTCCTGGCAAGCACATCAGAAAAAAATCCACCATTCGAAAGAAATGAATTCGTTCATGAAGGAAAATGTGTGGCATTGAGGGACTGGGAATGGCTCGCCCACACAGCCTCTCCGAGCGAAGAGACTTGGGATGTCTGTACAACACAAATAACCACAGTGTCAAACTCTTCCGGGAGAATGAATTAAAATCCAACGATACCTGGTGATAAAATTTTGCCCTAACCAAAACTGCTATCCAGACACATAAGCAAAATTCGCTTGGATCAATGCGGAATTCCTGCTATGCACTCTTCATGCGCGTTAGCACAAAAGGCACAAGAGACCGCCAGTGTGTTAGGACACAAGTATGGTTGTACATTACAAAGTGTACAACTATCTTGCATTCTGCCTACGAAGCGCATTATGTCATCAGGCATTAACTACATATTGTTACAAAGGTAGCTGTGCTGGTAAGACTGGACTTCTTGCGCGAATACAGCTCCCCGTGTGCAGACGATATTCGTCCGAAAACGTTTCGAGTTATTGCCATAGGTTTAGCTGAACCATTAACAATAATCATTTTCAGCGATATCTTGACTACATGCACGTCCTCACACGATCATCAATCTAATCAACAACGGCGGTAGATGTGCAGGAGCAGCAAATTACTGTGTAATAACACTTCTTCCAGTGATCTCCAAGAACATGGAATCCATTGTATTTAGTGCGCTCAAGGAGTACCAGGAGAGTAACGATATTCTCATTAAGGAGCAGCACGGATTTCGCCGAAACCACTCTTGTACTACGAAACTGTTGATCGCTGTTACATGCTGAATGGAATCAGTGGATGCTGATGTAGGAGTGGAAGCAGTCCACCTGAATTTATTCAACCCATTCGATGGTCTGGACCATGGAGTTCTATTGCACAAACTCCAGAAATATATAGTCGGCGATCCTGTTCCGTGGTGGATAGGCGAGTTTCCAGCTCAACATCACCTGAATGTGCGTGTTGTCAGCCCCTTATCGGAATCAATCGTAGTTTAGTTGGCGTGCCTCATGGCTCGGCACTCGAGCCCCGCCTGTCACTGGTCTTCATAAATAAGTTTGCGAGGGTGCTATCTTTAAATTGCTTATCACTTGTCAATAATCGAAAGCTGCGGCTTACTACCGCTAAGGTTACGGTTCACACAGTCTCACAGGATGACTTGGATAAAGCGTAAATATGGTCCATCGAAAACGTGCTGCAGTTCAACGCTATCAAGTGCAAAATTCTGAGCAAGTGCCATCAGAGTATCCATAACTACCGGCTAGAGCCTTGAGAGAAGTTGCGTTCTCATCGCTCACTTGTGCACTCGTGGTTTTTTAACTGTTGTTCAGCGACATTTTGTCGCACAACTTTGGATCCATACTCATTCGTCGTGCTTTTACAAGCTCTAATTTATGATACCAGTTCCACGAGTATACTCCAGTACATGCTACATTTACCCTAATTTCTAACTTCCGGGCAGTGTTTCGCCGATATCCAAGCGCCAAAAGTTGCCTAACTCCAACCATCGGAGACATTGTTTGGTCTCACTGGACAGGCCATTTCAACGGCTTTCGAACGAACTGTCACTCGTTCAAATCCAACATTGCTTGGTGCGGCTACAGATCTCAAAGCAGATTCACCCGGCGCGATCCATAGGCTTAACCACGAAAATTCTCAATCACAGCTTCGTGTATTCTGCCCCACTTTCAAGCTGACATTCAACTGGCATGCCAGAGAGGACAGTCTACAAACACACAACTGCAACGTGAACACTGTGACCTTACCAACAATGTCAATAACAGAACGACCTTTTACCATAGTGGGTGAGTCATTCAAATGGTTCGCAACATTTGCTCAACAAGCGTGATGCCCAGTGTGCCACAGACTAAAGACCTATGTGGATCATGTTCCAAACTTGTTAAGGGGGGCATTTTGTGCCGTAACTGTCGCAAGTTCTTCCATGCGAGATGCCTCCGAGTTAAACGTAGTCAGGCCAAGTTATTAAACGAATCAGACTCGCTATGGTTCTGTGTGGAATGCACATCGATCCCATTGATAAAAAGCGTGCTCCTATTATCTCAGAAGTATGACCAGCTGCTAGCCAAGTTTGAGGAAATGGTGACCACCAAAATCACTGGGGTTGAGGTAAGCTTAGCAGATTGTGCAACCCAATCATCCCCCGTAAGTGCTGCTCCTAACCCGCGAAGAACTGTTAATAACACCGTAAGCAACACGACACCAAGTGCCCAGAACATCAACTGCTGTTCCAATACCACGCGTGGCTCACATTTGACTAATGCAGTTCCCAGTTCGATCGGAGTAACTACACGTAAGGCTACTTCCAAACTCCCGACGGAGTGCGTAGGAAAAGAGCAAGCCGGTACGAGCGAAAGTTGGGCTACGGTTGCCTCCAAGAAGAGCCGTCATTTAAAAGTAACATCACCCCCAATTGGATCGGAAACTGGGGAGCGTAGCGGAGTTTTCCTAGTGCAAGCACCACCGGTTTCCTGCGGTACATCTCCGAGTACTTCAATCACTAAACGCGACTTGTCGAAAGGTGTAAAGAAACAACTGCCTGTACTGAGCGTACTGTGCTCCAATATCCCAGCATCAAAGTCGACATCGATAGGAGGCAGACAATTGGATGACCTCAACCAGTGGGACATTATTAGTAACCTAATCGGAGTTGTACTGAAACCTGTACACGTAATGCGTATTACACGACACCCCAACTCTAAACATTTCAGAGAGCCAAGAATTCTGCGCGTTGTGCTAAACTCAATCACAGAAGTAGAATCTGTACTACTGCCGACAGGCAGTCTCAGAAATGAACACTGCTCCATCCGTATCTTTCCAGACATCCCATGGGGCGAGCGTTATCGAGTTAACCGCACTTTAGAGGACTACCGGGAGGAAACTTCAACCAAAACCATACTTCTTCACGGGGTTCCTGAAACCTGTAATGCGCATGAAGTAACAACCCAGGATAAAGCACAGTGGTGTTATATTCGTGAAACACTCTGCTTGGATGATGTGTTAGCGAAATCCGTGTCACGACTGCGTACCGCACCGAACTACAAAGGAAGTGGCCCGAGAGTGTTGAAGGTGGTCCTTCATTCAATCAAATGGTAGCACGGATATTAAAAAGCTGGTGCATGTTCCGTTGCAGGCTACCAGCTGAGGTTCGGCTGAAGACAATCAGCGATATGCTTCCTAAAGGTGATATGTCACACAAAGAACCAAACGCGATGGGATCTATGAAAGAACAATGCACCAGTAGTGTGCCGAATGAGCCCATACAACCTGTAGAAGATGATATTGACCAGACACCTTATAATGTACGTCGAAGTGTAGACACGGGACTAACTACACGGACGATGAATAAGACGTTAAACTCTTCACCAAGTACACATCGAAAAAACGATTAGTCGCCGGCCACTCACTGGTCGGCGAAACTTCACTTATGAGTTGTACATCATACGAAACATTGCTTAAATCTGAGAAACTTTCATGTATATACATTAACGCCCAAGGGCTCCTCAGTAAACTTACCGAACTTCGAGTACGTCAGGTTGAGAATGCTTGGGACTTAATTTCTATTATCGAAACTTAGTTACACCAAGCGGTGACCGATGCTGAGGTTGAGATAGCCGGAATATCACTCATCCGGAACGACCGCCCCAGCAGAGGAGGTGGGGTCCTACTCTACTATGTACAGTAGTTGATGATCTGGAAACACACGTTACCAACTCACTCTGGTGTCGTCTCCGACTAAGATACAACGACGCATGTCTCATAGATATCGTTCACCGGCCCCAAACGTCCACTCCGGAAATGGATTCCCGCTTGATCCGTGGCCTAAACAGAGTATCACGTACTAGGTACAACCACATTCTCATCTCCGGGGACTTCAATCTACACAATATGGAGGTTTCGGCATCGCCCAGTGAGCAGTTCAAAGCAGACTTGCATTAACTGATAGTTAATATTTCTTTGTACAATCATGTCACCACGCCCACTAGATTCAGGACAGCAAACAAACCGTCCATATTGGACATTGTGCTCACGAATGAAGAGCTCATGGTTGACAAGTTATTGATGGATAGTCCATTAGGTCTCAGTGACCATGTAGTAATAACGTTTGACTATGTGTGTTATGCAGAGTATCCATCTGAACACTCGGAACTAACTCATACAATCACACGCTTCCACGTATTGAAAGAACTCGCCGGCGCAGTTGCTTGAGTATTCTCGCATAACAGTCTCCTTGAAACATTTGGGCAGAGTTCATTAATAGACTCAGCGACACTGTCTACATAGCATCAGAGACCAAGCCCCTTCGTCCCGCGAAAATGCCTTCAATTCAAAGCAGCAGGACTCGAAAATGCCTGGCGATAAGGGACGCAGCATGGCGTGCTTACAAGATTAACCCCGACTCAGAGGCTTGGGGCAATTTCCTGACCCATCGCAACCATTGCACTGCACTTGTCCGTGAGGACAACTGCCTAAACAAAAAATTCATGGCAAACAACAAACTGCTATATAGGCATGTCAATAAACTCTTGGGTGTTGGGTGTTAACAACAAGAATAGAAGGAGACAAGAACCGGCAATCAACACTTCGGCCTCCTTCGCAGAGCCTTCGGTCGGTTTGAACCCTCAATATTTCCCAAATGCTTAACGTCTACGTGCGACCTCACGTGGAATATGCTATACAGGCGTGGCAGCCGTGGCAGAAACAGGATCTCGTTGCTCTCGAGACTCCTCAAAGAAGAGCAACCAAGAACGTCAGGGGCCTCTTTCATCTGGCCTATCAGCTTAGACTGTAATTTCTAAGAATGCACAACAGTCGATATCGGCTTTTGCTGGGGATCTCATAATGGTTTACCAGATTCTGAAGAACCCAGACTACATTTGCCCTCCGCTGCTGGAATTGAACCACAACACTAAAATAAGAGGTCACCCTCTGAAACTGACAACTCAGTATAGCCGACTTGAATGCCGTAGAAGTTTCTTTTCCCTCCGCGTGTGCCTGCCTTGGAACGCCGTCCCTAGTTATGTCGTCTCTGCTCCCAATCTGGCGATATTTAAAACAGGTGTTGACGAAGCATTGTCTCACTTACACTTAGTTTTATGACTTGTTAGCCTATGGCAACAAAACTCAATCAACCCGTGTCTTATCAAACGCCTAAACAATGGACTTATTGATTTATACGTTTAATACGCGAACATCTCCGCTATTCCACATAAGTCTATGGTGAGTCCACCACAACGCTTTTCACTTTATTATGCAATTGATTTTCGCAATAATTTCCATCCCACGGGACTTGTTAAGCGACCCTTATTTTGCCCGTAATAAACCATTGTTCCATAATCTACAGTGGACTTCTCGTGTGTGCGATGTCGGCGTGCTCGTACAATCAAGATATCCTTGGTTGTTTGTGTCATACTACAAAGGCATCAAATAATGCAAATCATCACTTTGACTACCTTCGCGGAGCGCTCGAGGAGTTTAACGCTTTATACTTTCTGACATTGCTTGGCGCGTGCGTCAGGCAGGACGCGGAAAATTGCTATCCAAGCGTTGCAGCCCTGACAGAAACACCACCTCATTGCGCTTAATATTGTGCAAAGCAGGGTTGCAAAGAATGTCACAGGTTTGTTCTGCCTTCCCTTTCCACTCATGTTGAGAATTCTAGAAATATGTAGCGGACGCTATCGGCCTCTACAATGTGATCTCATAATAGCGTATCAGACCTTAATATACACCAATCCTACATGGCACCATCTTTCGAAATCCAGTCAAAACACATCACTAAGAGATCCTCATATTAGGTGGTCACGCAGTACAGCCGACTAAAATGTCGATGAACCATATTTTCCCTCCAACTGTCACAGCCCAGCCACGCCCCTCCAGTGCATGCAATTAATATTTCTACGCAATCCTTATTCACCACTTGTCTTGACAATACCCTGGCGCATGTACACAATATGAGATAGCCCGTTACCACCAGATGGTGCCATGAATGCGAAACAAACCGTGGACGGTGTCGTAAACCGCCGAAATTTCAGACAAGAATACTCGAAAATGTGCTACTCAGAACACCTTGTTAACACCTGTATATCACGCGTTATTTTGTGGACAGAGTTTTCTAACCACTGCTCGAGACCTGTTGAAATGACAAGTGTTTTATGTCACATTTGTCCATTCATATGCATATTCCGGGACGGAACAGTCTGCCAGTACTTCAGACGTGAGAGTGTACATGTGAATATTCACCCTCAGGTGAATCAAGTAGACTTGTGCGTTCATCGCATCAGCCATGAGAAATTCTACCTAGTGAACCATCGAGTGATGTGTGCATTCAACTCCATTCTCCTAACGTTATCAATATCACAGCGTTGTGATGTTATAAACTTATTGATAGACGGAGCTAAGGGCGCTTTGCGCAGAAGTGTTCAGCCTCTCCACATATATGTGGCAGTATTCTTTTTGTTTGGGCATCCGTAACCTTTCGTTACCCCTCTCTTTAGGACAGCTATTATCATTATATATAAATATTAACATCAGCAACTGATAGAAAGTACTCTTTAGCATTCATCCGTTATCAAAATCAATGTAGAAAAAGCAGTAATGTTGATATTGCCAGACAAGGTGATCTGCAGCTCCATGCAAGTAGGTTCTCTTGTTATTCGGTACTTGAAGCCCCCACCAGTTCGCATGATTTCTCCCACAGCCATTTGCAGTCTTCATTGTTGAGCGCTGCTGAAGAAGGCGTCTTCACTGCGCAGTTGGAATAGTAAGCTCCGGGTACCAAGTTACTGGATAACACGGTGTACAGCGTTGTCTGTGCTCCTTGCCATGGTGTGATTAGCGTCGGTCTTGAAATTGTCATGCAAAATGCCTAGGAATGGTTAATCGAAGGTTAGCACATACAATGTAATTCACTAAAAGTTGTAGGGCTCAATAGATGGTCGGATGAGAAACAAAATTACAATATTCAAACAGGTAAAAATTGTATTTTGCTTGAAACCACCAGATATCGACCCATTTCCTCTGTTACTGGTTCCTCCAGAATAGCCCTGCGACATTACTTCCTGTGTGCCTGAACGACGTCAACCCGACATTGCATCCACATAAGTGTATCAGTAATACTGCAATTTAACGTGTTTAGTCGGTTTACTCTAAGGTCTCTAATTTTTGTAACAGCTTCCATGGAATTTTAATGTTAACAACATGTCTGTAGAAAGGCCATAGTTGCAAGAGAAGGGCTGATCAAAAACCGTCGCAAAATAACCAGTTGATTCATTTGAAATTATCCTTCTGGTGACGTGCAGAATCTTTACGTTGTCAAGTGCTTCAAAGTTTCCCGAGGTTCCACCTGTTTAGGGAAATTGTCGAATCCTACTGCAAAGCACTTGCGGCGGCCCAGATGCTAATAAGCCATTGCTATACTAGACAGCTTATCAACTTTATTTGATAGTACAATGAAATTTCAGTCCAACTGACGGTTTCAGTCTAAAAACATGCAATTCCAATTTCAGCTCAGGTACACACCGTTACAGTCCGCTGTGACATATCAACTATCGTTTCCAAACTCTGTGGATGTAGCCAGTGATCGGCACAGAGAGGCCAATTCGCGATGGGCACAACACATTCCTCTCTGTCTGATCTGCCGGAGCCCATGAAACCAAAAACCAGGGGCACATTATTTGTTCCGCGTTAATTTTTAACCTTTTAGGCCTTTCCCACTTAATTTGGCTCACGTCCAATCTGGGTTCATCGAACCTAGCCCCTCATTCCACCTAGTCCTACCCCGCCTTCTAGGTGCATAAGAATTACTGCTTATTGCTTGGACTACAGGCTTCAAGGCATTAATAACAGCGGCCACCTCAGCTGTCGCACTACTAAAACCTTGCTTACTTCTCTTTTTAGCAACACTGGCATGACGACTGCCAACTTGCCTATGACAGTGGTCAGTAAAAATGTGTCAATATGATAATTGCTTATTAACTTTAAAGCTACATCATCACCTGTACAGATGCGGCGTGGGAGTGCGGTGGGATCTTCTTGAGGGACTAACCCGCATGGAGGCAACTCCCTAAGAGGCAGTTCCAAGGATGGTGACAATACTTTACTTGAACTACTGGTCATACTTGCATTTTTTCCTACTATCTACTTTTCCACCTTTGTAGTACTTCAGTTATAGAATACCCCAAACCACCTTCGGGAATTGCCTAGTAATAATTGAAAATCCTCCACTATTCATTTAAGATGTATAGATTGATCAGACTACGTAATCAGTCTGTTTTGCACTTTCGAGAATTATCCCATTTATAGCATTCTTTATTTTGCATAAGGATGTCTGCATGTCTAGATTTCATATCTTTTTTCTTGTAGGGATTCAGGACCTGCCGTGTTTAAATAGAATTATAACACCGCTTAGCCAGGTAGACAGCTGTGCTATCTCCGTTGCTCCAATCTTCTGCCTTAACACTTCTTTCACTCTTATGTGCGAAGTGGCATAGGAAGTGTGCGCCGAGTTAGGAGCACTTTTACACACCACGCTCCTACCTGATTTGAGTATCAGTTATAACAAATTTCCTCACATCAGAGAGGCCTTCACCTCCTTACTTGGCGGGGATCCCGCTGACCGAGAGCGCTTCAACGGTGCTATAATCAAAGTAAAATGGTGAAGCGATAAATGAGAAAGAAACCTGCGCGTTGCAAGAATCCGGGTATTTACAACGAGAACGTGAATTGGGATAAATCGGCCGCTCACACTTCAGGCGCATCCGGTAGTTTTTCTCCCTGCCAACTTGCAGCCTTTACCAACGTCTGCAGTTTCCTGAACAAGCGCGCTGAGCTACGCCGCTTCGTTGATTTCGAGTAACCAGATTTAGTGGGATTTGCAGAGGCTTGGTTGAACGATGAAGTACTCACAATGGAGTTGGGTTTAGTGGCTACTCAAAGTTCCGTTGTAATAGGCCATCGGATACCTGCGGTCGCGTTTTGTCTTACATCCTTTCTTCTCTATGTGGAAGAATTGTGAGCGCTCATGGAAGTGAAGATGGCCTAACTAAGCAGTTGTGCTTTCTAACCCACCTCATGCGAGGATGCATTATGTCGCAGTGCCCTGATCCGTTATTTATATTAACTGCCGCGTCTTTGATTCCACGTGAGTCGCCTCCTTTTTTCTGCTCCTAGGTCATTTTATCTGTCATCGAATACGCTGGCCTGTGGTTCAACAAACAACGTAAGACATGTATATCGCGCGTTCTTTTACGGACATCGTTTTCTTGTTCCGTAATTTTTACTCTAATTATCCTATGGGTCGTTTCAAGCATTCGCTTTTGCACCATTCATAATCCATTACTCTATTGCTTCAACTCAACATATGGTTGTAACAAATCTACGGAGAATCAAATTTGTGCCTCATTAAAATATCCAACTGAAGAACCTAGGAATAATATTATGACAACTTTGATAAATCCGAAGCGATTATCGTAATCTATTTTGCAACTAGGAATTCATGTAAGCCCACACAGACAGCCGTAACACGCCCGAAAGATTACTGTACGCGCATTCCTTCATTTCCGTAATCGTCAGCAGTGCACATTCAATCGGACGCTGGTAAGGCTCGAACCCGCAACTCGAGTGTTGCCAGCCAGTGGTTGATACCACTGAGCTACGGGGCATGGCAACGACCATCGTAATTAAGTTACTAGATATGATACAACGCCGCTCAGTAACCACTGACTTACACGTTACTGCCGTGCAGAGAACAGGGTAGCCCCCTCACCAAGTGACGAGCTTACCAAACTTAAGTCGCCAATTAAGTTGTGGCATTATAAGCAGTTTGGTCTACGTGCTGATTACAGAAGCGTAGTATAGTGAGTTGAATGGTATGGTAGATATTTGGTAAGCACGTCGCTTGGTGAGGAGAGGGGCTACCCTGTCCTCTGCACAGCAGTAACGTGTAAGTCAGTGGTTACTGAGCGGCGCTATATCACATCTAATAACTTATTCACGATGGTCGTTGCCGTCCGCCGTAGCTCAGTGGTCTTAACCACGGACTGGCAACAGTCGAGTTGCGGGTTCGAGCCCTACCAGCGTCCGATGAAATGCGCACTGTTGACGATTCCCGAAAGGATGGAACGCATGTACAGTGCGTTTCCGGGCGTGTGGCAGCTGTCTGAGTGAGTCTAGATGTGACGAATATCTACCTATACCATTCGACTCCCCTTACCCTCTTCTGTAATTAGGAAATCATCACATCGAGGCTAAGTCAGACAACCATTCCACGCTCGGAAATGCACGTTACAGTCGTTTCATCTTTTCGGGAATCCTAATTGATGCGCGCGCTATCTGACCCTAGTAGGACTGTAATCAGTAACTCGAGCTATGCTAGTCTGGGGTTGGGGCGACTGTGGTATATCCGACGGCAAAGACCGCTGTTATTAAGTTAGTAGAGGTGATATAGAGCGGTTCACTATTTACGCTCCAGAGAATGTAGAATATGACCTTACGGCGCCGTAAATGTATAGTTTCCTGTCAGTACGCCTTAATCTACAGATGAATTTGTGTTAAGGCAAGGTAATTCAATCGATGTAAACAGTAGAATGGCTTATAATAGTCAAGCTGTCACCGTAACCACACTGGCTGATAACCTTTTTTATTCCAGTCAATTTTTTCTTTCCAAGGACATGATGTATTGATCGCCGATGTGGAGAAGCAACGGTAGAAGCGATACTCCATTCCATGTGCATGAATTCCTAAGACCAACTGCGGATACGCAAATCAATTTATTACATAAGTAAAACATCAGTTCATGTGTGTCTGTTAAAAAACCTATGTACCATCCTACCCGGGTAGGGGTTAACGCCCCCTAATTGATGGTCGTTTAAAACCAGTTTACGAAAGTTTGGAATCGTGCTAGTGTCAGTGACCAGCGTTAGTAACCAGCTTGGACTGATAATTGCGCATTGACTCGCAATTGATTATTCTACACACGACAGCATGCTAGTCTATTTATTCAGCCTCGGGTAGCACTCACTCACTATTAAAACTAAGACGAATGCTGAACCATTGTACAAGTCAGATTAGCTTCATTCCGTCGCAATTTGTACGGCAGGACTTTCAGAATAACTGAGAAATGTTGCAGAGAAGAATCCCGTTATAACTCACCGCTTACAGCATGTCATTAAGTTTGATCACATTACGAAAGGGAGTATATAAAAAGATGTGCTAACGCAGTGCAGATATGTGCACAATCACAAAAGTGTCTGGAGTGCGCCATCGACTTATCTACCTTTGTTTGTAATGCATGCTAGTAATATATATCTGTGCGCAGATCATGAATTTTACTCGAATCAACAGGTGGTGCCAGCCTAGGTTTACAGAATTATCTGTTACCAAGGTTTTTGATTTCTTCAGTGTCACTACTTGAGTGAGCCCAGGGGCCGCAATAGACGGTAGCCACATATATCTGAGTGTTCTACCCCGAAAAAGCAGCAGGCCAAAGCCGCACCGGAACGAATGTATATAGAAAATTCTCCGCACACACGCACAGTACAATTGATTCGATAGAGGTTCGCATTGCAACCAATCAAATGCATGATCGCATGATAAGTCAACGAGTGCTAAATAGGAGTGTGAGTAGGATAATTGAATCGAGGGAAATACAAAGCGAAATATTTGAACACGACATTGGCATCTCCGCTGTTTGTAAAAATATAAGCAGTACATGTTTATGAACGATCTAACTTAATGTTAGCACCCCGAAGGGTCATCATGTAGTGTTATCCGTTAAAGCGTATTGGTATAGAGGGCGGCGTATCCGACCGCCACGTCGTAAGTTTGTATTAGTTTGTACCAAGCGTTGTGTTGTAGGTGTGTTCGTCTGTTCAATAGCACGTTAAGAAAGCGCTGTATGCAGCCGTCTTGCATCCGTTTTTGTCCCATCAGCCAACTTGTAAGTTCCTAGCATGCACACAGCTTCCACAAGGGTCGGCGGTCCGAACACATTACCTCCGTTCCGCGAATAGGGTAGTCTCAAAGGAACAAATGTCTCTAAAGGATACGTTCTCCCGAGTCTATATTTAGTCTGGTAAACGCCGTCTTTCGTAATCTATGTGGTCGGTAGCTGCATTTAATAGAGTTCGAATTGTTCACCCCAGCATTAGCTCCGAGGTGATCGTTGCGGTTGCAGTATGTGGAGTGGTTCTGTATACCTCCAATGCAATTACCAACGTATCATTCCAGGATCCTCTCAAAAGCCGACGGACTTGTAGATATGATTTCAAAGTACGCTTAAATCGTTCGACGAGTGCATTCGCTACAGGATTATAAGCTACAGTACTTGTGTGTCTGATACCATTGCGTCGTAGGAGTTCAGCATATTCAGCACATTCAGCATATTCATTACTTCGAAATTGTGGGCCGATATCAGTGACTATTTCTTCTGGTGGATATGTACTCCCAAAGCTTCGCTAAGATAGGGTCTTTGTCACTGTGCTCTCGTATCCGTCCAAAATTTATTGTAGATGTTCCGTCTGAGGGCTGAGATATCATTTCTACCTTCTCTAAGTCCTCGTTTTCCCCTTCGTTGGACAGCAGAAGTCTCAATAAGGAATCTGCAAGTCGATTAAAGCAACCTGACAAGTATTTTATCTCTGTATCATAGTTCAATAAAAGTGAGTACCAGCGACTCAAGCGTACCGAATTTTGACCTCTGTTACCGCGACTTAGTAGCTTTGTAAGAGCAGAATGATCGGTTCGCAAAGTGAAGCGACGTCCGAATAAGTAAAAGTGCCATTTCTCGCATGCCCAGTCGCATGCGTGGTCTGTCTTCTCGACGGTGGAATAATTTCATTCAGTATCTGACAAGTTACGAGACGCGTACGCAACCACCTCCTTACCATCATGCGGCTGAGACAGAACTGCACCCAAGCCAACATCTGAAGCATCCGTTGAAAAAAAACGTTGGACAGTGCTCAATGAAGATCACCACCGTGGGAGTGGCATGCAACCATCGCTCTTATAGTCATGTAGGTATTGTCTTGTTCTGTGGCCCAAGGAAATTTATGGTTTTGGCGCGTTAAGCTCCGTAACGACTCGGCGATAGTCGCAATATTCGGTAAATGTTGAAGGTACTAAGAACTCAAACCCAAGAAATGTTTCATCTATGTAACATTGTATGCTTTTGGACAATCGAGAATAGCTCTGGTGTTTCACACATGAGGTTTAATACCCGAGGTAAGAATAACATGTTCAAGAAACATGACCTCCATTACAGCGAATTGACATTTGCTGGTAATCAGGCGGATATTTAGTTTATTAAGTCTATGCAGCACATTATGAAGGTTTTCCTGATGTTCAGTGGGGTCACTAACAACGACACACATATCATCCTACACGCAACACATTCTTTTAGATCTGATAACGATAGATTAATAAATTTCTGCCAAGCTGCTGGGTCATTACTAAGCCCACTGGTAGCAATTTGTATTGATACAAACCGTCTCGCGTGAGGAATGCATTCAAACGTCGGCCATCTGGAGTCAGTGGCATGTGGTAGTATGCACTGCGAATCTCCAGCTTTTAGAAAAGTTTGGCGTTTGAAACCATAAACATCAACTCGTCAAGGCAGAGGGAACTTGCTCATAACTATATGTAGACTAGGCGTTTGGAAGTTCGGGGCACAGACGAATACAGCCATCTTTCTTTTGAACGGCAACTAGTGGATGAACCCATTCTGAACACTGTGTGAGTTCTATCAAGTCTTCCGTGACCTTTATTCTCAAAGCTTGCGACAGCGCCTTCAGCTTGGCCAGACGTACAGGCCTAGGTTGTGAAATGCTAAATGATTTGTAATCCTCGCTCAACCGAATGTGGTGCATTGCATTTGGGACTCTACCAATATCCGGAAGTTAGAGACTTGGGTAACTGGAACGTGACGAATGAAGGTTGAAGCTCGCAATGGTCATCCGGCTGACGCATGGTGATACGTTCAACAAGACCATGGAATTACGTCCTAATAGAGGCTTACTATCAGTTTTAGAGATGTAAATTTCAACCATACGCTTCCTGCTGCTCATAAAGAATATTGAAACCGTAACGAAACCGAGTATGTGGACCTCACCACTGGAGTAGCTGCTGAAAGAGTAAGCGGAGGGATGTACAGTTAGCTGACAAAAGCGATGTTTTTAATAACAATATGGCACAAATTTGATTGGTAACACCGAATCAAGTTCCATGTCTAGACAAATGGTTTTGTTGCTAACTTCGGATAACACACGACGAATATCTGGGGCAGGCAGTTTGGGTTCTTGAGTTGGAGAGAAAAGTGGATGTTCGTATTCATAATCAACATATATAGATTTCTCAGTGGTGACCGGATAAGCTCTAGAATTATTTGCAGAATCAACTGAAGCAATGGCGCAGGAACGACGAACCCGAGCAAAATGATCGGTCTTAACGCAATTCCGGCAGATTTCACTCTTTGCAGGACATGACTTATCATTTGCACGATGTTCAGCATTTCCACAACGGTAACACTTATTCCTAACTGAGGATGGCGTCAGAGAGTGTGTGGAATCCAAACGGTCAATTTCAGTTGCTCCTGCTTTAGAGAGGAACATTTTGTTATGTTCCGTGACGGCGACCTTCACGCGAGCCACTTCATAGACCCTGTCCCTTGTGAGGTTTTCTGCGTTCTCCATTAAGAGACTCACTCTGATCCGAGAATCCGTGAGACCAGAAATCAAGTGTTGTATTAGCATGGTTTCTTCCACTTTCTTCTTGGGAATACTATTATAGAGAGACTTTCAAACAGAACATAGAAGAGGGGAAATGATTGCATCCACTGATTCACCCGATGCTTGTTTCCACTATAAACAAATGTACCGAGAATTATAGGTGTTCACTGGTACACCCCAATGGTTATCGAGGATCGTTAAGGCCTCTCTCAAAGTGGATTTCTCCCTGCAGGTTTAGAGCATGAAGTATACCTCCACCCTCTGAGCCAAGGTGCTAGCGCAAAAGCTTTAGATTATTCTCCGTTTCAGCGTCCCGGATGGATTGAGAACCGGTAGCAAAACTAATTTTCCAGTCTTCTTTGCATTCTGCATTTGGACTAACCGCAGAGTCAGTCCAAGACGGGGAAGGTGCAGTAGCATGCGAATACATCCGTACCAGGCGACGCCAATTTGTTGTATAAAGGAAGAGCAGCAGGCCAGAGCAGCACCGGAACGAATGTATAGAGAAAATTCTCCGCACACACGCACAGTACAATTGATTCGATAGAGGTTCGCATTGCAACCAATCAAATGCATGATCGCATGATAAGTCAACGAGTGCTAAATAGGAGTGTGAGTAGGATAATTGAATCGAGGGAAATACAAAGCGAAATATTTGAACACGACACTTAGTCATGAACAGTAAGTGTACCGTATATTAACGAATAGAAGCCAATAATTTTTGGACAATTTTTGGTTTTTTGATTGTGGCGGTCGGCTTATATAAAGGTCTTGTTGAAAGTAGAAGCCACGATTAAACTTTGCACAATAATGTTCATACTCTGCTTATATTATTCACATGCAAAATCCCCTGTGATATCCACTTCCTAAGCTCTTGTCTCCCATTTTTTCCATCCGCTAGTTATGGACGTTTTTCAGTCCAGGGACTTCAAGTGCCTGTAATTGAATATTCTATTTTTGTGTCGAAATTTCTCGGTATGTTGCACATCTGACTTTCGCGACGGAGGACAGTAACAAATTTAAAGGGAGGGTCTAAGCTGAAAAATCTGAAATATCGTACTTTTTGACCATTTTGGAAAACCATACAAATGCAGTCATCCTAGAATATAAATCTGCGAACCATTTTTCTTTTAGCATCTATTTTAATGCAGTATTTCAGCAATTTGTGAAGCGTGTGTGACTTATTTTTCTATGTATTCATGCTCATTATATAATCGTAAATTTTAAAATGTTGCATCCCGGCTTGTAGACGCCCTAGAAACTTCATTCAAGTTGCATTCGATTCGGCTTTACAAGGCCTATCTGGTAAATCCGCATTACCATGCAGTTTAAAAGAACCATTATCATTCTTTCTTAAAGTGAAAGAAGAGCCATTTGAAAGAATCAGCGAACTCGTCTAATCGGTTGCTAGTAAGCCGCCATCTTGGATTGTTCTAAACACAGCATTCGTGTATGTGATTATTTTGTGAGCACATCTTCGCTAATTATGGAAAACGAAAAGGCAGCTTATACACAAAGGAAACGTATATTTTGTGGAAATCGCTACTCTAAGAAGCAAGAATAAGCTGCTGGAAGTGACGACAATAGTGATATTGTACCAGAAACACAAGATAAGTTTGATGTAAATGTACCTTTGACATACGCTTCTAGCACCAAACTTGGATCTCCAAATTCACCGCTGGAGTTTGATACAAATGAGGGGCTAACAGGCTAACGATTTATTGATGTTAAACTTATTGTTAACTTTGTAAACAGTTTGTTGTGCCTTCAGTGTAGACAGCCTCTGGGCAAGAACGAATCTTATGTGACTGAAAACAAAAGCTCACTGGCCTCAAAGTTCACTTTCCACTGTCAGTGTCAGCATGAAGTATCACTTATGTTCTCTGCAAAATGTGGGAAGACTTATGAAGTCAATGGAAGGTGTGGAGACTGGTGTCCTTCCAAGAAGCAGCCAGCTGGAGACTCTGACAGGAACGCTCTCCCTCCTTATATGTGCAAGGCTATCAGGCCTGTTTTTGAAACTCTTGCCAGTGAGACATTACTGTCAAAGTGTGCACATGGAGGAACACAAAATACAAATGAAAGTTTTCACAATTTAATTTGGCAAATGTGTCCAAAGGCTGGTTTTGTTGGAAGGCAAAGGCTTACTCTTGTAGTTGCTGATGCTACAGTAGTTTTCAATGATGGAGAGAGAGGTAGGCTGCCTATATTTGAGAAGTTGGGGATGTCTACTGGATTGTATACCAGACTGTGTTGTAATGAATTAGACAGAACAAGAATTCATGCAGCAGCTGTCGGACTTCTGCCAGCTGGACGACGAGCACGGAAAGTAGCGGCTTCAAGGGAGTTTGAAGACATAGAAGATTTCTATCTTGCTGGTGCCCATGAGTAGTCCAGGTTAGTTTTTCTACGTAAATCATATCATGGGACATCACAAAATTTGTATAAATTATCGATATGCCAGAAAAGTTTAAATGACTTTCTTTTTTTCATGTACTTCAAATTTAAAGCCCTTTTTCTCAAAACCGCGTTTTTTCACTCTTACGTCAGCGTTCTGAGGATATTTTCAAAACTAATGGACCAAAGTCAATAAAATTTGGAGGAGATGCCCTTCTTTAGTCTCTGCATGGAATAAACTAATTTTAAGTGTCCTACACTTGTGGTCAACTTTTAAACTCAGTTCAGATTTTTAAGCAAATCTGAACATCAGTATTGGAATATCTATTTCAGATACAGAGTTGAGTACAGTTTATTCTAAAGCTAAACTATATCTAAATAACTGTACAAAATATTAGCTCTATACGTAGAATACTTTTTTGTTGGGACCCAGAACGCCACAACAACCAATGTGGCAGCACTAATTTAAGTACCTTACTAAAATGTGAATAAAAAAATAATAAACGAACTTATCTTTATTTCTCCATCAAATATTATTTGCATGATAAATAATGATATTCCCTGCAAACTTTCATGAAAATCTGACTACATCTAGACATATATATCATGCCTTGCAAAACACAATTTTTGACTTTTTCAGCTTAGACCCTCCCCTTAAACATGCTATGCAGGCGATGCGGTACCTTAAAAGTACAACGTCGTTCCATTCCCCTGACCGTGTACTTTGCTCTCACCGCTGCTCTACCGCGATTAATATGCAAGCCGCCCAGACACCCTTTCACCTTACCATATATTGTCGGCTGCCTTAGCTTTCATGTGACTTGACGTCTGATCAACAAACTATCCGGTACTCCCCATTAACCGCGACCATAAACTTACGGTCACCACAGCTGACCAATTGTAGAGCAGGTTTGACTTGAACTCCCGCTAGTGAGAGTAGGTGGTGATGACGTCGAAATCTTGAATTAACATTTTGTTTCTCTTTTGCTGATTTTGTAGTGGTCGGCTAATACATGCACTTTGGACAAATTTGACGTTGCGGTCATACTCTCGGCTTATTTATGCGCGGGCTTATATTCGGTAATATAATCCTGCACACCTGACAGCAGTCCTTGTGTCTTCGAATGCGCAGATTCCGGCTATCCATGTTCGAACCAGAAGACATGCGTAGATTCAATGCATGACAGTTCACTTCTCTTGGAAATGTGGCACAAAGGAGAAGAATCTTCCTTATATGATTACTTTTCTGGAGTAGAACATATAACCTGAGTCAGTAAATATCAGCAGAATGTTGCAGCGGCTACATGCATTCAGTAGAACAATGAACAGTGATTTACCACAGGTAAAAGAGCAAGTGCTTAACAAGTCCCGTAAGGTGGTTGGAGTAATATTTAAAATTTGTAGGACCACCGAATAATTAAATCATCATTTCAAGAGTCCACCGAGTTAAATGCACTACTGCATAACGATAGTCTGAAGTGGGAATGGGAGGTGCACAAGCAAAATATTATAGAGAGCTGTTATAGTTCAGTAAGTGCATGAGAAATAAAACAGGAGAAGAAAACGCTGACTTGTTTATTTCTTCATTTGAGATGTGGCATGTTAATCCGGTTTAGCTACATCCATGCTAATCACATGGACACTACTGCATGTATCCTCACGGCCACGTTGCGAAGATGGCCGTTAAGCACATGGTAGGTTTGCGTTGTTTCGTCCTCCAAGTGGAATCGAATATATCGGAGACAAAAATCAACTCATATAGTTGACAATCAACTGTCAGGAATAAATTTCGGCCATACACCGTCGCTGATGTGGTGGTGCAGACTAGGTATGCGGCCAATATAGCTTATCAGGCTTTTGTGAGAAAACCCGCGAGTGCGTGCCGCTTTCAGCAAATATGATTTGCTGGTGTTACTTAGTAGCAAGCATTGTGCACGCAAGATGGTTAACATGAATATACGTTGATTGGTCTGCCAAGGTCACATTCAGTGCGCTACGTTTGTTTGCGATCAATAGACGTGACAATACCTTTTACTGTGACCGTTAAATTTCAGTACCTCAAATGTAGTCCGAAAGACAAACGAGAAGCCTCTTTTTTGTGCTGGGCGTACTGCCTATCTTTTGAATGGCTTCCAAGAGCAAAGGCACCGACGAGGTGAAAGGATGGTATCACAGAACCTGCACTGCACCGGGTCGGTTGGATAGCAAGTTAGCCGTGGTGACCGGAGCCAGTACGGGAATCGGGGAGGCGACGGCTGCCGAACTGGCCCGACGGGGATGCAAGGTGATTATGGCGTGTCGTGACCTGAAACGGGCGCAAGCTGCGGTTGATCGGATACTGGATAAATATGGACCATCGAAACCAGACGGTGTCAAGTTGGACGTTGCGGACTCGTCCGTTATTCAATACTTGTCCGTTGTGCAACCTGAACAGGTAGGCTACATACTATCTACTCTGTGGTTCAACATGGTCCATATTGCGACAGTAGAGGTGTTGGTCAAAACACTCGTTATCGAATGCAGAAAGAAACCTTCGAGATCACTTTTTGCTTAAAATGTCCGGCTCAAAAACTGCCTGATGCTGAGGTGTTTAGTGGAATACAACAGAAAAGTTTGCTTAGCTGCAAACTCTTCGATTGGCAAAAGTTAGTTTCCATTTGTGAAAGCAGTCCAGTCTTTGTATCAAGTCGCTCCACGCGACGGTTGATAGTGGCATCATCGCAATCGAAAATTTAGTTATATTAGAATAAAACTACGTGTCGCTAATATGGTGGTTTTCAAAGAGTAAGAAAAGATAACCGAAGTGAAGGGAAAGGTGTCTTGATCATCTGTGCACCACTTGGTCATGTGCCTTGCGCGGCGAATAAAGTGCAACTCCACAGCTCATCCACGGAGTCCATAATCATGCTAAGCAGAACTACGAATGAGGAACGTTAGGTAGTTGATTCTGAAAACAGGAGTCATTCCGCCATAGATACGCCAATATTTTGGTCGAAATTCGTATAAGGCACTGTGGATAAACTATTTCCTCAAAATACCAGTGGCAATATTGAATTCCGAGTTTTTGAGCACCCACCGTATGTCTTGGATTGCGACATGAAATTTCAGTTGTGGCTTCGGTTGATTTTGAAGTCAGCCTCTGCCAATGCGGTCAGCGGGACCATCACCGAAACCCGCCAGTAGTGGCGGTACTTTACTGCTCCCGATAGATTTCTCCAAGCGTTGCTAATTGACCAGTTCGCTTGAAAATTACCGTCCGTAATCTAACTGCTTGTCCGAGTGCTAACCGTTGTAAACTTTGTGATAAACTGTTCTATCCATGTATTGCGATCAAATAGCACTGTGTATCTAGTGAAATGCCGTGCCAATTTCTGATGCCTTGTCTCTTCCCATTAAAAGCTTCGGTGGAAGTTTCACTGGTTATTGCCAGTTGGCTATTTTATCTTTCTGGAGATAAAATGTTAATATTGTGGTTACTTGATACCACAGAGACAAGCTTGCATGCCGCACACACAGGCAAATGCTCCAGAAGGTTATATTGTGATGTTAATTACAAGAAGTGACTTCTACCGTTGGTATTACTGCTGAGTTGCAGTAGAGAGAGTTACGTATAATTTTGATTGTGTAAAATTAAGTATGGCATTATCAAGTTACGGGTGGCATTGCCGACTACGAAGCGACTTGATAATGGCCTACTTGATTTTACACAATCCAAATCATTTGTGCCGCTCTTTACTTCAACTCAACTATAACACCAAACTGAGAGGTCACTCCTTGAAACTAGATAAAAGTAAAGCCGTCTGGAGTGGCGTTGCAATTTCTTTTCCATTCGCATATGTCAGCCATGGAATGCTCTTCCCGAATGGGTGTTTCTGTACCTAAGCCAGCTATAGTTAAAAGTTGGTTGGATGACGCACTTTGCTACTTACATTTCGTTCCTTGCGAATGCTCTTCATCCTACTGCCGAGAAATAATTTGGATTCATTATTTTCGTCTACTGAAGCCATGCATTACACATGATAAAGCCATACTGTTGACGGTAAATTTACTAACTGCATACTATTTCATTATTTATTGATAACCCACAAGACAATACTAAGGGGCATGTGAAGCAATGCATCTGAACCATATAAAATCAGTTTTCATTAATTGACTTCATCAGCAAAGGCGTTAAATCTGGGGTACTACAAACATGGACATCACGTCGAATAAAATTCTCGAAGGACATAATCGCTCATGCGATAGTGACCTTACTGAGCATGATATGTTTTATAAGTGGGATTTTCGAATAAGTTTTGAACATGAACCGTGTACAACAAGATGTCCCCGTATCTAGTTACTTCTCCATTTTGCTGAATAAACTACGAATTCTATCGCAATACAATCTGAGTTATGGATCATAACAACTACCTGGTTAAATTGTCTGAAGATGGCTTACCATCCCTCTTCGTTTGTTTTATATTCTACAAAGAAAGTGACGTTATCATACTTAATTTTCATATGTCCGTTGGAGTCGAAGTACTCGCGAAAGTATTTTACTCCAAATGTGAAAGGGCAAGAACAAAACGAACTTCCCATCACTTACGATGATTGTCGCAGAATACGATTCCACGTTGACATGGTACTACTGCCTAGCCATTTTGTCTAGTCTAAAGCAGAGTATACTGATGAACGATAACTGAGAACAATAGTGGTCCCTTTACCTTTTAATGGCCTCGGTCCAAGCCTTTGTCTCATGGAAGTTTTCGCACAATGATGTATTTGCGTCTTACATCATTGTTTATTTGGTTCTTAACCATTTCAGTTGAGAGCAATAATTTAAGCAGAAGTTAGGTACGCCAGACAAGTCACCTGTTAACTGCTAAACTCGTGTGCGTCCTCGCCACTAAAGCATAGGATAATCTAGCTGCCTGCGTATGATGGGCGGGTTTTTGTCTAGAAGCATTGGAGCCAACTTTGGGTCAACAATTTCATAATTCCATCCTTGATGTAGAGTTGAATTCCGTGGGACTGAGAAATTAAGTTAGAATCCGAAGCATATGTCGTGGGTAGTACCACTATGATAACTAAGGCTAAATATGCTGAGGACGCAATCGCAGTTTGTAAGCAGCCTCTGATGTCAAGCAGTGTGTGAGAGACTTTGTTCTGTCAATTGTTCTGAGCACGTTTACTGCATTAGATGGAAACTTCTCTACTGTTATTCCTCATGATGCAAGTGTTATAAGCTGGGAAAGAGTGAACTTGCTTTAAGATTAGCGTCTTGCTTTGTTCATATAGCCAACACGGGAATTAAATCAACGTCGCACAAGCGTACATTATCGAAATATTTGCGTGTTTGCGGCTGAGTTGACCGCCAATCATGCAGGCCGGATTAAAAATAAAATGCAGTCAATCAATTAATCCATAAAGGTACAGCATAAGTACAAGACGTGTGGGTTGGAGACGGTAAAATAACATACGTACCATTGTTGGTAGCTGAAGAAAGTGGCAAAATTCTTGGTATTTGAGGTCAAGTTAAAGGCCGCCATTGATCAGTTTACTAAAATATGTCATTAGCAGCTAGAACCAACTTTAATCGCAAGATATATACAATATGCCCGGTTCAAGGATCATGATTCACAGAACAATCAACTTCGCTCTATTTACCTAGCCCTGTCTCATGGAGGACAGTTGGGGACATTTTGCAGAAGATTTCTAGTATTACAGCTAACTTTTAGACTTGTGTCACGCGCAACATGTAGATCAACTATGAAATCTGAAAAAGGACTGAAATGCATTCTGTCACCTAATGATTATCGATATAATACTAGATTAATAATAAGCAATGAACAGAAGCATTTCGGCTGTTCTTTCGACCACCATTCGTCACATTTATACCAGTTCCATAACTGCCGCACATCCAAAAATCCCTCGACGGTCTTTGCCTTCTCGTGGAATTGTGAGCACTATGGGGCTAGATTCCATGAACCTGCACTCACACGTACGTTATTTAAGTGCAGGACAACGCCATCTCAGCTGATTGCCTAGTCACTCTAGATGCCTTGATCCGGTAGTCACAATCACGGACCGGGTAAGGTAAGCTCACGTTAGCTGGAATGAGCAATGCTGCACATTTCCGAAAGGATGAAACGGCTGTTCCGTGAATTGTCGAAATTGCAGTGGCTCTCTGAACGAGATGACTGTGAGAATTATCGTTCGAGACCTCGGGTTGATTCTTACCTCAGTGCCAGTGATTACGCCAAAACACCGGCAGGTTGCGAAATGACATATCAATAGATCCCTTTGCTCGGTGAAACTTAAGGAGTGTTTTCTGAAGCATGTGGTTTAGGAGTACGTTTAGCACCTTAATCTGTGCAGTAAATAAAATTTCAACATGTAAAACTGAATAAATATAAATAAACCCATTGTCCGTAAAACATATGGTTCAAATGTTGCAGCATTTGATGAAATCAATGCCAATTAAAACAGCGTTGTAAAAGGTGCAGAACACTTCTAGTGTACACCGACAACATATTGTCCTGTTAAGAACATCTGATTAGCATACCTTAGTATATCTTAACAAACAAAACTACCAAGGGTCCGATGGAATGTGCACTGCTGATGATTCCCGAAAGGATGAAACGCGCGTACGGTGTATTTCCGGGCGTTTGACGGCTGTCTGAGTGAGCCTAGATGTGAGAAATTTCTTCCTATAACATTCCCTACTACTCTTCTGCAAAACTAAAAAGTTGATATGAAAACTTTGAGGATAATGTTCACAAATGCTAATGTTTACAAATGTGTTTCATTATGTTAAATGGGATTTTCACCGGCTGATTTGCAGTTGCAGCCCACTGTGTTGTTCAGTTCTGCAAAAAGGAAGCGCTAGCTATAACAATGAAGAAAAAGAATGGTGACAAGTTAGTCCGTTTTATCTTACTGATTACCATGAAGTATTTGAAAATGAAATTTGGCAAAAATAATTGTCCATTCGGGCGAGTATTTTGTTAAGACACAGATATCTGTTGCATTCTCAAGAGGTGCAAAATACCTCTGTCCTCCATAAAGTTCATCGCTAATACCTGATTAATAGAAGGAAAAGACAGGATTCAGGAACGAAACAAGCTTTCGCTTAAAACATGAACGTTCAAAATGTTCTTCAATATTTGCTCTTGATTTCAGCTTGTTTTGGAATTGCTGGATTTGGCATCACTTCAGTCAGTTCGCCAGTTCGCAAGCCGTATGCTGTCGAAGTACAATAAGCTAGATTTTCTAATCAACAATGCCGGAGTGGCCATAAATGATTACACCAGTTCCGTTGATGGATTCGAGATGACCATGGCAACGAACCATCTGGGCCCATTCTTACTCACTGAGCAACTGCTTCCGATGTTGAAGCGCGCAGCCCCGTCAAGAATAATCAATGTGTCTTCACTAGCACACAGTTTTAGCAAACAGTGGAAGCCGCAAATTTTCATACCTGCGAAAGAATACTCCATCGTAAAGGCCTACAGTTGGTCAAAGCTTGCAAACGTAATGCATGCAAGGGAGTTGAGCCGTCGACTTGAAGGCACTGGTGTTATCGCAGTCAGCCTACATCCGGGATCAGTGAAAACTGAGTTGGCAAGAGACTGGCATGGATTCCTGGCAGTGAGTAAATCCAAATCCGTCAAAATTTTGTCAGGGATATATATGGCTCTTCAGGGTTCTGTCCTATTCAATATTATCAGTTATTGCACTTGCGGTATCCAATGAGCAAACAACACGAACGACAACTGTTTTTATAGTTGGAATATTACAGAAAATAGTGAAACTTTTTAGATAATAGTAATTCTCCATCATACTTGAAGTTGGTAATACCATTTCTCAACCGAAGATCGGTACACACGCGTCGATCAGTGTAACTGAATTTCTCGAATGGTAGTAGGGTCTAAACGACACGCTGTTTGTAAATGAAATTCCAGCGACGATTATTCCGTAGTGAATAGTTTTTTGAACCATTGAGCAATTTATTTCACGTCAAGTTACAAGATACACACGTTAACGAACAAGTACTGATCGCCTGAATCAGCACACCGAATACATAGGGTTTGTTGAAAAGAATGATGTAAGCTGACAAAAATTATGCCTAGTGGGTCCTTTTCAAGAATCCTTCATGCACTATTAAGCGCTACTAATCGCTAAATTTCTCTTTAGAGTGAATATGCACCATTTCCAAGGAATCAGATGTGTAAAACCTCCATTGCATCACGTTAGTTAAACACCTTCGACACTTACATTAACCATAGTAACCATTTGTGATCAACCTCGAAATGTTGCAAACGGCCATTTTAAATTGTTTTTTGCCAGATATCAAGTTCTTCCTAGTAAATCATAATGATTCAACGTAGCTGCTTCAGAGTATCGACCAGTAATTCTACATAAAAGGAGAAATCAGATCACCTAGCTCCAGCGCGGCTAATTAGTTCACGCCGCATCACTCCCACTTACTTTTATCTAGCTCGATGTAACAGAAATGGTAAGATGTTTCATCCATTGAAGAAGTGCCGGTTACAAATGCAGCTTACCCTGACTATTGAATCCACTTCCTGCTAACTGTTGAAGTCCTCTCAAATTAAATAACATTGTGCATAGTGCTTCAGCCGATTTATGGTTTTGGTGGGCGTAATCCAACCGAAAATGATTCTGACGAAGTCAGTAGTGATACCAAGGCCAAAAGTTTGATTCTTGACCGCAGGTTGAATGTTGGGTATTGCAGTACCCGCCGTGTATCTTGGATCGCAGTACGTAATCTCAATGGTGGCCTCGATTGAATTTGAAGTCAAATTCTGTCATTTGAAACAGAAAGACCGTATCCAAAGGGGAGGGTTTCGGTATTGCTGTTTTCAATCAATGCTCTTTCAGATCAGGATTTCTTTACCTGATGTGTCCAAACAAGGACGAAACGCATCGTAGATTTTAGTGAAGTGCAACGACAACACCAAAACCCATCAGACTGCCAGTTGTTTTGCATTACTGAAGCAAGCTGCGAACAACCCAACAGGTTGAATGCGTTTGAGTGTTGCTCCTGCAAACACTGCCACCTCACTACTGGTTTTGCCATCGGCTGATCTGAACTGTGAATGGAACTCGGGGCCAAACTTTGACCACACTTGGGCCAAGGCAGTCACAGTCAAGTCATCCTAATTAATGCTACCCATATGTTGGCGTTTACGCACGCCAAGCGGTTGTGTCATTGCGTGATAGATGATAAGCCGACGGAACACATGTTGACGGAAATCACCCCTACATTGAATGGTGCTAATATATTATAGGAGGTAACATTTCGTTTTTAATATTTGCTTCTTGCCGACTTGACTAGTATGTACTTTGTGTTGCAGTTATTAGGAAATGGGAAGCGAATTGCGATAAACGGAGGAGTTGGTATATGACAATCCCCATTAGATGTCGACTTGTAATCTCCACTGTTACATTATAAACTGAGGGGTCTCAGATGGTTCAACTTACCTGGTCAGCACATGTAAGTACGTGTAAGTGATAGCAGTTGGCGTGAATAGATCTTTGTTATCTTCCTCGATCCGTTCTCCGGTGCTGGTCAGTTTGGCCAGTTAAGGCAGCGCACCAAGTATACGACAGTTGTCTTATGTTCACGCAGCTTTTGGCTCGAAGGATTTCCAGCGCCTCAGCAACTAACCATTAGGAGTTGAGCGCAGCCCCTTACTTTGAGCTGCATATCGCCTATAAACTGTGGCTAGTGCTTGCATCGTTACGTGAAATCTCTTAGCAGAGCCCAGTTTTCAGACTAGTTTCTCCGCAGTTGTGACGCGTTTCTTTCGCTTCCTATGACACCAGTACGCGATTTTCTCTTGGTTGGACATATGTACAACTGAGCACGAAATAGTTTTTCCTTCTATCCAAGGGATGAGAGCTCCACAAATGCGTTATTGCGAAACCAAGTGTCCTAGTGATGGGAATGGTAAAGTCAGACTTCAAAGTCAAAGGAAGTCATACTTGAGATTGTGTAATGATCCAAAACACACGGTGTGTACTCCGAAACCCGATGGCTAAGCGTCAGGCCCTCTTCGATCACCTTTGTGTTATCCTTGTCTATTACCTTGGGGGTGTCTTCTGAGGTTCATTGTCTATAAGGAATGTATGCTCTCCCAATCCACCTTATACTAAGTCTTTGGAGCGGGCTTAAAACTTTGTGCAATCGACTTTTCGCTAGCCGCCTTGGAATACTCAGTAGCTAAGACTTTACTCGTTGACTCGTTCCAAGCAGCATTCCTAACCAGTTTGTCTGTGAAGGTAGATGTTGTGTGAAACACCGATGAGGTGACTGCAGCAGCATCCACATGTTTTCGATGACTTAAACTGTACTGGATCCCCTCATCTGAACATGTTAGATTACAACATATGGTTGTTTTCAGATTTCCTCCAATCCCGTGAACTAATAATCAAAGGAATGGTCGTTTACCAATAAGAGATTCTAATTCCTTAGCAAAAAATATTTATTCTCAATCTATTTAGAACTGTGGTTCTAAACGGTTTTAGCTTGTTAACCACAAGTCGGGTTCTGAATAAACAAGTACACCCCACAAATTTTCGGGCTAGAAGCTACTTAACTATTTACTATCGAATTGTTTACTTTAAATTAAGGAAAACAAATAATATTTTCATCCACCTTTTTCATTCAAATGAAGAAAACACCCATATTTGAACAACTGTTATGTAATTAAATGGCAATGTAGGATAATGAGACGATTGATATTACTTAGTTCTAACGATTTCTGGTATCCTTATTGCGGTTTCGGCCAAGGCACATCATAAGTCGTGCTCCAAGTTCATTCGCCTCCCTGCTTTGGTGTGTGATCCCTCCCTATACATGAACAGATGAAAATGGCTTCTCATTTGTTTCAACTATCCCTTCCAAATTTGTTCTGGTTGACAGGATTTCACCATCACTCTGTGTCCATACGTACTGGACACTGATTAACCTTTTTTTGCCCTTCGACCTTGTAAACATTCGCTCGTTACTTTATCTGGTAGGCCATCGCACTTACGCTGGACCTTACCGTAGTGCGATGGTTTATGTGCCTCAGTGATCCATTGAGCTATACTGTGTGGTGCTTTTGCACCTTCAGAGTCACTCATAACAGATTGGTCAATAGTTAGAGGCCAGACAAACTCAGGCTCCTGGTCCTCCAGTTTGGGGGTTGGAATGAGGGTGGCTCCTTATTCCTTAAAACGGATTCCTTGTAGCCCAGTGCCAAACCCGCTGCCTTGTGGACAGGTTTTTGAACCAAAGGCTTTGGTTGAAAACCCTAATCGTTCTCCTATCTAGGCCTGGGCAACCTGACAGTATCCTGCGCACGCAATGCTATGAATCCCACTTCAAACAAATTTCTAATGCTCTGGCCACCGCAGAGGATAATCAACGGTGCTCTATCTGCTGCATCGAGCAGGGTGGATAGGGGTTTGGATGCTACTGCTCAAGCCTTCCCGTCTTCTTAGTCCCTCTCTTAAGCTTTTTCACCCTTATCGTCCCGTTCCAGCTTTACTTTTATCCCCCCTGTTTTCAACCCCCAATTCTCGGCCCTCCGCCACCTTGCTTCAATAGTCGCTTGTCTTTTAGTCTCAACTCACATATGAACGCGGAGCGTCATTCCTGCCCTGTCAACAGGCCCATGTCCAACCAAGCGGCCAAGCCCAGTTCATCGGCTTCCATTTGGAGCCATCGATCCTCCTTCATATTGGCATGCCTCAATGTTCGCACACTGCATCAGATCGGTCAACAGGCAGCAATTGCCCGAACATTAGAGACCCTCACGATCGATATCTGCTGGTTATCGGAGACCCGCCTGCAAGACTCGAGCTCTGTGCTCACTCTGCGATTTCCTTCAGGTGACACTAGCAGCACTTTCTCATTGCGCCTATCCGGTGACGATGCAGCTTCGAGCACTGGCCAAACCGGTGTTGGTATTGCCCTGAGTCCCCGGGCTGAAGCTACTCTGGATGATGGGATTTCAATCAGTGGGTGGATGTGTGCAGTCCTATTGACGGGCTCATTCAAAACTTCGAAGTCCCCTGACTAACGGGTGTCTATTCGTTATCGCTGCCTATGCACCGACAAACTCTAGCGATGACTCGATAAAAGACGACTTCTATCATTAACTGAACGAGCTCCTTAGCCACAGAAGAAGCTCGCACACTGTAGTGCTGGCTGGGGATCTGAACGCTCAAGTTGGGAAGTTGTCCACTGATGAGCTGCAACTGGGCGGCCAAAATCTTACAGGCTTCCGTAATGTTAACGGTCAGCGATTGCTTCATTTGCGTGAGGATGCTCGCTTATTTCTCGGGAACACTAGTTTCCGACCCAGCACCCGCCGGAGGGTGACTTGGCGCCCACCAGCCTCGAACCAGCTATGGACGCACATCGATCACGTTGTGATAAGTTGCCGATGGAGAGGCTGCGTCCGGAACTGTCGCTCGATTTGGAGCACATGTGTAGGCGCCGACCATGCACTTGTATGCGCTGACCTGCGGATGCGCCCATGACGATGTTGTCACCGCATTGACACCAGAGAACTTGCGGAGCCAGCTGTTCTGAATACCTATCAAAGTATGCTGTTATGTGAGTTGGATAAACGCTTGCTGGATGCAACTGAAGCCCAGTGGTCTCATATTCACCAGAGCTTACTAGCAGCAGGAAAATCCTAAAGTGGTATGTCTAATCACCACCATGGACATTGGGTCTCTTCACATTCTCTGAATCTTATAGATGCTCCCTGGCATATTCCGGCTAAGAGCGAGCATAGTGAAATTCGCAAAGTGCTCCGGGCAAAGTTCCGTGCAAGCATGAAGAGAGACCGCGAATCCTGGTGGTCTCATCGTGCATCAGAGATGGAAATGGCCGCTGCCCTTTGTAACCATCGTAAGTTATTCCGTCTGATGCGGGAATCTGGTAGCAGTAGACCTGGTGTTAGTGAAGCAATTTATGACGAGAGTGAACAGCCTAACCACTATTTGTCAAAACGCTTGGAGCGGTGGGCTGAGCACTTTGAATGGTAATTTAATCGGCCGGAATTGTTAGATTTCTCGCCGGCCCCTGATCGCTCCGCTGCGTAAGCTGTCCCTTTGGATCCATCTTCTCACAAAGAAGGCGAACGTGAGATCGAACTGCTGAAGTTAAATAAAGTCGCGGGACCAGATGGTCTTCCTCCAGCCCCGTTCAAATTCGAGGACATGCTCTTGTGGATGATTTATACGAGATACTAGTGAAACTGTGGGAACAGGAAACTGTCCCAACCGACTGAAGCCGCTCCGTCATAGTCCCAATTTTCAAGAGAGGCTCACAATCGGAATGTGGCAGCCATAGAGGAATCAGTCTGATCTCCATCGCCTCCAGATTGCTTGTCTGTCATCCATCACAAACTGACAGGCACTCGTGAAAGCCATATTCGTGAAGAGAAAGCCGGGTTTCGTCGAGGTCTTGGCTGCATTGACCACATCTTCACTTTGCATCAGATGTTGGCGCACCGTCACATGTATTGGCGGCCCACTGTTGTCGTGTTCCTCGATATCAAAATTGCATTCGATTCTGTGGATAGACTTGCACTTTGGGACTGTCTTCTCAGGAAACGTGTACCTGAGAAATATGCAAATATTATCCGAACATTATATGCGCGTAGCTCGAGCAGAGTGAGGGCTAACGGCAAGCTCTCGTCGCCCTTTAATATCACCAGCGGTGTGAGAGAAGGATGCCCGCTGTCACCTTTCCTCTTCAACTTCGCTAGTGACGAAGTCATTGAAATCGCGTTCACAGGACACGAACTTGAAGGTGCGGATCTGCTCCCAGGAGAACGACTTCTTGACTTAGATTATGCTGATGCTATTGCGCTAATCTGTGAAAGCTCCCAGACGTGCCAAGCGGCACTGGACAGATTAGCACTAGCTGTCCGTCACTTCGGGCTTTGCTTCGCACCCTCGAAGTGCAAAAGGTTCCTCCAAGCTTGGTCTGGACAGCCTCCTACGCTGACCGTTGGTGGGGATCAGCTAGAAGTCCTTCAGAAATTCAACTACCTGGGAAGTTTTATCAGCACCCGTGGGATTGAAGATGAGATCACGAACCGTATAGCAAAAGCTCGGGGCGCTTTTGCTAACCTTCGCCACTTATGGCGGCGGCATGACATCACTCTTGCCCTGAAGGGTAGAGTGTATAATGCGGCGGTACGTTCGACCCTACTGTACGGTTGTGAAACCTGGCCCCGCAAAGCAACAGACACGAAGAGGCTAGTTACGTTCGACCATCGGTACCTTCGCAATTTAGCTCACATCTGGTGGGAACACCGCGTGAGCAAGGAGCGTGTTCGACGCCCTGTTTACGGCACAGGAAAAGGAAGCGAACCGCTCAGCACCGTCATTTCACGCACCAGGTTCCGATGGCTCGGCCACGTGTTACGCATGCCAGCCCCCCGACTCCCGCGACGTGTGTTGCTTGCGCGCCGGGGGTGTGGATGGAAGAAGAGGAGGCGTGGCCAAGCGATGACTTGGTCGAGAGGAATGAAGGCCCTCACTTCTGAGCTGGCCTCGGTTGGAGCGTCTCGGCTCCTTGGTTTGGGTCCGAAAGACGATGAACACGTTTGGTTGACACTTGCTGACATGGCAAGGAGCCGACCTCAGTCGCGTTCGTGCTGTGAGATTCTTTGTCCCACCCCATCCTTCTTAGCCTTCCCCTCCAACCACGATCTCATTATTTAGCCTTATATAATTTTGAATAGCAATTTTTTGATGCACAGTAGCCAGCTGGTTGCTTACCAGAACGATGCCCATCCGTTGGCGGTAGCTCAGCCGACTTTCACCAGTTGCTTTTTATCTATGTATTGCGGCACAGTAGCTGAGGTGTTCCCTACCTCTAGCTAACGTGTATGATGATGATGATGATGATGATGACAATGATGATGATGATGATAAGAATGATGATGATGATGATGATGACGATGATGACGATGATGATGATGATGATGATGATGATGATGATGATGATGATGATGATGATTATGATGATTATGATGATTACCTGCTAGGCTGCCTTATGCTCCAACCTTGATGTTCATGCAACTGTAATTCGAGCCGGCGATCGACTGCCTAACTCGAAAGAACAACGATCGACGTGCGAGCCAAGAGATGCGCCGTTTAGATGCGTTGCTATGTAGGCTTGTATTTGTATTTTAGGTAATAAAATTTAGTACGAAAATTGTCTAATTCACTGAACACTCATAATGATTTGTCACTGATGGCTAATCAGTAGTGAATGCGTATTCAGTTACATATTTTCTACGGAAGATTTTGTTAATCATTTTGTTTGGCGAAGGATTGTTGACAAAATCCTGCTATTTATATTTGCCTCTGTAACATGCCATTTCACCCAGCTTGGGATTGAGTAACCCGAGGTTGATAAACACTGATTTAAAAGCTTCTCCTTCATACCCAGTTTTAGAAGAGCAAGTGTCTCATAGATGTAGAGCCAATCGATTTTGCTAAGCTACAAAAACGGCGAAAAGCTGTCCATCTCCTGTCAACGCAGTGATCGTATTTCACGTTCTCACATGATTTCGTGAAAAAAAGTATAACTCACATTGAATTGGAACTCACAATTGTGGGGTATCAGTGGGTAATTGTTCTCGAAATCTAACAGTAAATAATTACACAACAAAATCGTTTCATTTGCTGCACTGATTTTGCTTCCACGATTTGCTATGGAAAACTGTTCCAAACACTGATCCAAAGACAGGAGATAGGGAACTCGCTTCAAATCTGGAACCACAAGCCAGTAATGGTGTCCGCGTGTGCCTTACAGTACTTGCAAGTGAAGCAGTGGCCTCAGCATGGAGACTAACTTAAACGCAGAATACTCTAAGTCAAGTTTAAGTCTTCTCGCACTCAACGTTGGGCTAGGGTGTACACTTCCAACATCTCGCCCCTCCCTCGTACAGTAAGCCCAGTAAATTGAGGATGAGCCTGTTGCTGACCTGTTGGACCTGTCCGATCCGCTGAGCCTTGACACCAGTCATAGGGCAATAGGCGGGTGAGTCTTTCTCTAGTACTGCCCTGATGGTGGAGAATAAGAGGCGAGTGACGACTTCTTCAGATTGATACAAAAACTGCCTGTCACCGCCCACAGCACGCACACTCCGTTTCTGTGTAGCCCATTCGCGTGGTCCACGGACTACAAATCTCATCGTGTGAGTACGCTAAGATCTTTCACAGAAGATATTATACGTAGCAGTGAGTCATTTAGGGTGCAGGTTCACCCGACACTACCCTTTCCGAGGCTCATGAATACGGACTTGGATGGGTTGATCTGGAGGCGGACTTATGAAGACCACAAGAAAAGGCGGTTGACGTCCCGCATATCAACCCTCACATCCTCAGGTGATCCACAAACAGGTCACGCGGCGAACAAGGAGGCCCAGGTAGGTCTTTGATAGTAAACAGAAACAACGTACGCCCTAGCACCATGCCTTCTGGTACGCCACTGGACGAAGGATACCAATCGGTCAGGTGGCCGTCGACTTGTACCCTTCGCTTTCGGTCAACGAGAAACTCGCGGCTCAACTGGTGTATTGAGACGACAACACCGCATGCTCACAGCTTCTGAAGGAGTACATAATTCACCTTATCGAACGCTTTGCTGAAATTGTTGTAGATTAAGTCGACAGACTTCCTCGTGGTGCCAGCTAGGTGGTTCGGGTTTTACCCGTTCCAGCTAATAGTTCGGCGGCAGTGTTCCAGGACGTGGGGGGTTTTCGCCTGGCAAGCGTTCTCCCTATAAAAAGCCACAAATGTCTGCTTAACAACACTGTGACGTGGCGGTCGTGGCTCGCCACAAATTAAACTCACTGCCCCGTAGATATCTGGATAATCCTTTCCAACCCACGGACACCAATCTTCCAATCGCACCTTGCAGACGATAGCAAACATTCAAGAATGGAGCGGCACAGTTAAAAGCGCAAATAACACAGCTACATAAACGCACACACAATTACATACTTACATTCCCCCTACACAAACAAGCACTGTTATGGCAAACATATCGGATTTTTGCAACTTCTTGATCACGCATTGTTTTGTCAAAATGATCATGCCTGTAAAGGTGTGCCTCGCCTTGCCGAGAATAAACGCTTTATTTATTTATTTATTTACTTGCAACCAGACTTGACAAGTCCCAAGCAGATAGGTGATGCATGAACGATCTGGTATGAAACATGCTGTGTGGACATAAGTCAGTCTTTTGACAAAATCAGCTGTGGCAAACCCTTCCTCATAGTCAACTTTGCAACAGTTGTTAAAATAAGTGTCAAACAAATTATCCTGTAGTTGTCTACTTTCCCATTTTAACCGACGCTCGGAATAGGCCCTACGACTGAGCAACTCCACTTATTCAGCGACGGAAGTTTGGACAGCGACTTCTTGAACAGATCAGTCACAGAAAGCAAGATGACGGCCGATTTTTACTTGCGAATCATAAAGTGGAGCCCGTCGGGCCCAGCAGGATTGGAGCTGTCGTGGTTGCCGTGTAGTTGACACAACTATCCTAAACCACAAGCCAGATTGTCGAGTTTTCTAAAGGTGCTCTTTGTCGAAATAGTTTCAGACCTTTGGTCAGTTGCAAGCACGGAAGCGGATTGTGTCACCATGGCGGACGCACATTCAGTGCTGGGGGTTAGGGCGGTTGTCCGCGCCCTCTATCGCTGATTGGTCGTCAGCCGGTTTCGGGCGCCACTTCACATGCGCAACGAAAATGTAAGGATCAGTCTTTGCGGTGCTTGCTAGCTGTTCTTCGAAATGCCAACGTTCGCCCTTCTTCTCTTTCTTGCAAAGGTTTCGCTACTTTTTATACACCTCGTAGTCGTTGACCGAGCTAGCCATGATAAATTTGTGCGGCAGCTTACGCCGCGGCCGAGCCAGTTTAACAAATTCCTTGTCAAAACAAGGTGACTTGACCTGTCCAAGTTTCCGATAATTGACACGCACAGACAGGTTATACAATGAGATACTCTATTCTTAAAATTTGATAAGCAGGCTTTAACAGACACGGATGGCAGCACAGACCAATTTGTTTGACTGGCGGCTCGATTCAGGTTATCGTATTCCGCTTTCCAGCAGTCTTAGTCTGCCTGCAGTGCGTGGGATATCTGCACCGGTAGATCCATGTTGGCAATAAGAAGTAACTGGTCGCTAGATATCAGAGGCGCCTTGTTACGAATGACAGATATGTTGTTCACAGTTTGGAAACATCAAGTGTTAGCAAGACGGGTTGAGTGCGGCTTTATGCTCGTCGGTTAGCATATGTGTTGTGCTGCCCCAGTTCCAAGTACCATTACAGAGAACTTTGCTTTGACCTCAAAATATCTAGCTGTTTGCTGAACCACAGGCCAGCGTATTCGATGACAGATAAAATTACCCAGGAGCAGAAAATGGAGGCGAATCATGTAGTCTCAAAGACGCGGTAGTTAATACAAATAACGGATCAGGGCACTGCGACATAATGCATCCTCGCATGAGGTGGGTTAGAAAGCACAACTGCTTACTTAGGCCATCTTCACTTCCGTGGGGGCTCACAATGCTCCCACATAGAGAAGAAAGGATGTAAAGCAAAACGCGACTGCCGGTATCCAATGGCCTATTACAACGTAACTGTGAGTAGCCACTAAACCCAACTCCATTGTGAGTACTTCATCGTTCAACCAAGCCTCTGCAAATCCCACTAATTCTGGTTGCTCGTAAGCAACGAAGCGGCGTAACTCAGCGCGCTTGTTCAGGAAACTGCAGACGTTGGTAAAGGATGCATGTTGGCAGGGATAAAAACTACCGGATGTGCCTGAAGTGTGAGCGGCCGATTTATCCCAATTCACGTTCTCGTTGTAAATACCCGGATTCTTGCAACGCGCAGGTTTCTTTCTCATTTATCGCTTCACCATTTTACTTTGATTATAGCACCGTTGAAGCGCTCTCGGTCAGCGGGATCCCCGCCAAGTAAGGAGGTGAAGGCCTCTCTGATGTGAGGAAATTTGTTATAACTGATACTCAAATCAGGTAGGAGCGTGGTGTGTAAAAGTGCTCCTAACTCGGCGCACACTTCCTATGCCACTTCGCACATAAGAGTGAAAGAAGTGTTAAGGCAGAAGATTGGAGCAACGGAGATAGCATAGCTGTCTAATTAACTGACGGGTGTTATAATTCTATCTAAAAATACCAGGTACTGAATCTATAAGAAAATAGATATGAAATCTAGACATGCAAACATCCTTATGCAAAATAAGGAATGAAATAAATAGGGTAATTCTCGAAAGTGCAAAACAGACTGATTACGTAGTCTGATCAATCTATACAACTTAAATGAATAGTGGAGGATTTTCAATTATTACTAGGTAATTCCTGAAGGTGGTTTGGGGTATTCTATAACTGAAGTACTAAAAAGATGGCGAAATAGATAGTAGGAAAAAATGCAAGTATGACCAGTAGCTCAAGTAAAGTAGTGCCACCATCCTTTGAACTGCCTCCTAGGGAGTTGCCTCCATGCGGGTTAGTCCCTCAAGAAGATTCCACCGCACTCCCACGCCGCATCTGTACAGGTGATGATGTAGCTTTAAAGTTAATAAACAATCATCATGTTGACAAATTTGTATTGACCACTCTCATGGGCAAGTTGGCAGTCGTCATGCCAGTGTTGCTAAAAAGAGAAGTAAGCAAGATTTTGGTCGTGCGACAGCTGAGGTGGCCGCAGTTATTAATGCCTTGATGACTGTAGTCCAAGCAATAAGCAGTAATACTTATGCACATAGAGAGCTGTTTAGGACTAGGTGGAATGAGGGGCTAGGTTCGATGAACCCAGATTGGACGTGAGCCAAATTAAGTGGGAAAGGCCTAAAAGGTTAAAAATTAACGCGGAACAAATAAAGTGCCCCTAGTTTTTGGTTTCATGGGCTCCGGCAGATCAGATAGAGAGGAATGTGTTGTGCCCATCGCGAATTGGCCTCTCTGTGCCGATCACTGGCTACATCCACAGAGTTTGGAAACGATAGTTGATATGTCACAGTGGACTGTAACGGTGTGTACCTGAGCTAAAATTGGAGTTGCATGTTTTTAGACTGAAACCGTCAGTTTGACTGAAATTTTATTTTACTATCAAATAAAGTTGATAAGCTGTCTAGTATAGCAATGGCTTATTGGTATGAATGCCGCCGCAAGTGCTTTGTAGTAGGATTCGAAAATTTCCCTAAACAGGTGGAACCTCGGGAAACTTTGAAGCACTTGACAACGCAAAGAGTCTGCACGTCACCAGAAGGATAATTTCAAATGAATCAACTGGTTATTTTGCGACGGTTTTTGATCATCCCTTCTCTTGCAACTATGGACTTTCTACAGACATGTTGTTAACATTAAAATTCCATGGAAGCTGTTACAAAAATTAGAGGCATTAGGGTAAAACGATTAGGCACGTTAAATGTGTAGTATTACTGATACACCTATGTGGATGCAATGTCAGCTTGACGTCGGTCAAGCACACAGGAAATAATGTCGCAGGGCTATTCTGGAGGAACCAGTAACAGCGGAAATGGGTCGGCATCTGGTGGTTTCAAGCAAAATACAATTTTTACATATTTGAATATTGTAATTTTGTTTCTCATCCGACCACCTAGTGAGTCATACAACTTTTAGTGAATTACATTGTATGTGCTAACCTTCGATTAACCATTCCTAGGCATTTTGCATGACAATTTCAAGACCGACGCTAATCACACCATGGCAAGGAGCACAGACAACGATGTACACCGTGTTATCCAGTAACTTGGTACCTGGCTGCTACTATTCCAACTGCGCAGTGAAGACGCCTTCTTCAACAGCGCTCAACAATGAAGACTGCAAATGGCTGTGGGAGAAATCATGCGAACTGGTGGGGGCTTCAAGTACCGAATAACAAGAGAACCTACCTGCATGGACCTGCAGATCACCTTGCCTGGCAATATCAGCATTACTGCTTTTTCTACATTGACTTTGATAACGGATGAATGCTAAAGAGTACTTTCTATCAGTTGCTGATGTTAATATTTATATATAATGATAATAGGTGTCCTAAAGAATTGGTTAACGAAAGGTTGCGGATGCCCAAACAAAAAGAATACTGCCACATAAATGTGGCGGTATCTGTGCCCTTAACTCCGTCTATCAATAAGTTTATAACATCATAACGCTGTGATATTGATAACGTTAAGAGAATGGAGGTGAACGCACACATCACTCGGTGGTTCACTAGATAGAATTTCTCAAGGCTGATGCGATGAACGCACAAATCTACTTGATTCACCTGAAGGTGCATATTCACATGTACACTCTCACGTCTGAAGTACTGGCAGACTGTTCCGTCCCGGAATATGCAAATGAATGGACAAATGTGACATAAAACACTTGTCATTTCAACTGGTCTCGAGCAGTAGTTAGAAAACTCTGTCCACAAAATAACGCGTGATGTACAGGTGTTAACAAGGTGTTCTGAGTAGCACATTTTCGAGTATTCTTGTCTGAAATTTCGACGGTTTACGACACCGTCCACGGTTTGTTTCGCATTCATGGCACCATCTGGTGGTAACGGGCTATCTCATATTGTGTACATGTGCCAGGGTATTGTCAAGACAATTGTTGAATAGGGATTGCGTAGGAATATTAATTGCATGCGCTGGAGGGGCGTGGCTGGGCTGTGGCAGTTGGATTGAAAAATTGGTTCATTGACATTTAAGTCGGCTGTACTGCGTGACCACCTTAATATGATGACCTCATAGTGATGTGTTTTGACTGAATTTCGTAAGATGGTGGCATGTAGGATTGCTTTATGTTAGGATCTGATACGCTATTATGGGACCACAATGTAGAGGCCGATAGCGTCCGTTACATATTTCTAGAATTCTCAACATGAGTGGAAAGGGAAGGCAGAACAATCCTGTGTCATTATTTGCAACCCGGCTTTGCACAATATTAAGCGCAATGAGGTGGTGTTTCTGTCAGGACTGCAACGTTTGGATAGTAGTTTTCCGCGTTCTGCCTGACGCACGCGCCATGCAATATCAGAAAGTGTAAAGCGTTAAACTCCTCGAGCTCTCCGCGAAGGTAGCCAAAATAATTATTTGCATTATTTGTTGCCTTTGTAGTATCACACAAACAACCAAGGATATCTTGATTGCACGAGCACCCTGATATCGCACACACGAGAAGTCCACTGTAGATTATGTAGCTCTAGCCGGTAGTTGCGGCTACTCTGATGGCACTTGCTCGGAATTTCGCACTTGATAACGTTGAACTGTAGCACGTTTTCTATGGACCATATTTACGCTTTATCCAAGTCATCCTGTGGGACTGTGTGAACGGCAACCTTAGCGGTAGCACGCCACAGCTTTCGATTATTGGCAAGTGATACGCAATTTAAAGATAGTACCATCGCAAACTTCTTTATGAAGACCAATGACAGCCGGGGCTCGAGTGTCGAGCCATGAGGCACGCCAACTGAACTACGATTGCTTTCGATAGGGGGCTGACAACACTGACATTCAGATGACTTTGAACTAGAGACTTGCCTATCCATCACGGAACAGGATTGCGGACTATATATTTCTGGAGTTTGTGCAAGAGAACTCCATGGTCCAGACCATCGAATGGTTTGAATAAATTCAGATGGACTGCATCCATTCCTACATCAGCATCCACTGATTCCGTATTGCATGCAACAGCGATGAACGGTTTGGTAGTACAAGAGTGGGTTCGGCGAAATCTGTGCTGTTACTTAAGGAGAATATCGTTACTATCCAGGTACTCCTTGAGCGCAATAAATACAATGGATTCCATGTTCTTGGAGAACACTTATATAAAAGTTTTTAGCAGTAATTCGCTGCTCCTGCACATCCTCCGCTGTTGTAGATTAGAGGGATGATTCTGTGTGCACGTGCATCTACTCAAGATATCGCTGAAAAAGATTATTGTTGATGGTTCAGCTAAACCTATAGCGGTAACTCAAATCGTTTTCGGACAAATATCGTCGACACACGGGGAGCTGTATTCGCGCAAGAAGACCAGTCTTTTCAGCACAGCTACCTTTGTAACAATATGCAGTTTATGACGGATGACATAATGCGCTTCGTAGGCAGGATGTAAGGTGGTTGTACACTTTGTAATGTACAGCCATATTTGTGTCCAAGTACACTGGCAATTTATTTTTGGCATTTGTTCTAACGCGCATGAAGAGTGCAGAGCAGGAATTCCGCACTGAACCAAACGAATTTTACTTATATATCTGGATAGCAGTTTTGGTTAGGGCAACATTTTATCACCAGGCATCGTTGGTTTTTGCTTAATTCTCCTGGAAGAGTGTGACACTGTGGTTATTTTGTGTTGTATAGACATCCCAGGCCTCTTCGCTCGGAGAGGCTGTGTGGGCGAGCCATTCCCAGTCTATCAATGTCATCCATTTTTCTTCATGAAAGACTTCATTTCTTTCAAATGGTGGAATTTTGTCTCTGATGTACTTGCCAGGTGACAGCTGCATCTGTTGGGAATTTCCCCGCAGACCACCTCAGTAGTCCATTCGGCTAGGGAAGACCAGATATTTGACCAACGAGTTCGGACAGCTCAACATAGTTGGTTACGACTTGAGGTTCCTCATTATGTTCTTAGGATACTTTTCGAACCACATGTAGTGGAGCCCTACTGTCGCATAATTATTGCATCTGAAATGAGTGCACGTTGTCAATACCTCGCTCATTAGTCCCTCGTTGGTCAAAATGTCGTACATGATGTCTGGTTTGTTTCTTCTCCCGAAACCCATTCTATAAGTTACATGATTTTACAGCGGTCAACTAGTAATTAGCTATTGCAGTCCCACCTTTAATTGCTCATCGGGTGGGGCCAAGTCTTCTACGGTATCCAGCGTGATGATCCACAGGAGAACGTGACTACCAGATCGTGTCAGTAGGCTATTCATAGCGGAGGTTAGGGCTTATGCCACTCCTAAAGTATACATTGTTGGGCGGTATACAATGAGTAGTCAGCATATATCACACTGTCTTATGTGCAGACAACATCATGGGGCATGCGCGGTTTGAACCATTGCATCGTTTACGCGGTCGAGGAGTTGGTTGGGACGGCAGTAAACTAATATACCGCCTACCTTTGTGGATCTGCCTTTGTTCAAGTGTGGTATACCAGGTAGAGCGATCTCGGAATTGGTAATATCTTTGTTCAGTCACGTCTTGTTTACCAGTATGGTGTCCCCACACATTGAGGTTTGGCGCGATCCACGCTCGGCCAATCTACTGACAGGGTCTTGCGGGTTTGTATTCAAATAACTAAGAGCAGCGGATGCCAGATTCGTACCTGAACACACAAACGCTTCTCGCGAATTCACGCCGACATGTATGTGGCTGAATGACAATCGTTTTTAGATGTAATAGTTGCTTACCCCGAGGCTGTTTCGGTCTGTTACATAGAGTACCCACTACCTAATCCACTAGAGAAGTGGTGTGCAGGATTATCCGTTCCTTCTTCTTCGGTCGGCTGGGGGTGTTACACTGTAGTCCATTTTTGGAAATGCAGACGGCTGGGTTGCGAAGACTTAATGCTGGTTTTGTTTTCCAACGGTGGCCTGGCTTCGAGTGCATTCAGACGAACATCTGATGGCAGTTTGTTGCGCCAAATGCTAACTTTCCAGCACCCTTGAAACTACTTCTTTGGATTAGAGCATTTCTTTCACCACGCTTGGACCAACTTATGTACAGTTGGATGATATTGGTAACATTAACGTTGCGTTGGCAATCAAGTAATAGAATGACAGATCTTTGCGCAGGTAGCGCCACACTTCCAAGTCATGGGCATGGGCCAACAACTCTTCGGTCGTTGGTTTTACTATACGCATATCTGGTATATCGGAGACTGTGACTTGTATCTGGACTCAAATTCAATGATGTCTTTGTTGTGTCGCCGGACGCGAAGCAGACCATTCTGGAGGAAGACTTTCTCCAATCAAATGAAACCATCGTCGGCCTGATTCGAGGAGAGCTTTTGACGAATTAAGGGTCTATTCACTCACTTGTAGAGAAAGCTCTACACGGGCGTGCTCAGACGTTGCCTTTTCACACAGTAGTCCCGCCTTACAATCGCTTGTCGACGGATACAGCCCCTAGGAACTTTGTGATTGGCTAGAACGGACAATTCCACTTCCGCGACAGCCGTATCCGCCGCATCGACCCAGAAGAACACCAATCCACCTGAAGTCCGAGGCCAAATGTTAGGTTCAGGAAACGGTGAATGCGGATGTAATAGTGGAGGCTCACAGCTCGTATAACTCTCCAGTCATTTTGTGATGCAGGCCAACATAAATTACCGCTTTTGCATGCACTTCAGAAGGCCGAACGAAATCTCGCTTAGTCCCTTTGTCCTGGCGCCATCAGTCGCAGACATCTTCGACAAACTACGGAAATTAGAGATATTTACGATAATGGATTTGAGATCTTGTAACAGACAGCTGGCGAGCAAACTGGAGAACGGAGAGAAGACCGCGTTTACAGTTGGAGAGAAACAGTATAAATTAAAAAGGCAACCGTTTGGATTGTTTGGTACCCCGTTCACTTTCCGACGCTTGACGCTTCGCCTGTTGTATGGTTTAAAGAGCTTGGTTGTGTATCGAGACGACATCCTGATATACAGTGAATCAAAAACAGAAAACCGCCGTCATTTGGAAGCAATGTTGCAATGGATCCAACAGTCGGGATTATGGATTAATGATCCGAAACTTCAAAGCAGGAAATCGTACAAGATACGACATTCTCACAAGGTGGATCAGGATGAACAGAAGTCGTTGCCAAAAAAATATCAACAATTCGAGGACCAAAGTTCGGGCGACGAAGCGCAGCCGTAGGGGATATATGCGCCGCGGCGGGTACAACGGTAAATACATAAGGAATGTGAACAGTTTGGCGTCCCATTGAACCAACTTATGAGTAGAAGGAATTAGGCGTTTTTGAGTTATTCGCAATCAGCATCAATGCAAATAAGTCAAGTACTAATACGGAAATGCATAGGTTGCCGCTTAGTCTTATTAGGGCTCGTCAGTTGTGTACATCCATCAGTCCACTTCTGAGGATCGAATACATGACTGCTAGTGGCCTGAACCAACTAGCTCGCAACATATGCCACTAAGCCATTGGTGACCTTAACTTACCATCAGGAATTATTAACTAACTGCGGTATAGCACTACCCAACCTCTGCCATGCAGGCACCGGCTATGCAAATGACATTGATTGGCCTTCTGGTGTCAGGACTTCCCGGTTACGGCAGCTATGAAACGACGTAGCCTTTATGAGTTCCGTAAGGGCTAAATCGCAGTGAGTTAACAGTTCATGATGGTCGACTACCGTCACCTACGTCTCATTAGCATAAGCTACCGGCTAGTTGGCGCAAACCACTAGCAGTCATGTGTTTGATCCCCAGAGGGTGATTGATGCATGCGCTCCACTGAGGAGTCCCGATAGGGCGAAACTGCATTCTGCTGCATTTTGATATGGTGGTTGGCATACCTGAATTATGTGCTGATTACGAAGAACTCAAAAACGCCAGAATTCTTTCCCTTATAAGTAATAAAACTTTGCTGCCGCCGCCCATGGATCAGGGTCATAAGCGGAGGCCTAGTTGACGCAAGCCCCCTAGCAGTCATGTTTTCAACCCTCAGAAGTGGACCGATGGATGTGCACCCCTGACGAGCCCCAATAAGACGGAGCGACAATCTGTGCTTTCCGCATTAGTTATTGAGTTTTTGTTCGTCGCAATCAGCCGACAATTCAGATATGTCGACCAGCTGTCCGGAAAAGCACCAGACGGCCGTTTCGCCCTATTGGGGCTTATCAGTAGTGCGCATCCTTCGGTCCTCTGCGGAGGATCGAATCCATGACTGCTAGTGAGTTATCTGCATTGCCGGTTGTTTGCGACGAGCACAAACATTTGTACCATCTGTATTTAGACGGGAAGAAATTCACTTAGAAACCAATAGCTCAACCAGTGTATGACGACATTTAGAAAGTAATGAGAGGGCAGTATCTTACATTGAGTATGATGGCCGTCTGGGAAAAGTTCACGGTGACCATAGACGCAAGTGACATCGGAATCGGTGCGGTACTGAAGGAAAATCTGAGGACGATTGAATGCGCTAGCAGAATTTTAACGCCAACCGGACGCGAGTATTCTACAGTGATGTAAATGGCAATTGTTTGGACCCCGGACAAGTGCCGGGCGTACTTACTGGGTCAGCGCTTTTGCATCGAAACAGATAATGAACTGCTGGAATGGACTAGATCCTCCATAGTTCACAGAGGAAAACTGGCTAGGGTAGTGCTGCGAGTACAAGAATATGAGTTCACGATAAAAAACATAACACCGAGGTACAACGGAACGACAGATTTTACAGCGCGCTTGATGAGTGACGACCGTGTACCGGATGTTGTCCGCGTCCGTGGTTTGGTGCTGGAGCAGAATTCAGGGAGGACATCAGCTGAGAAACGGGAGGATAAGCTCCAGAAACGACTGATAAAATAGGCATACCGAATCAAACAGTGATAACCAAAAACCAAGGCCAACGATTCGGACGGTTCTCGTGAAACCTGGAAAATCGGCAAGTCAAGGAAGCCGGAATTCTGATGCGTGACACAAGGGCTAAGCGGCACCCTGGTGTTGGTGATCTTGCCTGAGTAGAGGAAAAGTTAGTGGTCTCTTGTCACGAGATGCCTCATAGCGGATGCACCAGAACATATGGTTTGCATAAGTAACAAGTTTACTAGTTGGGTATGAAAAAGACTTCGATGCTTACTTGTTGTTCTGTCAGCAGAGCCGGTTCTTGAAGGGAAACAATCAAGGAATACCACCACATATCTCCGCAATTCTAGTTTCTGAGATTGGTGAGTTGTGGTCAATCGAAGTGATGGGGCTGGTTAACGCGACGGGGCAATCAGTACATAATCGTGATGACCGAGCACTTCACCCGCTGGACGGAAGCCGCGGAAATTTTGGATGAGTGTGCTAGCACGCGATGATCAGGCTCATGACAGCGGGCCACAGAATTCCGTAGGCCCTACTGATGGACCAAGGCCTATGCTTTGAAAGTGACGAGTTCCGGACATTTGGAGAAACTGGGGAACAAGAAGATACGAACCACACCCTACGATGCCCAGGCAAATGGATTGATAAAGAAATAATATAACGATTAAAGAATGGCTGTCAGCGACAGAGGGTGATCGAAAAGAATCTCTAACACTACTGTTGCTAGCCCACTATGCGTCGAAGCACGCACGAGGCAATCCCCATTGCCTCGGCCGCGTGCTACGAATTCCTGTGGATCTGGAGGTAGGAATGTGGCCAACCAGCCAGTTACCACCGAGCGAAACACGGGACAACAAGAAGATAACGAACCGAAACCTGAAGGCAGCCAAGGTGCGAATGATTGAGAAATCCGGAGTCAACATTGGATAACCTTCCGGAGACTTTACAGTCGGTTCGAAGGTAAAGTACAGAGATTACCAACACATGAACGCATGTGGTCTAGGCGAGAGAAAACTCCTCCCGAAGTGGTAGGGACCATATGACGTAAGCGCCCGAGGAGGCCTCTTATACACCATAACTTGTCAGATAGCTAGGCGGCGAGTTCCCCTAGCGAATTGATGAAGTTGTACGAGCGAGAAGAGGACACTACACCATACACGGGGCAGCCCCGTAGGTCGGAGAGTCTGCATGCAAGGTGGACGGTCGCGGAGTTTTAGAGAGGAGGACTGTGGTGTATTAATAATGAGTAGTATGGTGAAATGAGCGGGCACAATGAACTCAGCGGACGATGTGCGCATAGTTCTCAATGCAACCAGCCAAAGAAACGGATGGAGTTTGTGGCTTATACCACATCGGCACTGCCAGCTGGGTTGAAAGCGCATAGCGATGCTTAAAATCAACTGGCACCACGAACGAATTGCGCAAATGAGTCCGACTGGTCTATGTTCGAATTGGTATACCATGTATACTTTTGTTCTCTACTACACAATGCCTTCGATCAGCCTCGCCTACTCCGTAGCATCCTCCTAGATTTTGCTTTTTTTGGACATTCTGTAAAAGCGGCGTCATGGAATATGCGAACACCGCATTATGATTCATGAAGGCGGTTTGTTGACAAGAGGGCGGTCTTCAATTCGCCAACCGACTAACATATCAGCTGAATTAGCCTAAGCACTCCAAGTTGAACTAAGTCTGTGTGTTGGCCGATGCGAAACAAACTAGCCTGTATTGTCTGGATTCCCATTGCTAGACATATCGATTCCCGGTGTGTCAGATCCTCCAGCAGTTTTACTTTGATAGAGTTTGCCTTTGACTCAGACGCATTGAAGTATATTGTCTCAATCGAGCTCTGCTTCATTCTAGGGTTGTAAGTTTGTGGAAGAGAGTGGTTCCTTTCACTGACGACATCATTGGGAGGGGGGTCTTCGCAGAAGTGCATTGGTATTTGTGTCATTACTAACACACACTGGAGTAATTTCAGATATTCTCGCTAAATTGGCCCTTGGTCTGCATGCAGTGACGAAAGATGCATATGCTTTTAGCTTTCGGTATTTTTAAGCAAACCAATATGCATTTGAGTACCAGGTGACACAGACACACCGGCCCGAAAGGCCGATCCCCACAAAATTAGATTCGCCTGGATTGGCGGGCCTTCGTTGCCCACCTGTTTGCTAGTCCTGGTGTTTCGGTTTACTTGTTCTATGTTGTTAATTCTATAGTTGTTTTGGCTACTCATGAGTAATATTCTGCATACCTTTGAGCATACGTTTGGCAACAGAAATTGCGTTCTACTGCAGTTGGTTCCGGCTCGACAATTATACCAACCGTCGCACGCTGCACAGTCGCTGTTTGTCACATTTCTGTACCCGCACGACAATGCAACCTACGAGTGTGTACTTGAGAAAGTGGGCTGCTCATTAACATGAATGTCCGTTGGTTTCGGTAGTGATCGTATCTCGACGTAGGCCAGCTTCAAGCCGTCAATATTCACAGTATATTGATAACCATCTTTATCCAGCACGAAGTACTTCTTCTTCGGAGCAACCACCTTAAAGGCGCCAGCTTAAGACGATGTCTGGTTTACGGAGGGAATCGATCCGCACGAGCAGAAGGAGGCAGGTGTGAAAATCCGGGTGTACCTGTTGACCGCGAGGGTTAATTCGAGGTGGTGTTGGACGAATGGAGCTCTATTGTTAGCAGTGTGACGTAGGATTTTGGAGCAAGTTCTTCAGTCCCCCTTGAGTTTAGTACCATTTCTCCGGGAAATCCGAGAGTAATTCTAAAGAACAACTCAGCGTGACGACAACCAATATCTTCTTAAATGGTGTCACGAATACCAAAAAATATGATCGGCAGACGTTCTGATCCTTGTACATTCGACTGCAAAGCAGTAATTTGCACTTCAAGCGATGAAAACCTTCAACTGTGCCATTATTAGCTGGGTGATACGGGCTTGGTCGTAGGTGCCAACAACCGAACAAGCGGTTCAAGTCATGTAAGCAGGCCGAATGGAATTGGGGCCCTCTGTCTGTAGTGATGGTGGCCGGTGTGCCAAAGAAGGAAATCCAATTTTTAATTATTGTGCGCTTCACAATTTCCGCAAAAACATCTCTTAACGTTACAATAAGTATTCAATGCGTATATCGATCAACATACATAAATAAGTACACCAAGCAGTTGGATGGAGGCATGGATTCAAAGTTGTCAAGGTGTACCTGTTTGCAATGGGTGTCAGGAAGCGCAAATGTGCCGGGAACAGTAAGTAAATGAAAGTGTATCTTGTTAGTTTGGCAGGTGATACCGTGTGTAGACTGTTGTTGGATCACGGCGCGCATATTGCGCCAAATGAAGTGCTCAGTACTCAGCTTGACGACGGCTTGGATGCTCGGCTGTGAGATCCCATGCAGGTAGTAAAAGACGATTCGGTGGAACTGCGGAGGGACAAACGGCCGGTCCTTGTTAGTAGATATGTTTTAGTAACTTTTGGAGTCAGAGTTCGAAATCGACAACTGTGCTGGCTTGATAGATGAAATTCATCTCCATTGCACAAACTCAGGATCTCCTTCCTGATGAACTGCTAGGCCTTCTAAATTGATCGTCTGTCGTGAAAGCAGTTGAAGACAGATGCGCGATATGACCTCGGCGACAACGATATTAACGGCATCAAAGTAGAACATTTCGGTTGCAAACTGTGAGGTGCAATCCAAATGACGATTTTCTTTTGGGGAGGCACCGTCGAATAGAGCACGCAAAGCAAAAGCATGTGGTTTATGATCTGTGAGAATGGTGGACTCGTGACCTACAAGCAGGTGCTGTAAATGTTTGATGTCGACGTAGCTAGCCTAAATTTCTGGTCGAAAAGTGGTCTATCGCGTTTGTGCGCGCTGACGCTTACGACAGAAAGTGATGGGGACACTGATTGTCCACCTATTAACTGCTGGAGTACAGCCTCTACAGTGGTCTGCGATGTATCAGCCTTGAGGATAAGACTGATGTCAAGCTCAGTCTTAAAATGTATAAACACGGTAGCGATGGACAATGCATGCTGGATCGTGTCGAATGCATCAATAGCTTCCTTAGTTGGCTCGAATTTTCGTGATCTGGCTTTAAGCAAATGAGTCAATGGTTAGAATAGCCAAGAGCAACCTGGTACTAAACGGGTGTAGTAATTTACCTTGCCGAGAAAGCGACGGGGACTTTTGAGGGATTGTGGCTTCGGGGAATATATAATCTCTTGCGTTTTCTCGGGGAGTGGACTAATACCGTTGCAATCAATTCGGTGGCCCAAACATTCAACAGAAGTTCGGCCAGATACACAATTGTCAACTTCGACCGTAAGGCCGTGCTGAGTGGAGCGTGTGAAAATCGATCGAAGGTGTGATGGATGCTCATTATGATTAGAACTGACTACAAAAATATCCTTACTGTAGACGAAGTAGTCAAGTCCTGTAAGGACTTGGTCGATGAACATTTGGAAAGTCTGCGGTATTTCGTAAGCCTAATGGGCATGCGAACGAATTCATAAAGACCACATTGTACGGTTATGGTCTTCTTCAGAATATCGTCGAAGGCAACCGGACTTTGGTATTATGCACGCACTAAGTCGAATTTTGAGAAAATCGTCCTTCCATATGGGTTAGTGGAAAAATCACCAATATGGGGAGTCGGATATCTGCCGGGGACAGCAACATTGTTTGCTGCACGGTGATCTACACAAAGTCTCCAATCGCCACTAGACTTTTTAGGAACTATATGAAGCGGGGACGACCATGGGCTCTTAGAAAGACGTACAATACCGAGACGAAACATAGGTTCGAAATCTGCGTTGGCGGTAGCGAGCTTTTCTGGATGTGTTCATCGAGATCGGGTGGTTAGTGGCGGTCTATGCGTTACGATGTGCGTAATTTCATGCTTAGACTCTGGAAAGTCGTTAGACAATTGATAAACGGCAGAATTAGTTTGGTAAACACATTGTCGACGGGGTTAGCCACGCGAAGACCGATCGAACTGATCGAAGTGATTTTACCCGAAACGGACAAGGATGTCAAACTTTCACGCAGTTTACGGTTAAGCAGAATCACGTTGAGGCCGAAGTTAGGGCGAAAATCAACAAAAGGGGTGGGGCATTAGACATCAGCGATGTGAAAAAGAGGGGAAAACTTTTATAGAGACGAAGGTTGAGAGTGAGAATTTTCTGGCCAGACGTAGAACTTTTCGTATTGTTAACCGTCTGCAATACAAACCCGGTTGGAAGTAGATTGCGCTTTTTCTGCAGCACGAGGAATAACGCTAACTAAGAAGTACAATTTGATTCAAGAATAGAAGACGTAAAATATGCGACCATAAGGGTTGTAGATCAACACCGGAAAGTACCCACAGAAATCGAAATTCGTCGAAAGCCAAAATACGCTATAAAATTGTGGCTTTCAACTTATGTTAAAATGCATCGGTCGGAATCGCATCGAGCATATCTATACGATCAGTTGCTATGTGGATAAGAAGCTGGGCCGTAGCACGTGTAAACATTAATTGCGGCGAATTAGTGCGACGAATGCGGAAAGAGTTTCCAATTGTAAAAAAAACGCATGTGGATTAAATTAATCGAAGGCAGGCAAACAGGTACCAACAACATTTTCTGAAATGTCAGTGAGTGAAACGTCGTCCCACATTGCTGATGCACACAAAATGGAGATTTGAGCTTTTAAAAGTAAAACACGGGGTCACCAAATATGTGTTATGAAACTAACATGGCTCAACTACATAAGAGAACTCAGAACTCATAAGTGAACTCATAAGAGAACTCAACTACATAAGAGAACGCTCAGTCCTTTGGGTAAGAATGTTAGACCTGACTTTCCATAAACTAAGATCCTTCATATGCCGTTACTCAGTTGCACAATGATGGTCGGAGGATGAAACTTCAGTAAGTACGATTATTCGGTGAGTTAGATCCAATGCTCGATGTCCGAGGCAAGATGACTGACAATCGACAGCACCACACACGTAACCAAAACCAGAATGCTAATCGAAATTAGAACTAATGTTTATTGTTTATTGGACAGTTAATACAAACTGTATGATAAATAATGGAAACGGAAATACGAAGGGACAGCTGCAAAGGTATAATTGTACAAACGCTACAAAGCCACGTAGAGCTGCTGAGTTGGACAGGATTAATCTCATTTTGTTGATTGTCAGGCAGATGCAAAGCGTTGACGTGGCTCTTTTGGATGGATAATTTTGGATTTTTCAATAGAATCAGTACAGCTTTCGGTAGTAAGTAATGGTGTTCTCAGCCGGTGGTTCTGCTGAGATGGCACTGCACGTTATTTCAAAACCTGTCCCTTTGTCAACTTGGTGTACGGCGTTGATCAGGTGAGTGGTTATGACGCTTAAGCTGGTTCTATGTTGTTGGTTCTTAAAGTAATTCGGCAGATGCTACTATTATGTTACTATCATATTATTGTTATATTACTGTTATTCTTATTACTATTATTATCTTAAGATTATATAAATATTATTTCACCTAAGTACCAGATCGTACCCCCAACGTACCTGGACCCACAGGAACAGTTATACCACTAGATTATGCCGGAAGATTGAGGTTGTCTTTGGTTGGCTTGGTTGTTTGTGTGCTACTTCGAGTAACGCAGCACCTACAAGCATATGGTTGGAAAGGGGTGAACTAGCCCGCATGTGGTGGTGAGCCATAAAGAGACGAGTGCTATCTTTTATTGAAGGATGCTTATTCAAGGGAAGAGTTAAAAAATTCCGAGACGCATCAAGCCGGAAGTTTCTGCTGAGGGGGAAATACATTTACACTGTTTCACACATGCTTCAGAGGATGGTTACGGAGCCGTGGTGTACGCGAAGAACGTCGACAGAGAAAATCGATTCATGACCTCTACCCTTATAGGAAAGTCTGGAGTATCACTGAGGAACGCGCTTAACATTAAACATATAGAGCTAATAGTCGTCTTTTTTGTCATTGGACTAGCCATGTAAGTATCCGCTACTTCGGACTAACTCAGCGGTGGTGTTGCGAGTTCTAGGTTGTACAACCAGAACATATACCATGTTCGCAGCCAACCGGTTTTCAGAGATCCACCAACTTTCTGACCCGACACAGTAGAGGTAGGTTGAAACATCAGCTAACCCAGGTGATTGAGCTTCTCGTGCCACTTGAATGAAGAAATGGCTGGATTGACGCGGTTTCCTGTGGCTCGATTCATCTCGCTGGCCCAAGACACCTGTTTTTGTGAAAGAACTACCGCCATGTGATGGAAGAAAGTAGATGTTTATATCCACTTCACGGCATCGAATGAGCCAATCGAAGGGCGCTAGAAACTAGGCCAACTTAAATAAGTGGAAGCTGTAATTTGAAGTGTTCAACCAGATACAAGTGCATTAAGGAAACAAAAAGAAAGTCCACAAAATGAACTAAGCGTTCAGATAGCGTGAAAAATGGATAAGTCTATTATTGCGAGTTTAGATTCTGAAAAGTAAGTGGAACGTAGAACTAAGCCACAATGTTATACCACACAAACATTCCCATCCTGCCGCCTGCCTGGCATAATGCAATTCGTTTAAATCTTATGAACTATGACCCTTTCAATCCTGAATTAATTTACTCACGCTTTTTTCGTTATGTTTTAAGTCATAATGTAGATTTTGCTTATTAATAAATATAAAAAACGCTTTTCGTAACTATGTCCATGTTTATTTTTAAGGTGGTACTTGTAATTACCGACAGGAACGTAGGTCATCAACGTCGTCACGATGAAGACACATTACTGAGAATGATATTCTTGAAAGAAGCTCCTTCTGTTGTCGCAACACAAAAATATCATAAAAATAACATTTGGAAAGTGGTCTAGGTTGGATTGGTAGGTTGGAACACATTACATATCTTCCTCTTTCTGCAATCCCAGTACGCCATTAAGTGTCAAGTTTCTGTCCTCATGTATTTGCGCACATGATACCAGTTTTTCCTTCATCTCTTTGATTCCTTTTCTTATAACATTGTGCGCATGGAAGTACGACCACTTTTCCCACTGATCTGCTTCTCATAAAAAGAAGCCCCATTGCCAAGTTTCTTCGCAACTCCAAAAGTAAGATGTCATGACGCATGTCCCTATACATCATATATACATTGGCATATGTCATTTTCATTATTGCAAAACACAGTCTGTGCCAACATTTTTTGATTTGTCTCATATTTATTCACTCTCCCCATTACCATCTTAGATGCCACTGTGTCGGTCATTGTTCCAAATTGCTCTTTACGTCTCATAGTAATTGATTCACTTCCATGGTAATTGGACAAAAGTTCACAGACTTTTTGTCCTCCCACTTGCGAAACACAATTCTTTGATCTGTAGAAAGACTAGCATAATAATCACTCTTCATCTCCTTTTCCTCTTGAAGTTGAAGATGTTTCTTATGGGGACGGACAGTTTCACAGGCAAAATTGTTTCTCACCTTCAGACACTCAAATAGTTTTACAGATTTGATACAAGTGACCATGAACATAACATAACCACATCCTCTCCGTCTAGGTAAATATGTCTACAACACTATCTCCATACTAAACCTGTTTTTAGAATTATGTGTGTCCTATACTTTGCATTGGCACATATCAGACTCACAAACATAAACATTTATATCGGCTGGACACCATTACGATCCACAAATTAAATTTTTAATGAACTTACATAAAAAAATTTGAGTATATGTAACAGTAAACATGGAGATGTTAATGATTGCTAAATAACATACTTCCTGTTATTAGAATGAACGGTTCAACTCTTTAAATTTTGACACCCAGCCCATGGTTATGCCCAGTTAAAGCTCTAACTGTTACTATTTTGCTTGAGACCCGGTGGTGCTTTCGGCTACCACCCGGATCAGTATAACACAGGTTACTCATAAAGTGGTAAAATAAATATACTGAATCATGGAATGTCCAATACAAAAACGGATAAAATGTAATAGGAATGGCAAGCTTCCACCAAACCAAAAAGATTTTACCAACCACACACAATTCTCTGAAACCAATTTCCGATCACGCACGACTTCAAATACAAAACTTCATACACTGTGGATCAAAGTCTCAGAGTTCTGGAACTTACCTAATTGTTGACAGATGGCTATTGCACACAAACTCGTGAATACCGAGAAGAATAATGCTTACATTTAAGCAAGATTACATTTCAAACTGAGTGGTACTTATAAGCACGGCCAGGAAACAACAGGTTAAATGGAAAATAGGCCTGTTATTCATTCTCACTTACACTCGGAGATATGTCAGCGTAATTATTAGGCGATGCTTCTGCAGTTTGCAAGACAATGGATGAGAATTTTAACTTAGATGAAATTCTTAACCGTTTTAACCGAGCCCGTGCATCAGTACGTTTTACGTACGAAAGAGAAGCCGAAATTCAGCTGCCTTATCTCGATGTTCTGTTAACTAGACGGCTAGATGGCTCCATCCAGCGGCAGATCTACAGGAAGACTACATGGGTTGGTCAATATACGAATTTTCACAGCTTTGTCCCCCTAAGATACAAGCGCAACTTGATTCGTTGTCTTACATCGAGAGCACGTCGAATATGCTCTGAAGACACTTTAGACGCGGAGTGGACGTTCATACAGAATGTGTTCCGCGAAAATGGTTACCCCGACAGATTTATTTTAAGAAACCTTGAAGAAAAGCCAAAGCCGGTACCATTGTTAACAGTGGCAAAGAAGGAACTCTTCATACGCCTGCCTTTCAAAGGGGACGCGGCTACAGAACGTTTAACTCGAAGTCTTTCTGGTGCGATTAAATCAACTTTCGCCGCAGCTACGCCTAAATGTATGTTTACAATGGAACCACTCGTTCGTTCGCGAACCAAGGATAAGTTGCCGATGCTGACCGCCTCAATGGTTATCTATCAGTTTGAATGCGCTTATGGCGCATCGTATATCGGTCGAACGGCGCGGCACCTGCCCAAGCGCATGAACGAACACTGTCCGCGTTGGCTACATCGAGGTGGCACTGGAGCCATTAGTATCTCTATCCTGGCTCATATTGTCGACAGCGGACATCAAGTGGATCTAGAGCGTAACTTTAGAGTAGTATACAGAGTTCCTCCGCACCGGTCAAAGGGTCAACGTCTCCGTACACTCGCAACGGCAGAATCGATTTGTATTCGATCATTCCGACCATCGTTATGCTCGCAACAGAAGTTAATTAAGGCTGTTCAGCTTCCCTGGCCCGCAAAAGCGGATGATAATGAGGTGGCGCGAGGTCAAGAAACCCGTAACTTTTAATTAATCCGTTTTCGATTTTACCCTACGTTAATTGCATCAACTATGTCGATCTCACTTTTTTAACCCTATATATGATTGTATCGGTCTGAAGATGAATCATCGAAAGCAGTTGCTCACCAAGTGGTCTCTTTGTTCTCAGTTTGCAAGATGCTGGATAGTGGCGCACGTACGGCGTTCATTCGGCTTTATGGACAGCAGAGGACAATTTTGATCGAGAGCCGTGCTGTGGCATCACAGCTGGAATTCCCAGGGGTTATGGTTGACTACTATGAACCATTGTTATTCAAACTAAGGCGGGAAATGGAGAAACGTTATAGATGTGCATTTGTCTGCCTTCATTTAAATTCCTAGTTAACTTTGCCATGCCATATATACCTACCCATTCGTACTCGTCTTTTCGCGATCTGTTTCATGGCGTAGTGCTCCTTAATACATGTAGAAATAACGTGTTAGAATTTCGTTTGGACCGAGACAAGCTGATTCTGTGGTGGGAGCAAAATACATGAAGAACGTCACTAAGTGAACGAAACTGCGTATGGGTACTAAATAGACGATACGACAATCATCGCGTATATATCTTTGAACGTCTAATCCAAATGACGCAATAAATAATTTGAGTGCCACTTAGTGCATAGCTTGATATTAATGAAATACTTTAGACAACAATTTGCCCAGCTTCAACAAATGTTCAGTCGGCGACTACTAAGACCTGATCCCAGTCATCCGGATGATTTCGGGGATATAACGTCAGGTCAGACAACCTTAAATGCTCACAGGTAGCTGCAGACGGCACAGTCAAGTATCATGAACAGAATTACATGGGAAATTGAGACAATTGCAGCAGTTTTTGATGAATTGGGGGGGGGGATGGAATAAAGTCTTACCTACCTACGTTGTAGACACACAAAAATGGCATTAAGGAAGACGTTAATTAAAGCTTGGCAACAGTCCTAGAAGGCGGACTAACGCACTGCAAGATGTCTGTGGTATGTATGGGGCAGTATGGGAAGGAAACAGGACGCGACAGGCTTGTTTGAGATAATTACTAACAAAGGAAGATGCCAAAAGAATGCGCGACCAATTTGCACACGGAAATCGGGAAGTAACCAAGGAAGGGCTGACGCTGGAATTTGGGGATCGTAGATTCATGAGACAACGACTCTACTGACAATTAGTAAGTAAACGGTCTAGTTCCAGCACTCTGTTCTCCAGCAGTTCGGAAAATTAATGGTGGCTAATATTTCCGATTACAAATGCATAACCTGATTTAGCACGTTAATTCGCTCTTGGTTGTACTGCGTTACAGTAAATGCTGTGATCCAGCTTACCGGTTAAACGGTGGCTGTGGTTTCCTTTGGTCACAGGCAGCGGCTTACGGGCTCGTTGGACGCCGTCGCGTGCTCCCGCGGATTGCGAATCAATTAGTGCCTTCCTACTGAGGGAAAGTAGGAATGAACGTCCCCTGTTCCACTGGTGTGTACTCAGTAGCCGCACGCAATCAGTGCAGAATCTCAGAGTGTAAGAAGTTCGAGGCTGGCCATCTGGTTAAGCAATAAAAACCACAAAGCCAAGGTTCCCGGATAAAGGGTCAGTGACCAACCACTTTTAACGGAGGGTGGGTGAACAAACTCGATTACTACTCGCTTCTCTGTGGACTAACATCGACCACTAAGAAGGCGTTTGATCCACGTGGATGTCGACTGTGTTTTCACTCAGCGACGAGTCGAATGTTTCAGGAAATCCATCCTGGTCCCTATACTGCTATACTCGTACTGTTCCGGCGCCATACGCAGTTTGTTGTCACTCAAAAGTCAGGTTATCGGCTCTCGACGGTTCCCGATATACGCTAATCGCCTCACTGCTTTGCGCGTAAGGGCTTTAAGAAATATAGCGCTGACTCGCGTTACATAGAATAACACCCCTCCCCTACCTGGGTGAATGAAAAGCTCTATGTGCGTACAACACACTTGGACATGAATTAACCTAATCCTCGGATCGTTTGGAGAACCCATGCACGCCGAACTTATCGGGAGACATAAGTGAAGAAGCCACGGACCAGGCTGGTATACGAATTGTGTTTACTGCGTTCGCAGAAGCAGCGCAACTTGTTTGGATTCGAATTTATAACTAACCCTGTGAAATTCAACAAGAAATCTTCATACGATTGTGCAGACACGAGGCAACCAAACACTGTTTTTTGGTGCAATAGTGCATGTTCCCACGGGTTACAGCCCGGACTCAGCTAAATATGAGTTCTACCGTGAACTCTTCAACCTACCTCATTATAATCATCGCAGCTAGATCTTAGGTTTCATCGGGGACCTGAGCGCAACTATTGGTAGGCTCCAATGTTTGGAACAAAATGAAGATAGGTTGCATTGCTATGATATTCGCATGATGGATTAAGAAGGAAAAACAAAGGCATCAGCAATACGTCTGCACGCAGTACCGACACCATGCAACCGACACCGTACAATCACCACCGGTTTCACGTGGGACATGGATGCTACAAGAGTAGCCCGCTTCCTACACAGCCTCGAACCCGCGTCTTCAGCTTACGAGACAAACTCCTTCCCTTTAGACTAGGGGATTGAGTGAGTCAACCGCCACAGATCTATGCTGCTCACGATCTTGGCCACATAATGACCACATCGTCATCGATTGCAGATGACGAGGCTTTTTTAAGGGACAGCCGATCAAGTTAAAGTGCTTAGTTAACTTCTGATCACGCTCTTGTGTGTGCTAGAATCGTCCAGCATTTTGTTTGCACCTAGGATCATTGTCGGACCCAGCTGGAAATAGGCAATTTATTGTTTCAAATTAGCTGGGCGCCTTTCAGAATCCGTCACCTATTCTGAACAGCTCTCTACTCACAGATGTTGAGGCGCATTGGACACATATCTGGAATGCACGTACACAAATCTGCTACTGTCATCTGTATGTACACTAGGCATCTCATTAACCAACAGATTTCCGCTCAGTGTTCAACTTATGGAAGATCATCGTACAATTACTGTAACTCAACGCTGAGCTCTAAACACCGAGCTTTAACAGCCCATCATGGAAGATCGCGCAGCCTGGTGGTAGTGACAGCAGTGACCGTGGATTTTGCAACACACCGACTGTGTTAAGTGACGCATCCAGAGATACAAAATTTCTTTCAGCATTCGCGCGGAAGCATCCGAGGTACCGGTTACCCGACTATTGTTTCTACCCTACTGCTTTTATCATCGTGACCGAGTTACAGGTTCCGACCCTCCCCCACTCAGAAGGAAGTGTAAGCAGGTCAGATGCAGGTGACTTTCCTGCTAGGAAGAGTGCGATTTACGATCACATTTTAATCCGACTACAGTATCCACGCACGTTGATGAAATTTCTAATGTGGGACTCTTCACTTGCCCAAGTAGCCATGAGTTGCAGACAAACAGCAAATGCTTAACGTGCTTTCGGTTACTGGTACAATGATGGAAAGACCGGCCTGTCAGTTCTCAAATGTACAGACGGAACTGAAGAGCAAAGCGCTTCGCCAAAGCGCACGCACCATACTTGCCACGTTGAATTCAACTGGTACCATAATCCTATGGTTTGTGCCGATGCTGGTGGCAACGTTAACCGAAACCTGTACTCCCCGCAGTGTTCTTTCAAACACTAGGTTTGTGCGGTGGGGTCGTTATCAACCGCATTCGATCTGGAGTTTGCGCTACAACACCGGCTTCCATCTACCTTACAGATTTGGTTAGTACCACTGAAGAAACCGAGATTACGAATCTAACCGGTGTGATGCAGAAGGGAACGAAATACCTTCAGTTGGGTTCCTGCGTTCCTTACCCCTGGAGGCTAGTGTGAGGTACACCCCCCCCCCCGGCACGGATTAGCAGCTGGCTCCAGGACCTTTGGGGTTCCTAAACTCCACAGTCCATAGCCCTTATGTATCACAAGTCACGGTAGGGGGAAAGCGATGTTCCGTGGCCAAAAGGAAAGAACACCTGCTGTTATGAGGAATAGACAACGCGGACAGGCGTATAACTGACCACAAACAGTTGACCAGATTTGGGTGAATGAGACAGCCAGTTTCGCGAGATAGGACAGAGGCGAACGGTTGAGAAATATACACAGGCAATTTGGGGGGGGGGGGGGGGTTAGGAACAAGAGACGTAGGGAACTGAATTAGCAGTAACACTGTGGACGTGTAGTCTATCGAAAAGAGATTGTACAAAAAGGACCGCATGCTCAACATTCCATGGAAATAAAGAGCAGCATGATGGAAACGTGTCAGCAGGGAGTGAAATGGAATTAGGCTGCTAGTGTGCTGAAAGTAAATGTGAAAATCTGGCACAGCTGGTTTCGTATGTGGGGGTCTACCGAAGCTAGGGGACAGCATGGAGGGGTTCGCCGCAGAGCGTTGGCAGAAAGTCATGTCGACACTCCGGTTGAGTGGGTGTTTGCGAAGCCAACAGTAACCCTTGAAGCTCTTCGATTACGGTTTAAAGCGGAGTTTAAAGTAGAGATATGCACCAGCACTGTCGCCAGGTACTTAGATGGCAGGTTAATGACCATGTATATGTTGCACCGGAGGTGCAATCTTCAATAATGCCGCGAATCAGCATTGGTGCTGAAGTATTGGAAACCACCTCCCGCTTCTGCTACCTTGGGAGTGTGATGTCGACTGATCAGCAGCTACACGTTGAGTTGCGTAATCGCGTGTCGAAGGCGGCAGCGGCATTCGGGAAGCTTGAGTACCGAGTGTGGAACAACCATCAGCTTAGCATTGGCACGAAGCTGATGGTGTACAAATCCATGGTACTGTCCGTTCTTCTATACGGCAGTGAAACGTGGACGATGTACCGTAGGGATGTGCGATATCTCGAGCGGTCCCATCAACAGTGTCTGCGACGAATTTTGCGGATCGGCTGGGGCGCCAGAGTTGCAGACACGGAAGTGTTGCGCCAAAGTGGGATGTATGCAGTAGACGGCATACTTTTACTGCGACACCTGAGATGGCTCGGTCATGTGAGCCGTATGGATTCTACGCGAATACCGAAACAACTTTTATACGGTCAGCTGAGTATAGGGAAGCGACATGCTGGGAAACCAAAGTTACGTTACCAGGACATGATTAAAGTGAGCCTCACACGTTCTAATCTTGATTGCAGATCATGGGAATCGAAGGCGGTTGATCGTGGTGCATGGCTCGATCTAATCACGAAGGCAGTTGCCGAAGTGCGGGAGGAAGCCCTCATGCATGCAGAGAAGAAGCGGCAAGAACGGAAGCGGCAAGCACCAATGAATTGTACTTCATCGACATCGAGCGCATTGTGCTGTAGAACATGCGGTCGCGAGTGCCTTAGTCAGGCAGGCCTAGTGAGCCATGAGAGAGGTCACTCGGGACCACTGCCGAAGCGACGACGGGTCCCGCAGTGAACGTAGGCAGCACCGGCGCAGCGTTTGTAGGCACGCTGAATTCGATTTACTAACCGCATGCTTGCATGCTAAGTCTCTTTATTTCAGGTGATGGGTTTTCGGTTCTCTCCTTATGCCTTTCTTTCTCATATAAATGTCTAGTGGGCCATGAGCTGTGCCATTTGGGGCCACTACAGAAGCGACGACGGGTCCTGCAGAGAATTACGGCGAGCCGGCACAGCGTTTGTAGGCACGCTGAATTCGATTTACTAACCGCGTGCTTGCATGCTAAGTCTCTTTATTTCAGGTGGTTGGTTTACACTTTTTACCTTAATGCTTTTCTTTCTCATATAAATATCTCCCTGTACTCTAATCCATTAACTTGCACACCTCGCTTCAGCCAATTGTATTCGATTTCCGTAGCATATTTGTGTTCGTGGCATTCCGTGAACCATACTTCCTGACCTCGCGCACTTAACTAAGATCTGTTTGTAAACAACTTATTACATATGCTATTTATTTAAGGTTTATATCACCGTTTCCTTATGCATTAATCGAGTATTTCCCTTTTTCTTTCTCTCTCATGTATTTGGCTGTTGTTTGATATCCCCGGTGTGGCTGCGCTTGATGTGCATGTTGACAAGGTGCCTACCTGTCTATTACCCACTACCTCGTCCATACTGGCTCCAGGAGACAGTTGGTCGTTGCTGGAGGGGACAGGGTGCACGGTTCTTGTGGCCGTGTTAGGCTCGCAGAGTGGTTCCATGCAGTCAGTGTGGAGCGGACTGCGGTCCAGCCACCGCCTTGTGTGCGCTTGATTCCCAAATACAGCGTGCTTGTTTTTGCCTGTGAAGGAGTGTGGGCCGGCTCCGTTGATGAAACGTGGTTCCCATCCGCATGCCTCCCGGTCTTATTCCTTCGGGTTTACACTGGATATGGGGTATGTGGTTGGAGCTGTGGGTGGTGCAGCGCAAGCCATCCATGGTCCCTCTGTAGGCGCAGGCGTCCTGTGGCTTGCCACAGTGACAGGGAAATCCGAAACCGGATGCCGCCAACCATATGTTGCACACTAGTCCGGAGTCTCTGAACACGTTAGAGTACAAGAGGCGACGGAAATCATTCGTGCTGCAGCTGATGAATTTGGAGGCAGAAGGAAGACAAACAATGTGGATAGATGAAACCAATTTCAACCTTTTCTGCGGTAACACCATGGGCCGCTCACTTCGTGGTACTCAGGAGCAATGTACCATGGCGAATAGTATGGGTCAGAATGAACGCCTAGTCGGCGTCATGACGAAGAATTACTTGATACATTTCTACCGTTTAAGTGGCAGTTATAACAAGAAACAATGTGCTAAGTGTCTGCGTCAATTGCATACTACTAACGGTACCGCATTCCTCGAAAGTTATCTTTTGATTTGCCCAATGCATCAAGCCACACGGACCTGGGGCAAGTTTTCGTGAAGGAACCTTACCGATCAGGGAAACTTCTGCGGCTGGCCCCATAATCTCCACCGCTTAACCACATCGAGGGTATCTGGAGTATTATAAAGTCCTTTGTGAAGCAATAAATGAGAGAGCGCTATGCTGAAAGGCTCAGTGGTGACCCTACAGGTGCTCTAATCAAAGGCGAATGGCGGACATGTTTTCTGGAGAAGGTGATGTCTGAAGCACCAGCATGCGCGACAGAAACACTGCGACCCGACGGTTCAGCACGTTGTAAAGATTTACGGTCGTGTTATTCATCTAGCAGACTAATAGAATATCGCTTTGTCACTAAAATACTTTCTTGTAAATAGAAGTGTTACTAACTCATCGTCGTGAGTGGTCATAGTGCACTATACACTCTGGTTGAAATATGCAGTACTCGTGAGAGTTGCTCGAAAGTAGTGCGCAATGTCGTGTAGCATAGATGTTTGCGTTACTGCACAGTTAAACAACCCAGCGAGAGCATGAGAACTCGTGGCGCATGGGAATACGTTTTTAAAGTTATCAATGACCGGACATCACTTATCCGAGTTGTTTGTGTTTGAAGAGCAGACGGGTAATATATTTGGATTCGGATAGATCAGCGAAGAACCCGGGAAAATGTGAACATGACCGCGGTGAACAGCGTGAATTGGCCAGTCGTTTAACGAGTCATAGCGGTACGGCCGACTGGATGCTGCTGAAAATGACGATCGACGTGAGGCACAGAGCCAATGTGGACAGCCAAAAGAAAGATGTTTACGATCGCGATGGAATACGTTTCACGTAAGGTAGGCGAACACATCGCGCCCACTACCGAGGGGTGCTGCTCCTACAGGACATGTCCTGAGTGCTCCCTTCCATGCTTTTACGGAGTTTCACTCGAGTACGTGAATAGAGCGAACAAAACCTGGGCTGCTTTTCGTCTAAGTCGGTTGAATTTATCAAAGGTCCATGGTTCGGCAGAATCTGGAGTATTTGGAGCGCTGGTTGCGATCGACGGAAAGGTGGCCAACGCACAGTCTACATCTGAGGTCTCAAATTGTTGACATTAAAATTGGTCACAGAGGCGGGTTCCCCAATCTTAGGTTAACGTCCCAAGGACAACGAACACACCTGGTTGGGAACCTTATGGAATTGGCACCGCATCATAACCATGGCGAATGTATGGCTACAACACCCCTCTAAAAGTCCTCTCTTGCCACTTACTTGTGCTTTACTTATGTGTGTGTTGTGGCACGCAACCAATGACATTTCGAGCAGGTGCCATGTATATATATATATATATATATATATATATATATATGGCTGGCGGCATCCGTTTTCGGATTTGCGTGTCACTGTGGCCAGCCACAGAACGCCTGCGCCTACAGAGGAAACATGGGTGGCTTGCGCTGCACCACCCACAGCTCCAACCACACACCCCATATCCAGTGTAAACCCGAAGGAACCCGAAAACCGGAAGGTATGTGGATGGGAACCACGTTTCATCATCGGAGCCGGCCCACACTCCTTCACAGACAAACACAATCATGCGCACACAAGACGGTGGCTGGACCATAGTCGGCTCCACACTGAGTGTACGGAACCACTCTTCTAGCTTAGCACGGCCACAAGAACCGTGTACCCCGTCCCCCCAGCAACGACCAACTATCTCCAAGAGCCAGTATGAAGAAGGTAGGGGGTACTAGACAGGTATGCACCTCGTCAATATGCGCAACAAGCTCAGCCACACTGGGGAGATGAAGCAAGAAACAAACACTTGAAAGGACAAGATGAAATAAAATAAATTGCACAATGCATACAGATATGCGGTATACAATTTCACTAAATGGGCGTATATAATAAATTGCTTACGAACGAATACTCTATAAGTTAGTGAGGTCACAAGATATATTAAAAGAAAATGCCAGACGCGAAAATGTCGAAATTAACTACCATTAGCTTCAGCGACTGGTGAAAGTTGATAAAAGATGGTACAGGTAGACTTTAATATGAGAAAAAATTTATTAGGACGAAATTGCAAACCCACCACCTGAAATAAATGGACTTAGCATGTATGCACGAGGTTAGTAAATCGAATGCAACGTACCTACAAATGCTGCGCCGGTTCTGCCTACAGGACCCGTCGTAAATTCGGTGGCGGTGCCTAGTGGTCTCGCTCATGGCTCACTAGGCCTGCCTGACTCAAGCATTCGCGACCGCATCTGCTACTGCAACATGCGCTCGAGGTCGATGGAGTACAACCTAACGGTGCTTTCCGCTTCTTCTCTGTGTGCGTGAGGTCTTTCTCCCGCACTTCGGCCACTGCCTTCGTGATTAGATCGCGCCATGCACGCCAATAAACCGCCTTCGATTCCCATGACCTGCAATCAAGACTAGAACGTGAGAGGCTCACTTAAATCATGTCCTGGTAACGTAAATTTGATTTCCCTACATGCCGCTACCCAATGCTCAGCTGAACATATAATAGTTGTTTCGGTACCCGCGTCGAATCCATACGGCTCACATGACCGATCCACCTCAGGTGTCTCAGTAAAAGTATGCAGTCCACTGCATACATTCCAATTCGACACAACACTTCGGTGTCAGCAACACTGTCGCATAAACCGATGTGCAAAATCCGTCGCAATCATTGTTGATGGAACCGCTCGAGATATCGCACATCCCGCCGGTACATCGTCCACGTCTCACTGACGTATAGAATAACGGACAGCACCACGGATTTGCACACATCAGCTTTGTGCCAATGATAAGCTGATGGTTCTTTCACACTTAATACTCACGCTTCCTAAATGCCACCGCTGCCTTCGACACGCGAACATGCACTTCATTGTGCAGCTGCTGATCAGTCGACATCACACTCCCAAGGTAGCAGAAGCGGGAGGTGGTTCCCAATACTTCAGCACCAATGCTGATTCGCGGCATTATTGAGGAGTGCACCTCCGGTGAAGGCTGAAAGAGCTAGACAGTTTTGCTTGTGTTGATGGTGAGCCCGAAGTTGACCGTTGTCGAAGCCAGAGCACTAGTCATATGTTGCGACTCATCCGCGCTGTGTGAAAACAACGCACAGTCGTCAGCGAACAGCAACACACGGATAGTTGTCTCACAGACTAGAGTTCTCGCACCGAAACGACGGATGTTTAGCAACCCACCATCAATACGGTGCTCCACACGGACACCGTAAGCACAAGCGGCATCAAAAGCACAAGACAGCATTACATGAAGATATATATTAAACATGGCAGGAGCTTAGACAAGTCTTGCTTCACACCAGTGACAACTGCAAACTCATCCGAGGTCTCTCTACTCAGCTGCACTCTCGCCCGCATACCACTGTGCAGGCATTCAATTAAACTTACAAACTTACGCGGGCAACCAAACTTACCCAACACCAGCCACAACTCCTCGCGGTTCACAGTACCAAATGCCTCGGTGAAATTAACAGAAAGCAAGTACAATGGCTGGTGTCGTTCTCTGCATTTATTCTGCAACTGACGAGCCGCAAACATCATATCTATAGTGCTGCGACCCAAATGGAATCCACACTGCCCTTCCACCACGTTAGGTTCCATGATCTGAATGACAAGGCGGTTGAGCAGGATTCGGGCAATCACCTTGCACACACAACGCAGCAAGTTGATGCCATGATAATTCGTGCAATATTGCTTGCTCCCTTTGCCCTTGTACAGTGGTAGCACAAGAGCATCCTTCAGTTCAGGAGGCACCTCCTCCTCAATCATACGCGTTGCACCAAGTGGAGCCCGATGGTCTCCACGGAAGCAGCTGTCAGCTGGTCGCAGATGTGGTGCCACAGGTCACCCACTGTGGCTATGCAGTCCATATCACACAGGCATGCAGCAATCGACTTCGCCAGATCATTATATTTCTCCACAGTACTCAGGACGGGAATGGTAAATTTACGCCCATTCACTGTGGGAGTGCAATACATAGATTTACGAAAATATATGTACAGTTTGGTCCAAACCAATTTGTGATCGGTGCCAAACTCAGCTTCACGCAGCACACGTGTCATGCGCACTTCACGCATATCCCGCTGACGTACGATGACATAGGCGAGCAGGTGAGCGTGATCACTCCGTGGGTGCGTCCAAGTGGCTATATCACTCGCACTCAGTGCAAACCGAGTGTTCGTGATCGTCAGGCCGTGAGTGGCACACAGTTAAAGCAGCCTAGCGACGTTGGCATTCGCTGCACCAATGCCATGCGGACCGATAACATCTGTCCCCACCGATGCATCACGCCTGACGCGCGCGTTGAAATCACCCAGCAGAAATAGTCGGTCGCTCCTCGGCACAGACCGTATCACGGAGATAGCTCAGGGTAGAATTGATCACGCGTGTCATCAGGAGAGCACATGGTCCGACCGTAGGTGCTTATAATGGTGACAAACTCGCCTCTTCCGAGTCGTAGGCGAACAGTCATCAGTCGCGCTCTGATGACTGTTGGTTCACCCACGAGCTGGTCGTGGAGACGATCGGATATTGCCAATCCGACCCCATCTTCACGTGGTGCTGAGGCGGCATTGCCCATTCAGTTAAATGTGTAGCCAGCACCTGCTTCATGCAACTGACCTTGCTCAGCGAGCCGGGTTTCACTGAACGCCGCAATATTGATGTTGTAGCGCGCCAGTTCCATCGCGATCAATGCAGTGCAGCGCTTGGGACGTTCGTTGGATTTTCGGTCCAGTAGTGTGCGCACGTACCAGCAACCGATACTGAGTGCTTTGCGTGCAGGCCTACGATTGCATTGGTGGGCAACCGCACGCGAGGTGGTCGTTGTGCTTCGGAGGTTTGCTTGAGGGACTCCGCCCGGAGCCTTTGGCTCAATAGCCTGACCGACAAGGCAGTGGGGAGCAGATCCAGCTCGGGAATATTATTGCAGAGACAGATTGGGATCTGCTTGACTGCGGTCACACTCAACTTTTGAGGTACTGGAATGATTCATATATGTTTTGCGACCGTAGTAGGATTCAACGGTGACCACGGCCAAACCCAGGTGGGTTTTGGCGGGTTTGCACCAATTTGACCAGGGGCTGCCTGGTTTGAGGCGGGCAGTAGCAAACTATTGAACACCTGGAGGTGCCATCCCACCGTCAGAGACTACGTATGGCGCTCGAACTCTACTCCAATCGAGCTCTGAGCTTATATCCCGTAGACCTGTGGTCTCTCATGGCTAGGTTTTACGGGAAGAGGACCATCGACCACTTCCTAACCTCCGAAGAGGATGGACTAAGATACTGGCAGGGCGCCTACACCTGACAGGAGAATAACCGGGGTCCTCAGCCAAAGCCTTCGATGAAATGAACACCCGAAAGGCAGCGCGTCTAGCACTTGGTCAGTTCACTGACCGATGCGGATTTGTGTCCTGGATCTTAGCAGGGAGTAGGGTGTACCCCAACTCCCACCTAGCAATCGGCATGAGGAAGCGTCCAGGACATGAACCAATGACATGATATATATAAATATATATATATATATATCTTTCGGCTATTATCTAGGCCGAGAAGATAGTGATCGCAAACTTTTCCATGTATTCCGTAAGGCATCCAGAGCTATTGATTTCTTTCCAGCATTCAAGTGCATGCATCCGAGTTACCTGTTACCCGACTATTGTTTTCACCGTATTGCTTGTTTCTCCGAGTCTCTGTCATCCTGAAAGATTTACAGGGGTCCGGTTTCCCCCCATCCAGAGTGGAGTGGAAACAGTGTAGTCGCTGGTGACTTGTCCGATAGGAAGAGTGCGATGGGCAATCGCATTTTAATCAATCTACAGAATCCACCTCTCGGAATAGGCAATCGGAGAGTATCATGTACCCCCTCGATCATATCGCCAATACTAACTGTTCTTGCTTTTTACTCTTCTTTCCCCACTCTACTCACCCATCGACTGAGCAAGATACCGCCGCTCACCTCGCAGCTTCTACCATCCATATTTATAGCTCTTCCATCAAACCTAGATTTTCACTTCACATTGATTTTTTGCACATCCGCACTCTAGGTCAGAAAGACTAGCAAGCAGCGTTGCCTCTCACAATTCACTCAATTGGAATTGATGTGTGCTGTGTTTCCGAAATACGCATATGAGTTAACAGCGTCGTAACAAAACTTCGACACCCTGATTCTGATGGTGATGGCTATTAGTGAATTGATCACCACTGTTTGTTCGGCGTACATGGACTCCGAATCGGTCGTCCAACATTTGTGCGTGCTCAGAAAGACTAGTTTAGCCTGCGTGCTACCGGGGGTTGGACGGCTGTATGGTGTCGGTACTGCGTGCAGACGTATTGCTGATGCCTTTGTTTTTCCTTCTTAATCCACCATGCGAATATCATAGCAATGCAACCTATCTTCATTTTGTTCCAAACATTGGAGTCTACCAATAGTTGCGCTCCGGTCCCCGATGAAACCTAAGATCTAGTTGCGATGATTCGAATGAGGTAGGTTGAAGAGTTCACGGTTTAACTCATATTTAGCTGAGTCCGGGCTGTAACCCGTGGGAACATGCACTATTGCACCAAAAAACAGTGTGTGCTTGCCTCGTGTCTGCACAATCGTATGGAGACTTCTTGTTGAATTTCACAGGATTAGTTATCAATTCGAATCCAAACAAGTTGCGCTGCTTCTGCGAGCGCAGTAAACACAATTCGTATACCAGCCTGGTCCGTGGCTTCTTCACTTATGTCTCCCGATAAGTTCGGCGTGCATGGGTTCTCCAAACGATCCGAGGATTAGGTTAATTCATGACCAAGTGTGTTGTACGCACATAGAGCTTTTCATTTACCCAGGTAGGGGAAGGGGGTTATTCTATGTAACCCGAGTCAGCGCCATATTTCTTAAAGTCCTTACCCGCAAAGCAGTGAGGCGATTAGCGTATATCGGGAACCGTCGAGAGCCGACAACTCGACTTTTGAGTGGCAACGAACTGCGTATGGCGCCGGAACAGTACAAGTATAGCAGTATAGGGACCAGGATGGATTTCCTGAAACCTCCGACTCGTCGCTGAGTGAAAACACAGTCGACATCCACGTGAATCAACACTTTCTTAGTGGTCGATGTTAGTCCACAGAGAAGCGAGTAGTAATCGAGTTTGTTCATCCACCCTTCGTTAAGTACTTCATTCCGGTTAAAAAGTGGGCGGTCACTGACCCTTTATCCGGGAATCTTGGCCTTGTGATGTTTATTGCATAATCAGATTGCCAGCCTCGGAATGCTTACGCTCTGAGATGCTGCACTGATTGTGTGCATCTACCTATTAAACACACTAGTGGAACAAGCAAGGTTCATTCATACTTTCCCTCAGTAGGAAGGCACTAATTGATTCGCAATCTGCGGAAGCACGCGACGGCGACCAACGAGCCCGTAAGCCGCTCCATGTGTAGACATCGCGCTCTCCACTTCCTCTAGCATCACTACGTCTCTACTCATAACACATCATGGTTCACCGCAGCATTTGTATACGCCTAACTCTCTTTTCACTATAACCTTGGAACTTCATGGTCTACACCCTACCAACCTACAGGACTGTTAAGCATTCCCTTCATTGTTTCAACTAAACAAAATTCATTGTAGCTTTGACATCTTGCTTTGAGGCGCATTGCGGGCGATCCGTGAAACAAGCACTAAGACAACGTGTATGGCAGCGGCATTACCATCTTATTGTCCCCGTTAATAAGTAGCCCATCGCAATTGCAGGACGCCAGGAAGGTTTATGCGCTGCTATCATCGCACCAGTGAAAGTGTCTATGTCTGCCGGTGCACACGCGATTTAGCGGTGTGACCAAAGTAACCGGTGGTCTCCGCGTTTCCATGCACCAATCGTATTGTGCCTATTGCCCCGTGCAAACTATGTGTCCACAGCACGCGATAGGTCCTACGGACAAGCGCCTGGGTTTTAGCTTAGTAACACGGATTGTCGGCCTTGTCAGAATGCGAGTAGCCAGTGACCCTATTCGATAACTGGCTCTGTTATAATGGTGCTGTGAATCGCACTCAAATTCCTTATCATACACTGACCCCATTTTATCTTAGCCTACCGTGGGTGACCTCAGATGTTTACCAGTCACTACCTCCATCCCCTTTCATGTAATCGGTCACCGCTCATGTGACAAGTCGCACAGGAGCAAACTCCGGGCTGTAATGCTTCCACTACACACCCGAGCCCCACACAACAGTACACGTTGCTATGTCTACTACGCATTCGACATGCTATTGGCTAACATGGCTTGCCTAAGGAAACAGCCGCATGACGGTGCGCGGATGTCACAATCGCCTGGGTCAACTTAGTTCATTGGAAGCAGCAACCTGTTAACAAAACAGAGGAAATTGAAATCTGATTATCATAACTTGTTACCTGCGTGGTCTAACCTGAGTCGGAAATAGTATAGTGTAGACACTAGACATTTCAATTTTGGAGGCTTAATCACCTTTATAACATCGTCCTCCTAACTTGCTATTCAATACTAGGCATCCGTTGCACATGGCTCTGATAGTAACCACGGTCCTGCATGTACATGAGTCCATACATATTTAAGAAAGCTTGGAATTCATCATAAAATAGGGGAAACTTTGTTTAATGTTAGTCAATGGCTGTCAAAAGCTCACATGACAATGCATTCCTTTTGCACTTTCTCTACCATTGCACCTATCGCGCATTATTCACATTTCGTCAGTTTTATTTTCTTTGACAGACAAATTACAAAATTCTGCATTTTACGAATTGAACCTCTGAAACTATGCTTCGTCCTACTGCTGGAAATAGCTGAAGTTTCTGTCACTTGTCACATACAAACCTACATCTTCAAATTGTACCCTACTCTAGCAGCGAACGAAGACCAGATTCGCCTAATAATGTCGTTCAAAACTAACCGAATAAACCCGGCATATTTAAAATCACGGCATATGTAATATTTATCACATTTAGTATCAAAGAATGCAGATAAAAATGTAATTAATTGCAAAATAGCTTTATAAAATTCTCACATGAGCTTGACAGCGCACTTTTCTTGTAATTCAAAGAAGGACTGTACTAACGTTTCGATAATCAATATTGTTATTAAAAATTTCCTATTTGGTTATGCGTCAGCTCAATGCCTTTGTGTAACAAGGTACATGGTGTAGATTCCTGATACGGTTGTTGCAACTGCTGCAAGCGCAGCGCAGAACACATGTGAAATTGAGACACATGAGAAAAAAAGACATGTAGCCGAAAAGTATAAACGCCTATGGTTCTTTTGGAAGTATATACGTAAGTAAATATTTTTACGCAATGCCACTTCTTATCAATTGGTTGTTTTGTACACCGTTCCCGCGGATATGCTCAGCTGATGGAGATTCATTCTTTTCTGTGGCTAAAGGCGATGCAAGCCTTTGTTATTTATGGTTAACTGACACTTTGGAGTCCCACATGTTTCAACCTCACACTTAGTAATGACCACCAAAACTGTACAACATATTCGATATGAGATCGCTTGTGGGCATTTAAAATCACTGTAAGGATGGACGGTCCTAGATTCCAGATTACCTACCGCAAGGAAGTCACGTTAGATGTAGAGTTTTAAAGCGAAATCGGACAGCATTGAAAAACCGAGGTTGTCCTGTACCAACACAACATTGTTAGGATAGTTTACCTCAAGTTTCTTGAAGGACGTGTGTCGATGGTGAATGTGAAACGACGCGCCACCTGTCCAATTTAACCAGACCTCTCTACAGGCAACTTCACGCAGAGTGCTAATAATTTAGTTTGTTACAAAAAGCAAAATAACGTGTTGTGCATTCAAGTTCACGCGCACATCAATTCATTCTTTCCCTGAGGGATTAATTGCAGATCCACAGCAGATCCACACATTTCAAGTCGTGTCTTGTGAACGCGATTTCCATGACTTCGTCACTAGCGAAGTTGAAGAGGAAAGGTGACAGCGGGCATCCTTGTCTCACACCGCTGGAGATATTTAAGGGCGACGACAACTTGCCGTAAGCCCTCACTCTGCCCGAGCTACACGCATATAATGCTTCGGATAATATTTACATATTTCTCAGGTACACGTTTCCTGAGTAGACAGTCCCAAACTGCAAGTCTATCCACTGAATCGAATACACCTTTGATATCGAGGAACACGATAACAGTGGGCCGCAAAAACACGTGACGGTGCTCCGACAACTGATGCAAAGTGAAGATATGGTCAATGCACCTACGACCTTGACGAAATCCGGCTTTCTCTTCACGAATATGGCTTTCACGTGTGCCTGTCAGCCTGTGAAGGATGACAGACAAGCAATTTGGAGGCGATGGAGATCAGACTGACTCCTCTATGGCTGCCACATTCCGATTGTGAGCCTCTCTTGAAAATTGGGACTATGACGGAGCGGCTCCAATCGGTTAGGACAGTTTCCTGCTCCCACAGTTTGACTAGTAACTCTTATAAATCATCCACAAGAGCAGGTCCCACGAATCTGAAGAGGGCTGGAGGAAGGTCATCAGGTCCCGCGGCTTTGTTTAACTTCAACAGTTCGATCTCACGTTCAACTTCTGAGCGGGAGGGTGGATCCAAATGGACAGCCCACGGAGCAGGGCGATCAGTGGCCGGCGAGAAATCTAACCATTCGGACCGATTAAATTGCTTTCAAAGTGCTCAGCCCACCGCTCCAAGCGTTTTGACAAATTGTGGATAGGCTATCCACTCTCGTCATAAATTGTTTCACTAACACCAGGTCTACTGCTGCCAGATTCCCATATCAGCCGGAATAACTTACGATGGTTACAAAGGGCAGCGGCCACTTCCATTTCTGTTGCACGATGAGACCACCAGGATTCACAGTCTCTCTTCATGGTAGAACGGAATTTTGCCCTGAGCTCTTTGCGAATTTCACTATGTTCGCTCTTAGCCGGAATATGTCAGGGAGCATCTATAGGTTCCAGAGACTGTGAAGAGACCCAATGTTCATGTTGGCGATTAGACATGCCACTTTAGGATTTTCCTGCTGCTAGTAAGCTCTGGTGAACATGAGATCAGTGAGCTTCAGTTGCATCCAGTAAGCGTTTATCCAAGTCGCATGACAGCGTACTTTAATAGGTATTCAGAACAGCTGGCTTCGCAAGTTCGCTGGTGTCAATGCGGTGACAACATCGTCATGGGTGCATCCGCAGGTCAGCACACACAAGTGCATGGTCGGTGTTCACACCTGTGCTCCAAATCGAGCGACAGTTCCGGACGCAGCCTCTCCATCGGAAACTTATCGCCACGTGATCGATGTGCGTCCACAGCTGGTTCGAGGCTGGTGGGCGCCAAGTCACCCTCCGGCGCGTGCTGTGTCGGAACCTAGTGCTCACAAGAAATAAGCGAGCATCCTCACATAAATGAAGCAACCGCTCACCGTTAACATTACGGAAGCCTGTAAGATGTTGCTCGCCCAGATGCAGCTCATTAGTGGACAACTTCCCAACTTGAGCCTTCAGATCCCCAGCCAGCACTACAGTGTCCGAGCTTCTTCTGTGGCTAAGGAGCTTGATCAGTTTTGGCTATAGAAGTCGTCTTTTACCGAGTCATCGCTAGAGTTTGTCGGTGCGTAGGCAGCGATAATGAATAGACACCCGTTAGTCACTCAACTTCGAAGCTTTGTACGAGCCCGTCAATGGGACTGCACATATCCGGCTACTGATTGAAATCCAGTCATCCAGAGTAGCTTCAGCCCTGGGACTCGGGGCAATACGAATACCGGTTTGGCCGGTGCTCGAAGCTACATCGTCACCGGATAGGCGCAATGAGAAAGTGCTGCTAGTGTCACCTGAAGGGGATCGCAGAGTGAGCACAGAGCACGAGTCTTGCAGGCAGGTCTCCGATAAGCAGTAGATATCGATCGTGAGGGTCTCTAATGTTCGGACAAGTGCTGCCTGTTGACTGATCTGAATCAATGTGCGTACATTGAGGCATGCCAATCTGAAGGAGGATCGATGGCTCCAAATGGGCGCCGATGAACTGGAATGGACCGCTTGCTTGGACATGGGCCTGTTGACTGAGCGGGAATGACGCTCCGCGTTCACTTGTGATTTGAATCTAAAAGATAAGCGACTATAGAAGCAGGGTGGCGGAGGGCCGAGAAATAGGGGGTTGAAAACAGTGGGATAAAAGTGAAGCTGAAATGGGACGATAAGGGTGAGAAAGCTTAAGAGAGGGACTAAAAAGACGGGAAGTCGTGAGCACTGGCATCCAAACCACTATTCATCCTGCTCGGTGCCGCAGATAGGGCACCGTTGATTATCCACTGCGGTGGCCAGATCATTAGAAATTTGTTTGAAGAGAGATTCATTGTATTGCGTGAGCAGAATACTGCTAGGTTGCCCAGGCCTAGACAGGAGACTGATTAGGGTTCTCAACCAAAGCCTTTGGTTCAAAAACCTGTTCGCAAGGCGGCGGGTTTGGCATTGGGTTACAAAGAGTCCGTTTTAAGTAATAAGTATTCACCCTCATTTCAACTCCCAACCTGGAGGACCAGGAGACTGAGTTTGTCTGGCATCTAACCATTGACTAATCTGGTATGATTGGCTCTGAAGGTGTAAAAATGCACCACTCAGCATAGCTCAATGGATCACTGAGGCACACAAACCATCACACCACGGTAAGGTCCAGCCGCCTTGCAATGGAATCAAGTAGCAATAAGATCAGAGTTATGTTGTTCACCATCGCAGATTGCATTGATCGGCCACTGAGAACGTTTGATTGAATTTGACTGAAAGCTGAGAACCGGAGGCAGATACACCATTTGAGCTGGACTTCCCCATGCGAAATGTGTTATCCCATCAGACTTTACTTTGCACTTCTGGTAAGTATTTAGCACTTTGACCAACTAAACAGAGGTATACAACAGATAGAGTTTTCGGTGTGGCACATAAATGCAAATCGACAATGTTGCATCCAAGGTAGGCCGCATGTGTGTGAACCCAACACTGTATCAATGTGCAGCACACAAAAGTCGGTATTTCCGACTTAATGGGGAATAATGTTCACAATGTTTGTTGGCATTTTACCGGCACTTGTTGAGTAGTATTTGGGTCATGTGGTGCATTTGGCATAATGCTTTGACCAGTGGCTTGTTAAAAATTAACAAAGTGGGCGCATAAATGACATAAGTTGGAACAGCGCTCCACTACTGACAAAAGCGAAGATAAAAAAGCGTCCCAGTCATTCTAACCTGCTGTATTGGGCTTCCAGTTCCATCTTGTGATGGCTTATTCTCGTGTTCCGGCTAAACTTCAAGAGGGTTTGGCAAAAATGGCAAGGGTATTTCAAGTTCTGATTCGCCAGGACGAGCTTACCTAAAAGATGATAATAACAGGTACTGCACACTCCCATGGCTTTCAGTTGCAATTACTTTGGCAATTAAAACAAATCCTTTCATGTTTGCTTACTCTTCGGTATGGAGTATAGGGTGCAGCCAGATCGTGCCTCAGTCATGATTACAACGCCTGAATCGCATACTACAAACGGCGCATCATATAGGTATTAAGCACTTGAAGATAGATGTTAAGGTCGGACTGCCGAACTACGTTCGCAAGAGATCAGCATGTCCGCTACCGGTGTTGGAGGCACCAAATTATTGCTCTGAACAGCCGAGTTCATTCTGAACCATCATAGAAAATTCACACGCTTGTGAGGTGTAAATCGAGATGTTGTCCCATGCCGGTGATTGTTATTCGCGCTATGGTATATACGTATTATTGTACACTTGGTAGGGTTAAAAGGAATTAGGTTTCCTTTTGACCATTCAAAGCCCGGATTAGAAGTCGCTGCAACGGGTCGTGATCTACGGGATTCTCGGTCGTTCGTCATATCTTGATGTTATTGACAAAGAGCAAGAATTTCGAATCGATGACACGCGCCAAGTCGTTAGTGACGACTAAGAATAGGTGCATCCCCAGTATACACTTGTGGAATATCGCAAGTAGGTAACGCCAACTGATAGCTGTTGTGTCGGAGCCCCGCGACAACTTCTGCCCGTTTACGGTTGTGAGAACACGAACCATCAGGTAGAAAACTATGTTCACGCCGCCCGCCAAACCGGTGGCCAAGCGTCTGTGTGTGCAAACCAATCACATGATTCAAATTAAGGTATATACACAGGCTATGCAGAAAGGCTGATAATCGATTAATCAAAGGTAATCATTCCAGGGGCGAAGGATCGATACGGCATCGATACAGCATATCGGATTATCGGAGATTGGACCCGTAGAGCACTTTTGGTACGTCCATCAACTAACATGGATGCGAAGGTGCAGCGTCTTAATTTCCAATGGCTGTTCTCACTATGAACCGTAGGGTGTTACTGGTGCAAATCACTCTTGAAAGAACAGTAGGTTGTTTCTGCGGCTAGTTAGGTCAATGTGTCATAAAGCGTGACTGCACGAAGCAGACAAATGTTTTCTTATAGGTATTCCGCGTTACACGCATAGTCCCAAGTTAGGGTGACGTGATCACTCATCCCAAGAAGACTGTGCATCGTTGGTATATCAATCATAAGCCCTCTTTTTTTAAGCAAGAAATCAAATGCTGTTGGTTATTTCTTCCCAGAAGTAGGTAAAGAAACTGGCCTCCAATAAAGTCAACTAGGTCAGCCTTGTACTGCTCAATGGGGACACCGGAAATTCCAGATTTTGAACTCTGAAGTCACCTGAGCTGAGGACATGAATGTACCGTAGACGGAGGTCCCTTCCCATAGTACAATACTCCACCACAGCGAATCAAGTTAGTGAAGATATATAGTGGATAGCCACAGCCGCCACCTCGTACTGTTGTTGAACATGCATCTGAACCATTCACTTGAAAGTGATGAACCCGAACGACGCAGCTGGCAGCCAAGTGATATTGTTTGAAAAGTCAAAAGAACTTACCATTTCGATGTGTTAGGTTATCTCTACTTGCGCCCCGCATTCGGTCGATAATACGAGTGGTATAGCCTGTAGTTTGTGTATGCAACCACTGGGGGAAGTCCTTGACCTCGACCATAGCGGCAAATTATTACAAAGATATGGCTAGTTGGTTTCAGTAATACCTTTCAAAATTTAACAATGGCAGATTGGTGCCTGCACGTGATTGTCTTATAATTGCTTCATATTTTCCCGTTTCATAGTTCACACTTGTGTCTTCGTGATACAAGCAATGTATGCAAGCAGCGGACGTTTATGTAATGTTTACACGTTATATATTTCTGCATCCTATGTGAAACGACGTTGCTGAATTTACACCACCACTGCTGAGTGCTCCTGCACCTATTATTGTGTTTAGGTTCAAAATTATCAATTATTAATCTGCCGGGTTGGTGAACTGCCGTTTGAATTTGTTTTGATCGAGTACATCATCTCTATTCAGCATAAGCTAAACAAACTCATATGACTAAAGTGGAAATAGACAACGCAAAGCATTGTGGTTTTCAATTCACCACCAGGGTGACGATACAAGTCGCGTATGCTCACATGCTGAGGTGTGCGGTGCCAGCTGACTGATGCATGTAATACTGTACAACGCAATCGACTTGCACAGCTACGCATGCCATTTGTGTCATCTGCTTCTAACACACTCGTTGGATAAATTTACATAAGAATTTGGCAACTGTTGGGTTCATGTTTACAAGCTAACTTGAAGTCATCCAACCCCATGGTTAAGAGAATGCCTTAAAACCATCACAGTGAAATTATCCAATGGTAGGCGACTGTGTTTCGATTTGAACTTTATTGCATATTCTGACGTATATCGCAACCACTATGAAATAAATAAGATTTGGTTCTACAGAACGGGAGGTGGATTTACCGTATATATTGAAATCTTCCTTACACCGGCTACAACACAATTTGGAATGGGCCACACAACTGCCTCCACTGAGTGCTATTTTTAGTAGCAGCAATCCACTGGACCCAGCTGCATACCGTCCCTTCGCCTAACCCACCGTCGTAGTCTTTGGCTCAAAGGTGGGGTCGGCGGAACGTCATGAAATATTAAGAAAATTGGTATGGTGCGTCCGGTTCATCGCATTTTGCACATGCTGGAATGCCGCTTGGCCACTACGTTCGCCTCCGACTTGAAGTTCTGCTGCTGTACAAATGCCATGGATTTATGATACGATTACTAAATTATTTTGCCTACGTAAAATTGTTCTCCGCTAGTCGTGTACAACCTGATAAACCTGCCGTTGTTGCTAAGACATTAGCACCTATTTTGCTTACCGTGTTTTCCAGTTCACGTTTTTTGAGTCATCGTGATTTTACGTCTACTCGTTTATCCATTCTGGCAGATGCAATGGTCACAGCCGACTGTTCAGTGAACGCTTAAATACTAAAGGCAGTTATCTTAATACTACTTACTTGATCGCCTTTATCTTTTCTGATGCATAGTTCAGGGTGGATAGGAGTTTGGACGTTACTGCTCAAGCCTGTCCGACTTCTTATGCTCCTTCTTGAGCTTTATCCACCTTATCATCCCTTTCTAACTTCACTTATATCCCCCATTTTCAACACTTTAATTTTTGGCCCTTCCCCACCATGCTTTGATAGGCGTTTATCTTCTAGTTTTCACTTACGTGACAAAGCGGTGCGTCACTAATTTCCTATCGACAAGCCCATGTCTAAGCAAGCGATCAAACCCAATTCATCGCCTTTGTTTGGAGCTCCCGATGTTCACTCGGATTAGTATGCCGCAATGTACGCACACTGCTACAGATCAGTCAACAGGCAACACATATGCGAACTTTAGACACCCTCTAGATCGAAATCCGCTGTCTACCGGAAACCCGCTTGCAAGACTCAAGCTCTGTTCTCACTCTGCGATCCACTTCAGGTGACGCTGGCAGAGCTTTCTCATTGCGCTTATCGGGAGACGGTGCAGCTTCGAGTACTTGACAAGCTGGTGTTGGTATTGCCTTGAATCCCCGGGCTGAAGGTGCTCTGGTCGATTGGATCCCAATCACTAACCGGGAGTATGCGGTCCGACTGGCTGGCTCGTTCAAAGCTACAAAGTCATGCGGGGCTGATATGTATCTATTAATCGTCGCTGCCTATGCCCGTATAAATGGTAGCGATGACTCGGTAAAAGAGGATTCCTATCGCCAAATGAACGCGCTCCTTAGCCACAGATGAAGCACGGACACTGTGGTGCTTGCTGGAGATCTGAACGCTCAAGTTGGGTAGTTGTCCACTGATGAGCTGCATCTGGGCAGCCAACATCTTACAGGCTTCCGTAATGATAACGGTGAGCAGTCACTTCATTTTCGTGAAGATGCGCTCTTTTTTCTTGCGAGCACTAACTATTGACACGCACCTTTCGGTATGTGACATGGCGCTCACCAGCCTCGAACCAGCTATGGACGCAAATTGATCACATCGCGATCAGTTGTCGATAGAAAGGCTGCGTCCAACATTGTCGCTGGATTTGGAGCATATGTGTGGACATTAATCATGCCCTGGACGACCCTATGAGCGCATAGACACCAGCACACTGACGAAGCCAGGCGTTCTGATTGTGTGCCGAAATATAATGATTTGCGGGTTGACCAAGGGCACACTGAATGCAGTCGATGGTCACTGGTCGCAAGTTCACTGGACCGTACTACCTGTAGGTAAATCACCATGTGGTAAATCCACTGGCCAAAATAGACATTGGGTCTCTTCGCAGTCTTTGTAACTTACCGATGCTCGCCGGCACATTCCGGCTGGAAGCGAAAGCAACGAGACTAGCAAAGGCATCATGGCAAAACTCCGCGCTAGCCCGAAGACAGACCGCGAATCCTGGTGGTATCATTGGGCTTCAGAGATGGAAGTGGCCGCTGCCCTTTATAAGCTTCAGCATTTGTTCCGTCTGATAGAGGAAACGGGCAGCAGGAGACCTGGTGTTAAGGAAAAATTTATGACGATAGCGCTCAGCCCATCCACAACTTGTCTAAACGTTCCAAGCGTTAGGCTGAGTATTATGAAAAGCAATTTAGTCGGTCGGAATTATTATATTCCTCACCGGCCAGCGATCGCCCTGCATCCTGGGCTGTCCATTTAGATCCGCCGACTGGCTTCGAAGTCGGAAGAGGAGATGGGACTGTTAAAGTTCAATAAAGCCGAACGACCAGCTGATCATCATCCTGCTGCCTTCTGATTTGGGCCCCTGCTGTTGTGGATCATTTACACGAGTTACCAGTCATTTTTGGGGAGCAGGAAACTGACCCAACAGACTGGAGCTGCTCCGCTGTAGTCCTGATTTTCAAAGGAGACGCACGTTCTGAATGCGGTAACCATAAAGGGATTAGTTTGATCCCTGTCTCTTCGAAATTGTTTGACTATGTACTCCTCCACAAGCTGACTGGCAGTCGTGAAAGGTAGATTCGTGAGGAGCAAGCCGGGTTTCCTCTTGGTCGAGGTACATCGAACCCATATTCAAATCGTCAGTTGCTGGAGCACCGCCACATATATTTGCCGCCTATTGTCGTCGTGTTCCTCGACATCAAATGTGCCTTCGATTCAGTGGATCGAGGTGCCCTTTGGGACTGCGCGCTAAGGAGAAATGTGCTCCAGAATTATGTAAACATTTTGCAAGCGCTTTAGCCGCATACCTTGGACAGATTGAGGAATTGTGGCAAACCGTCGCTGCCCTTCAATATCTCCAGCGGTCTTAGACAAAGATGACGGATGTCACCACACCTCTTTAAGTTCGCTATTGACGAAGTCATGGAGATCGCGTTCACAACATATGACTTAAAAGGTGTGGAGTTGCTTCCAGGCGAACGAATTCTTGACTTGGAGTATGCAGGTGATATTTTTTCTATCTGTGACAGCTCACAAATCTATTAAGCGGCACTAGAGAGATTAGCACTGGCTGTCAACCGTTTCGGTAGATATTTTGCACCTTCGAAGCGTAAAGCTTTCCTCAAAGATTGGCAGGGACTGCCTTCCGCTGTGATCCTTGCTAACGATCAGCTAGAAGTCGTTCAAAAGTGAAACTACCTAGGTAGTTGCATCAGCGCCGTTATAATTGAAGACGAGGTCACCAACCGTATAGCAAAAGCGCAAGGCTAAGCTTTACCACCTAAGGCGCCGGCGCGACGTTAATCTCTCCCTGAAGGGTATAGTGTACAGTGCAGCCGTAGGTACGAACTTGCTCTACGGTTGTGAAATCTGACCGCTTAGATCAGTCGGCATAAGGATGCTACTTAAGTTCGACCACTGGTGCCTTTGCTATTTAGCTCACATCTGGTGGGAACACCGCGTCAGCAACGGGCGTGTTCGGTTCCTTGTTTAAGGCATAGGAAAAGGAACTGAACGGCCCAGTGCCGTCATTTCACTCACCAGACCCCGATGGCTAAGCAAGGTGTTGCGCATTCCAGCCCACCGACTCCGGCGACCTGTGTTGTTTGCGCGCCGGATATGTGGATCGAAGAAGAGAAGTGGCCAAGCAATGATCCGTCAAGAGGAATGTAGTTCCTTAATTCGAAGTTGGTCTCGGTTAGATCCTCTCGGATCCCTGGTTGGGGGCCGAAACACAATGAACAAGTTCGGCTGGATACACCTGTTGATATAGCTATGAATCGACCTCAATGGCGTTTGTGTGGTGAGTTTCCTTGTCTCTTCACCTCCTGTATAGTTTTCACTCCAACCACGATCTCAATTATTAGGCATAATAAGACATTTGTACAGCACAATCGGTGGCTGTTGGCCCATCGGAAAGCCGTCCATTCGTTATTGGCGACTCAGTCAGTGTGCCTCTGTTTCATGTTGTTTTTTTTTCTCCTTCCTTTTGTGCTGCGGCACAAAAGCTGAGGTACTTTTTACTTGCAGCTAACGTGTATAATAATGATGATGACAAATTTAGGAGTTGCTTCTTATCTCATACGGCCGCTTTTTCTGTACTGGCAGAACAATTTAAAAATATAGCCAATTTGCCCAAATTGCAATATACTTCAGGTAGCAAAAGGATACATCAATAAACTACGAGCAGTGGTTAAAATTATAATGCAGTAGCAATATTGATAACTTGCGCAAGATTCGGAATATCGCTTGTCATGATGTAGGGGGTGCAGATTAACACTGGGTCATTCTCATCCACCGTAAACACAGTCATATACGGAAAACAACAACAGCTGCAGGAAAACAGTCGTTTGTGCTGATGTTTAGCCACCGTATAGGCACAATAATTTGCCAAATAAGTGTGGATAAACGGAGGGAGTTAGGTTACTATCTAACTATCCTAAGGAAAGATTACGCATCAAGACCCTTAGGCCATGTCAATAAGATAGGGTTACAAACAACTAGATATCGATCAAAGTGAAGACTACATCAGTGAGACTGCTTCCTAATGGCCATCACAGCCCCTGATCATACTCAGTAGTTTCCTCGCAGATAACAGAGCCTTAAACACACTGTAAACAAGTAGTCCGACTGTTAAATGACAGCAGACGCGTACTGGTGCGGACTGTGAGCCATGCCCTGAAACTACTCCGTTTGAAACAGGATGGATCGAGCGGGCTCTAGCTTCGAAGTCCGGACGAATAAACTGCACCGAGTTTCGCCATCAATACTTTCATTTCCTGCAGCTAAGTTAACTTCCGCCCACCTCAAGTCTTGTGACATCTAAGGTCCGGTAAGCAAAACAAAACGCTCCCCAGTGACGATGACGTTTACAAGCCAAAGAAGTATTTTCAACCTTAATTATTCTAATGTACTGTGTCTGCTATTTCGCTCCAATGCTGGCTTGCGTATATCAGCTTTGCGAACTAGTTGGTGCCACCCGAAAACAGTGATATTTCACAGGCAGCGCTGATCAAAGAATAGCGGTGCATCAAATCCTCAGGCCGAAGGTGCATCAGTCTCAATAGCATGCAATAGAACGCATCATACGGTTCGTCAGCCCGAGCAAATATCCTTTCCAGGATGAGACATCGTAAGAACAGGAGTTGGCTACACTTTTCATAAAACATGCACTAATAACTTTTTTTGTTAGCCGTGTTGGCTATAGTCCAGGTAGAAGCTTGCAGAGAGCATTTGTTCTAAAGATGCAGGTGGTAATTGTCTTTTTCTGTTGAACGGAAGGCCAAGAAAACTGAACAGTTTATCCGGTTGCATCGATGATATAGTGATCGAAGAACACGAGTGAAGCTGTATCTATGACAGCAGATGTTTGTACGCTAGACGACGATAATGAGCGCAGTCTATTTCATTTTGGGTTATTTCTAGTCCAATGAGGAAAATATTTTTCATAAAATCTCTTGAGGCGATCCGTCAGTGCTGGCTGATCCCGGGCAAAATCGTTCACATCGTCTGCATAAGCCACATAACCTACAGAAGCACTGAGGTGATACAGGCTTATGAGCAGCCTCATTCAGAGTTATAATAAAAAGCAATGAGAAAAACGCTTCCTTTTGCCAGACATCTCGCCATGGATGAATGCTGCTCGCGTTTAAATTGGAAACAGCGGATGCAAAATAGGAAGAAATGTAAGTCTATACAAAGTATGGAGTACCGAAAGTAGACGTGGATGCGAAGAAAGAATCGATGGAATAGGAGCCAAAATCTTCGGAGATATCCATTGAATCAAAGACAAATGCGTAATATGCACGTAAGAAGCACGAAACACGCATGTTGAATAGATGTTGCTTTTACACAACTATCCATGTGAGGAAAATTATACTGAAGACGATGCACAGAGAAGGATGGAAACCATCTCTCAGAAAGAATGCAAGATCTTCCAATGAAGACCAAAACGGTGAATAAAGCGGAAGGGGATAATAGCAGTATAATATGTTGTGCCACAGGGGATGAGTGAGGCAAAGAGGTTGGTTAAGGCCACGCTTGGAAAATAATGTCCTCCGACACGTCTGACACATAACCTTAGGCTATTATCTCAGAACACCGTAGATGGAAAAGCAGAACGAACGCGTCGATGGGCTGTTAAGTGCTCTTTAAGGTCGAAACATGTCCGAACTGCGCAAGAACATAAGCTGTAGTAACACAAAGAAGACTTGATAAAAGTGGAGGCCATAGGTTGTGACCTCGAGGTAGCGACAACAGTAATCGTTGCAGAACATGACTTCTTGACTGTAATATTTGGAAACTACTTGGCGCTGGTAAACTGAGAACTGATAGAGAAGGTTGATCGGCATTTTGGTAATGTGTTTTACCATGGAGTTTGTTTGATAACATATTCTCTAACGTGGGCATGCGTTTCCGTAAGCCGGGACGCGAAACGGCAGAGGTCGTTTGCCCAAAAATTTGCTGTGATACCAGCAGATCCAATGTTTTGCCTATACAGGACGTGGGACGGAGAACAGAGGTGGAGACTTGCTCCCCGGGCCATGCCAACATCATCAAACTGCAAGACAAACTCATTCACAAAATCCAAATTTAGCAATATACCATCAAACGGCATTTCCATGTTCACATTGGTGGATTCCGTAATGGAACACACGATGAGAATTTGTGTATATATGATGGGGTGGCACAACCTCGGTACATAAGTTATTGTCGAAAAATCATCTGGAAACTCACAGTGGACCCTGTTATATCCTGTGGTGTTCGATTACAAGAATCGTAAAATGTTCACGTTTATCGGGGACACCTTTAGGCTGAATGTTTTCGAACAGAATCCACTATGACATTTGAGGTACACAGTTACCCTAGGTCTACTACCCATGTAACGCGGTTAATAAACCACCTGTGTTTGATTCAATGTTCAGTAACGAATAGTGCACGATGACTAAGCCAATCAGGGATAGTCACCTTGGGCTGAGTGATCACGGCACAATAGTATACGACTCTGTGTTAGGCGGAGTATCTATAGGAACACGATAATTTTCTTTCGTATAACCATACACTACGATATGCAAACATACCTGGCTGGGAAAGTCACCTGGGACCTGCTGGGTAACGTTTCTATTGTTCATGGCTGGATGGCCTATGTTGACAAGTTCAGTGACCTGATCATTCCCACGTCAAAAATCAAGCCTCTTCGTTGTGCAACACAGCTCCATCATGCATTGGGAACAGAACGGGGGAAACTGTGGAGTGACGTACCTAGAGAGCAAACTTGAGTGCTGGTAACTGAAGGTACTGTGTAGTACCGCGCAATCAATGCAACTCACACCTTCCTTAAACAAAGTCCATCCGAAAGCTTTTGGCTGATAACAAGCTGCTGTACAACACTGTGAACAGTCCTTATAAAGTGAAACGCGGTGCTCCCCCGCTCTTGTCATTTAATGGAACTGCTCCAACCGCGGACAATGTGTTGCAACAATGTATTTTAATGTTCCGGGGCTCCCCGAGCACGTTTCAAATACCAGTACAACTGCCCTAAACGCCAGGATTTACCCAAATCGCTTTTAGTTCAAAGACTGTTTTGAGGAAGCTATTATACGTGGACATCCTTAACTTCTTTGGAGTTGGCACCATGTACCTGAAAACAGTGAGCTTGATAGCTGTTAAGATGGCTGACTCATTTGATCTATTCATTTATAGATGCTTGGATGAACAACAGTTTCCCAGCACCTGGAATCAACGTACCACCAACCGAATTGCTAAGATTGAAGCATCTCCTAATCCGCAGCTACCGCCCAGTGATTATATTCCTGTTGCTCTCAAAGAGCTTAAATTCATTCATTTCTGAAACGAGGACTTCAAATTGCGGACCTATAACATTTGTTGTGTTACTTTAAGCGTTTTGTTTAACTGAACTGCTGCAGCTGGAGAGAAACAAGTATGCTTCGCCAACAAGGTTATGCAAGGCCTATCCTGGTTGAGTTTCGGAACCATATACACCGGGACCTTCTACTTAACAGGGCTGGGTTGGTTGCAAGTCAGACAAATGGTCGGTATCAACTAGCACCGGACACACTAACTTCGAAGGCTATAGCTGTTCGGCTGAGCCGTTTAGAAGGTACTAATACCAGCTTGGCTAATGAAGCCATGGTCTCACATGTTGGAATTCAAGATAGTGAGCCTCACGTTACCCAGACACCTAAGCAAAACTCTAGCGTCTGCTCTCCTCTGGCTACGGCAGTCTACTTGTCTGGACAAACCCCTTCACAAGAAGCCAGCGAGATAACTCCAGGCCTGCATTTGATTGTGGAGAAACATGCTCTTGATGCAAGTGTGAATCACACATCTATGGCGGAAGAGGGTAGTGCAGGTGTGGCACTGGGACTACAGCCGGTGCGTTAAAAAACAATCGAGGCCTCCTGCTCGATAGTAGTGGCACCGAAGTCCATGGGTGGTATGCCCTTTACACAAAATGATAGGATAACTGAAAACTTACCACACCTAACTTGGACCGTACAGAAAATTCGAAGTGCAGTGCTGTTAGGTAGACTCAGGTAAATGGGAGGAAATCCGTCGGGAGTTTATTCAGCAAGCCCAGGCGGGCAAAGCCAGGAAAGGGATTATCCTGTACTGCGTCACAGCAGCCCAACGTTGATTCGTCGACTCAGGTAGCTGATCGAAATGAAATGGTACAAAAAACGGGTTATCCCCTCGGGTTCTACGTCCGAGAGGAAACAACCGCGTTCGGAGGGACTAAGCGTGTGGTACACTAATGGTTGTAGTGTGCGTAACAAATGGGGGGAGTTAGTGATGCGTTATGAACATGTTGAAGTAGCCGCTGTGTCGGAGTCCTGCCTCTCTCTAGATGACCTTATTGGTGATCTGCTTATAGACTTTGTGTGCTACAGGGTTGACAGGCCCGGGTATCAGACTGGTGGAGGAGTACTCTTGCTTGTAAAGTGCCAATATAAACACTGGGAGGCTCCATTTACCATGAGTTCTGCTAACGTTCAGGTGGTATCCTACTATCTAAGAGCATAGGGTAGGTTAGAGATTATAATATGTGTTTATCGTAGCCCATCCTCCACTCGCGAAGAGGAAAGGGATCTTGGTACGTTACTAAGAGGGGCGGCAATGGCAGCACCTAATTTTCCGATCGTCGGTGACCTAAACCTTCCGCATGTTGATTGGCAGCATGCTGTAAACAGAGTGGGTACTTTAGAGAAGGAATTAGTAGATTAAAGGCATGTAAATGCGTTCGAGTAATACGTCAATGTTCCGACTAGTAGTCGTACTGGGAGTACCTCTTTAATCATTGATATCGTAATCGCCAGACATGGTCCCTTCATTGACCTATGCGTGGAGCCACCCATAGGTAAGAGTGATCATTGTGTTTTGCCCTTTTCTCTGGACACACCGAGGCTTGCAGAGAACCGTCGAATGAGAAGAGATTTTACGAAGATGCGGGAACGAGCCCTTCAAATCACTTGGATCCCTTAACAGGATAAGGCCACTTTGGAACCAAGGTGGCTTCTACTCAAAAGTGGACTTGTACAGTTGCTGAACAAATTCGCTCCTCTTCGCCCCAGGAGACATCTTGGGAAACCCCGATGGTGGAAAAGAAAAATGGACAGAGCGATAAAGAGGAGCAATCCTGAGTGGAGAAAATATCAAGCAACTCGAGTCTTCCGACGTTGGCTGTAATACAAAAGGTGCCGAAACATGGCTATTAAGTTACAACGGCAGGCGAAGTACTCATATGAGCTTAGATTGGGCAAATTTGTGAAAACTAATCCCAATTGTTATTACATTTATGTCCAGTCAAAGGCTTCTTTAAGAGAGGTGGTCGGATGTCCAACTATGGAGGAAGGTACCCAGGCTGAAGACGACGTTGATAAAGTAGAAGCGCTGCTACGTGTCTACCAAAACCTGCATCAGAAGGATAGTGCGTCAGCCTTGCCATCACAGTCGCACTGCTCAACTAGCTATACAACGCGGGAAATTATTCGCAATGTGTCAGAGGTCTTCACAGTATTGGCCAGTTTGAACCCTTATAAATCAGCTGGTCCTGATAGCGTACATCCCGCCATAGTTAAGCCTCTGGCTGATATCCTTCAGTATCCCGTAGCGGAGTTATTCAACCCGTCTCTTCAAGAAGGCAAGCTGCCACGTGATTGGAAGGAGCCGACTATTGTTGCCATCCACAAGGGGGTTCTAAGTCGGTGCCTCTTAACTATAGACCTGTTAGTTTGACCAGCATCATGCTGAAATGCTTGGAAAAGCTTATAAGGATCAAGATCTGTGAGCACTTGACTGAGCACAATCTAATTAGAGCGGAACAGCATTGCTTTCTTAAAAAGAAGTCTTGTCTTACCAAGTTTTATGATTTTTAGACGAGATTACCAGATGTCTTGATAGTGGGATATCGGTAGAGGTATGCTATTTGGACTTCAGTAAAGCCTTTGACTCCACGAATCATCGATTTTTAATTGAGAAGCTGACATGGTTTGGATTGTATCCTCAACTGTTACTATGGCTCTCTGAATTCTTACGTGGAAGGACATTCAGAGTCAGGGTTGAGGAAGCGAGTTCTAGTGTTGGCCATGCCTGCAGCCGTGTCCCCCAATGTTCGGTACTGGGTCTATTGCTGTTTCTTATGTTTATAAATGACCTGGCTCCTCTTTTGATGATCCCTGCTATATCTTCGCAGATGACTTGAAGCTAGCCAGTAGGGGAAACCGAGCGACATTGGCTAAGGACATCATCCCTGTGGTGAATTGGTTAAGCCAATGGGATCTACCTCTAAATGCCAATAAATGTCAACAATTGACTAGTAGTGGTAGCGGAATTGCAGTTCAGTCTCCTGTGGGATCTCTATCATTGTGGTGTACTGATGAAGCCCGTGATCTAGGTGTCATCGTGGCGAACAACTTTAAGCCTTCGGCACAGTGTCCCCATGCTGACAATAAAGCGCAACACGAGTTATTTCGTCTTAGCAGAGCGCTGAGTAACACTGAAGCAGTAGTATCCTTGCCGTTATATAAAGCAGCGGTTAGGCCACATCTGGAGTATTGTGTTCAGGCCTGGTCACCGTACCTCCGGAGTGACATCATTTGTATAGAAAAGATTCAGAAACTTGCGACCAGGATGATTGAAGGTCAACCAGGGAAGTCTTACGAAGAGCGTCTAAGTAGCTTAGGATTATTTTCCTTAGAACGGCTTAGGTTGAGAGGAGATTTGATGGAAATGTTTAAGATCAGTAAGGGACTTAATGGTATTAGTTTCACCCGTCTGTTTGAGTTGGCTAAGTCAGACCATCTGCGCGGACATCGCCTGAAGCTCAAACATCATAGAGCTCGTTTGGACATCTGGGTAAAGCTTTTACGAACCGAGTAGTTAACTTCTGGAATAAAATTCCTTCTGACTTAGTGCAGTCTGAGACCGTAGAAGCCATCAAAAGGGGCTTAGACGATTGTTGGTCCATCTTTTTTCCAGAGATATTGTAGTTGTACTGAAACATGTAGTGTATTTTGATGCTGGCATATGAAAGTGCAAAGATTGCCCTTATTCTTGCTTCATTCCATTGCATAATCAAGAAGAGACAATCCAACGTCGAAGTACCCGGTGGCCGCTTCACTTACCGGCACAAGAACTGGACGCACGTTAGGCGGAAGCCTCTATCGTCCGTTTGACCTGACCTGACCTGACCTGAACTGCAACCCAGTCACCAGTATTACGCTACTCTGCCGGCTTTTGAAATCAGTTCAAATTGCTGTACATAAAATGCCTTTTGTTGATTACAGTCATAAAGTCAGAAACACCCAAACACATTGTGAAAAAAGATTCCGGCAACATAAGAAAAAATCGCACCGGTTGGAAAGTGGGTCTCGAACGATGTCTATTGAAGAAAATCCAAGTACTCCTCAACCTCATCAATAATGCGCATTCATTACTAGAAATAATCACTGACCTGACTGCGCTTTTACAAAGGTAGGAGTATCTAAATACAAGTATTAGTAGGTTACAATAAAGCGGCTTGGAAGCTGATAGTGACGTTGGAGTCATAAACATTAGTGGATACCGTGCAATTAGTTCCAATCGCCCAAGTAAGCCAAGGAATCGTGGTGGCGGCGCCATCAGGTATGTTAACCAAATCTGTCGCAACTAGGTAAAACAAGCAATCGCTCACATTAAAACTTTATAAGCTATCATCCAGATGAATGCAAGTTCAAGTTTAGGTTCAAGCGGGGCTGGTACGATTGGATTATCCCCTGAATGTTCCTTCTTCAGCGGGTCGTTGAACCAGGAGTTGGCGGACTTTGAAATACTGATCTACCTAAAACAACACCGCATCACACCATGTCCAACCAATTACTACCCATGTATCCTGCTCCAGCAGTCCCCACTTGGCCGGTTAAATGAAGTAAGAAAGAGAAAAATGTAAACAGAAGGCAAAATAGAAAGTGGAAAGAGCTAGGCAAGTGGAATATCAAGGTAACTGAGTCATGAAAAAAAACTGAAAAGTGGAAGTGAGTCAGTTAGGAAAAAAGGAAAGGTATGCCGTTGCCACCCAAGAGCATCGAGCTGGTGTGCAAAACCCTTAACCGTCGGCACTCTAACCACGTGATCTGGAAGTGAATTCCAGCTAGCTTTAACTCGGCGCGACAGGCGAGTTTCCGTCCTAATCCTATCAGACCGTGGTTTATGCAGTTTCAGTGGGTGACTGCGGAGATTAGTTAAGGTAGCTGGACTATATAGCCCTGACAAATCCGGACCGATCTTACCCGCCAAAATAGGATAAGTGAGAATCAGGTTTCCTCTTGTCCTTCGGTAGTGCATTGAGTACATCCCCAAACTGAGCAAGGATAGGTCTGTCCCCGTAGACCCTGCACTAACCGTGCCCACTCGTAACACCCTCCCGAAGTCCATTTTGTCTCGGTTAAGACATGGTGGACAAGCCTGAATACAATATACCAGGTGGCGTCGGATGAATGCCGAGAATAGCTGCACAAACAAATTGGCCTTTAGGATTCCGAAAGGGCGGAGAATAAACCACATCACGCGAAACCCCCGACAAGCAATCTTCTTCCAATTGTTGCCAGAAGGAAGTGCTGATGCGTGTACGACTCATAAGTCAACCTGCTGAGTAACAACAGGGAGTTCACCACCGCCGACAACATATCGGGTGAAAGGATCAGCAGCTCCGATTCGGAGAACAGAGCACTTGGCCCTATTAATGAGCATCAACCATAAGGTAGACCATTCCCAGAGCCTATCAAAGGCACGCTGAATTGCCTCAGGACCCCGCGGGATATCCACAATAATCCAGAGCTTAAGATCATTACCAAACACTAGTGATGACACCTTTAGCTCTCCCGGCAAGTCATTTACATAGATCGCGAACAACAATGGCCCCGATACCGAACCTTGCAGGAAGCCACTAAGGAGAGTTGTACTGAGCGAAAAGCTACGCCCCACTCGTAAGCACTGTTCCCTCTCCTCAAGGAAAGCAAACACCCATTGAAGAGCACGACTAGGTATCCCATAAGATCAGCTTTAGTGAGAGTCGAAGATGTGGAACAGTGTCAAAAGATTTCGAAAAATCCACGAGTAGCACGTCTACAGCGTGGCCACTGTCTGTCGCTTCAGCCTTGCTTTCACGAGCTACAATTAGATTAGTCTAACATGAAAATCCATTGCGGAATCCATGTTGCGCAACGATGAGAAGGTTGAATCCATTCAGGTGGTTCTCCACTGAATCCCTTATCAGCTTTTAAAACTACTTGACTACTACGCTTGTCAAACTGACAGGCTGGTAGTTCGCGGGCAGAGCGCTGTTACCGCCCTTAAAAATCGGAGAGATGATTGCCTCCTTCCATTCCGAAGGTAGGATGCAGCCGTCCAGCGATATTGAAAACGCGCATGTAAGAGGACCACTCAGCTCAGTGGCCAATTCATGCAACAGCTTCGGATGAATTGAATCAGGACCGGAAGCTTTAGATGGATTACTGCCTTGTAGTAGATCGAAGACCTGAGTCTCCGTTATGTTAAACTTAGCCAGGCAAGAATCCTCTAGAACTCTTGGTAGCACCAACATGTGGTAAAGAGGTCTCCCGAGCGAAGAGTCCAGTATACTAGTCACTAAGGGTACAAGTCTTGTCATAGTCAGTTTGCGCACGGGTCCCGTCTGCTCGCAATAATGCTGGTATAGACAGTTTTGCCCCGCTTCAGCTTTTAACCTAAGCAAAACACTTCTTGGGGTTAGCTGCGGCCGAGTCCGCTAAACCCTGCTCGTACTGGAGACGAACATTTCTGAGATGTTGCTTACATTTATTTCTAATCTCTCGATAACTATCATAGGTACTGGCTGTTGGAGTTGCTTGGTAGGTTCGCCAGCATCGAGACCGTTTCTTGAGTAGGTACTTTCCGGTCGTATCTATCCATGGAGGCTGTGCCCGTAACTTTCTTTTCCGCATGGGTGGAATATAGGGAGTGAACCGTAAGTTATGCCGTAAATTTATACCAGACTAACTACACAGAGTCAGTCATCGAGATCTCACAGTTCAGAACTGAAGCCTTAGCTAGCATTGCACTAAAGTCCGCACGACAAATATTCGGAGGTAATTCAACAGTGGTCTGTTGGTGCCTTGAAAGAGCACACCGAAAGAACATGCATGCTGATCGCTGGACCCTAGAGTTGCACTTTGTGAAACGTCGGTTACGAAGTAGAGGGACTTAGCGAAAACCAAATCCAAAGTAGATGGTATTTGGTTGTCCATATACCTAGTGGGTAAGTCCACGAACTGGTCAAAGGCACTTGGAGACTCAGCTCAAGAAAGTCTGCACCGAATGTTCCTGATGCCAAATTGCAAGAAAGGTCTGCTCAACAGATTTCCAGGGGGTTGAAAACGCCTAGAACTAAACACTTATTCCCGGACTGAGTGCGTATATAGTCAAGTATCCACTGGAAGAACTTCCAGGACTCCTGTATATCACCACAACTCTAAACTAGGTATAGTAAGTGCACAAAACAGTCGCTAGAGCTTCAACAGTCTGATCCGACAACTGGAATGTGCAAGTCATCAACACATCTAAGTTACAGCTCATATACAGTACAATGCCTCTGCCTTGGCGACCAACGGAGCAATCCTTTCTAAACAGTGCGTAGCTAGGTAAATATACTTCACCGTCCGTGATATCCGGAGACAACCATGTTTCAGTGAAAGCAAGTTTGTCGGGACGAGAGTTGTCTACAAGTAGACCCAACTCGTGCACCTTGTTCCTTAGGCTACGCAGGTTGCTAAGTACTACCTCAAGGAAGTCGGCACGACCATCCCTGGGTCGTGCGCCATCAGGATGGGTTCTGACTTCAATCTATCTGCTAGTGGTAGGTCCGGATGAACGCTGACACCACTACCCTTAAGTTCGAATGCAAACCGCAGTAATGATTTGCGTTCCTGTGGGAGATAAAGTACCACGCGAAGTAGTCGGGGTCGTGGGTTTGGCGTAGTGAGAGGGACGTTCTCCAACCTGATCACTTTTCTGACAGTGCCAGCAGGGAAGCCAGGTGGAAGCAGCTTGCTGAGATACAGTTTCAGCCACTTGACGTCATCCAAGATGCGTTTCCTTGGGTGAGCAGCGGCAGATTCAGTAACGTTACGCAATATAACGCTACTATCCTTGAAAGAGTCGGCACGACGGGGAGTGTTTATCCCATGTGCCTTTGATTCGACATCTATACCAGCTGTTTTCACCACCGGTGGTGGGACTGTCCCTGTCTCCGTAAAAGAAGTCGGAGCAACGGTAGCGTACATTTTCCGCTCTATTGCTGGTGTCTTACTAGTTCCTGGGTCTTCAAACCCCTTCGAAGTTTCAAGGTCAGAACGAGTCCGCTTCTTCTTTTGTCTCACGAGACCAGGGGCCGTTGACCTTTTACCGCAATATGCAGTTAACAACACTTCGTCAGAACGGGCTGGCTCAGTGGCAGCCGAGACGGTGAGCATTTTCGGAATGTTCTCCCGTGCACTATCGTCAGACGACTTTACGACTGTCAAAAACAACATTTTATCGATGCCGTGGCAAGTAATTGTCTGGGTTTTGCAAAGGGCTTCTGGTATTTCGGCACCCTATTTTTCTTCACTTTGAGCGGCTCATGAGGAGAATCAGCAATGCTACCTGGATTGTACGGTAGGATGTGCGATTTATTGACCGAGTGACAGAGTCCAGTGGATGTATGGTCAGTAATGTTGCCGTCTATTGCAGTGTCTTCATTAGCAGTATTCAGAGATTTCAAAATGAAATCCATTTTCACTCCGAGCGACGCAATAGAAGCGAGTTGCGCTGTCGCCGATGATAGCCGGGCGCGCCGATCTCTGACCACAGCATTCATTACAGCTGAAAAGGAAGTGGACTCTGAATGATGGCATTTTGTACTGGTCAGCTTGTAGGCCGATACAGATTTCGTGACACCAGCTTCAGCAAACGTCACACTGCATTCCGCCAGATAAATCTGTTACTGGCCCTGAACAGTTAAACTGTTCGCAAGCTGCACTAGACTCATCAAATGAGGACCCCAGTGGTTCATCCGACTCGGTGGTTAGCGAGACAGCTATGTTAATGAGGAAAACAGAGCAGACTTTTGACACCTATACAACAATAGAACGACCGGATAAAAAGGCAAAAACAGGGTGAAAAACGAGAGTAAATGAGGGAACAACCGGAAAAATTACCAGTAACCGCCAAAGACGCTTTGCCCAGTAACATTTTAATCAATCCAAGAAATCTTGGATCAGAGGAAAGTTGACAATAAACAAATTTCGTTTCAAGTGTTTATTCAAACACTGTTTCCCACGTTATTTCAGTTAGAAACTCGATCAGTATGGCACGCCAAAATATCGAGTTACCTCGTAGTACTCACAGGAAACAGTGGATTTCGATCCGTTGTTATTGGAAACTCCTACGTTGCCCCTGAGACACCAACATCAGAAATGAGGTTTTTCTTGAGCAACTTTCTTTGCTATTGCTACCAAAACTATAGAATGTTCTACCTGCATGGCTGCCGGTGATTTTAATACATACATATGATACAATGTTTTTCAAGTCACTTGACCTGGCCAATTTGGTAATTACCCAAGCAACCAAGAAGCACAGATTGATGTTACTTACATACACCACATTCATTTGTTTTCCATTCAAAAGCGTGCACCACTAAGTAACTCGGACCATCGTATTCCAAATATTTGCCCTACCATCTACAATAAAACTAACTGTGCCGCATTGAGCAAAAGACAATTTAGGATTATCACACGACGTAATTGCTCAAGCAACGTTTACTTCAACCGGTTTTCCAGTTTCTACGTACAAGTACCCCACGAGTTACGTAAATTTTTGCTTTCACATATGCTGCCCCATAGGAACAATCCAACTTTGAGCAGAAAGATTTTCTTAACTCCTGAAAAACAAATGCGAACGAAAGAGCACATACTTAGAAGCTCAAAATAAACACCGACGACAAGAGACTGACTCTGGCAAGTATATAAAAAACCAAACAGTTTGTACATTTAAACGGTATTGGGAAACCGTAGCTGCGGTGTCTATGGAAGCTTTCGAAGCGCAACTGTAGCAATAAGGCCTGATAATAGTATTTGGAATAGTGTATGCTGGTAATCTCAACTCAGAGATTAGTTCCTCTTTGTCAAGCTCAGTCCTAGACGCTCTATTTGATCAAGATCTCAACAAAGAACTAAAGATGCTAAATTCAAATGAAGCTAGTGACTTTATGGTTTATTACACGTGATTTGGAAGCAGCGCGCCGTTTTCCTTACCTTACCCCTAACTGATATTTTTAACAACGCTGTCACGACCTGTGCCATCTCTGGCATCTGGAGATCAGGCCGAATAACGCCATTTCCGGAAAAGAAATCTCAAAAGTGTCGGCTAATTGCTTGTAGTTCCGTTCTCTTAAATGTCCTCGATAAGCTACTAGTTCCAAGCATTTCCACAGCTACTGATGCTGATGAGATCAGCCAATTTGCCTTTAGACCCCAGCACTCTACGCAAGACACTGTATCGTACCTAGTGCATACAGTAGTGTCCGTGTTGGATAAAGAGTGCAGGGCCGTACGGGCTCCTTTTGACTTTTCAAATGCGTTCGACAGTCTTGTATGACCTGTGCTATTTAACCTACTTTGTTTGAACAGGGTCCATTCTGAAGTTTGCAAGTTGTTGCGTGACTATTTCATTGATGGTAAACACTATTCGGTTAGATGGCAAAGCTCTTCCATGCTACTTTGCAAAACGCTATCCTCTCTCTTTATGTGTCGAAAGTCTCCTCATACCATCAACATTCATTGTAGGTAAACATGCTGATAATGTTGGAATGGGGTGAAGAGCTCCACCCATTGAGATGCTTCAAGGTGGTTTGGACGAACTAGTGATGTGGTCATCCTCCAGTCCCTTAACTTTAATGCTTTGAAGTGTACGAACGTAACATTTTCATTTCTCTGCCCTGATGAGTTGCAAGTAATTTTAGATGCCTCTCATGTATTAACTGTGGGTGACAAAATCATGTCTATTTCATCCATTGTCAAATATATCGTTGCCTGTTTTTCCAAACCTCACTTGGTCCGTGCAGGTTTTGAAGACATTACACAAGGTCAACAAATTATCTTTTTATTTTCCCACTTAAGAATTCTTCGTACCGCAACCCCACTTTTTAGATTTGTAATTGCATGTATGCCACACCACTGTTTGTACTGTACCCCAGTAATTTTCCATGGACTACTGCATAAGCGCGATCGATTTAACATATTTCCAGGTGTGGCGGCTTGCCCAGAGAGTCCATAGTACTTTTTGCTTGTTGTTACGCATACTGACGCTTGCATGAGTTTTTCTTTTAACGTCCTAAGTGACCGCTCTTATCCGCCACATAATGCTCTCACAAACATTATCCTTCTCTCACACGCTCAGAAGTTAAGATTTTATTATCGCTCATTACTTCGTATGGTAACACAGTAAAGTCTTATTTGTCCCACTTTCTTGTAGACCCTAAGAAAGTCGACTGGTTTAGGCATGCCGCCGTTTGAATAATATTAACATACCTAGTTAATTAATTCTTTGATAATACTAATAATGATAATAATAATAATATTAATAATAATGTGTCCGCAGTACGCCGAAATGGCACTTCGCTGCCGTACGACCACAGGTCGCAGGAGGGCTGCCTATACCGCGAGGAAGTCCACCGCTGCGCGAATTCAAACTCGCGCAGAAACATTACGAGACAAGAGCGTTACATTTAGGCTGCGGCCGACAATCTTATTGATGTATTTTTAACTGGCCACATTATTTCAGTGTATCGGCAGTTTTAGTGTACATGCCGATGATACACCCATTTATGTGTATAAAACTTATATTAATTTGACCTGACATCACTTGATTAATGGGTTATGTATAATGAACTAGCACCCCAGCACCAGCGAGAGTGTGTTGGCGGCCGTGCCTTTCTGGGTGCGGTATGTTCCCTGAGCGCATTATTGAAAGATTTGCGCTTGACACATGTGGTGATTCAAATCAGGTTGAGTGCGCGCGTGCTGCACACTGGCACCCTCACCGTGGTTGCGTGATGTGCCTGATAGAGGGCCCGAGGTCGCACACGACTATTGCCTTCGTTGCGCCGTGGTTCGATTGAGCAGCTCCTGGGGAATATTTCATATCGTTGCTTCATCGTTCCCATTGCAGTTGCTATAACAGGTAAGCGTCTGAGTGCGTCATCCAAACGTACTTAAATGTGGTTGATGTCGCTGCAACACAGACGGAATGTAGTACGTCGTTCCAGCTGCGGCACACAGGAACAGAACAGGGATTTCCGCAACACTCCGGGCGATTATACTTTTCAGACAGTTTAAAGGAATGACGGATGTTTACCAATAGTAGAGGGCGGCACACATAATTTGGGTCGCTCGAAACGATGTGGTCATCAGCTGCTTGTCAGGTAGTCAACAATGCCCGTTTTACTGCCTCATTTCATGCGGCATGTTACGCGTTCCAATGACGCTCTTAGAAGCTCGACCTTGAGTCTGCTCCAGATCAGTGACATCGTGCTTCATTTTGGTTGCATTTGCTTGACTTGCTTACAATACATGGTGTTTCCCAGATTGTAATGACATTTTCGTTCGCTCAGAAGTGCCCAATGCACTTGGGTCACGTTCGACTGTGGAGAACTGTAGGCATGCGTTTCGTACCTATATAAGTGAAAGTGTTTTGATCGTATGCCAAGTAGGATACACGCAAGCAGTCACCCTACCTGCATGAAGGGAGTCCTTCAGATGCACAGCTATCGGAAGGTTTGTGAACTTTTTGACAAACAGCTCTTGTTATCATCAATAACTCGTAGTATATCACGAAAGTAGCAACTATTCTAGTAGGCGGAGGCAAGTCTTAGATCGATACGCCACAGTACAACAACGACTTAGCGGAGAAACAAATATCGTCGCGACAAGACTGGACCTTATGTTGATGCGATGCTTGGCTTACCTAGGTGACAATTTGAGCAAAACTTGGTGACACCATTTTAGTGCAATCAAGACTACATATAACAAATTGTGTGGGGTCAGGCCAACTCAGCAGCGCAATGCTCTTCAGGGTTTGGTAGAGGTCCATGGCCCATGATCAAGTGAGACAACAGTTTCCCTAATATCTCACAGCTCGATTGGCTTAGAGCACCAATGCCACGCAATGTCACTAAGCGTGGAAGTGCATTAGGTGGTGTTTACTTGCTAATACTACCCGCCTGAATCCAAGCAACTACTGGTTAGATTGATGCAAACCTGCCAACGCCCACATGAGGTTGGCCGTGGTCGATGGTGCGTATGATGGTTGTCTGCTTCCGGTTTCGGATTTGCCTGTCACTGTGGCCAGCCACAGGAAGCCTCCGTCTACGGAGGGACCATGGGTGGCTTGCGCTGCACCACCCACAGCTTCAACCACCCATACCGTATGCAGTGTAAACCCGAATGAATAAGATCGGGAGATATGTAGATGGGAGCCACGTTTCATCAACGGAGCCAGCCCACACTCCTTCAGAGGCAAACACAAGCACGCTGTATTTGGGGAAATCAAGCGCACACAAAGCGGTGGCTGGACTGTAGTACGCTCAACACTAATTGCAAGGAACCACTCTTCGAGCTTAGCACGACCATAAGGACTGTGCACCCTGTCCCCTCCAGCAACGACCAAATGTATCCTAGAGCTAGTATGGTCGAGGTAGTAGGTAATAGAGAGGTAGGCACTTTGTCAACATGTGCATCAGGCGCAGCCACACCGGTGATATCAAGCAACAGCCAAGAACTTGAAAGGACATCAACAAATAAAATATATGTTAAAGCATGCGACTATGCACATAACACTGCGTTTAATTGTCATATCAAGTAATTTGGTTAGAAATGCACCCGCGATAAGTACTAAATGTTCAGACGTTACACAAACGCAATGAATTTAAGGAAGATAAGCACAGTTAGCGTAAGCAACGTGTGCAAGTTATTAGGAGATTATTCCCGTAGGCAGAACAAACCAATTAAAGTGGAATGAAATTTATCCCGCATAGAAAGACCTAGTTAAAGTGTAAGTTGGTTTAGCTCAACTGCAGTGAAGAAGCATCATGAATGTAACATCAGCCTCAGCAAGAGGCACACATACATATATGGTTGGCGGCATCCGGTATCGGATTTGCCTGTCACTGTGGCCAGCTACAGGACGCCTGCGCCTACAGAGGGACCATGGATGGCTTGCGCTGCACCACCCACAGCTCCATCCACACACCCCATATCCAGTGTAAACCCGAAGGAATAAGACCGGGAGGCATGCGGATGGGAGCGACGTCTCATCAACGGAGCCGGCCCACACTCCTTCACAGGCAAACACAAGCACACTGTATTTGGGGAATCAAATGCACACAAGGCGGTGGCTGGACCGTAGTCCGCTCCACACCAAGCGCATGGAACCACTCTTTGATCCTAACATGGTCACAAGGACCGTGCACCCCGTCCCCTCCAGCAACGACCAACTGTCTCCTGGAGCCAGTATGGACGAGGTAGTGGGTAACAGACGGGTGGGCACCTTGTCACCATGCACATCAAGCGCAGCCACACCTAGGATGTCAAACAACAGTCAGTCATTCGAAATGCAGATATCGATTAAAGTAAACGCATATGACGACATAAATACTCGCTAAATGAGCATATAGAAGATATTGGTTATAAGTGAATGCGTGATAAGTACAAAATGTTCGAAAGTTATTTAAAAATACCACGCGATAAAATTACGCAAGTTTTTCACGATTTGCGTGAGCGACGTGTGCAAGTTGGGAGAAGATGATCAAGTACGCAGAACAAACCAAATAACATGTAATGAATTTTATCCACATTAAAAAGACCTAGTTTAAGTGTAATTTGGTTTAGCCCAACTGCGATGAAGGAGCAACATGAATGCAACATCGGCCTCAGGATAGCACGCACGATTCGCTGCTTTTGCCAAGTAACTGAGGGCATTTGAAACAATTAGGAAGAAATGTTTTAGCTGAATTATCTTCTGTCGACTGGAGCCAGTTCCTGATTCTGTTCAGTAATGTGCGATCGCTGCTCGGAAAAGCGACGTCATTTGCTCTGGTGACGACAGTGCAACCTTACCCTCTCTGTTTATTCATTTGTAAAAGTTCGTATTTTTGATGGTATCATTTTTTCCATCTGCACTTGACAATGTTAAGTGCTGAAGATGTACACATCCGCGTACATAAACTGCATCCTGACTTCAGTTGAAATAAGCTGCAAGACTATTATAAGGCAATCTTACAGTCACATGACTGAGGTTTTGCAGAAAGTGGAAGCAAGTTAACAAATAACGGAAACTCCCAACTGTGGGTCGTTGGAATCACAGCTGCCGGGTTAGCATGGTTCTTGAAGGGGTGGTCGAGAAAGAACATTAGAGCATTGCTGATCAGGGATTGACCGGTAATACTACCGACCCTCGTTTTAAATGCACGAATGTCTAATGCAGCCTGGTGTCCCCATATTTATTTTGATTCCGCAAATTAATCAGCTAGAAAATAAACGGTAACCTAGGTAACTCACGAAGCAAGCTTAAGCAGACGAACAAGAAACCAACGACCAGTGTGAGTGGTGTAAGTTAATTGATAATGACATTTTTAATTTATATCCGATTAATAAGTAACTGATGGACCTTTCAATTGCTCTACCGGTAGTACTAATTTGAATATGATCATGGTTAGAACAAAATTGCGATGATTTCGAGAAAATAAACCAAGGTCGACTAAAGGCCGTGGTTACTGCGAGGTGAATAGCTACCTCGCCATGTGGTAACAGGAGAAGAAAAGATATATTGAGGAAGTGACGCTTAATTCCAGTATTGGTGGTATTTCGTAGAGAAAGAAGGAACACAGTAACGCCCTTCGTACACAAAACCGTCTGTGTGAGGACCTGTACGGTATTGTTTAAAAAAATACTATCCAGCTAGGTTGCACCAACTAATCATGCTAAGAGTTGGACTAAAGATGCTACCGAAAGATTATACCGTTGGCGGCTAGAGCAGTGTGTGCCGCAGAACCCTCACAGTAGCCAACTGAACAAGTAGGAAGCGCTGAAGAAAGCTGAATGGGGAGTTAAACGATGGCACCCATTTGGTGTTGTGATAATGTATATTATGGGGATTATTGAAAATGTGTTAGTGGCCTAGTTGAGATGCGAAAAGAGCACTGGAATTAGTCTAAGCAATCAAACCTTGTCAAGCGCAGTATAAAAACTCTCTGGAAGCATGCGACGGTGAAGGCTAGGAAATGGTCATTGACTGCAGCGTCTTAAATCCCCAGTTTCAAGTAGCATGTCGGCAGCTTCTTCAGATCGTTATGTGAGGAAGCAAGTCGATTATGAGACGTGAAGCAAGTTATGGACACTCAATAGATAGCAAGAACGCTGGACCCAACTTCAGAGTGTGCTGCACAAGTCGAATCTTAGCTGATCACTAGCAAATGCATACGTAGACTTCAACCACAGCTTTACAATACCCATCTGACCCAAATAATGAAAAATTCCATGAGATTGAAAACATGATAACATGAATAATGAGTCGAGTATAAGATGCAGCCTATGGGCATAGGAAGTAAAAGTTGATGGAGATGAGCCTTACTCGGAGAAGTTCGCAAGCCAGAACTGCTACAGAAGTGGTACCGTCCCCAACTTCATCATCAAAATGATGAAGTTGGGTGCGTATGATACTACCTTCGACAAACACATAAATTATCCTCTATACTTAAAGGCTACATGTGACAAGCTTCATGTAGTTCCCAATGAGGCCCTGAAATACCACTCTCCAGTTGGACTTGCTCCCCACTGCCTTGTGAAGCAGGCTGCTAAGCCAAAGATTTCAAATGGAGCCACTCAAGTGTATCTCCATACACCTCACTACGTTGTGGATCAGACTGTTAATTGGAAGGTTAGGCGTTGGGCATGTAGAAAACATCCTTCTGCCGAAATGTGCAACCAGAGAGTCTCATCTGCATTCTCTACTGCTTCGCCAACACTTCTTCTCTGTCCTTATCACCCAATTCTCCCCCGTCTATTGAGCAAGGGACAGCCAATTACCTCGCAACTGGAGATATCAAACCAAGGTTCTGGTTTCTCAGTGGTTCCCTTAACGTCCACACACTGTTTCAAATCGGTCACCTCCACTCCCTTGAGATTGGTGTGTGCTGTGTCTCCGAAACATAGATACAAGATAACAGCGTCGTTAAGAATATTCGACTTCATGTTTCCGAATCTGCTTACAACGACTACAATCTCCGCGTCTCTGGTGATACTAAGTCAGTGATTCAAGATTATTGTGGTCTAGGTATCGTCTTCAGCAATCATGCTGAAGGCAATCTACTCGGCTGAATACCAATAAACAGCCGCATGTGTGCCGTTTTTAATTCGAAACTCTATTGTGGTCAGTAAGAACCGTCCGAGAACAACGTGTCTTCCTAGCCCTTCCATTTATGCTCCCGCTGACTGCAGTTCGGTGGGTATGATGGGTGACTTCTATCGTTAGCAAAAACTACTGATATCGTGCCTGTTCCTGTTGAATGGGAGACACAAGTAGGTCGTCTTTCGGAGTCTGAACAACACGTAGAAATCTGTTTCGGGATACATACAGGCCGAACAGATAACGACAGTCGTTTCCTACAATTATGTGCTGATCACAATCTGTCTATGAGCAGCACTGCTTTCCAGCACTAACGCTCACATCGTGTCACATGTGCACCCCGAACTCCTCGATGACCTGGACTCAAATTGATCATATTGCTTTAGGTTACAGATGGCGCAACTCATTTCAAGACGATCAGTCAATTTGGAGTACGTGCCTGGATTCCGAACATGCTCAAGTCTGCGCACGCATGACACACACTCTGCCCGCTTCAGCGAAGTCCTAGGCCAAGCATTTGCAACTTGGACTCGCCGTCTGCAGTTCGATGGTACCATGACTGGTCCCCAATGGTCGGTGACGAATGAGGTTCATGAGCTTGATGACCATTGGAATCGCCGCGTTTGTGTCATGGTGAATGTGTTTGATATTGCCAGACAGTTCGGCCTCTATGCTACCCCCAGTTCACTTGCCACTGCAGTGAAACCTATGTATGGTATACCAAATGATTGGTTAACCCAGAAGTACCTGCGGCATCGTGGCTTGCGGTACACCTCGAGCAATCTTTGGAGGGTGTTTAATCTCGTTCGATGAACAAAGTCAGCAACGATTGCTGGCTATGAAGAGAGTTCCACCCAAGGTCATGTCTTTGCTACTGGATGTCCCGTTGTTTGCGTCGTTGAATAACGTAAGATTGTGACAAAGGAAGCCTGCGCTCTAGTCGTAGCCCGTCCATCACCGATCTGCGCTATTATTGTACTCGGGTTGACCGAAACGAGCTCCCCTATGTTTATTGTCCTCAGTATAGTTGATGCTCACAACGTTCGCTTGTCGCTACGTCCCCGTTTGAACCCGCCTACGTCTTACCAGGTAACATGTTGGACCTCTGCGCAGTGGGGATACTGCGGGTAGGTACTTATACTGTGCAAATTAACAGCGTTCAGTTCACGACGCACAATGGCAAGAGGAGGCACACACATGAGCCATCCGGCGGAGGTTCAGGCCAGAATATTGAACATCTATGAAGAAGGCAATGACTTAGGTCTGCCCTAACGCGCACGTACACGACTGCCCAGTTGCACCTCATGTATACTACTCGGAAACTTGTTCTTCATGACCGTCAGAGCTATTCTTCAGCTAGTTCGGCCTCTCATGTGGTTTATCAGTTCACCTGCAGTAGTGGTGATGTTTATATAGGCAGAACTAAATGTCGGTTGGCTGAACACTTGCTATGGAATGGAACAAATGGCGACGCTACAAACCGGATCGCCTCCAGAATAAACCGGATTCCGTCATCATCTCTCACTTCAGAGAACTTTGTGATAACTAATAAAAATTTGGACCCGAAGACGGCATTCAAAGTGCCATTACGCCACCGGAACACGATAATGTTGCAAGCAGTGAAGAGTTTCTGATTATGGCCTATCAACCAGGGCTATATGCAAAGGAACTCCTGAGGTAATCAATTAGCTTGCCTTGGTCTTGATTTTAACATTTTGATTTATGTGCCAATTTTGCCCATTATTATATTGGTGTATGTTTTTCTGCGTGTTTGGCGTATGCGACTGAGGAGAACAATCGAAATATTGAGATATCGCAATCTATGTATTCTTCCTGCTTTGATGAGACCTAACGGCGTGAACAGCATGCACTGCATTGTGGAGCGTAGGCCGATCGCGATACGGCCTTAAAAGTTGACCGCCAAACTGCGTATATATAATGAATAAAAATATATTTTCTGACTGTGCAATAAGCTTATTCACTGAATGGTCAGATCAATACATACAGAAGTTTCACGATCGTTCATTTATAATACAGGAAGAAAACCGAAGTCAAATCTTACATGGTTCAGAGAGCGAGTAATATTTTGTGTAGTTGGATGGTTTTATCAAGATTGGGATGAAGAAATTTATTTCAACCATCATGTGGATGAACAGGAAAACGCCGATGTTTCAATCTTCCGTTGATGGTCAGCTCACCTTCATTGATCATCTCTATCACATTCAGCCGGTCCAAGTAATTGTAGGCTCATGAAACAAAATAAGAAAGTCGTCCTCGGAACAAATAAAAATTCTGTTTTCAAAATGTTTGACGGTGTCATTAAGTGAACAATGGATAAATTGGGTCAAGGAATAGTTTCCTTAATGCTAAGAGCACTGCTGTATCTTTATCTAATCTGACATGTATTGGTACATCCTATCCTATTCCTATCCGATTGAACACTGGTCTATTCCTTACGTCTGTGTCCGGTCTACCGATTATCCTGTCATGCGACTTCCAAGGAACTGCCAAACGACCAGACTAGTTTTTAGAGAGACTGCTAAAATACTACGGCCCGGTGGGTTCTGAAAGTGTTGGGGGTATTGCATATCATCTGTAACCAGCGGATATTGATTTATCGGATACTTTACTCATCAGCACAATAAACACGATGCGTACAGACGAGATTTCTAGTTGGTATGTTCTGATATCTATCTAGCGACGTCTGCTTTGTTGCAAAGGAAAGAAAGCGAATATTTAGCATAATGTGACCACATGCGGTGAGACCGTAGTAGCGAAAAGGCAGTCCCGAGTTTCATAGTTGCTTGGTATTCAAGTGCGGTTTGAGGCGCGGGTGGTTAGTTTCGACCAGTTTCATTCTGCCGCTATTAGGCAAACATCTGTCTAGACCCCCATTGGGACGAATAATGTGGGGTAGAGATTTTAGTGAGGACGTTGTCTCCAAAGACTGTGTGTTACACATGTTAGACAATAAATACACAGTACTCTGTGAGTCAAGAGTGCCAGATCGGAACTATCGTTGATAAGGTATTTTCATCGCTTCTCAAATTATTTGATTCATCTGCGCGTAGATGGTGGATGAAGTGAAAGGGTGGTATCACAAAACGTGTATTGCCCCGGGAAGGCTCAATGGTAAACTGGCCGTGGTAACCGGTGCCAGTTCCGGTATTGGAGAAGCAACAACAGCCGAAATGGCCCGCAGAGGGTGTTTGGTAATTATTGCCTGCCGTGACTTGAGGCGGGGACAAGCTGCAGCCAAACGGATATTAGACAAATATGGACCTTCGAAACCAGAAAGTGTCATGTTGGATATTGCGGATTCCTCAGTCGCACAGTGCTTATCAGTCGTCAAACCGGATCAGGTAAGTGAGAATATCCGTTATGTCTATGAGGAACTAAATGTTGAAATTGACCTTCAATATTGTCTGGGTCGAACCATAAATCCTGTCGTTAGGCATTAAGATTTAACTTTGCAAAAACATTTATCATTTTGCTTCGTTTAAATTTAGACATTATTGGTGCATTATTAGGATGGTTGATAGTAAACATATGTGGAAATCATATTGAATTTCGTTACAATTTATTTAGCAATGCATTTCCGTATTCTAATTCGCTATCTGTTTCGTAAATGTGGTAGCGTACATTGGAACCGCCGAAGTTGACCACCCCTGCATGCTGACCCACGTCCTAAACTGATCATTTTTACATTACTTGTACTTTTAGCATGGGAAATTTTTTGAACTAAAGCTCCTATATAATTTGTATGCTAAACACTTGGGCCGCAACTAGCGTTAGTAATTTAACTATAAGTTGAGCATGTAAAATTTTTATGTGCAATGGTTTGCCGAAATCGTATGTTCAAGTAAACAAGTGGATGGAGCGGGATTTTGGAAGGTACGAAAATCGCCTGAACCACAGTCACTGTATATTACTGCTCCACAGACGTTTGACGATACAGCATATACTAGGTCTGTACGCGTGTGTATTATGACCCACATCTCAGTATTCACTCGCATCAACGTCCACACACATATACAAAGAAGTTGACCTTGACTGATTTTGTGCGAAATATTTCTCGCACAAACACACATCAAGATTTCCAGCTGGATTATGTGACCAATTTTAGCATAGGTCTTAATCAGGAGTTTGAGTGCCTGTCAAACTTTCGATTGATCGATTCTAAGCTAACCTGTCCAAAACCGTTCAGTCGCCTCTTCGACTGTGATGTTAGTGACGTTTACATCCACACTGATGGTTGAGCGCCCATCTTTCAAAATTTGTTGACGACATATGGCAAACTCTGGGATTGGTCCATCTTGTGGTAATTGCCAAGTAAAAGAAGAGTTGCTGCGAAGAGATCTCTTCTCGATACTTATCCTCAGGCATTTACAAGTATGAGAAAACTTGCCACAACATGATAAGCTATCTAAAGCTGCAGTAGTGAATGGTTAGGTCACAGTTCGGCAGAGGTACAATGAGCCAATCGATAGATCAGTCATTACAATCAGCTGGTAAACATCACACACTTTCACACCCCCAAACTGAAAGGCAAACATAACAAGAACCAGATGGTTGGTTTGGCGTCAAAGCTCACATTTAGTCCTGTGCAAGTGTAGGTACGAACGGCGTCAATCGTTCGGGCCAAAGCAGCAAGAGCGCTTGTACAAGCGTCCTCTGTTTGCACACCTCCGGTTGTAGCAGCGTGCTAGCCATTGCTTCCGAAGTAGCCAACAGACGCTTCCTGAGTCCCTTTGGATTGTGTTTAGATACGGCGTAGAGAACTTTGAAAGCGTCATCGGTCTGAACATGATGCCCAATACTAATCAAGTGTTCAATAATGGAGCTCTGTGCATTCTTAACTGTACCATGCCGTAAGGAGGTGGGAGTGCTCCGCTATCCTCTTACACAGACGCCTGGTCATGTGTCCGAGGTAACTGGCACCACAGACGCAGGTGAACTGATATGCAACGAAAGATTCGGAACGGGGCGGGAGTCTGTCTTTGAGGCTTTTAGTGATAAACGTAGAGTGGCCATAATACACGAACTGCCAAATAATCTCGTTGTGTTCGAATTAACGCATTGGGAATGGAAGTCCATCTACCAGTTGCAGTTTAAGCAGAAACGGGGCGCCACGTGTGACTGAGCTTGTTGACAAGGGGGTGACATTTGGGAAGGACAAAAGCCCCACTGCCCGAGGAGTGGCTTAGTTTGTGAGGCTATGATTGATCATTCTCGAATACCATAACATTCGCTGTAACCCAAAGCATGGGCGGCGAAGAATGAAGGTTAATATAAATATGCAATTAGATATACATTGTTTCATACAATGCAAGCGAGAATACCGTCAGCATGAAACAGAAGAAATATAATTCGGTACGCCACCACATCATGAATACTGAACAATGAATTTATACGGGTTAAGATGCAGTGCTTTACAAGTCCCATTTGATAGTTGCAGGGGATATCAACATAACAATAATGATGATAAGGACATTAATATAGTTAGTATTTTAAATATGAAAATGAGGACTCATCGTTTACTCCGATGTCGTCCAGCGATCCTCTTAGATTCACAGCACCCACAGTTAACAACAAATAATTCCATGGCATACTCTAGGTGTAGAATTGAGACGGTGTTAAGTAACAAAGTGTAAGTGGATGAGTGCATCGTTCAACCGTCTTTTAAATACTGTCAGTGTCGGTGCAGAGACGACAGATTCTGGGAGAGCATTCCACGGGTGACAGACACGAATGGAAAAGAAATTTCTGCGGCACTCCAGACGATATTGTTCTGCGAGTTTTACTGAGTGGCCCCTCAGGTTTGTATTGCTGCTGAGTTGCAGTAAAGGCTGCACACATGATGTGGGTCTCGCAGAATCAAGTATGCCATAATGAAGCCACCTCGTAGTCTGCGATAGCTTCCACTGAACACCCCCAATCGTTGCAGCCTCTCCTGGTAGGAAATATTGCGCATTCCAATTACGTTCTTAGATGCCTGGCGTTGAGGCTGCTCCAGTGCATTAAGGTCGTGTTTCAGCCATGGATTCTAGGCTTGAATTGTATATTCGACATGGGGGCGAACATACACACTGAGCATTTGTCTAAAGATGGAGCTGTTTATTTGTCCAAAGGTCCGCCTCAACAGTCTGAAGTGTTGGTTACCGGTCTTGGAGGTCTTTTCAGATTGCCTAGAGCAACCCAAGTCATCTTTAACCAGGACACCCAAGTCACGTTCGAGAGTTGATTGTCGTAGTATATTCGTTCCGAGTCGGTATGAGTTGCTGCCGTGATGTCGGATGGAAAGCACCTTGCATTTACTGACGTTGAAGTGCAATAAGTTTTGGCTCGACCATTGATACACCATAGCTAGGTCACTCTGGAGCATATGTTGGTCGGCTTCCTCCTGGATCCTGTGCCAGGTCTTGATATCGTCGGCAAACATTAGGAAGTTTGAAGCGATTCCCTGTGCAAGTTCATTAACAAACACTACTAACTCTTTACCGTCACCCGGCCACCACCAGTCGCGCGAGGGTTGGGTACAACGCGAGCGGACTCGGACCGCTGAGTTCCAGAGTACGATGCATGCATGCAACGAACACGACCAAATTTTGACAAGAAACTATGGGCAAAGTGGTTTCTTCGTTGTGCAGCCTCCTGTAACTGTCATGCTGTAATCAACGTTGACGGTAATTAGGAAGTATAGGTGAATTCGCAACTAATATCCAGGGAAAATTCCAAGTGGTGTCGATGAATGTTTTTAAGAACTCAGTGAAAAGTAATCGGCCATATTAGGTGACGCAGTGGTCATGTTTGTGCTTCTCAATTGTACACTGTTTGCTACATGCGCAATGGTCAACAGTTTAGCCTCCGCTGCCTGGCTAGTTCGCTTCGTTTATCAGTCTGTACAACGCACCCATTTTATGTTATTTGTCATTAAAAGCCTTCTCGTTTTCGATTCCGAATTTATCTCTCCTAAAGTCGTGTTCCATCTTTTTGGTGTCGCTTTCATATTGTCAATTCTCGCCCACAGAGGGAACCTCTAGTCTTCCTAATTATTTGCCGTAGTAATGACGAATTAAACACCATGAGTTTTGTTGCAAAATCGCTGTACATCGAGCAAATGCATCCATGTGGATTATGTATCACGTGACGGTTTACAATTCGTGTATTGCTCCTACTATTGAGTAGTTTGACCTTTTGTGTGAGGTTGAGTGTAACTATATCCAAGTAATTATCGAGCAGTGCCAGAATAAAAGGCAACAGTAGGAAGTCGATAAACGTCGAGAGCCTGCAAGGAAGGCAAAGCGTTTCAAATTGACGGGATTTGTGTGTTAACCATAGAAGGCTAACACCCAGCCACTCCCAAATGCGATCCGGCCTACTTGCCCGCCGGTTATGGGCTCTCTAGTACGATGTCTGTCAGATGATAGGCGTCCAGATTGCGTGCCTGTGTTACGTCTGACAGGTAATAGTAACCTGGTCTGTGGTAACGCAAGCGAAGTACGCGAACGGCGGGGTCTCAAATTGGCCGTTGCTGTTGCGTTTAGAAACATCATTTATTTTACACTGTCTGCTGCTCACCTATAATTTTTGCTGTTCTAATTTACCGGTTTTGTTTAACTAAACTACATGCTAGTTAGCAAACTAATCCTACTCTACCGGATATCTGAAATCATTTCAAATTTCGGCATGTACAAACCATTTTGTAGGCTACGCAGCAACGGATTGTGAAAAAATATTCTGGTAACATGAGAAAACATCGCGCTGGTTAGAAAGTTGACATCGGACGATGTTCTTTGCATAACATAGAAGTATCACTCTTGCTATCCAGCAACATGCGTTCATTGATAGGAAAAAGCAGTGACCTTACCACTATTATACGACGAAGGGAAGATATAAACACAAGAATCATTATGTCACAAGGAAGCTGGTTACAGTCTGGTATTTCTGATGGAGTCAGCAACATCAGGGGTTACCGTGCGATTGTGTCCGATCGCCAAGGTAGACCAAGGAATCGTGGTGGCGGCGTCATCACGTACTTGCCAACTCTAGTTCAGTTCAGTTCAGTTGAAAAACTATGATCCGAGCACCGATATGTGGTGGCTCAAGTTGCCACGACTCACATCGCAAGAATAACAATAACTAACAACAGCAAGATAGTTAGATTAAAGGTAAATAGAATGCACAGATGATGGAAGCATGACAGAAGTGAGTTAAAGGAATCAGAATCGAACGAAAATTAACAACCGGATGCAAGAAAACGAAAGCGGGCACGCCACTGACTGCGTGACTCCGACATGACTGATACGGTTTCGAACCATTGGCGTAGAACATCCTGAAGCCCCAATCCACGAAGAAAGCACATACCACCCGGACCAAGTCTCTGTCGACTTCTTTTGGCAATTTGTAAGTCATAGAGTTACCACCTCGCGGTTTCACCCAATTTGGTGGAGCCACGGCTTATAATGCACGCCGAGGAATCCGGTCAATAGGCGTAAAAAAGACACGGCCTAGTCAGCGTAAGCGACTAGCATTCAGCAAATACTCGTGAGAGACATCAGTAGGCTACTTGCAAAAAACCAACTGGCGGATCGATGCATTGCTTACCCTGTGTTCTAGCCAGATTTGAGCAATACTCCATAAACACTGGTGATCAAATACCGCCAAACATTTAATATATTGACCGCGAACTGGCCAGATCTCCGACCCATATAGCGGCACCGGCCTTACCGCAGCGTTATAAAGCCTACATTTCAATGCCAGGATGAGATCCAGGCGTTTCTATAAATAGTTGGCTCTCTGGAATTCTACATGGATCTTGTTGATAAACGAACTTACTTCCTCGGTGATGTGACCATCATAGGTGACACAGCCACCAAGGTAAATGAAGCGATCCACCACTTCCAGTGGCTGTTAGGTGATAGCCAGAAAAGAAAGTGTGTCGGTCCAATCTTGAAGTAGTAATTTGCAATTTGATTGTGTACTGCAAATGCCGAAGGGTGCGGCACAACACAGCAGTCTACCCAGCAGTGTTCGCATAGCAAACGCGTCAGAAGAGCTACGTCGTCCACAAACTCTAGGCTTGTCAGTCAATTGCAAAGGGAAGAACTTCCAATCCGGTAGAGTTTTAAAGAACGGAGTCACTCATGATCACTTCGATGAGAAAGTTGAAGAGGAAAGGAGATTTAGGACAATCCTCGTGAACGCCACTTGTCGTGAGGAACTCTGGGCAGAGCTTCCCGCAGACCTATACACGGCCAGGGGAAACAAGTTAGAGAGACCTAAGAATGAAAAGGAATTTAGCCGGCATGCCCTTTATGGATAGGCAGTACCACAATCTGGTTCAGTCATCGGAGTCGAAGGCAGCTTTCAGGTCAAGGAAAACCACCATAGTCGGTCATCTGTATGTGTGCCTCTGCTCTAACACTTGGCAAGGAGTAAATATGTGGTCGATGTAACCGCGACCAGAGCGGAAGCCAGTCTGATTTTAGTGAATCGGTTCCCACGAGGACCAGTAATTCGTCGGAGTATGAGACCCGTAAGGACTTTGGATGCATTGAAGACAAGGATGATGCGTCGATGACTTTCACACAAAGTACGCTGACTTCTCTTGAAGATGGGCATTACAGATGGCAGTTGCTAATCTGTAGAGATCTCTTCACTGTACCAAATTTTGCTAACTAAATTAGCGGGTCCAGTCAGCAAAGTGTCACCACCATCTTTCGGCAAACATGGATGAGGATCGTCGGGTTCAGGTGTCCTGTTTCGTTTCAACTCGGAAAGCCCATATCGAATCTATTCCAAAGTGGAACGTGGAACATCTACTTCTCAAGACGGCTCAGGCGATTAAGCAAGCGGCAGTGTCTATTTAGGCCTGCTGAACGGCTCCTCAAAGTATTCCGCCCAATGAACTAGTCCCAGAAGCTGGGGATGAATCCGTTATCTATCTTTCTCAGCTATTGTCTCTCTAATGGATGGCTTTCTTGTACCCATGTTCCGGATGAGTTGGAATAGTACTGCCTTTCTTCATCTTACGTGCCTTTGCTCTTCACTAATGTTCCTGATCAATGTGAAGAGTTCTTGCTATGCGTCGTTTCAGAGCGTTAATGACAAGTTGAAACTCAGGGTCCATTGGAACTTGTTTCCGTGCTGAGACCAAACTGATCGATACCTCAGAGCTCCATTCGTAGTTATGTCGTCTCAAGTTGGGTGCAGGGCATGCGTCAAAGGCATTCTTCATTGCACACTTGAGACGGTCCCAATCAGCGTTCGGTTCACCAACCTCATTCATCACCGATAAATGATGGCCAGTTCATCATGATAATGTTGAACTGTAGATTGCGAGTTCAAGTTGCCGATAAGAAGGTTAGAAGATAGACGCTTCTTTGAAACAGGAAGATGGAGCACCATGCGTGTGCGCACTAGATCATAGTCGGAATCAAGACACTTGCTCAAAATTGACCGGTAGTCTTGGAATGATGTGTGATATCTGTTTCGGCTGGAAATATGGTCAATTTAGGTCCGGTTTATTGAGAGCTTCTGTAGGCGCATGATGATGAGGTGTGAATCTTTGTGCTGGAAATCAATGCTGTTGAGATACAAGTTTTGATCGGTGCACAGTTGCAGAAATTGATCACCATTGTCTATTCAGCGTGCATCGACTCCAAATCAGCCGCGCAGTTGTTGTTTAGAATATGAAAGGCGACCCAGTTGGACATCCATGTCACCAGCAACGAGTACAATACCAATATTCATCGTCACACGCAGTGGAGAGGAGAGCTGTCGACAGAAACGGTCTTTGATACCATTTGAACTGCATTCAGTAGGGGAATAAACTGAGGTAGTGAAGAGGCACATTGTCTTCATCCTGTGCTCATTAACTTTAATAGAGTTTCGGAGACGAAGGGCGCACATGCAGCTGTTCACCAGTATCCAGTCTAGCAGCTTGCCTTCAACATTTATGCTGAGGGCAATACTAACACTGTAAACGCCTTGAGCCATTGATGCTATATCGCGAGAGACGCGAAGACTATGGTCACCTTCGTCAGATTCAGAAGCAAGATGCCAAAGATTCATCACAACGCTGTATGCGTGTTTCTGCAACACAGCACACATGAATACAAATGTTGAACAGTGAGGTTCAGGGCTACCTGCTAACTGATTTGAACTAGAGTGCGGACGTTAAAGAAAACAATGTGAAATGAAATTCTAGGCTTGATGGAAGAGCTACATGTGTCGAGGGCAGCAACTGCAAGGCCAGTGGCAATCTCTTGCGCAACAGACGGGCAAGGGGAGAAGGGAGAGGAGATAGACAACTAAGGGAAGAACAGGGATTCTTATCGATGGGGTTGAGAGGGTAGAGGATACTATCCGGCTGCTAGTTCCGAGAGAGGCATTTTGTTTTGGTGTTATACATCTAGCTTTAACTCAACAGTATGACCCATAATGCAGTGGGGTATATGCAGGTTCGCTTGTGGAACTCCTCTCAGAGTCTTTGGTTTAATAGTCAGACCCACAGGGCAGTAAGGAGCAAGTCTAGTTCGGGAATGTGATGGAGGAGACCGATTGGGAACTGCGTAAGTCCTGTCACATAGCATTTTTGAAGATGTAAAACAATGCACATAGGTGTTTCTACCGTATGATATTACGCGCCTGCAACCACGGACAGCCGCAGATGTAAGTTGACCTGTTTACATTAATTTGACCAGGGGCTGCCTGGCTTGAGGCGGGTGATAGCAAACCATTGAGCTGTGTGCTTATAATCCATAGACTTTTTGTCTCCCATGGCTAGGTTTTAAATGATGAGGTCCATCGACATTTCCCCAAGCTTCGAAGAGGATTGGATGCTGAGACTTAGTTAGTCTGACCCTTACCCATTAACTTGTCTGGTGTGAGTGGCTCTAAAGGAGCCTGGAAGTGCAACCCAGATTGGCTCATGGGTCATGCGGGTGCGCAAACCACCGCACTAAGCTAAGGTCAATTCTTCTTCAGTCAAACAACCATTCACTCAGTCCAAAAGCTATAAAAGCTATCATCCACTTGAATCCAAGCCTAAATTCCGCAATGGAATTCAATCCATTGTTATTGGAAACTCCTATGTTGCTCCTGGCACATCAAAGTCAGGACTGAGGTTTTTATTTGAGAAACTTTCTTTGGTATTGCTACCGAACCTATAGAATACTCTGCCTGCATAGTTGCTGGTAGTTTTAATAAATGTTATACAACGTTCTTCAAGTCACTTGACCTGGTCAATTTAGTAATTTCCCGACCAACCAAGTCGCACAGCTTGATGTTACTTACGCACAGCGTCATCATTTGTTTTCCATTCAAAGGCGTGCAACATTAAGTAACTCGGACCACAGTGTACCAAATACTTTCCCTACCACCTACAGTGAAACAAATTATGCCGCACCGGCAAAAAGACAATCTGGGATCTGGAAGTCAGGCAGAATAACGCCAGTTTCGGAAAAGAAACCTCAAAAGTATCGGCTAATTGCTTGTAGTTCCGTTCTCTTATATGTCCTCGGAAAGCTACTAGTTCCAAGTATTTCCACAGCTACTGGTGCTGATGAGATCAGTCAGTTTGCCTTTAGACCCCAACACTCTACGCAAGACGCTGTATCGTACCTTGTGCATTCAATAGTGTCCGTGTTGGCTAAAATGTGCAGGTCCGTACGGCTTATTCTTTTGACTATTCAGATGCGTTCGAGAGTCTTGAATGATCTATACTGCTTAGCCTACTTTATTTGAACAGGGTCCATACTGACGTTTGCAGGTTGTTGCGTGACTATTTCATTGATCGTAAACACTATTCGGTTAGTTGGCAAAGCTCCTCCATGCTCCGCGCTGACTACTACTTTGCAAAACGCTATCCTCTCTCTTTATGTGTCGAAAGTCTTCTCATATCGTCAACATTCATGGGAGGTAAACATGCTGATGATGTTGGCATTGGGTGAAGATCTCCACCCATTGAGATGCTTCAAGGTGGTTTGGACGAACTAGTGATATGGTCATCCTCCAGCCCCTTAACTTTAAACCTTTGAAGTGTACTAACACAACATTTTCATTTCTCTACCCTGATGAGTTGCGAGTAATTTTAGATTGCTCTCATATATTAACTGTGGGTGATAAAATCATGTCTATTTCATTCACTGTGAAATATACCGTTGCTTATTTTCTCAAAACCTCTGTTGGTCCATGCACGTTTTGGAAACATTACACTAACGTAGTATTTTGTCATTTTGTACTTTCCGGTTTAGTTCGTCATACTACAAGGATTAATGTTAAGGTATGCAACCTCATTGGTTTTATTGTTACCTAGTAATTTTCCCAGGACTCCTGCACAATGGCTATGTTTTGATTTTTCGGTCGATTAACCATTTTTCAGATTTGGCGTTTTGCCTAGAAATTGCATAGCTGTTTCTACTGCTTATAAGCATATTGACGCAAGCATGAATTTTCTTGTAAGGTCCCAATTGACAACTATCTTCCACTACGTGTTGCTCTCTCACAAACGTAATCTTTCGCTAAAACGCTCAAGTTAAGATTTTATTTGCATTACTTCGTATCGTAACACAATCCTGACATATTCGTCAGGCTTTGTTATCGATTCAAAGAAAGTCATAAGTGCTTTGCGCTTTCTTCTTTTCGAATGATATCCACATGTCTTTTCTATTTAACTTTTAACTCTACATTTATGCATTTTTAACTGGTCCCATTCATTCCTTGCATTCGCAGTGACACTGTAAACGCTGATACTGCACCTACTTATGTGTATAAGGGCTATCTAGAATTGACTAAGTAGGAGAGAGCAAACACCAACAATCAACTGGGCTACAACCTTATGATATTTCACCAGCCTAAGTCAATGGATGGGAATCGCTAGGTTCGGTATGATTACCACGTCGAATTCCTAACAAGCCTGCTTGATAGTCTCATCAACGTTCGTGAACAAGGAATGTGAGTGAATTAAGTCCTCAGCCTTGGGAAATGCGTGGAAGTGAAGACTCGGCCTCTACGAATCAGCTTTGCACTCAACGCGAGTCCGAGACTGGATATATCCGCGTCGGTAGGGTAAAAGGTTGGAAGATCCATATTCCTCCAGATACGGTTACGATGAAGCTAGAGCGATTGAAATCCGCTATAATTGTGTAGAAGCGGCGTACCGATAGTTGTGAATCTCCACATCGTAAATATTTGGTCAGTTCCCCTGGTCCGCCGAACCTGGATCAACAGGTCTATGACACTCTATGTGCGCCCGGCAGTTCTTACCGCGGCGTGCGAGTAGCCTGAAACACTGTTGGTAGTTTAGTAAATAAACCTGAGATCCGGATCACCTAGTTGCCCGTTGTCGTCCGGACGTGCTAAGACTGGTCGAAACCTGGTTAAATTCTGAGGTCATTGCTAAGGAATTTCAGATCAGGGAATACTCTTGCTTCCGGTGAGGCAAAATATCAATCGAACGCAGGGCCAAGCTGTTATACATGCGGTCTTTACTGTGAGGAGATAGGCAAATATATACCGAAGCAAAGATGGCCTGTGCGAGCGGCTGCGGTGCTTGATCCGCCTGTTCGTGGGTGCAGCTTATCATAGCCCCCGAATTCGGTGTCTAGATAGGATACCGTATATTCCAAGCTATATAAGCCAGGCCGCTTTCTGCTTAGGGACGGATTTACTTCTAACAAATATTGTGGCTTGAGGTTAAAGTTCTGCCTGACCACTGTGCAATCGAAGCGGCATTTGCGGAGATGATATTTACGGCTGGCGCAACACGACAGACTTGCCAACCGATGCGCTTTACACCGCATTCGGCTCCGACGTGCTTGGGCCTACTGCTAAAGAGTTGCGAGTAAGGTGTACATGACAATTTAGATCCTGGAGCCACTGACAGCTAATGACCACTGGATGGTCTTCGCAAGCTTAGAGCTGCCCTTGCCCCACTCGCGTCCGCTGGAGCCGTCTTCAGTCGAGCCGCTAGTGAAGTGGTCTGGTAGCTACATCAGGATCTATCTGTTGAGGCCTGTTGTTCTGTTATACAAAGCCTGTGCAATCGTTGAGCTCTCGTTCGTATACCCCACAAATAAGCAAGCTGGACCTGTGAAGCCACATTTGTTGGGCAAAGAGTGGGGCCACATGTCTGACCACATGTCTGAACCTATCGATGGTGAGGTAGCCTGCAAGAGGAAGCAGAATCTATGCAGCGAGACAAAAGCACGAAAACATCAATATTTGGAAAAGGAGCTGGCAAGCTTACTGAGGTTGGGCCCCAACAAGGCTTTTACTTACTGGAAGCAACGCCTGAGGCCCGCAGGTGACATAATATGGTAAGAGGGCTCGCATGGACAGTCCCTGACTTCCAGCACGGACGGTGAGTCATCATTGCAGACGTGTTTCATTTGCGTGTTTACGGGTGGGCATGTGTGCATGCCTAACTTGAAGTGTGAAGATCCTACGGAACTCGAGTGCCTGGATTGCGATGTGGAAGATGTCCGCCGTCTACATGCCAGTCTTGACTCACGAAGCCTGTTGAACCCGACGGCCACTGTCCGCTAGTCATAAAGTCCTTGTCGGCCTTCATCACACTTGCGGTGACTGATCTGTTCAACAGACCGGTGTCTGAGTGCCGTGCCGAGAGACTGAAAATCCTTGTAAGTGAAATCGATTTCGAAGGACATAACTCGACAATGGTGGACAAATACCACCCGAATATTTGCCCTCTGTTTTGGCGAAAGTGCTCAAGTTGATTGTGAAAATAGTCTTCTACAGCTGTTTGACTAGAAAGACTTCCTAACATCTTTACAACACGGTTTCATGAAGGGCCACTTCTGCATCACCAATCTGCTGTTGACTTTGAACAGCTAGTTGAAGGCGTTGAACCGTTGATTTCGCTAAAGCTTTCATTAAGGTGAACCAAGATATCCTGCTACATAAGCTGAGGATGTATGGTGTTGGTGGCTCCCTGCAGAACCGCATCACAGGATGGTGCCCCGCCACTAGCGGCGCGCCCAAAAGACCGCATTACTGGGGCACATTTCGATTCCTGATCCACTTCAACAAAATACCACATATTTACCTGTCGCCTTGTGCATTGTTTGCGACGGACCTGAAGAGGTGTATGGTTATTGATTATCCCGATGATTCTGATATACTCAAACAGGAGATCTACCGCCTTTCTCTGTGTCTGCAGATCTCAACCTGTCGGTCAACCAGATCAACTCGTCATGTATGAGAATGTGGATGGCAATGGGCTTATGTACACCATAGCCGGCCCAACACTGCATCCGACAAGCTCCGTAAACTATCTAGGTTTCCTTTCATACTGTGATCTGAAGTCCAACCGTAACAAAAACACCGTATGGAAACGGACTACGCCTTCTTTGGGCGCTAAAACGGGCCTCCTGCATTTCGTCCGAAGTGATTGCCACTCAGAGTTTCTTCCATGACAAGACCGGTGCTTGATTACGGCTAACCTGCCTATTGTTCGACCACAATAGACGAGGAGCAGGGACTGGAATGGGTTCAAAATGTAGCTACCTAGCTCCTCCCCGTTTATGGGGTGTCGTACAGAGACCGAAGTGGGGCACTAGAGCCGTGCACACTGTCATATCGTCGGCTGCTAGTTGACCCCATAATGATGCACCGGATAAGGTATCTTTGTCACTTCCCCACGATGATGCCGCTGCTGCAGGTTGGAGCACCAATCACCACACTCAGACACCGGTAAAACCTGGTGGCACCGGATTTGTAGAGTATCCTTACCCTCATTGTTTCGAGCGTCGAGTGGTGCAATATCGGACCAAATTGCCGAAGACAGTAGTCGAGACCAAGTCGGTGTCGGAATTTAAGAGATGGCTCGACGCCCACTTTGCGCATTACAGGTATAAGGAGCTCATCCCACCCGGATCGGATGTGGTGCAGATATAAAATATGCTGCCACCACGTAGGATCACGAAGTTGCTTCTGCGCAGCTGTCCGATCTAACTACGATAGCGCAACACAGATATAAATCTTTTCGCTTTCTAAGTTCAGTATTCAGTTGGATTAAGTGTTCGCAGCAGGTATATTTGTTTCAAAGTTAGCCAATGTTAACACGGCTCTTTCCGGTAGAGACGCTGTCGATGCATCAATAGGTCACGGTGTAAATAGGGCAGTTTGGTACAATATGGAGTAGCATTATACATTTACATATGTTAGGCTAAAAATTAGATGAGCAGTTCTGAGATCCCTTATCCTTCAAGTCATAAGCTTCGAATTCATCGTCGACAAACAATCGGGCAGAAAGCCTTACGAATCGGGGTAATTTTATAGTTCTCAAGTTCTAACTAGGCATTACCATAATCTTGTGTGGAACAATAAGAAGACGCATGTTCCCACTGTTCAGTTGTAAACGAGCAACATCTCAACTAACGATGTGACAAAAGATTAATAACTTAAAATCGGTAAGTCACACGCAAGGGAAATAAACATTGGTCAAATGTTATGAACGTATCACAAACTCCAAGGGAGTTTGAGTGTAACAGATAGGCGATGGTCGATTGGCATTGTGAACCAGACCTCGGATGAACGAACTCCTACAACAGGTACGTTGACGACACCTTGGTGACCGCACTATGTTTAGAGGCTGCTCAGTCTCTTCTGAGAGTTATGAACACTGCACACCCAAATGCCCGTTTAACCTGTGAAGCTGATGGTGATATCCGTCTGCTTTTTTGGATGTACTGTTGACGACGCAAAAAGACAGCACAATACAGCTGACCGTTTAACGGAAATCTGCGTGAACCAGCTTTGCATCGGTTCAATACGAACAATGCCTCGCCAAAAGGTTATGCAATCGGGCCCGAAGAATATGCATTACGGAACGCGTCGAAGATGAAATGTAAATCCTCACGAAAACATTACGGAAAATTCACTACCCATAGCAGCCCCACAGATTGTACACAGTCGGTTGTTATTTATTCAACAAAATGCTTGTATATCTACAGATGCTGTACAGAGGTGATGTTGTGGCTAAGTATGTAGAACGACGCACAGTAGTTGTAATGCGACGTGAATCTAATGCTAATAAATCCTCCCTGCACATGGCAAAACGAAGATACCGATGCGCCCAGTCAAGCCTACCAAGCGGTCGCCGCCACAAAACACCGCATTTACCAATTATTTTTTCCAACATACAGAGAACGATACGTTCACAATATCTCTAAAATGAAGCTAAACAAACTACAACTTGTGGCTCTGTCATTGGGACCGAAATTTTGCGCATCACAACCACCTAGGACGCAATTGCATTTAGAGCTACAGTTCGAGAGTTTAATACATCAACTGACCGAATTAACAACTACGTCCTCCCGAGCTGACGACTCTTTCAGAAACACCTTGTGCATCTATCACAGAAATATTGGAGAAGCAGGGCGCAAACCTCAACATTAATCACCAATGCATACAGCGAAGCGATAAAAGAATTGACATCCAATCCAGTGATCACACTCTCAAGGCCAGATAATGGAGCAGGTTGGGTACTAATGGTCAAGTGTGACTAAATTTCCAAGATGCACACGATCTTGCAGGATCCCAGCAAATTCGTGCTAGATTTAGTACAAAAGGACAACACAGCCCAGTACAAGGTCAAAATAACCAACTCATTGAAAGAAAGAAAACGCGGTAATTACATCGATAGCTCCTTGTTTGAGCGATTAACACCTTGTGGCTCGCATTCACCTCACCTCTGGGGTATGCCAATGGTCAGCAAACCTAACGCCCTACAATGACCTGTGACTCATATTGTTGGGTCCGCTACACACTCAGTCGCCAAGTGGCTTGCAGATCTTCTCGAACCAGTACGTACCGAATTTTCCGGTCACACTGCGAGTGACACATTTGCATTCGTTCACCAAGTGGAAAACTTAAACGTGAAAGAAAAAGCAATGCACTCCTTTGATGTAAAATCGCTCTTTACGAACGTTCCTTTGTTAGAAATGGTCAATTTCATCTGTGAATACCCAACAGAAAAGAACATTGTTCTTCCGATCCCGGCTCGTAATATGAAAGAACTGATTTCACTTTGCATGTTCAACCGATAGTTTCTATTTGATGGAAAATACTTTAGACAAATAGGCGGAATCACAATGGGATCGCCACTAGGACATCTGTTTGCAGATTTTTCTGGCAAAAAGTAAACGCGGACCTAGCAGACACCTAATAACATTCCTTGGTTATTACATACGATAAATGGATGATACGTTTATTGATGAGTAGTGAGGATTGTGGTATAATTCAGCTAATTCATCACTGCCACTCCCAATCAGCGGGCTTAGGATAATCTGGAGAAGCACCAGACTCCGGCGTTTTGACCTTATGGGTCTCGTCAGTGGTGCGCCGCCTAGCGGACCCCTGCCGGGTTCTGCCCCCATGACTTCCGGATGCCAGCAGCTAATGCCACTTCGCCATAGGTGACAGCCGCGGATCTGTGTGAGTAAGAGTTGCCTGTGACATAGCCCGGATCATCTTCCATTGCCATGCCAGTTACGAATTGTGCAGTGGACGATGGCTCGCCTCACGAGCTAGGACTTTCCGCATAGCGCCAATGCACCGCATAAGGCTTAGATGCTGTACGGATAGGTTTTATGGTACTGATGAGTAGTGAGGATTTTGGCACAACTTACGACACCCATAAGGGCGAAAGGTTGGCGTCCGGTGCTTTTCCAGACTACCCTAAGCCTGTTGATTGGGAGTGGCGATGATGAATTAGCTGATTTATGCTAAAATCCTCCCTACTCATAAGTACTACAAAATCTCTCCGTATAGCTTCTAAGTTTTATGCGGTGCATTGGCACTATGCGGAAAGTCCTAGCTCGTGAGGCCAGCCATTGTCCTCTGCACAATTCGTAACTGCATGAAAGTGGAAGATGAGCTGGGCTATATCGTAGTCAACTGTCAAGCATGAGGTACGCGGCTGTCACTTATGACGAAGTGGTACTAGCTGCTGGCATCCTGAACTCAAGGGGACGGAACCCGGCAGGGGTCCGCTGGGAGGCGCACCATTGACGAGACCCATAAGGTCGAAATGCCGGCCTCTGGTACTTTTCCAGAGTAGCCTAAACCTGCTGATTGGGAGTAACGATGATGCATTAGCTGAATGGTACGTTTACTTTCTGCAACTCTCATATGGGTCAAGTCCACCTGTTGGTTCACTTTAGCAACGCGCACCCCGTCGTTGAAATCCACTTGAGAGATTGAAGCGGACAGTAGGTTGCCTTTTTGAAATTTTGCTGCGCCGACGAGAACGCGGATCACTTGAATGAAAGGTTTCCTTAAGCCAACTTGGGTAGGTCAATACACGCACTTCCACAGTTTCTACCGATTAAGTGCAAACGAAACTTGGTACGTTGCCAGTATTATCAGGCCACAAGGATTTGCAGCGCGGAGACACTGGTAGCGGAAAATAATTCCATACTCAAGACATTGGAACGCAAAGGGTACCCGAATGATTTCCTCAAAAATCATTCCTAGCTCCGAGCTGAGCCTGAGGCGAAAATGACCGTGAGAACGAAAGATACTTTCCTCTCAGTACCTTTCAAAGGAGACATACAGTTCGAACGCTTGAGTAGGATTTCACTTCCTCTCTAAACCAATTATACCCGGCCACCAGAGTCCGCATACACGCCGAAACCGTCCCGCTCATCACCAACCGCCTAATAAACAGCATTTCAGCCCACTCCGAATACTACGTCCTATACCAGTTTACTTGCACCTGTGGAGCGAGATACCTCGGACACACGACTAGGCGTCTGTCAAAGCTGATACCGAAACACTACCCTGCCTCATTACAGCGTGGTACCGCCAGAAATCTACAAAGCTCCATCCTGGAACACTTAGTAGATAGTGGACATAACACACCAAAGAAAGAGACCTTCAAACTAGTGTGTGTGGTGGCAAAACATTGCACAAAAGGACGCAGGAAGCGCCTACTGGCCACCGCAGAAGTAACAGGGATCAAGCAAATGAAGCCGGAAGGGTATAAACGGCGTGTACTTATGCAGTTTAATCCTACCGTGGCCCTAGCCTAGTCAACTGACTTCTGGCCTAGTGGTCAATGGTAGTGTGTTCAAATAGACACAGATTGCCACGGTTCATCCAATCGCCGCTTTCACGACTGTGTGTCGCATCGCCAGCAATAGTTACTGCACAAATGATTACGAAGCTCATAATTGTAATTGCCTGACGAGATTTATCGAAAAGAAATTTCTTCGCGATGTCCTTTTGACATTTTTCTATTCTCAGTAGCAACGTTAAGAATAATGCATCATGCGATTTAATTTCGGGCACATTTCTATATTTTCAAGTGCGTACTACAGAACACGTGAAAATTAACAACCTCATGAAGATAGAAACATTATAGTGTTTCTCATCCCAACACTGGCACCCGAAGACCGGCGGTTTCGTCATGAAGAGTTAGGCAAGTTGAAAGAGCAAATCCACTAACATAAGTACACCCACACATACGCGCAGACACGCTTTTGTCAATTCATCAGCTGTTTATTGACTTACTACCAGAGTAGAGTCAGTGTGACGAACACGTCCTTCTGCACACACAGACTATGGTCAAACTGTTTGATTGCGACCGCTTCAGCGTATAGTAGCACATGAGTGTTGTTTGATGCGTAGATCACATTGTCTGGAATTAACTCGTACGGTGCTTCTGTGTTTACGTTTTACTGAACATTTCGTCGGGAAAGAGTTGCTTCATTTATCTAGTACTTTGTAGCTCTGAATGGTTACATTGGCGGAACGAATCTTTGTTTGTGTAAGCTGATTGATGAGCGCTCTACGAAGCGTATCGCTACCTTGAGTAAGCAGTCACCATCGTGAAATACGTCGACCAACAAGGCACCTGCCTCCTAGACGGAACCATCTGATTAAGACGGGTTATTAGGTCTACCATGACTGGTTTCTGTCATCTATGTTTACAAAAACGCCAGAGTTCTCAAGTTTGCCGTGGTAGCGGCCATTAACTAGCACCGTCCAACACTGTTCTTTCAGAAACAATTGCTTTTATCACTCAAGCTCCCTTGTAGTTTTTAGTACGTCCATAACTTGATCACGTTTCACTTCTCTTACATGTGACGTACCGATTTAAAATTATTAATATTCTGACACGTTATCATTGGATACATTGCTCGCCTGCATGAGAACAGAGGGAGCAAAATGGCATCAGCTGGATAGATGTGTCTGCTTATTGTTCTATTCAAGTTAACATAGGGAACTCAATGTCTCAAATTTCCCATAATCGCATAGTCATCAAGGTGGACTAACTATCGACTTATTAATTAACTCAGAATACGGCTTCTCATGAGTTCTGAAGTCTGTTGGCGTGGTTGCCAGACCAAATTTAATTATCTTTACCTAGACATTAATTTGCTTGCTGACCTCACCATTATGAATACACCAAACGCAAAAAGGATTTTAGGGGAGGGAGTTTGATCAGAGCAATATATCTTGACAATAATAGACCAAAGTATGCGACAGTCTAATTAATTGAAGCAATGCCCCACCCTGATGGTATTCTTGAGGTCAAGACATAGAAGAGCCGCGATATTCAGTGGTACCTATCGAATAGTTATCACGAGGTTGGTGTGAACTTGTCAAATCCGATAGGTAGAGTCGCTCTTCCAACTGAGGCTCCTTTAACAAATATAACCATAAAAGCATGTGTCAACTGAGCTAGATGTCGGTTTTCGTTTTGAAAAGCTTATTTGTTTGGATGGTTTATCCAAATAAGTCGGTCGACAATGTCGCGGGACTTAAGGAAGGACATATCATGTGAACATAGACAAGTAATTGAGTTTTCCTAAAACTTGTGTCATCTGCACCGCATGCGTATTACATAAATAAGCCGCAGGTAGCTAAAACAGAGCAGGCAGTAATATCAAAAGGAATAACGCATTTAACTGCGTCAGATTAACGTCCCACTTTGCTTTAAAGCAATCCACATACTGATTGAGGTAAATGCATTTCAACGTATAATCAATTGGTTTAAAATTCATGTACCCTTACCTTGCATTTTTGAAGGTGATAAATTTAATAGAACATAACGACCAATCTACCATGTGTAGACCAAAGTAGTCAGTATTTCAGTAGAAAATATCACATGATTAATGAGCTACATGGTTCATATGGTCATATATGTATATTTCAGCAAACATTTCCAGCTAGTTCATATGGAGAGAGCGCATTTTTATCCAGCTTGCTTAGTACACATAATTTGCAAATAAAGGTGGAAAATGATTTAACGGAAAAACAACTTCTACGAAGCGCCTCTCTTATAGAGGCATTGATACATATTTCACAAGCAACGCGACAAAAGTTATTAGTGTTACTCTTACTGCTACTGTTACACTTAAACTAGGTATTTTTAATGTGGATAAAATTCATTACATGTTATTTGGTTTGTTCTGCGTACTTGATAATCTTCTCCCAACTTGCACACATCGCTCCTGCAAACTGTGGTAAATTTGCGTAATTTTATCGCGTGGTATTTTTTAAATAACTTTCGAACATTGTGTGCTTATCACGGATTCACTTATAACCAATTTCTTCTATACGCTCATTTAGCGAGTATTTATGTCGTCATATGCGGTTACTTTAATCGATATCTGCATTTCGAATGACTGACTGTTGTTTGACAATTCCGGTGTGGCTGCGCTTGATGTGCATGTTGACAAGGTGCCTACCTGTCTAATACCCACTGCCTCGTTCATACTGGCTCCAGGAAACAGTTGGTCGTTGCTGGAGGGGACGGGGTGCGCGGTCCTTGTGGTCGTGCTAGGCTCCATGCTAGGTTCCACGCAGTCAGTGTGGAGCGAGCTACGGTCCAGCCACCGCCTTCTGTGCACTTGATTCCCCAAATACATTGTGCTTGTGTTTGCCTGTGAAGGAGTGTGGGCCGACTTCGTTGATGAAACGTGGCTCTCATCCGCATGCCTCCCGGTCTTATTCCTTCGGGTTTACACTGGATATGGGGTGTGTGGATGGAGCTGTGGGTGGTGCAGCGCAAGCCATCCATGGTCCCTGTGTAGGCGCAGGCGTCCTGTGGCTGGGCACAGTGACAGGCAAATCCGAAACCGGATGCCGCAAACCATGTTTGAGCTACTTTACAATATAGGAATTGGAAAGTTTAATGTATATGGTTTCAGATATGCATAAGCCCACGAGATCAGCCTATTGATCAACAGCACACACCACTCAGTGTCCAAAAAGTGGTGTCAGTGAAACTAAACCCACTATGGTAAGGTGTAACGCACCAGTCCGTTCACATTTGATGAAGAATCAATTTTATGTGACCTTATTTCTCATCGTTTGTTAGTTGCAATTATGCGGCCTTAGAGTATGCACGAAACGTCAGTGTCAGCCAACAAGGTTCGTCCTCTGGTATTTGGTTGTAACTACTAAATGAATTATATGTTTCAAATACACACACATGTCAGTGCGGCTAAATCGCAGTCATTGTGCATTCTACAAAAAGCAATTTATTTTCCTCAGCTGACAATTTGTGTAGCGCGCTACGTATGGTAATCGACTACCGGTTAAGTCGAAGTAACATGCAATCGAGGTAACACAAGCTACGAAATAGCTTTAAAACTTACAGCGTTCCGTCTGATGAACTTCCATTAAGGGCTTTAACGATCTAGTGGCCACGCATAGGCAGCATCAACAAAGTCACTATTCCATTGGTAAATTAGTGAATTACTGGAGTTACGTAGTCTGATTTCCTGTGAACTGCAACAATGGATCGGTTTTATGACGGTTAAAATGCTTAGGCTTAAAATCTCCTAGAGTTTGGGAATGGAAAGAATTGAAATGTAACTAAAACCCAGGTAGATAAATAACACATGCATCGGTGCTGCGATAGGCTAATGTTATGGAGATCAATGGAACAACTGGGTTGTAAGGGTTAAAAGGCAGATGTTACACAAATTTCGTGTGATGAAAAAGTCAAAATTGTTGAGAAGAAAATGTTGATGGAACGAAAATCGTTTTGGTGGACTCACCGTGATGGTGAGTATATTGCGGCAAGCATAACAGCGCCTGTTGAGGCAGAGGTTTCATTGCATGTCTTAGTTCGATGTACACAGAGCTATACGTTGTAATGTGGATGTGTTAGTGTTACGATTGCTTAACGCCTGATAAGATTGTCACTGGCACGGTTGGAACACGCCTACGGTATTGGCTTGGAACGCTGGCCAATCAAACAGACGCGCTGACCTGATGGTGTTACTTAGCCCGAGGTGAGACGGAAATTGAGCGAACGCTAGCGCATCCCAATTCCGGCTGATCGAAACTTACGCACCAACTCTCAATCCATTGCGGTTCACTGTCCACAACCGTCAAGCCGTACGCATCGGTAAACGCCATCACTAACAGCATTACCGAATTTTCCTACTACCCTAATTCCGGCCTCACCTTTGAATCTTGGTTCAAGCTTTATGAAGATGTGTATTGCGTTGAGCTTGGAGACCATGATGACTATTGAAAAGTCCGATTCCTGTTAAGGAAACTGGGAACAGCAGAGCACTCCAGGTATGTAAACTTTATTTTGCCTAAGAACGCTCGAGAATGCACTTTTGAGGAGATTGTCAAATGCTTGGGCCAAATTTTTGGAGAGCAGTCATCCATCTTCAACATACGAAATCAATGCCTGAAGATCACTAAGATGGACGCTGATGACTAGGTCACTTACGCTGGCATCGTCAATCGCGAGTGCGAAAAATTCGACATCAAATCCATCACCGTAGATCAGTTCAATGGCCTGATTTTTATCTGTGGCCTACATTCCCCACGGGATGCAGAGATTCGCACTAGGCTGCTGAGTAAACTAGAACAAGACCAGCAAATGAATCTACAGACCATAACTACTGAATGCCAACGAATGCTGAACCTTAAGCATGACCCTCTTAAGCTGCAAAAGCAATAATCAATCCCAAGTCTTAGTTTATTAAAAACCACCTCAAAGAAACCGCTTCCAAGTGAAACAGGCTATGGAAAACCCAGAGAGATTCCCAAACCCCCGACTGCCTGTTAGAGATGTGGTGAATGGCATTTTGTTCGAGTGTGTCCATTCCTGAAACTTGTTTGCCACAGGTGTCACAAACGTGGCCATAAGAAAACGCAATACCGATCCAGACTGTAGTTCAAGCGTGCTAGACATACGCGACCGCATTCAATTGTTCCCAAAAGATTCAGCGGCTATAGTACGGTTCAAGCGGCCTATTCTGATGAACATGTGGCTCGCAGAAAGTATATCAAAGTTCACCTGAACGGGCAACAAGTGCGACTTCAGCTAGCTACAGCCTCGGACATCACAATTATCTCCAGCAAATCTTGGAAGCATATTGGTGCTCCGTCATTCAGCCGAACGATAAATGTTGCACTTAACGCTTCAGGAGATCAACTTAATCTCATTGGTGAGCTGCAGTGTGAAATGGTTTTTGGCAATGCTCGGACAAACGGTGTCATGTACAGTACGGGCCTGTCACCTTCGAATCTGCTGGGACTCGACTGGATCCAGAAGGTCCATCTTTTCGACATTCCCCTGAGTCAAGTCTGCAATACCCTGCGGCTCGGATATACGAGGCTCTCTTCGGATGGTGACGAACCAAACAACAACCTGATCGAGCAGGTATGAAGAAGACTCCCGTCTGTGTTTTACAACAACTTGGGAGGATGCACAAAGATCAAAGCAAGCCTTACGCTCAAAGACGGTGACAACCCCATATTCCGGCTCAGGAGATCGGTACCGTACACTGCGCTTCCGACTGTTGATGCGGGATCTGACCGTTTGGAGCGGGTCGGCGTCATCCAACCTGTGAACTATTCAGCGTGGGCAGCACCTATTGTTGTCGTCAAGAAGATCGATGGAAACGTTCGTATCTGTGTTGAATATTCTACGGGGTTGCAGGATGCTTTGAAAAATCAACAGTATCGTTTACCAGTCCCAGAAGATTTCTTTGCTAAGCTCAGTGGTGGCGCTTACTTTGCCAAGCTAGATTTATCAGATGTTTACCTTCAAATTGAAGTCGACGTTGCTTCAAAGGAGTTGCTGGCAATCAATACGCACCGAGATCACTACCAGTTCAACCGTTTGCCGTTTGGTGTCAAGTCAGCTCCCTCGATTTTCAACAAATTATTGATACGCTGTTAGCTGGGTTATAAGGAGCCGCAGCTTACTTGGACGACATCATAATCAAATGGTCTACCTTTCGAGAGCTGACGGAAAGGCTGGAAGCAGTTCTCCACCACGTTAACTACTACTGTTTTCACTTAAAAGTAGAAAAGTGCAATACCGGCATGAAGTGTGCAAAGTATCTTGGCTTCGTCATCGACAAGGATGGTCGTCGTCCTGATCCTTACAATATACGTGCCATAAAACAGATGCCTCTGTCTGACAAAATCGCGAAGCTTAGATCATTCTTGGGGTTGATCAGTCATTACAGCTGTTTTGTTCCCGGAATGCACTTCTGGTAAAGATCGCAAATTTGTGTGGTCTCCTGAATGTCAAGCCGCATTTGATAATGTCAAGTCTATAATGTATTCTGACCTATTACTAACGCATTTCAATCCGGAGCTGGAGATCGTAGTTGCTGCTGCCGCGTCAGACTTTGGAATTAGAGCAGTCATTTCCCACATTTTCCCCAATGGTTCGTAGAAAGCTGTGGCGCATGCAACCAGATCACTCACTCCAGCGGAACCCAACTATGGACAGATCGAGAAAGAAGCTTTGGCTATAGTGTTTGCAGCCAAGCGATTTCGTAAAATGCTCTAGGGACGAAAATTCACGCTGTTTACTGACCAAAAACCATTGATCGCAATCTTTGGACCAAAAAGAGTCATTCCGGTCTGCACGGCCAGTCGTCTCCAGCGCTGGGTAACGGTTCTACTTGGATACGATTTCGTCGTCAAATATCAATCCACACACAACATTGGTCAAGCGGATGCGTTATCTCGTTTACTTGGTACACAGGATCGAGAACCAGAGGATTTTGTAGTTGCTCAAATCTCCGTAGAACCCCAAATACATCAAGTTGTCTGACAATTTCGGTGTCTTACCAGTCTCTTTCGAAATGATGCAGGAAGATACCCATCATGATTCTACCCTACAACAAGTTATCCATTTCCACCTCAATTGCTGGCCTAAGAGAGTTACAACGCAGGAGCTTCAGCTATTCGACCAACGGAAGGATGCACTATCAGTCGTCAGCAATTGTCTGTTGTTCTCAGATCGCGTCGTCATTCCTCTCATCTTTCAAGATGGAGTACTCCGACAATTTAATACTGGCCACCCAGGAATGAATCGCATGAAATTGCTGGTACGATGCTATGTTTACTGGCCCTATATGGATTCCCAGCTCGAGAATTTAACGAAGATTTGTATCCGATGTGCCGAATCATCTAAAGAGCCAAGGAAGACGGAATTGCAATCCTGGCCAATACCAACGGAATCATCAACTTTCGCATGTCCAATTGCCGGTCATCATTTTCTCCTCCTTGTCGATGCCCACGGTAAATGGCCGGAGATAATTCCCATGGTGAGAACTCCAGCAGCAGCCACTGTCTCCGCTATTCGACAGATATTTTCTCCTTTCAGTGTTTCCCACACGTCGTTTTCAGACAATGGTACACAATTCACGTCATCTGAATTTGTTGTCTTCTTCGCAGAAACGCGATCGTCCATGTAAGGTCTCCACCTTTCCATTCACAATCGAACGGGCAAGCGGAACGCTTTTGGGTACGCTCAAAAGCGCTTTGTTAAAAATTAAGGGGAAAGGTGCCTTAGAGGAGATTCTTACCACATTGCTTCTGACTTATCGCACAACTCCGAATCCGCAGACACCGAACGCACTATCTCCGGCTAAAACTTTGTTTAAGGAAAATCCGTATGACGCAAGATGTCCTCAGACCAAGGAAGGATCAGTTACTGTCCCGAAACTATCGGATGGAGCGTCAATTCAACATCCGACAAGGTGCTCGGAAGCGAATATTTAATGTTGGTCAGCAAGTTCTGGTGAGAGATTATCGCATCTACCATCCTAAATGGGCTATGCGCCGTTTGCTATACGAACGTGGTAACGTGATCCATGATATCCAGGTTTGGACGGCAATTTGGGTAAGAAATGCCAATCAGCTGCTACAGGCAGGGACTGGAGACAGCTGCAATAACAAGTACCAGCAACCGCAGTTACCTCTGGACATACTGGCCTAAGCGAGTGAAGCGAAGACTCCACAACATGCCCCAACACAGCAACCACAACATTCTCCTCGAAACCCGGCAGCACAGAGGCCAAAGCCGAGAAGCAAATTCGTGTCACTCATGCAAGTCAACCCCAAGCTGAAATCGTGCAACACCACTCAAAGGGGGGAAGTGTTACGAAGGAATACGCGATGTGAACAATTCAGGACCCCATCACCGCGGCAGGCGATTCAAACTCATCCGCCCTGATTGGGGCGAACAGAGAGCCAAACGGAAGAAGCAGCCAATTAACGCGAGGGCGGCTTTCCTTCATTGGCTGTATCTTGACCTTTCCGGAGCTTTCCACGTTCGCTTTAAATACCATTCAAGAACTTTCCATTTCACCTTTATATTGAATGATGTGGTTTGCTAATACATCCCTGTTGCTCTGCTTATCCTATCCGGTCTTCTCTCTATCCTCTTGGGGGGGTAGCGACTTCGGGTTTGATTGGAAATCAGGAATCCATTCAGGCGAGGGACGAACACTTCAGATTATTTGCTGATTCTTCAGTACATTGTGCCCCTTTGATTGTCGTGTTACACTGGGTGACGCCATGCATCATTTGGCGAATACTGTTAACAGAGATATTTATAGAATCATCTCGTTTTTGGAAAGTTTGCAAGCCAAGTGTTGTTAGTGAGCCACATTGTTTCAGCAACAAGCGTATAAGAATGGTCATGCTCAGTCATGTAGTCTTTCCATGTTGGGAGTCTAGGATAGGCTGAATAAATTCGCCAAGCTGCAATCATTGCTGGCAGGAATTTTCTCGTTCTGCTTCCGCTAAACCAATTAGCAAGATGGAACGAGTCCGCTCCGTTTCTGAAGCAGTTACAGATAGCTTTCTGAAGCTCCCCACAAACTGAATCCAGACGTTGTCAGGGAAACTAACCTGCGGGAATTTGCTCCTGGTTTTAGTAACCAGATCAACTGCGTAGGGGTGGACGTCTTTGCGGTATACTCTGCACGCGCGCGACTGGTGGTGGTCGCGCGGCGGCGAAGCGCCGTTACGGCATACAGCTGACACCCTACTATTACTATTAGTAGTATCATTCTTATTATTATTATTATTATTATTATTATTATTATAGTAACCAGATCTGCCATTTTATCGTGGGTTTGTGGTCTAGTGTGTTACCCTGTGTATTTCGGCTTAACACACATCGTTGGACAGGATACGACACGAGTGCCTAGTTCAAGTAAGTTGTCTATTAATGGTCTGTCGAACATGAGCTCATTTGTAAGTACAAAGCCTAATATGATTTGTTTGTTATCAGCTCTCTACTTGTTGGGTGCAGTGATGTTATGGTTCAGTGGAATACTAGAGAAAAGCTCGTTCAATGCAGCTGAGCATCGTTAGCTGGTGAGTGCCGAGGATTCGTTGTGATGTAGGCTGAAAACGCCAGTGTTGAGTCTGGCTTCATGTCAAAAGTACACATTTTGTTAACGCAGAGGTTAGGCAAAAATCCGTTTCTTGATTAAAACGTGGGGGCAATAAACTACTGCTACCATAAAGTTGTCACTATATCTGAGATTCAAACGGTACGGTAACGAACAGGTGACCTGCGTCTCCGGATCGTCCGTAGCTTCGCATTGTACTTCGTACAGAGAGTATAGAAGTAACTAACTCCTCTGTTTCTACGATCAATTCGGAAGAGTGACGTTCCCTGAATCGCTATATCTGCAACCGTAATGAGTGAGCACAACCAAGTCTCGGTTAAGAAAGTAACTTCCTGAGCTTTTTTGACTGACAGATCAAAAGCTTAGTACTTTTACGGAGAAGACTTTGAGCAATGGTGCATACGGAGGAAAGCTTTTCATCTCTCAACGCTAAATGGATAGACTTATGAATAATAGGCTGTACGGACCGCTGTATGTTCGGCGGCCAGTCGCCTTTGGTGGTATTTCAAGGAAGTAGATTTTTTTGGGTTCGGGGGCATTGTACTTAGCCCCACTGGCAACTCATTGTCACGGTACCTGAGATGCGGTTGCCGAATTGTACAGAAAAATTTATTAGTTTGACATGCTATTGGAGTTTAAAACGCATAGTAACCCCATGGTTTTTACCTGCTGAAATCGCGATTTAAGTAAGGCGACATGTCATGTCCTGATTTGAACGTAGCCGCGATTGGCAGTCTGGGTCGAAGTGATTATCAAAGTTCTACTAGCCGAATTCCCATCTGCATAGTTTAAAGTACACCGTGAATTATCCTTGGAAAGTATTAGTTTCGTTTACTGTTCTTAGAAGCGTCAACTCCGAAACAGCTATAACTACCTTTAAGAGTAAGCTCTCATGTATGTAGCTTCACCGCACTGGATTGTGAGCCAATGTTTCGCAATCGTCAAGACACCGTAGCCAAAATGCGTTAATGGCTAAGGTGTCTACGCGGCGCTAATCTAAGCTAAGTTTCGAATACTTTCTCTCGCTCCACGTAATGTCTGCTAACTCACTTAACAAACAGGATCAGCTCCAGAGACGATCTAACTAAAGCAAGATAGCTCCCAAAGCCCCGACAAATGCTAGCGTAACCTAAAGTAGTCTGGTCTAAACATACTGTTTGGAATTCGGCTGACCAGTGATCCTCGTCAGCTTGGTAGACTTAGTCGGAACCCTGAGCAGATTGGCTATGGCGTTCCATTGGCTTAAGGATGTTCAACTGCCTTCCTTTCAATGGATCCGATGTTGAACTTGTAATGTAGTGAGCTTGCAGCAATCCGGGATTTCTGTGTGTCATGTGGTAGAGTACGAATGGTGCGATCTGCTAATTCCCAGTGCATCATCGCCTATCCCGTTAGCCTTGGGTGTGAGAACAAATAGCATTGGAGTGCCCTTGGATGCAATAATGTCCCATCTGTCACTGATATGGCTTTGCTTCTTGCGTTCCCGCGAAGCTTAATGGGCGTAAATGAGGTTAGGGAAATGATTGAATATGCGCCAGATAAAAGTTGGCCAAACGCTGGGCGGTCTATGATAGTGTCTGTAACGGGGTTTAGGAAACCAGTCCAGTATGCTCGACCTTACCACCTAAGCGCAGGTTACCGGAGTCAGCGGATCAGTTCGATCGAGAGAACGCGTGAACCCACCGGGAGACACAGCGATGGCTGGACAGCGAATCACGAGTGGCATACGTATCCCGAAACCGACAAACCGGATTGGATAATAGAACATAGAGGGCGCACTGGCAACTCGAGAATCGCTATTAACGGCAATTTGCAGAGTGCAAAGCCAAATATGAGCGGTCCAAAGAAATACGGCCAATCAGATGCCGAGCACGAAAGACGTGATCATTGTGCGAGACAGGAAGACAGCGACCGAAGAGGAATATCATAACCCAATGAAATAAAAGGGGAACGCAACCAATGAGGTGAGCCGAAAAACGGGAGACCCACTGAGAAGGCTCGAAGATTAACAGTGTTTATTTCTTTAAATAGGCCACACTATGCTGAATAAACGCCTGTTTTCCGCCCGCCGCCATCGTGACTTTTTGATCGTGTCCGTGTCACTTAACAGTGTCGAGTATTTTGCTTACCGTGTTTTCATAGGTCAATTTGGTAGTGTAACTTCCGATGTGTTGTAATTGAGGGAACGTCTCTGTTATGATTGCGTAACGCCTGCGAAGATTGCCACTGGCACGGTTGGAACACGCCTACGGTAACGGCTTGGAAACCTGACCAAACGAACGGATTTGCGCTCACCTGATGTTGTTAGCTTAGCCCGGGGTGAGATGGAAATTGAGCGAGCGTGAGAAGGTCCTAGCTGCACGTATTCGGGTAGGTGCTGAACCCTCGGAACGGATACACATGAGCGGGGGTTATGGTAGACGTGCGCTAGTGAGTTAGACGCGAACGCTACCCGGTTAACGACGCACACAGAATCGCGTGACCCGACCGACTCCCAACCGAGGCGAAGAGGAAGAAAGGCACGTGGTCCACTGAAGGCTCTTTTACGCCCAACACAGAGCAAATCACAGCCAATGCTTTGGATAATTAAGTTAGGGAAATTAGCAACCACGGCGGTCGTAGTTTGTAGAACATTGTCAACTGGTGCGCAGTTGGGCCGCGTGTCGGAGTGACTGAACACTGCTACGTTGTGAGGAGGAATTGGACCCCACTTTCCATAGCCATTATGCCTGGGGTTACTGGCGCATTTTTTCGAGGATATTTGACGGGCCCCCAACACGATGTCGCGGAGTAAGTTACCTATTTAATTTAGTTTAGAGACACGGGTCATATAATATACCTTCTTCCTTCCTACTGAAGTGAGTCAGTTATATCTGCCAGACTTCCATGCTTCTGGGACAGTTCAACTACAGTCTTAAACTAAGATGGAATTACACTTCACACATAATCTATACAAGTCTGGCCTGCAGCTGTGCATACTCAGCCTGCCTAGCTTCAATTTTTCGCATTTTGCGTGGAAATAGGTTCAGATTAACGTTGGTAATTAGTTTACTCCTAAGTCCAAGTAAATGGTCAGGTATTTTGTTGCCGGGACAAGTGCCTATCTCCATCACTGCGGCTGCATGCGCGTTGCAGTATTCTGCGCTCAATCGCCTAGACGGCTTTCCAACACACCCACACAAAAAGCATAATGCATACCCATCGTTTTAGGTCATGTGATGAAACCGAGCGAGGAGCCGAAAAGCACTGGTTTTACAGCGGTGTTTAATGCAGGGCAGACGCAAGCACGTCCGGTAGCCTACTCATGCTGCAGCCCGTAGAAATTGCCGTGTAATTCTCTTACAGGGCCTTTAGTTTACTGTCCAAATGTTAGCTAGTTTGTTTTTTAACTGAGTAGGTGTGAGGTAGTTAATCGCGTAGGTACCAAGTCTATAAGCTATCGCGACTCTATGATCCGCACAGGTTAGGTTAAGTGGGAGGTGAACACGGGGTGGCACTCGTCAAAGTTTATAGAATAAGCGTAAGAAAACGAATGTGTACAGGATTCATAAATTTATTTGCGGATGAAAGTAGAATGCGGATAGCATGTGGCCTTACAGTGACGACTTTTATCACCTAGTTAACTGTGCTTAAATTATTTACTCGCACTAATACACACAAACAGATAAACTGACTGAAGTAAGAGGGCAGATAGAGTACGTTCCTAAGGCAGACTGACACGATCTACCAGAGGTCTACTTGTGGGGATGAGTAGGTGGACATGCGAAGCGGAATGACATGGATTATGGGAAAAGATTTTAGCAAATAGCAATTGAAATTTTCACCCTGCCTGTATAGATTTAATTGAACCACTGTAGATTGTTAATCCAAGGAAGCTAATTAATTGCAAATATCCAACCATATCCGTTTATGTAACAACCTTTGTAGAGGTCAGCGTATTATCCATAATACTTTGTGAAAATGACCAAGGTGAGGGTGCAGCTCACTTAGTTTAGAAAGACTTTCCAGGAATTTGTTTCTCAAAGTGCTGCGTGTAACCTCATTGAACATCATAAGTAAGCATGCGGACAAAGTTGCCCTGCCTGCACATCGACTGAAGCCGTTACTCAACATTCGTACGAAAGATGTCCAATTTTGCTTTAATGGGGATATGTATCGTCACATTGAAGGCATGGTGATGGGTAGCCCTCTCGGACCGATTCTAGGTGACATCTTTACGGGTCATTTGGAGAGTAAGTTATTACGCGATGTCACTGGAGCAACACACTTTTACACAAAGTATATCGACGACACCTTCGTTGTAGTTGACACTGTACAACAAGCGAAAATCCTTTTGGAAACGTTAAATAAATGTCCTCTTAACATCAAATTCACTATGGAAAGTGAATCGGAGGATTCCTTTCATTTTCTTGACGTTTCACTTAAAAGAAGAGCAGATGGTTCACTCGAAAGATCGATTTAACGGAAACCGAGCTGGACTGGACAATACCTACATTTCAACGGTTACTGTCCAATCAACTATAAACAATCCCTAGTTCGAACTTGTTTTGGTAGTGCACACCGAATATTCTCTGAAGAGTCAATGAAGGCTGAATTACCATACATCGAAGCTAACCTAAGTAATAATAGCTATCCTAATAAATGCATCGCCAGGTATGGGAATGAGGCTGCTGAGAAAGAAACGTGAATGGACGTCCCAAAGAAGAAGGTCTTCATCACGCTACAATACAAAGGGGAACAGAACAATAGAAGATTGTGCTACCGATTGCGCCCAGCCATTAGAGGTGCTACTACGCAGCTGAACTCGTGTTGTTACGTCAAACCAAGAAGCTGTTCCATGAATCCAAGTTGGATAGGCCTCATTCTCAGGTTACCGTCTCATGTGTTTATCATTTCACCTGTACTTGAGGTAGCATGTACATTAGCCGAACCGAGAGAAGGCTATCAACCAGGATCATGGAACATGTTCCACGAAACCTGGCAAATACTGGACCTAAACTCCCTACCAGCACCATCGCTCAACATCTGCTCGATTGTACCTTGTGCGAAAACCCACGTGACGCATTCAAGGTTATCAGCAGAAGAAACAACGCGAGCTTGCTTCGTTTCACTGAAGCCTCGGCCATCCGAAGAATGAAACCAAACCTTTACAAACTGGTAGACCTTGTGGCCAGTCTTGCCTTGCCCTGGTAAGACGCAGGCAATGACCTTGGTTTGCTTAGTGCTTTACTGATTTCCGATTGACCCCTTTTTCAATTGTATTCCTTTACTGTTTCCACGATTTGTCTGTAAGCGGCTGAATGAGAAGACACGAAATAATCTGAACTCAGGTTATCCCGCATAAATGTTGTTCGTTCTTGCTCTCTGGATATTATCCGTAATTCTTGCACTCAGTTGTTGGCCATTTGCGGAATAAGTGCCAAAAACTTGCGTAAAATTAAGCCACAAATTATTCAATGGCTCGGTTTTGATTCTATACTTTAACTAAACTCTCACAATCTTTGTTAAAAATAAGCAAAGAATGAAATGTTCAGTTAGTCTGCATTCACATTAACTAATACAGAATAAACCGTCCATCAGAGAAACCAAGCAAAATCATCTAGGGAAACTTTGAAATTCTCCGCTTGATGGAAGCTTCATGTACAAAACTAGAAGCCTTGGAACACCATAACATTTGGCACCAGCGTGTATGATTTGTGAGGTATCAAGAACGGATGTTACTTGAATATTTGACTCCTTCGTTTAACCATCTTAGACACATACTGTTGAAGCAGTTGCGTTTTTGTTTTTGGTCTCATTCCTATACACTTCATCTATCTCTCTCCTAGCTAATGTTAGAGTTATTGGATTTGTCATCCTTGCAATCGGTTCGTCAATTTGCCGCTCGCATCTGCTCGACGCAGAACAAACTAGATTTTCTTATTAACAACGCTGGAATAGTTCGAAGAGGATACGCTAAGTCAGTTGATGGATTCGAGCTAACCATGGCGACGAATTATTTGGGTCCATTTCTGCTCACCGAACTGTTGCTTCCGTTGATGGAGCGCGCAGGCCAAGCTAGAGTGATCAACGTGTCATCAGTGGGACATTATGGAAGCAAAGTTTGGAAACCGGAATTTTTCATACCCGAAAAGGAATACTCCGATACGAAAGCCTACGATTGGTCAAAGCTTGCCAGTGTGATGCACGCAAGGGAGCTGAGCAAACGACTTGACGGTACTGGAGTGGTTGCAGTCAGTCTCTACCCAGGATTCGTAAAGACGGAATCGAAAAGAGTTTCGGACGGATTCTTTGCTGTGAGTATCGTTTGTAACACTTCCTCTATAAATTAGGCTAAATCATTGAGACGTTATTCAGCTCAAAGTTATCTATTTAGCTATGTCTGGGTTGTTCTTTCATTTTCCACGGTAACAATTGCACGAGGAATGGTCTTCTCGACAATGCACTTCAGGCAACTGTGATTGTAAATCAAAATAATGACTTTCCTAGGCTCAAAAAACGTTATCACATGTTGATTGGCTGATTGTTCGCTGAGCTCGGCAGGTTGACTGCAAACGTTTCGTCACCACTCGAGGTGACATCGTCAGTGCGAGTGTATTTAGCAGTGTGGCGCGTACGAAGCGTCGGTGAGTGTGAGTGATCGATCTCCTAGCCGCTTGTCTGTATAAATGAACACAGAATAAGTAACACATATGACCAGATGGTTGGCTAAGCGGTAGGTAATATCAATCAATGACTTGGTCAAGCTGACCAGGCAGCATATATAAACAGGTGCGGTCAGCGTTGGACAATTACTGTTATAGCGAACTCAACGCCGAGGCACCATCACAACTTGCAACCAAGTCCGCTGTTTGCACAACTCTGGTTTTAACAGCCTGGTTTCTATGGGTTTTACGCTGATGAATAGGTGTTTCTTAAGCTACTTTGGGTAGCGTCTACAGACGGTCTAGACTACTAAAATGAATTCTTTCATCCGAACTTGTTGACCAGTCTCAATCAAGTGTTGTGGTATAGAACAGCTGATGTTCATACTCATGCTTCTCCGCAATGATCCAGGACAGTGTTCGGCAATCCTTTTTGAACAAACACCTAGTCCTGTGTTCAAGATACTTTGCACCACAGGTGTATAGATAGTGCGTAGTTAAATTCTCCGATTGGATAATTTGTTTAAGCTAAAGCCGGAAGTGACGATGCATAAGAGCGCATGCAAGTTCCTATCCGCGCTGCTCTGTATCTTGCGTCGTTGCAGTCCAGGACATTGACATCTGGTGCGGTTACTTGTAAAGTCGAATGAAGTGTTGTGTCGAATTTCGCAGCGTATGGAAGCTGTGACAAGAAAGAGCTTTAATCACTTCAGTCAACATTGGAACAAGACCACAGAATGTGTAGTGTGAACATCTTCCGCTTTAATCATTATTGGCCGTCCAGAATTCACATCATTGTTGGAACCAAACAGCATTATTCCAAAAGTTTTAGAATACAATTCAGTTTTTAGAATTATTTTATCTACATCTCGTAGTTTATAGTTTAGGGACAGCATTCGGCATCCTCCAAATTAAGCTTTACTTCATCTAGTTCGATGATTAAACCTGCCATTTTTGAGAAAAGTCAAGAGTTCCTTACGAACGTGCAGGTTAGCACAGCCGTTGACCTCAGTGAACCTGACAAATAACTGTCTAGTTGGTGGTTTGGAGAAAGATGCCATCAGTCATGGACGGACTAAGAACCTTGGACTTAGGGGGCTTCAATAGACCGTAAATCCTCCTAGGGAGAGTTAATGTCGGGTACATCATTTACCATTCAGCTGACCCTAGGTATTGATTCACATAGCTCAGGTTTCTGCCAAATTCTGTTTTATACATTCTAACTATCAATGATTCCTTTGTTCTAAATCCAATTGTATGACCATGCTCTTAGATATTTCACAGAAATGTACTTATTCATATTCAACGATGTCCTCTAAATCGGCTTTGGGAATATATTAGTAATGCTTGCTGTTTACGGCCTTTAATGGGGTACGCATTGGTGTCGCAAGGTTTGATATCCTCGGTCGTTAAAATATGACCGTCCAACTCCTATGCGCCAATTTGTTCAGTGTTTGAAAATGGTAAGTTGGTAACCACGGCCTCAGAATCCGGAAAGAATTCTTCTGTACCTATATTCGAAGTAACCACAGAAAATGTCAAAACCTTTTCCAATATTCTACATTCGTTATACTAAACATGCTGTCCAACGTATAATGTACACTGGAATTGTTCATGCTAGATTCAGACACTAGGAGGAAAGCTGGTCTTGGCATCCATAGACCACATGATACAAATACTGTTTGGTCTTCTTTTCAATGATTTCCTTTGTGTTAACTAAAAGTCCAGGGCTTTGTTATAAATTAATAACCCTGACCACTTCGTAATGATCAGAAGCCTCGAGCTCCATCAAACAGCGCAAACGCATGCTTTATTCCAACGTCACTGTCAGAAAACTCTGTCATCTTAAATACGCTCGGCGTATTTTGAAGGACACTTTGACTCACACTCAGGATTCCTCCGGTAGATGGGCTACGAGAATTCTATACCATTTCCGATCCATGTTAGGCCATACAGGTAACAACTTGAGATAAACTGAGAGCAACTTCCTAGGTCATGCTAACAGGCTGCTCCTCCGATGAACCAAGCTGAGCCAGGCGAATGTGACATGCGCGCACCGCCGTGCGCGTGGTTCCTTAGAAAAGCGATGCCCGAAAATAGCATATCGGAATCATAACAAATACAGCAACATGTAGGCTTGTGTAGGGCATGTGGGTGTAGGGGAATCAGTACAGCCCGGAGTTGCTCGTGTGCAACTTGTCACATGGGCGGTGACGGATTACATGACGGGGGATGAATGTCCCAGCTGTTGAATACCTGAGGTCACCCAGGTCAGGCTAAGAGGAAACAGGTTAGTGTATGATAAGGATAAGGAATTTGAGCGCGATTCATAGCACTATTATAACAGAGCCTGTTATCGAATAGGGTCACTGGCTACTCACATTCTGACACGGCTCACAATCCGTTTTACTAAGCTAAAACCCAGGCGCTTGTCCGTACAATCTATCGCGCGCTGTGAACACATGGCGTGCACGGGGCAATAGGCACAATGCGATTGGCGCATGGAAGCGCGGTGGCCACCGGTTACTTTGGTCACACCGCTAAATCGTATGTGCAACGGTGGACATAGACACCTTCACTGGTGCAATGGTAGCAATGCAGAAATCTTCCTGGCGTCCTGCGATTGCGATGGGCGACGTATCAACGTGGACAATAAGATTGTAATGCAGCTGATAAATGTGTTGTTTTAGTGCTTGTTCCACGGCTAGGCCGTAATGCGCCTCAAATCATCGTGTAAAACTTACATTGAATAATGTTTAGTAGGGGAAATGCAGTCAGCGCTCAACGAGTCCCGTTGGTTGGTAGGGTGTAGCTCACAAAATCCCAAGATTATAGTGAATTCACAGTTAGCCGTATACTAATGCTGTGGTGATACCATGATGTGCTATGGGTAGAGAAGTAGGGATGCAAGAGGAAGCGGGGAATGAGATGTCTACACAGGGAGCGGCTTACCGGTTCGTTTTACGCTGTCGCATTCTCCCTCAGATTGCGAATCGAGGAATGCCTCCTTACTGGGGGCATGTGTGAATGAGTCTCGCTTGTTCCGCATGTGTGCCTAATAGGCAACCATGGGCAATCAGCGCAGCATCTCAGACAATGGTGATTAATCTACTGATACCCATCGTCCTCAGAGTCAGAATCAGGGGATCAAAGTTTTGTTACGACGCCATTAGCTCATGTGGGTATTTTGGAGATACAGCACACATAAATACCAAGTGAGTGAATTGTGAGATGCAAAGCTGCTCGCTGGTCTATCTGACCTAGAGTGCGGATGTGATAAGAACCAATTTGAAGTGAGACTAGGCCTGATTGAAGAGACAGGTATATCGATGTTAGAAGCTGTGAGGTGAGTGACAGTATCTTGCTCCGTCGATGTGGAAGAAGAGGGGAAAAAGAGTGAATAGCGAGAGCGTATTTCTTTACAATGTGCTGAAGTATCGGCTCTCAGTGATGCTGTGCCACGCACGCTCGTGCTTCAGACACTACCTTCTCCAGAAATCATGTCCGCCACTCGCCTTTGCTTAGAACACCTGCAGGGTCACCTCTGAGCATTGCACCTTAGCTCGCTTTCATTTTTTGCTTCAAAAGACTTGATAATACTCCAGCTGCCCTCGATGAAGTTAAGTGATGGAGAGTATGAGGCCGGTGGCAGAAGTATCCCTAATTGGTTATTATCCTCCAAAAATAGTTGCTCCAGGTCCTTGTGGCATGGCGCATTATCGCAAATCAAAAGACAGCTTTCGATAAATGGGGAACTGTTAATGTCAAACAGTTGACGCAGTCACTGAGCGCACCTAGTTTAGTTGTAGCTGCCTATTAAAACGGAGATAGCTATCAGGTAATTCTTCCTCATGGCGTCGACTAGGTGTACATTCTGACACCTACTATCCGCCATGGCGCATTGCGCCCGAGTACCACAAAGTGAGCGGCCCCTGCTGCGCCCGCAGAAAAGCTTGCAATTGGTTTCATCTATCCACACTGTCTATCTTCCTTCTACCTCCAAATGCATCAGATGCAGCACAAATGTTTTCTGTCGCCCCTTGTTCTCTAACGTGTTTAGAGACTCCGGAATAGCGTGCAACTCGTTCATGGTTATTAATCGGCCGTCTAAGTACCCTGCGACGGCAGTGGTGCATACCTCAACTGAAAACTGGCTTTCAATCGTAATCGAAGAGTTTCAACCAGAGCGTCGACAGAACTTTATGCCAAAGCTCCACGGTGAACCCCTCCATGCTGTCCCCTAGGTTCGGTTGACTCCTACATATGAATCAAGCTGCGGCGGGTTTTCAGGTTTACGTTAAGCACACTAACGATCTGCTTCCAAGCCGCTCTCTCCCCATAGTTTTAAGTATGCTGCTCTTCGCTACCATGGAATGGTGAGCATACCGTCCTGTTCGTATCATCGCTTTTCGGCAAACTGCTCGTTCGCAGTGCTACTGATAATTTACTTCCCTACGTCTCACGTTACTACTCCCCACCCAGGTTGCCCGAGTGTTGGGCTCAACCATTTACCTCTGTCCTACCTCGCGAAACTGGCTGTCTCATTGACCCAAAGCTGGTCAGCTTTTTACGGTCAGTCATCTGCCTGTTGGCGTTGCCTATTCGTCATCGCAGCAAGACCCCGTGAGCAGGTGATCTTTCCTTGTGGCCACGGAACATAGCCATCCCCCTACCGTGACTTGTCATAAATAAGGGCTATGGACTGTAGAATCTACGTATCACATAGGAGTCAGGCGTTTATCCGTGGTGGGGTGTATATTACCCTTGCCTCCAGGGCAAGGAACGCAGGAATCCAGCTGACGGTATCTCGTTCCCTCCTGCAGCACATTGGTTAGAATCGTAATCTTAATTTCTTCAGTGGTATTAACCAAACCAGTAAGGTAGATGGAAGCAAGAGATGTAACGCAACCTTCAGATCGAATGCGGTTGATAACGACCCCACCACACAAACTTAGTGTTTGTAAGGACACCGCGTGGAGTACAAGTTTCGCTTAAGGTTGCCACCAGCATCGGAATAAACCACAGCATTATGGTACTAGGTGAATTCTATGTGACAAGTGTTGTGTGTGCACTTAGGCGACGCGCTTTACTCTTCAGTTTCGTCTGTACATTGTATAACTGGTAGGTCGGTCTTTCCGTCATTCTACCTGTAACCGAAAGAACGTTAAAAATTTGCGGGTCGGCTGCAACCCATTTCCACTCGGCAACTGAAGCGTCTCACAAGAATAATTTCATCAACGTGCGTGGATTCTGTAGTCCGATTAAAATGTGACCGCACAGCGGACAAGCCACTTGCAACTGATATGTCTACACTCCATTCTGGGTGAGGGGAATGCCGGAACCTCTCGATCGGTCACGATGATACGGGCTCCGAGATAAATGCAGTACGATGGAAACAATGGTCGGGTAACCGGTAACACGGATGTTGCCGCGCGAATACTGGAAGGAAATCAGTAGCTCTGGATGTCTTACGGAACACAGGCGGTGCGTTGCGAAATGCGCGGTCACTGCCGTCACTGCCGTCAGGCTCCGCGAGCTTTCATGTTGAGCCGTTTGAGCTTGGTGTTCAGAACTCAGCGTTGAGTTACCGTAATTGTACGGTGTTCTTCCATAAGTTGAACATCGAGCGGAAATCTGTCGGTTGGTGATGTGCCTAGTGAACATATAGATGGCATTAGCAGATTTGTGTGTGGCATTCCAGATATGTGTCCCATACGCCACAACACCTGTGATTGGAGAGCTGTTCAGAATAGTTGAGGAAGTCCGAAAGGCACGCAGCTTATTCAAAACAATAAGTTCGCCTACTTCTTACAGTGTCGGAAGATGCTGCTACCTGAAAACAAAATGTAGGACGTTTCTAGCACACACAAGCGCGTGATCAGAAGTGAGCTAAGTATCAACTTGATCCGCTGGCCCTTAAACAGCTTGGTCAAGGGTAATCGATCACCATGTGGTCCAACTGTCTCCACGACTGTGAGCAACACAGCTCTGTGGCGGTCGATCTCCTCAATCCCGTAGACTAAAGATAACGAGCGTGTCTCGTAATCTGACGACACGGGTTGGAGAATGCGTAGGGACCGGGCGACTCTCGCAGCATCCCTAGCCCACTTGCGACCAGTGGCGGTTGCATGGCAGCATGGTGTCGGTACTGCGTACCGTCATGCGAATACCATGGCAATCCAGACTACCGACATCTTGTTCCAAACCTTCGAGCCTACCAACAGGTGCTTTCAGGTCCCCGATGAGAGCTACGATATGCTTGCAATGATTCAGACGGAGTAGGTCGGATAGTTGACGGTAGAACTCAACTTTAGCTGAGTCCGGGCTGCAACCCGTGGGAACATGCACGGTTGTGTCAAACAAACACTGTTTGGTTGCCTCGCGGCTGCACAATATTATGAAGATTGTACCTGAATTGCACAGGACTAGTTGTTAATTAGAATCCGAACAAGTAGCGCTGCTTCTGCGTGTGCAGTAAACACAAATTGTACACCTACCTAGTCCGCGGCATCTTCCCTTTCGTCCCCCGATAATTTTGGCATGCATGTGTTCTGCAAACGATCCGAGGATTAGGTTAATTCATGTCCAAATGTGTTGTACGCACATATAGCTTTTCAGTTACCCAGGTAGTGGAAGGGGATTAATTTATTTAACTGGAGCCAACATCTTAGTTCTTAAAGCCCTTACCCGCAAAGCAGTGAGGCGATTAACCGATATCGCGTAACGTCAAGAACCGATAACAGACTTTTGAGGGACAACAAACTACCTACGGTGCCGGAACAGTACGAGTATAGCAGTATAGGGACCACAAAACGTTTCCTGAAACCCCCACTGGTTGCTAAATACGAACACAGTCTACAGCCAAGTGCCTCAAACGCCTTCTTAGCGGTCAGTGCTAGTGCACACAGAAGCGAGTTGTAATGGAAGTTGTTCATCCACCTCTCGTTAGGTACTTCATTCCGGTTACAAAGTGGATGGTCAATGACCCTATATCCGGAAAAATTGGCTTTGTGGTATATAATATATAACCAGATGGACAGCCTCGAATTACCAGGCTGAGATGCTGCACTGATTGCCCATGGTTGCCTATTAGGCACACATGCGGAACAAGCGAGACTCATTTACACATGCCCCCAGTAAGAAGGCATTCCTCGATTCGCAATATGCGGGGGCATGCGACGGCGTAAAACGAGCCCGGAAGCCACACCATGTGTAGGCATACCATTCTCAGCTTCCTCTTGCATCCCTACTTCTCTACTCATTGCACATTATGGTATCACCACAGCATTAGTATACGGCTAACTGTGAATTCACTATAATCTTGGGATTTTGTGATCTACACCCTACCAACCAACGGGACTCGTTGAGCGCTGACTGCATTTCCCCTACTAAACATTATTCAATGTAAGTTTTGCACAATGCTTTGAGGCGCATTACGGGCTAGCCGTGGAACAAGCACTAAAACAACACATTTATCAGCTGCATCACATTCTTATTGTCCACGTTGATACGTCGCCTATCGCAATCGCAGGACGCCAGGAAGATTTCTGCGCTGCTACCATTTGCACCAGTGAAGGTGTCTATGTCCACCGTTGCACATACGATTTTTCGGTGTGACCAAAGTAACCGATGGCCACCGCGGTTCCATGCGCCAATCGCATTGTGCCTATTCCCCTGTGCACGCCATGTGTTCACAGCGCGCGATAGATTGTACGGACAGCCGCCTGGTTAGTACTACGGATTGTCGACCGTGTCCGAATGCGAGTAGCCAGTGACCCTATTCGATAACAGGCTCTGTTATAATGGTGCTATGAATCGCGCTCAAATTCCTTATCCTTATCATACACTAACCCGTTTCCTCTTAGCCTGACCTGGGTGACCTCAGGTATTAAACAGCTGGGACACTCATCCCCCGTCACCGCCCATGTGACAAGTTGCACACGAGCAACTCCGGGCTGTACTGATTCCCCTACACCCACCTGCCTTACACATGCGTATATGTTGCTGTGTTTGCTATGAATCCGATATGCTATTGTCTAGCATCGCTTTGCTAAGGAACCACGCGCACGGCGGTGCGCGCATGTCACAGTCGCCGGGCTCAGCTTGGTTCATCGGAGGAGCAGCCTGTTGGCATGACCTAGGAAGTTGCTCTCAGGTTAGCTCAAGTTGTTACCTGTATGGCCTAACATGGATCAGAAATGGTATAGAATTCTCGTAGCCCATCTGCCGGAGAAATGCTACATATGGGTCAAAGTGTCCTTCAAAGTACGCCGAGCGTTTTCAAGATGAGAGATTTTTCTGACAGTGACGTTGGAATAAAGCATGCGTTTACGCTATTTGATGGAGCTCGAGGCTTCTTATTATTGCGATGCGGTCAGACTAATTACTTTTCCGCATGGCACCGGACGTTTAGTTAACACAAAGGAAATCATTGAAAATAAGACAAATCAGCAAGTTGTATCATATTTGGTCTATGGATGCCAATACCAGCTTTTCTCCTAGTTTCTATATCTAGCATGAACGATTCCAGTGTACATTATTGGTGGGATATTATCTATTGTAACGAATTTGCTTTGCTAAGAAACCTCGCGCACGGCGGTGCGCGCATGTCACGTTCGCCTGTCTCAGCTTGGTTCATCGGTGGAGCAGTCTGTTGGCATGACAGAGGTAGTTGACTTCAGGTTAGCTCAGGTTGTTACCAGTATGAGCTATCATGGATCGAAATGGTATAGACATGACTAGGCATTTAATTAATCTGTTAACGACTTTTGTAAAGTGCTTTAAGTTTTCGGTCAGTCGCAAGATGCTGCTGTCTAATGTTTGATCTCTAGGTCCGAAATGCAATTCCACTTCTTGGGGGGAAATTGGAAAACACTGGAAGTCCACAAATATTGAATCGTAGAACAGAGATCGGTTTTATAGACTCTTGTAGTCACAATACTGTTCATATATAGTGCTTTTCATAGCTAAACTTTCTATTCTCCATTGCTTCAAACCCAATATAAACAGACTAAAAAGTATGTTTTTGGGAAATGTGGTATTTTTTATCACCGTGTTTAATCTTTTCTCGTCAACTATGCGTATTTATTCCCCCTTGATGTGTGAATTGTCAGCCTTGACACGTGCTACTAACATGAAGAAGCAAACGATTTAAAATCAACAGAACAGCAGTAAAGATAAATCTCAGTTCGAAACATTACCTCACCGACAGTATTTACTGGACAATTCCTGGATAAGTGTTTTGTTCAAAAATATAGCTGGGTCAATGGAGGATGACTGACGAAGCGTACTGTTTCATGCGGGCATATACCGTTCACACTTTTCTCTGGTAGAGGAGGTCGGTACGGAATAGGAAAGGGCACTATGAAGAGGATGACTAATATCAGTGAGTGTTTGGAGCAAGTTTAACGTATGAATTAACGTGTATGTATGGTTAATTGTTTGAAAAAGAAATATATAGAGCAGGATCAATTTAAAGGACCCGCTAAATAGTTGAAGCTGAGGTCCATAAAATTCTTCTTGTATTAGTCTTGCATGAATTATCATCATAACGTTAAAACTTAATGTTAAACACGACATCTCTTGTTAGTTATGATTCAAACTATCATATGGTTGTGTCGTCGTATCATCGATAAGACGTACTTTTCTGTGGGAAAATTTCGCTAGCCTAACACCACCAGTGTTCTGCTGGTACCTAGGAATCCAAACTACATCTAACTAGTGTTCTCTCACGCAACTTCAAGCAGACAAGTGCATCTTATCTCCATAGAAGAAAGTTGCATTGGTGACTCATGTGGCCAAGCAAATTTGGTTTACGCCTAGGAAACCAATGCAACTAGTAAATAGATTTATATAAACGAGCACAATTCAATGGTCGTTCGTAGCAGCACTTAATTAATCTATGCTCATCCATGGTCCAATGCTAATTGTGCCAATGTGAGCTTTTCGAACAGAGAATGTGAACTAAAAGATGGATTGGAGGGTCACTTTGAAAAATTCGTTTTAAAAACGGATAGCGATATGTAACTTCGATGTGGCCTGAGATTCGCCATTTGGTGAACCTTGGTCAATGTTGTCACTAGGACTGTAATTGATAGAGTAGCTTAATCATGGGTGTTACTGGCCGGAATGGTTCCCTGTTCGATACCTTCTACATATACTTGATAAGAGTAAAACAATTTAAAGGCCAGTGAAGTGTGGTGTTTTTAGGCAGGCAGCAACCATCGTTCATAAAGCATAAACACTTTTTGACACGGTTGTGTCTACTTCAGCTAGTCAACATAGAAGAAAGCTTAGGGCAGATAATTGCTATTGAATCAGAAGGTGTAACTGAGGAGCCGTAACGGTTGTATCGTCTGCACCTAAGAACATACATCAAACGTTTAGAGTAAAAAGCTTATCAGATGTGCGAAAGCACCTACCCTACTGCATGCTTCAAGCAAGTTGTTTAAATGGAAGACCTAAGAAAAATATTAATCTTAGGGTTACAGCAAGTGCTGTGTTTGTGGGAGCTGGTGATTGGTATACTTGGTATCAAACGCACACAGACCTTAATAAAAGAGTTATACTTGAGAAAAATTGTGGGAAATACTAAAACAAAAGTAGTGCTTCACTGTTTTAGACACTCTATCTTCACATAGTTAACCACGTTACACTTTAAAGTGAATAGCCGCCCATATTATACTCGCCCGCTGTAAGATATGCACAGGTTACTTGCGTAGTATGTAGCTTTAGAGATAAGTGGTGCGGAGTGTTCACATGCCTTAAACTACTCATAAAGCATTGAACTTTGTATAGCGTAATGCATGAAATTCCTATACTTCATGGAGGGTCCCAACGATCCAAGTGACCGAAATTAGCAACAAACTGAAATGCGGCCTTTAATAGCACATTGTCGCAAACTAGCAGAGAAGCGGCTCAAGTCTGCCATCATTGAGCTGAAAAGACGCACTGGTGAGGGGGAAACAAATCTTCGTATCGTAAATTTTCGGGTGGTTTCCAACAATCCGCGAATCAGGATAAACAGGCTGCTCACACTTCAAGCACGCCCGGTGGCTCCTGCTGCGGCCTGCGAGTAGCCTTCACAAACGTTTGCAGTATTATGAATAAGCGCGATGAGCTTTGTTGTTTCGTTGCGTCTGAGCGGCCAGACGTAGTGGGACTCGCAGAGACATGGCTGCACGCAGAGTTATACACCCAAGAACTTGAACTCAACGGTTACTCGTGTTTCCGATGCGATAGACTAAAGAATGCCCACGGTGGTGTCTTACTTTACATCCGGTCTTCCCTGCGTGGGAGACTTGTGAGCACCTACCGAAGTGACGATGGCCTGTGTGAGCTACTGTGGTGCTCCCTCCGCCTCAGGCGCGGAGAACTGCTTGTGGGCGCAGTTTATCGCAGTCCCCTGAGTCGTTGTTTGGATTGGCTGCCCCATCTTCGGACCCAAATGAGTCGTCCACACTTTCTGCTTATGGGCGATTTTAACTGTCCTCGAATACGATGGCCTGATGTGCATTTGATGCCTGGACATAGTGAGGTTGAAGCAAAGTTCGTGGATTTGATACTTGAAACTGGTGCATCGCAACACATATGCCAGCCAACACGCATATCAACACGTTCAACCCCGTCTTGTCTCGACCTGATGTTAACGAGCTACGAACAACGAGTGCGTGACGTTAGGATCCTGGAGCCCCTGGCTACTAGCGACCACTCAGTACTGATAGCTGATATGGAATTATCTTTGCCGTATTCACATCCGCTGCAACCAGCTCCCAACTACTGGAAAACGGACTTCGATGGTCTTGCTCGAGCCGCGAGCCAACTGGATTGGTCTCTGTCACAAACTGCATCTGTGGAAGATTGTTGGATATTTATAAGAGAGAGATTGACATTATTGTGTTCTCAATTTGTGCCATTGAAATGTCGAAAGGTTGGACCGATTAAGCCTCATTGGTTTGACAAGGAGTATAGAAACCTGGCTCGGAGGCGGCGCAGACTGTGGGACAAATTCCTTCTCTCTGGCTCTGCCAATGATTACGAAGAGTATAAATGTCAGCGGAATCTCTGCAACAGTGCAAAAAAGAATAAACGCCGACACTTTGAAGAGCAGCTCGCATTAGCCGCGAAGACCGCCCCAAAGAGAATCTTTGCATACGTGAAGCGACGCCTGAAGCCGGCGGGTGATGTGCCAGTGCTGGATGGCACGGATGGACAGCCCCCTAACCTCCAGCTCTGAGCGTGCGTCCGCGTTGGCGGCGCACTTCGCTTCTGTATTTGCGAATAACCAGGTGTCTGTTCCGAGTTCGACGTGTACCGCTTTTACCGAACTCGATAGTCTGCATTGTGGCGTCGAAGAGGTAGCTCAACTACTCGCCAACCTTGACGGCACCAAACCTGCCGGACCTGATGGGCTTCACCCACTGGTTCTCAAGTCACTTTCAACCCTCCTCTCTCCTGTCGTGACTGACCTTTTCAACAGGTCGCTCTCCGAAGGTTTGTTGCCGGTTGACTGGAAATGTGCGGTGGTGAAGCCTATTCCGAAAGGCGGCGACCCTAGCAAAGTAGACAATTACAGGCCAATTTGTCTGACACCTATATTGGCAAAGGTTGCTGAGAAAATCGTGAAGAAGAGATTGCTGCAGTTGCTACAGTCAAACGAGGTCCTGACGCCCGCACAGCACGGTTTTATGCAAGGTCGCTCATGCATTACTAACCTGCTTGTAACGAGGCATGAGTGGTTAAAGGCAATAAACAAGGGGAAGTCTGTCGACGTGATATTCATCGATTTCAGTAAAGCGTTCGACAAGGTCAGTCATGAGGTTCTCCTTCACAAACTCAGCATGTGTGGCGTCGGTGGCTCACTGCACCGGTGGATCCGCGACTTTCTTGTTGGACGAAAGTGGAGGGTACAGGTCGACGACCATCTAACTGACTGGTACCCATCTACAAGTGGCGTGCCTCAAGGCACTGTGCTGGGGCCCACTCTGTTCCTGATCCACATCAACGATCTACCGCAACTTCTCCGGTCGCCGTGTGCCTTGTTTGCGGACGACCTGAAGATTTGGAGAGAAATCGACGCTCCCGATGACTGTGGCCTACTTCAGCAAGATCTCAACCGCTTATCCACATGGTCTGCAGAAGTTCTTCTCCCGGTCAGCCCAGCCAAGTCGGTATTTATGAGCCTGGGGAAGGGTGCAGACGGCCGAACCTACACCCTTGACGGCCAAACGTTATATCCCACACCCTCCGTGAAGGACCTAGGGGTACTCTCACGCTACGATTTGAAGTCCGTGGACAACACGAACAGGCTATATCGGAACGGACTGCGCATGCTTTGGGCGCTCAAACGTAGATTCTGCACATGGTCTGAAGAGGTTGCCACTCGCCTGTTCTCTTCTATCATTAGACCAATGCTAGAGTACGGTTCGCCCGCCTACTTTCCAATTACCCGAGGCGAGGCACAAAAGATCGAACGGGTTCAACACGTTGCTACCAGGCTGATCCCGAGTTTACGTGGCTTTGGTTATGAAGACCGGTGCGAGAAACTAGGACTCTACACCTTGTCCTACCGTCGGGTGCGAGTCGACCTCATTATGACCTACCGAATTCTACATCTCGGTGAGTTCCCCATGTTAAGGCCAATGCTGCACTTACGAGGACCATGCAGCACACGCGGACATAGATACAAACTTGTTGTGCCGGATATGAAACGTGTTCCCCACCCACTGTGCTTCGAACGGAGAGTGGTAAACATTTGGAACAGTTTGCCCGAACGTGTGATTGAGACAACATCTGTGCAACAGTTCAAAACATTGTTAGATTTGTATTTTGCCTCTATTCGATTCAGAGAACGACTGCACACTTACGATGACATCACATTTGTGAATCCTGAAATATCGTAAGTCGCATATTTTAAATATTACATGAGAACGACAATGATATTCAAGGTTGACAACTTTTATAACGTTTTTAGCCATATCTCGAAAGAGTTGTACAGAATCCATTTCTACTTGCTCTATAATACAGTATTCAGTATTCAGAAGCCAAGTTTAGGAGTTCTGTTAAGCCAAGAGGAAAATGGAACTTAGCTTGACTATGAATAGAGCAATAAAATGAAAGTTTAACCATCATCAGGAGGGGTTATAAACATACGAGCAGTAAAATACGATTGTTTTCGTATTCTTGCGCCTGTATGGTTATTGGTTAGTTGGGTCACTATACAATCTGTCGGACCAAATTCCACGCCACCGAAATTCAACTTGGACTCATTCAACCTTAAACTCCACAGCCACATTTATACCCATGAATGGGTATCAGTAATTCGGCTTTGGGCTATAAGGAACTTCTCAACTGCAGGTAAAGCGGCAACAAAAAGAGTTCTGTGAATGGAACGTCATGCATTAGTTGACATTTGACGATGGTTATCCTGTAAAATTAGGTTATTTAAGCGGAACCATTTATCAAAAAGTCAAATTGATTTAGAACAAATCAATTCGTCCTCATAAAAATGTAGTAGTTGGGAGAGTTGAATGGTATAAGCAATGGTATAAGCACATGTCTTCTTAGACGGCCATCACGGAGTCAGAAAAGCAATCTACATCCGTATCAGCTTTTATGGACTCGTACGCCGTGTGTATCCCATCCAGTTCCTTTAGTAGCTTTTTCCGCAGTCAATAGTTAGCAGTCAATCCTCGACACCACGGAGCTACGGAGAAGGTACGGGACGACGTGACGAAGTTATTTTATGAAATATAGCACTGTTCATTCTCAAATAAAGTGCCCTTACCATGAGCACACAGGCAAACTGCTTCCAATGCCGTAACGTTATTAGCGGCTCTAGATTGGTTAACTCGTCGCTGGGTCTGTTAGGTACCCTATCCTCTGCATAGCAGTAAGGCACAAGTCAGTGGATATTGTGTGGCGCTATATCACCTCCAACGACTTAGTGACCTAGGTCGTTATGGTCCCCCGTAGCCCAGGGACAACGGTCAAGTAACGGGTTCAAGCCTTACAGGGATTACATGGCATGCGTACTGCTAAGGAATCCCGAAAGGATAAACCGACCGTACATGGCTTTCCGTGCGTGTGGTATCTGTCTGCTTGAGCCAGGATGTGATGAACGCCTAATTTGATGGCGCAGAAAATTGATGAAAAGATGCCAGTAGTCCATTTAATGCAGTTGCACCTGTTGTGTTGGTACCTGTTGTGTTTTCATTAATGCACCTATTGTAATCACAACAAAGAGACCTTCCGGGAATGTTATGTACTTGTTGTTGATTCAGCTTTCGTCGACTGCGCCTGAGTGCGTTTTGAAATAGTGATAATGATAGCGCCACCGGGAGTATGTCGGCATCATTACATAGGAATATTCAACTTCTGCTCTACTAATGAACACTAGCTCAAATGACAAAAATCCACGGTGTACTTGCCGGTCAGTTAGGGCAGTTTCCTGAATCGGATTATCAGTATTCTCTAACAACACACTCAGAATCAAGACAATAATTTAGTGCGTAATCATGTAGTTATTACATTATCGGAAGTGGACGCATTATTTTTACACCATCCGATCACACACTTAGTAGAAGTGATCGATATGCAGTGCGGTTCCACGAAATTACCTATGCGAGTATTTATCATGCTGTTCTTGATTATTTTTGTTAACTTCTCCTGGCTTTACCATTCAGCAAAAGTAATGTGGCCACGATAAGTACAAGTAGCCTAAAGCCAAGCTGTAAAGTCATATTTAATGCGTATCGACTAAAAGTGATTCGCACTAGCAATATTTCAGGCTCTTATATTCAAACAGCGTGAATCTGGTCATCTTCAATTACGACTAATCTACCGGTTTAACTACCCAATTTGAGCTTTGTCACTTGGACGTACGACCAAAAGTTTAGGTAGAGGAATCAAGGAACACTATCCATGTTGGCTATTTAATCACGGAAATCGGGTAAGTTACATCGTAGTTACGAACCACCAAATCAGCAAAGATACCCAGATCGCCAAACATAGTTCCTCTTAGATTCCATACAGAATACAGCCCTTGCATAGCCTTGGAGTAAATTCATGTCTAGTTGCTACTGCGGAAGCAGTATTTTTACTGCTAACAAGTCCCGACATATGTGTTCAGATGAAACTGGTACAGTTGATGCAATTATCGTGACCGACCGTCAGGCAGGCAGCAATGGTTACCGCACTCTGCAACCGACCTGACTACTACCATGAAATTATATTAGGCGCAACCTATTCGCAAACTATTTTGCGGAAGCAATATATTCCTTTTTATGATGACGACTATTGCGATGGTGTACTTCTTGCTTACTCCCCAACTAAGTCATGCTAGTTGAAGCTCGCACACGCGAGTATACAAAAGTCTCCTGATGCGAACTAACTAATTAGTCCCGCAGGAATTTGCAAATTGGTTCATATAGAAGGGGGTGACATTTTAATACTTATTAGACATTGAATCCTTGAACTGGTGAAGATGATCGCGGTTAGTCCCTACAACTTCCCGTTGGGTGTGTATAAGCACTCCGTCAAGGTTTTGGCATACCGTGCCTAGCTCACTTCTGCGTAGCTTCCGCGTGAACTAATCACACGCAGTTTTCATTTCGAAACCTATATGTTCTAATTAATAAATCAGCATGATTTCGCCTTGATAAACAATTATAATAGTGTCTGGATGTCCAGGTTAAATAAACTTAATGAGATAATATTAAGAATAACATTACTAATAATAGGTATATTTCTCGTCGAGTATGAAACTGTGTCCACATTTGACACAGATCTTATTTTACAGAATACCTCATGCTCATGCATGAATGGTAAATACTTATGTGCTTTTCATTCCTTTTGCTATTTCAAGGGTTCGTAGTAACTCACAGATGTGCTTCAACGCAATGAGCACTAGTTGGGATAGTGGATGGTAACAGCACCATAAGTGTGTCACACAGTATGCAAACATCCTCTTTACTCATTAGATGTTCTCTGGCTTTTCTTGGTACAAATCATCAAGTGATCTCTCCCACGAGAACAGGGTCATAATGGTGTTCACATCTAGGTAATTGGTGGGCTTAAAGCGAAAGGCCGATTCTCTCTCACACGATCTGATGGTGGCTGAGAACTTATTCCAGAGAACAGGATATCTGATAAGGAAAAAGTTAGACCGCAGATTTACCCTGCACCTGGGAACACTCAGGGTAAACTGCTTATTGCGTAGCTCCTTTGTCGAATCATGTTGTACAGATGAATCAGGTTATGTCTCAATCCTCGTAGCCAAAGCGGATCGAGCTGGAATGGTTGGCAGCACTCCCGATATTTCTTAGTGGATAGTTTGTCTAGCAGACGTTTCCTAAATGACACTTGTACGCTTCCTGAAGATACTCTATCAGATTTCTTCATGCTGCCACAAATGATACTGCAGTATTGCAAAATGCGGCGACTGAGAATTTTGAAGAATTCTACTCTGGCTGGATTGCTTGTGAGTCGTTGATATGCGCAAGCATGCTTAGGATGTACAATTTGTTGTTAATAGATCTAGCATTAAGTAGACGTATAGAAAACGGACCATATGATGAGGGGGTCATCGGGCTGAGGTTCACTGTTATAGGTGTTGTTGTAGTCAGGTATTATGGACGCAGGAGATATCATTGGGAATACTGGGGTCGGGTCTACTGTTAACTGGCGTGGTACTATGAGTAATATGTCATTTGTGATTGCCGATATTGTTGTGTACATGCAGGTGGTTGAGGGAGTACGTCTAACTTGCGACTGGCGTGGCACTTGGTTAGACGAGTCATGTGCAAAACTCGCAGGAACAGTGGGAACAGGTAATTGACCTCTGCCGGGTATGTAAGCAGTAGGAATGGCGGCAGTTTCATTCCCTCCTGTACTAAAAAGGGGTCATACTGAAGGGTGTTGGGAAGGGCTGCACACATTTGCGACGGGATGGGAGGTAGCCTTGACTTCCTGATGTAGATTATTCTGTCATTAGTGAGCTTGCTTTTATGGTATGGAAGGGAATTATGACGAGGGGTATGGAAAAGACATTTGTTGCTGGTATTTTCGACTCAGGATATCACTTTATATATTGTTGTGTGATGTATGTTGGTAGATTTTGTTCATTTCTACCGTGTTCATCACATTCATAAAGCATTTTTTGGATCCGGTGAGTGGCTGTGGCTATTCTATTTTATTGGATTGACTGCCCATGGATCCTTTTGGCGTTGAGTCCAGGTTGCGACACAGCTACAGGACTCATGATAGTCAGCTCCTACAAATGTTTAGAAGTTACTCCATCATTTATGAACGGTGAAGTCAATTCAGTTGGTTCACAGGCGTCAAGATTGAGGAGGTAGTAGTTAGTAGGCGTTTGCTTAGGTGACATTGCAGTATCGACAGGAACATTGATGACCGAAGTCCTTATCATATGAGTTTAGCTGTCACTATCTACCTCAAAGGGCTCAGTAGCTACACTAGATAAATTATCTTTTTCGAGCTTTGGTCTGAGAACACTTAACCCAAATAGCCTTTTGAGCTAGTGATTGTGACGAAATATCACTAAGGGTTCTTTGTAGATGCGTGCGACCTGGTTTAATCAATAGGTATTCGAATTGCCTCCGCTGGGCTATAGTGAGCTGAGTACTCAACAATCGGTTCGCGGATTCCTCAGTTGAAAATTTGAAAACGATCGGGCAGCAGTGCTTAGGAGATTTCTCATTCAGACGAAGGCAGTTGCATTCTCGGACATGCTGCAGGCCGTAAGGACTGCAGTCTTAACTTTATCCAAACTAAGTTCATCAGGAATGTTAAGACGACCACGTTTTTCAGTCTATGCATTTGTTCATGTACCTCAGATGCAATTGAAGCGATTAACTGCCTTGCCTTTCTTATTTGGGCTGGATGAAGTTTTACCCGTGGATTATTGATAGTCTAATGAAGCCAGGTGATCTCGGATTAAGTCAACGATCATTACCATTTTTCTCATCTCGGAAAGTTGGGATTCCAAGGAGTTGACCACATCACTGAGTTTTGAATGAAGAGCAGCAATAGTAGCAGGACCGGCCCGCCGTTTGGTCAGAGACTCCGTTTTCGTTGGCCCTATTCGCGTGGAATCCAACCCTGCAATTCAGATTTGTTCATACCAATAGTAGATCCAATGGCTCCTGTCCGGTGTAATTACATTAATTCTTCAAGTGAGTAATGGGGGTGGAGAGAAAATGATTGAATAGCGAGAACTTGGCCTTGAATAAAGGTGAGGCTATTCTGTGATTAATGTGCTTCCTAGCAACTAATGTAGCTGGATCCGTGGAGCAAAACCATGTGGCATTAAAAGTAGCTTGTCGCACTGGAACCTGCTCAGTACCTCGTCAGCATTCACAAAGGCGATCGCTCCGAATCGATGCTCTTGTCTTTTTGTGGGCTATTCTTCAGTAATTTGTTGAAAACCTTCGAGCATAGATTCACTGGACTAGGGTTTGTTAGCTTTACAAAGCGCGGATTAGTTTTCCAGATTATTTTTATCGTTCAAACAACTGATCCACGTAGGAGTTGTGAAAGATTTTGTTCCTAGATCTTACTAGTGTAATATTTTGTTTACAATCAATTTGTGACATTCTTATCGTTCAAAAATGCTTCCTCTAGACTATCAAACCAATCAAACATCGTTCTTCTCCAGTACGATTTGCAGCAGCTACTGCGCATTCCCTAGAACTTTGCTGCCAGCCCACCATTAAATTGAAATTGGTCGATAGCCGAAAGCCGATGGCCAGTTCCTGTGACCTTATCAAATATTGCATCGGCTTGACTCATCACACCGAGAAGCGCAGCCGCAGGTCCAGCTAGTCCGCTCTCACTTGACCGGCCAAAGTCAGAAAACCATACATCAACTAGTTCACTGTGTCAGTTAACGTCATAGACCTAGTATTGCCATAACTAGGTCTGTCACACTCAGTCCACCGGCCGTCGATCATCACACCACGCGTGTGTTTTGGCCTCCTCGTAGGTTACGTGCACCTCTTGCCTACAGAACATTCATCAAACGTGTGTGAACGTAATTACCAAAGCGAATTCTCGGATAGACATTGCGGCAAACGACAAAAGTACAGCCAACATTCCAAACATAATACAACACAGATTTCGCTCTTCGGCAAATTGCGATAAAGTCCTAAGTTCAGGGTCACTTGTTCAAACTGTATTACCTCATTAATTCTGAAAGGTGCAGGAAAATGTGTCAAATAAGTCAGGCCGATACATAAAATTGCTGATGAATTTTTGATTTGTCTAACATGTCAAGTCATCCCAGTTGTCAACGGTTTATGTGTACTGATGAAGTAGTAAGACAAGCTGACTGGGACGAGCGCACATTTCTTGAATACTAAGATTGCACCCTTAGAGGTTAAGGTGGCCAAGCCGAAACAATCAGAAACCGCAAGCTCCTCCTCAAACCCGAAGAAAAGAGCCAGACAGCCCAACCGCACTGCAACGTCTGTGTCGCAAAGTCCTCTGACTCATCTCACTCCCATAAGCGAACAAGCCTCAAACATGCCTGCTGTTCTTCCTTTCAGCGGTGCAGTCCACATCCAGTCAGTGGTCATAATGGCAGCTCCGAGTCTGAGCGCACCCATCATTAAGAAATGCTGAGCATCGTAGGCATAAGTTGCGACCATGCAAACGCTGGAAAGAACAAGCTTGACTCTGGAGCAACACCTAACAATATTAAGGTGAATTAGTCTCGGCTAACAAATAACCAGTATAAAATGGAATCTATTAATATCTTCAAACCAGAATCCAACAGAAGAACTCGCATTGTTTATACTGTTGTTTGCACGAACGTTCCAGGATAGCAATCGCATACCATCAAGGGATAGCTGATGGATAACCGTAATCAATGGATTTTCATTTGTGGCGAAATCGGCATTTCCGCTGAACCCACCACACTGAGCGGATCGCACGGCAACCAAATTCAGTGCATTATGGTATACCTACTCCGGGTGACACTGAGTTTAACTGATGGCACAGAGGTTCTTCTACTGTCTTTGATGCGGCTCCGCAACTCATCACCTGTGGTGCCAATATATCTGAACATCCTCTGGAACAAATGTCCAAAACAGAATATCAACCGTGTTGAAGTTCGGAGAGCTGGCAAAAACGGACGATTATTAGTTACGATGTTTATGAGCTTCAACCATCCTCTTCTGAGAAAGCGGAGACACGAGCGAGAACAATGGAGTTACATCCGACATGAAATGTCACTCGACACTATTGTTGCAAAGCTGCTGACAACAATTTCATTATCACCCAACTACCAGGGGAACTGTTCCCGGCTAATGAAGGCGATACTTAATTTTTGCCTCACGATTCTGCTTATATAGGAAAACTTCTCTAAATTCTGTAAGAGGTTGCTGACAAAAATTCATTTAAATGCAGTAGGCACACTATCAACGGTGGCTAACGACTAATTGGGAAGGACCAAACCGATGAATCATCCTTCCTTCTGCTCTGTGAAGGGTTTAGTTTAATGGCAACCTCAACATGTGACTAAACACGAGACCGTCAGCGTCTGAACAGCCGAAAATATTCTTATAACCAGACGGAAATTCAAAGGCTAACGACGGCGTGAAAGCACTGGTTAGTTGCCGACCTCTCAAGGATTGGCACAATCTCCAATATTAGGACATCGTCTAATGATCCACTTTTGGCTAATGAGACACAGACCTGCTGTATACTAAAGAACAACTCCTTAGTAGTAATTCGTTGAAACTCCGTCTCCTTCAGGCTTAAGAGCCTCGAGATATCACATGACCTTGAAGGAACCTGCGTGCTCCTCCCGTGTTTTGTGTCCTCGAGCATTTCACCTGTTTCTCAGCCGCACATTTTTATGCTCCACTAGATCTAGGCGTATTCGTCTTTCATTTACAAGCCCAGCCTCGTGATAACATTTTCTATAGAACTGAAGTGTATGATGCATTCACCTTGGCTGTGTTCCACCGATATACAAGCGGCAAAACTCGCAAAAGTCCAACCTATGGCGACATTGATTACTCTCACTCGATAGAACATTTCAACTGCTTTCGAATGGAATCTCCCTTGCTCAAGTCTAATATTCTTTGGAGCAGCTACAGGTCTCTCGGAAAGTTCATCATTTTTTTTGTTACAAATGCCTAATCACGAAACGCTCTCACAGACCGTGAGATCTGCTTTGCGGGTACGCAGTCGCATTCAAATGGCGCGCAAGACAGGACATTCGCGATCACACTTGTGCGAGGTGAGCGCTGTGACCATGGCGTCAACGTCAGAAAAACAAGAACAACTGATGACCACCAAGGATGAGTCATGTTAATTACGTTACATTTGATCAAAGAGCGCGATGTCCAGCGTGCCTCGGGCTAAAGACATCAGTGGATAACGTAGCAAACTTTTCAAAGGTGGTATTCCTTGTCGCAAATGTGTCCGAATGGAAGCTAGCCAGGCCAAATGATTAAAGAAACCAGATTAGTTTTGTTTTTACATGGAATGCCCCACTAATAAAACGCGTGTTCGCTTTATCTCAGAAGTACTACCAAATACTATTCAAGTTTGATGAAATTGTGACCACCAAAATCAACACACTTGGGGTACGCATAGCGGACTGTACAACTCAGGCCTCCTCAGTAAGTGCGGCCTTGAGAAGAACGACTAATAAAACCATAAACAAAAGGACAATAGTAGCCCAGAAAATAAATTGTCGTTTTAATAGGCGGTTGACAGTCTACTAACGTGGTTTTCAATTCGTTCGGAGTAACTACCTGCACAGCTTTGTCCAATCTCCGATTGAGTGCGTGGCAGGCGAGCAGACCAGTACTAGGGAAGGTTGGGTTACGGTTAATTCCAGGATAGGTCGACATTTAAAATCAGCAGAAACTCACACGGGAGCGGAAAATGAGAAAATAGAGATGCAAAGATACTACAACTTGTAATGCGCGTACCGTGCTCCATGGTCCCAGAATCAAAGTTCATGTAAATTAGTGGCCAGCAGTTGGACCACCTCTACCGGTGAGACGTCATTGGTAGCCTACGCAGCGTTGTAGTTAAATCTACACATATGGTTTGATTTACGCGAAACCCCAAATTTAGGCATCACGAGGAACTGACACCTCTGTGTTTTTTTATGAACTCCAGCATGAAGGTTGAATCAGTACTGCAGTCGACAAGTCAACTGGGATATGAACGCTGCTCCGTCTGTGCATTTCCAGGCACCACATGGGGTGAACGTTATCGAAGTAACCGCAGCTTAGAAGACCATCGGAAAGAAACTTTAATTAGAACCATACTCCAACAATATGGAAGCCTGGGGTAATCACTCCTATTCGTAAGGAAGGTAGTGGCACTGACCAATCAATTACCATCCTATAACGGTACTCCCTGTGCTTTCCAAGGTTCTGGGGTCTATTATCACTGATGCACTTATATAGTATCTGAAAAAGCACAAGATGATAGCACCAGAGCAACATGGCTTCCGACAAAAGCGCTCATGCACTACGAACTTGTTAATTACACGCAACAGTTGGACTGAAGCAGTTGATGGTGGAGCAGGAGTTGATGTCATTTATTTGGACTTATCAAAAGCGTCTGATCGCTTAGACCACCAAATTCTCCTTTATATCCTTTAGCTCTATGGTGCTGGTGACACACTGCTGTGTTAGATAATAAATTTCCTACGCGAACGTCGGTTGGAAGTGAGAGTACGAGAATCCTTGTCTGCTGTAAATGAGAAGGAGTGCGACTTAACTCAAGGCTCGGTGCTCGGGCCCCGTTTATTCGTGATTTTCATAAACGAGCAGGGAAGGGAAATTACTTCGATTTCCTATTCTTCGCGGATGATATCAAGTTATGGCAGGCCATCAAAGAACCGAACGATCACGAAAAGCTCCAGCATGTCCTCAACACGATTTCAACCTGGTCAGCTTTGAATGCCCTACCGTTCAAGGTAGGAAAATGTCACGCTCTTCAATTGCCCCATATACATGACTACGTGTATAGACTTGGGACACAGGTATTGCAAACAACTTCCCAAGAAAGCGATCATAGTGTGCTCATTCAAAGTGAGCTTAACTGTTCAAAGAAGTCAGAGGTAACTGCAAAGAGAGCTGACCAACACGTTCGCTCCCTGTGGACAGCATTCGCAAGATTTGACCCATCCATGATTCAAAATTCTTATATGCCCGCTCACGTTCATTACGCCATCCAAGCTTGGCAATCTTGGTTGAAGCGCGACTTAGAAGCACTAGAGAAACCCCAACGCAGGGCCACAAAGAACGTCAAGGGCTTACGAAATCTGCCCTACCATCAAAGGCTGAAGTCTCTGGGAGTTTTCAGTGGGCTCTGCCGAAGGCTGCTCGGTGATCTCATATTAGTGAACCAAAAATTGATTGACTCTAATCACGTATGTCGTCACTTACTGTAACTCAGCCATAACACCAATCACAGAGGTAACCCTCTGAAATTGTATGCACAGTTTAGCCGCCTGGAGTGCCTGCGGAATTATTTTTCTCTTCGAGTTTGCTAACCATGGAACACTCTCCTAATCTTCCTTGCTTTCTTCCCGACCTTGGATATGTTCAAATAACGATTTGATCTTGCCGTTGGCCCTCATCACTTCGTTGCCTAAACTGCGCTGCCTTGGAATATATTAATTATCTCTTCTAAGCGAATTAACCTGTTACTTAAACTTGTGAAAGCGCTACGGAAGTGAGTATTCTCGTTTTAACTGTTCTCATGGATTACCCCAACTTTTACTGTCCGCATGTTGCCTCCTTGTTGGCAGTCAATTCTAACTTACGCTACCATTATTCAGCAGCGTAGCTGCTAGATAAACGCTCAAACAGACAACTCACCTATGCTTTGATAATTGCAGTTTTACCCTCACCATCCTGCAGGACATGTCATGCAATTGATTTTAGCCAACATAAATCACTGTTCATTGTTCATTTCCACCGCGTTCCTGAAACTAAAGCGTGCGATGCGCGTGCAATAACAACTTATTACAAGGAACAATTGTGCTAGATTCGTGAAATACACTCCTTGGGTGATGTATCAGCGAAGTCGGCATTACAGCTACCCACTTCAATAAAGTACGAAAAGTGTGGCCTGAGAGTCAAAACAACTGGTATCAAGGCTGCGGAAAACTTGGTGCGTGTTTTGTTGCTGGGTATTATCAGTGCTTTGGGTCATTCATCCCAACTAACCGTCCTAATAAAAGAGGTGGGTCCCTTCTCTACTACTGCAACAACCTAAAATGTGAAATAGTTGCTGAGCCGGATACTCATGTTGCTGACTTAATATGGTCATCTTCGACTGAGGTACGACGACACATGTCTAATAGCTGACGTTTACCGTCCCCAACTTCTACTCCAGAAATTTATTCTAGCTTGCTACGTGTCTTGAACATGGTAGTACGCCCTAAGTGCTACATTCTCATGGTCGGTGATCAAAGTACACGATGGTTATCGGCACGTCTCGTGCAAACTTCAAACTTGGACTGTGAAACATTTTGCCTGGAGAGCTCAGTTCTTTGAACTGGTCTTGGATTGGGACAACTTAATAGATTAATCTGCAACGCGAGTTCAGAGATCTTCCCTCCCAATATTGCGATCAGTCCCTTTTGCTCCAGTTACGTAGCGGCTAGTGTTTCACACTTCATCATAAGCATTTGAACAATCCTATGGTACGAGCTGAACATGCGTCACAGAACCACAACATATCTGTCTGTAGGCTGCTATTTCCGTTACATTATGCTCACATTTGTTGTGTCCTAAGAATTGGCACAGAATGAGTACGTGACTCGAGATCATCTTGTCTGCGCTACGACTGAACTTTGGTTTGTTGTTAACTGGTGTGCAAGCGGACAAACTTCTCCGAACCATTGTTAGGTGGCTTGTATGCACTTTTAGGTCACGTTGGTCACACCATTTGGGCTGCCTCAAATGCAGCCTGATCAGCTGGAGCTGTTCTACTGTCGGCGGGTTTAGTAGTTGTGCGCCCTCGGCACAAGGGTGGACACAAATCACACAGGCTGTGTGCCGTAAAATGCACGTAAAAATACTGGTAAATGTGAAACAACACAATAGGATGTAGCTACGGTGAACAGTGGTGCACAGTACGAGGTTATATCTTGTCTGGCAGAATTAGAGAAGCTCTATCGGACGGTATCTCAAAGGCATTGAAGAAACTGAAACATACAAGCTTTCAAGTGTTTCTCCTACCGAAAAACTGACGAAGACATCGTGTGTGGTGTACAAGCGTGCTTTTAGACTTACTTTGAAAAGTTAGATCCCGTTGGATAGGGCTCGGTGAGCGGAATTGATTGAGAGTACGTCAGAAGAGGTAATACAAGAAGGTGAGGGAATATGTCTAATTTAACTCAGAGCACTGGATTACACGATTGGCACGCACACGCTGACAAAGTCACTACCTTGACACAGACATTATCCGATGGCATTGGAAATTAGTTTAGGGAAACAATCATTTTCAGAAAGTATTGGATAATGGAAATGGTTTTGATTTTTCGTAAAATCGTCACAGGCATACACATGTAAGTTACATCAAGGAACGGATCACATGCGCACTATTGATGACATCCTCTCAAACGTAAAACGGCCGTCTCTTGCTCTTATAGTTAGCTGCCTAACCATGAATATGTGCTTGCGTGTGGAAAATGCTGGGTACCACTTTCAGTTTAATGGAGGGAAATTTGCACAAATAATCCGCGGGGAAGCTACACTAGAGATATGATAAAATGGTGCATCAACTTATATCAGATCTACACGTGATAAAAGCCAGTTATTGCATGTTAGTGGAAACCAATACTTGTCTATTTATTACAAAATCTTGTCAAGCGAAGGAATGACGTAAGTAAAAGTAAATATATAAAATTATCGAATTCGCAACAATTAGTAACGGTGCTATTTGATCATTTGGATTGACGGACTTAAGCCAAACACGTGTTAAATACCTCGACTTGCATTATATATATATATATATAATCGAGTGAGAAGCTGCATTTATAATTAGCACAATTCATATCTGTAAGGGCGGTGTTCTTCTTATGTTTTGGATCTACACAGTCATTCCATTATCATTACCAGCGTGTTTTTGACGAGTTAGTTAGCTTACCAGTCTAGTTACTTTAACTGGAAGCTTCTGTTGGACTTCGCGTATTTTGTAAGAAATGAGGGTTGTTAGGTGTTGTGGCTTTCATCTAATTTTGCTATTTGATGTCATCTGGTCCTCCTAGCTTAACAAGCCATGCAACCACGAGGGCAGGGTCGAAGAATCTCCCGAGCATATTACACAAAGCGTTGCGTCCTTATACCACCTGATAGGGATTGGAACTTATTCCACAGGGAAAAACTTTCCGTTGTATTAATGATGAATATAAGAAATCTCTTTATAGAAATAGTTAGTAAATTCAATAAGAGAAATGGGTACGCCGAGTGGTTTATGGAGACAACACTAAAGTATAAACCAAAGCAAAGTAAAAATAACAAGGGTAGAACGGAGATAGATGATAACGTGAAGTAGCGAACACTGCGCTTAGAACATATAAGCTGCCTCGCGCATATGTTATCGCAATTATATTTGACGGAAAGTTTTGCAACAAAACTTACAAGCTGCACCGGAATGCCCATTGATATGAACTGCGACACGCTTGTCCACTACTGCTCAAAGGTAAAGTTTTATTATTATTTTTTATTTCCTACTTTCAAACTGCTTGTAATCAGTTGCTATGGGTTATATAAAGCAAGCCCTCGGTGAGCAGGTAGCGCATTTGCTGCCACAACTAATCTGGGATTTATTACCTTCTATCTTCAGTATACAGAATTCGGTCATTAGTCTTTAAAAATTCGAAAATCGCCACGGCTTTATCGAAATTACAACATTGGCTGATGCAGTTTTCTCCGTTGCATTTGAACCTACCTTTCTTTGCAACCTACAGCCTACTCCAGTATATCTTTGAATCTTTTTCGTTCGATTTATGAAACTAGACTTAACAAAGCAATTATCCAAATTTAACTTACAGCGTTGGTAACTATAAGATTCACATTGAGCTGTTGATAGAATCTCTGTCTACTCGCAAGCTGTATCATAATCAGACTACTTTCCGTCTTAGTTTCTGTAATTCCATCAGATCCTCATTGTAGAAAGTCACAATTACCGGAAAGTTGTCAAGTATCATCTGCAGAAATTGATCAATTAACTGGTTTCTTGGGGCAATAAATTAAACATACGCTTTAACAAAACCTTAGGCAAACTCATTCTACATTATCTTGTTCATACTCACTGAAGATGACCGGTCGATTAGAAAGATTTTCCTACTTGCTGACACCATATTCTAACTAAGTGGGGGTGTACGCGAGTTCAGTTTGGCTTATCTAAAGCAACCACTAACCGCCTCTCAACAATTGTAACACAAAAAGTGCCATGTATGCGGTCACTAATTTAATGTAGCCTTCCAGATTTTATCGCGGATACACCGATCGCACCGACCGCATTTATTTCATGTTCCAATGGGCCCCATTTGCCACTGACACAAAGATGGTAGAACCCAGTAACCAAACATTGCGTTTCTCTACAAAGCAATGTAGCACAATTTGCTTTCTTTTAATCCATTTAATTGCATCATTACTTTTGACAACGTGAATAGCGCTTTCTACTTCATCGATTTTGCAAAGGAATCAAAGGGGCTTAGACTCACATCTCACACTTCCACAGACTTTTCTTCATTGAAGTGGATAACAACCTGTGGTGCACCATGCTATCAGCGTGCAAAAGTGAACAAAATAATTTGCTCATTGAAAGTCAACTAAATGGCATCGTTCACTTGGTCCACTACTAATCTATTGGAACATTTACTGTGAATCTAGTTATCACCGTTCAAGCGATCATGTTTGCGTTGAAGTGTCCACAAAACTACTTTCTTAAAATAGTAACCCCGGGTCAAATCCGTAAAACATTTACGGGATACACACGTAAAAGTTACGCTCTCATCATTTGAGGCAAATCAGGCGAAGGACATGCTTTTAAAATACAGCAGCACAAAGCACGCAATACGCTGCTATTCCAGAGATGTCCTTGACACAGAACTCAGTCACTCAGGGGCAAACACTTTACTCAATAGAGAATCTCAGTGATGTTTACGATATCTCACTCATAGAATCATCGATGTGTATAACTAGGCCGACCAACGAGCTTCTTACTTTGCCTCGGTCTAACGAACTCACTACAGGCCAGCCAAATCTCAACAAATTAACATGCAGACGTAGATGTGTTGCCATCAAAATATCTGCCATGTTCATTTGTAGCAATCTGGAGAATTGCTTCGTCAAGTAAATCCTCCTTATCTCTCCTTATGCACCTATCACAATTCCACCCTTAGAACTTCGAGACGCGTTATTTACAAAGGTAATATGTTCAAGTATAAACCTGAATTCGCAACATGTGTCATCGCTTGGCGACCCGACTTACCAAGTACTGGAAAAGTGGTTACACAATATTGGAATGTTTGTTGTCCTCCTTACTAACGACGGCACTTGATGGTTGCAATTTTATCACTTGAGCTGTTTAAGCAAACATATTTTCATGAACGTTTATGATACAGATTTCCGATGCAGATTTCTTAACCCCCATTGTGTCTGCCTGCAACAATGGTCAAAAGTGTTGCAATCACATGGACGACATCTGTACGACCTTAAGTTAACAATTTTGCCACATTCCAAACTAAGTATTTGCATTACTGTAAGGCTTGTAACAGCTTAAATCTTATAGTCCCCTGAAAGAAACTATTTTGCACATGGTCACACTGGTATCGCTGGCTCCACAGTAACAAAAGATAAACAATTCATTTAAAATTAATACGGAAATTATAACTTTTGCTCTGGATCATTTATCTGTGTTCATTCAGCAGCTAGGTTTCTTACATGGCAGTATGGGTGAAGCCTTAGGTACATGAAATTTTAAATGACGCAAAGTTTTCAAATAGTATGTAACCCCTAAATGTTTTGTCAAACGCTATGCAATAATGTTGAAATCAATGGGCCAAGGCGGCAACCTAACAAGCAAACTTAAAAGCTGTTTACTTGAAACTGTCTCCTCACGGGCATTATGTTAGAAAACGCCACACGGGCTACCTGGAAACAGATTTTCAAGCTTTCATTGCGATTCTAATGAGGAAGCGTATGAAAAATAATTAAGTGGCATACCGTTTTTTAAGAATCAAACTCCTTGGTGAACATAAAACAGGAGTTGGCAGTTCATTTATACAGCTGCATTTTCGTCCATTCCTAGGCAATATTTTGGATGCTCTCGCGGCCTTTGCAAATCACTTCTTGGCAAGGAGCACAGACGACAATGTACACGGTGCTGACCAGACATTTGGTGCCCGGTGGGTACTATTCAAATTGTGCGCTCAAAACACCAGCAGCTGCAGCGCTAAACGACGACGACTGCAAATGGCTCTGGATTAAGTCATGTGCACTCGTGGAAATTTCGAGCAACGATTAGAGAGCTTTCCAACGAGTGACCATTGAGATGACATTTTTATAAATTTCCCTGGATATTCTGGCTATCAAAAATTGCACTGAGTGCCTTGCACTTTCGATTGTTAATTCATTTCACACTCCCTCCATTAAAAATAATGCGATAACACTGATAAATCATTGTGCAACACTCCAGCAAACCGGTTTATGGATTTTTTGTATAAACGTGTGCACGGACTTGAATCATACCTAATAGGTAAATTGGCTGTTCTACAAAACATATAGTACAAGTTACGGCTAGCCTATTAGAACTTAACTGATGCGTCATGTTCCCAGTTCAACTATGGATGATTAGGTAGTCAACTGATTACGAACTTACCAAGATTGAGTTTGTACTTGTTTCAGTCTGTGGCGCACAATTTAACAGAATTCCTTTAAGTGTAATACATTTTATTGATAAAATATCCCAGTCGTAGACATCAGCAAAAGTGAGCGAACAACCTATGCTTTCAGTGGTTCCACATCCAGCTACTACATCACGAAAAAATATTGAAATGTGAACAACGGTTAAGGGTTCATGTTCGGAAGCCTAGCTATACACTAAGTGCCCAAGCTAGATGACTGGTCCAACAGCGATCAGGAGGGTGTGTGATGTTAATCACACCATGTGTCCGCACTAAAGGACGAATTATTTTATGTGCGCATAGGTCAGTGTCATGAAGTCTGATGTCAATCGCTTCGGCCGTTGGCAGTAGGCAATATCTGACCGCTCTTTGATGGGGTCTGGGTACGCGGTAGATGGGATGGAATGCTTCATGTGCAACGATTTGGTGGTTTGAATCAACCAAATGTTCAGACCCGGCGCTTGTCGTTGTTCTGGTCAATCCGTGGATTACATCATCATCATAACCATACTACACGTTAGCCAGAAATGGGGAATACCTCAACTATTGTGCCGCAATACAGAGAAAAAAAGGAGAGAAAAAAACGACTGGTGCAAGCTGGCTGACCTACCGGTAACGGATGGGCATCGTTCCGGTAAGCTACCAGCCGGCTGCTGTGCACCAAAAAAAAGTTACAATGCAAAATTATATAAGGCTAACTAATGAGATCGTGGTTGGAGGGGGAGGCTAAGAGGGATGGGGTGGGACAAAGAAACTCACAGCACGAACGCCACTGAGGTCGGCTCCTTGCCATATCAGCAAGTGTGTCCAACCAAATATGTTAATCGTGTTTCGGACCCCAACCAGGGAGCCGAGACGCTCCAACCGAGGCTAGCTCAGAAGTGAGGGCCTTAATTCCTCTCGACCAAGTCAACGCTTGGCCACCCCTCCTCTTTTTCCATCCACACTCCCGGCGCGCAAACAACACACGTCGCGGAAGTCGGTGGGCTGGGATGCGTAACACGTGGCCAAGCCATCGGAACCTGATGCGTGAAATAACGGTGCTGAGCGGTTCAGTTCCTTTTCCTGTGCCTTAAACGAGGCGTCGAACACGCTCGTTACTCACGCGGTGTTCCCATCAGATATGAGGTAAATTACGAAGGCACCGGTGGTCGAACTTAACTAGCCTCTTCAGGTCCGCTGCTTCAAGGTACCAAGTTTCACAACCGTACAGTAGGCTCGAAGGTACCGCTGCATTGTACACTCTACCCTTCAGGGCAAGAGTGATGTCGCGCCGGCGCCATAAGTGGCGAAGATTAGCAAAAGCGCCCCGAACTTTTGATATACGGTTATGGTCTCATCTTCCATCTCATGGGAGCTGATACAACTTCCCAAGTAGTTGAATTTTTGAACGACTTCTAGCTGATCCCCAACAACGGTCTTCGTAGGAGGCGGTCCAGACCAATCTTAGAGGAACGCTTTGCACTTCGAGGGTGCGAAGCAAAGCCTGAAGTAACGGACAGCTAGTACTAATCTGTCCAGTGTCGCTTAGCACGTCTGGGAGCTGTCACAGAGTAGGGCATTATCATCAGCCTACTCTAAATCAAGAAGTCGTTCTCCTGGGAGCAGATCCACACATTTCAAGTCGTGTCATGACTTCGTCAACAACGAAGTTGAAGAGGAAAGGTGACGGCGGGCATCATTGTCTCACACCGCTGGAGATATTAAAGGGCGACGACAGCTTGCCGTTAGCCCTCACTCTGCCCGAGCTACGCGCATATAATGCTCGGATAATATTTACATATTTCTCAGGTACACCTTTCCTGAATAGACAGTCCCAAAGTGCATGTCTACCCACCGAGTAGAATGCACCTTTGAAATCGAGGAACACGACAACGGTGAGCCGCCAATATATGTGGCAGTGCTCCAACAACTGACGCAAGGTGAAGATGTGATCAATGCAGCCACGACCTCGACGAAATCCAGCTTGCTCTTCACGAATCTGACTTTCACGAGTGCCAGTCAGTCGGCGAAAGATGAAAGAGGCAAGCAATTTGGAGGCGATGGAGATCAGACTGATTCCTCTATGGCTGCCGCATTCCGATCATGAGCCTCATTTGAAAATTGGGAATATGACGGAGCGGCTCCAATCGGTTGGGACAGTTTCATGCTCACACAGTTTGACTAGTAGCTCTTATAAATCATCCACAAGAGCAGGTCCCCCGAATTTGAAGAGGGCTGAAGGTAGGTCATCAGGTCCCGCGGCTTTGTTTAACTTCAAAGTTTGATTTCACGTTCGAGTTCTGAGCGAGTGGGTGGATCCAAATGGACAGCCCACAGAGCAGGGCGATCAGTGGCCGACGAGAAATCTAACCATTCGGACAGATTAAATTGCCTTTTAAAGTGCTCAGCCCAACGCTGTAAAGCGTTTTGACAAGTTGTGGATAGGTTGTCCACTCCCGTCACGTATAGTTTCATTAACACCAGGTCTCTTGCTGCCCGTTTCCCGTATCAGACGGAATAACTCACGATGGTTACCAAGGGCAGCGGCCATCTCCATCTCTGTTTCACGATGAGACCACCACGATTCGCGGTCTCTCTTCAGGCTAGCACGAAGTTTTGCCCGGAGCACTTTGCAAATTTCATTGTGTTCGCTTCCAGCCGGAATATTCCGGCGAGAATCTATAAGTTCCAGAGACTGTAAAGAGACCCATTGTCCATGTTGGCGATTAGACATCCCACTTTAGGATTTTCCTGCTGCTAGTAAAGCCTGGTGAATATGAGACCAGTGAGCTTCAGTTGCATCCAGTAAGCGTTTACCCAACTAGCATAACAGCGTACTTTGATACGCATTCAGAACATCTGGCTTCGCCAGTTGGCCGGTGTCAATGCGCTCACAAAATCGTCGTAAGTGTCCGCCAAATCGCATCCGCATGTCAGCACATACAAGTGCATGGTCAGTGTCCACACCTCTGCTCCAAATCCAGCGACAGTTCTGGACGCAGGCTCTCCATCGGTAACTTATTTCAATGTGATCGATTTGCGTCCATAGCTGGTTCGAGGCTGGTGGGCGCAAAGTCACCCTCCGGCGGGTGCTGTGTCGGAAATTAGTGCTCACAAGAAATAAGCGAGCATCCTCACACAAATGAAGTAACCGCTTACCGTTATCATTACGAGAGCCTATACCATGTTGGCCGCCCAGATGCAGCTCATCTGTGGATAATTGTCCAACTTGAGCGTTCAGATCCCCAGCCAGCACTACAGTGTCCGAGCTTCTTCTATGGCTAAGGTGCTCGTTCAGTTGACGATAGAAGTCGTCTTTTACCGAGTCATCACTACAGTTTGTCGGTGCATAAGCAGCGATAACGAATAGACACCCGTTAGTCCCACGCGACTTCGAAGTTTTGAACGAGCCAGCCAATCGGACTGCACACATCCGGCTACTGATTGGAATCCAATCAACCAGAGCAGTTTCAGCCCGGGGGCTCAGGGCAATGCCAACACCGGCTTGGCCGGTGCTCGGAAATGCATCGTCACCGGATAGGCGCAATGAGAAAGTGCTGCTTGCGTCACCTGAAAGGGATCGCAGAGTGAGTACAGAGCTCGAGTCTTGCAGGCGGGTCACCGCTAAGCAGCAGATACCGATTGAGAGGGTCTCCAATGTTCGGGCAAGTGCTGCCTGTTGACCCATCTGAAGCAATGTGCAAACATTGAGGCATGCCAATCTGAAGGAGGATCGAGGGCTCCAAATGGAAGCCGGTGAACTGGATGGACCGCTTGCTTGGACATGGGCCTGTTGACAGGACAGGGATGACGCCCCGCGTTCATCTGTGAGTTGAAACCAAAGACAAGCGACTATAGAAGCAAGGTGTGTGAGGGCCGAGAATTGAGGGGTTGAAAACAGGGGGGATATAAGTAAGGTTGGAACGGGACGATAAGGGTGAAAAAGCGCGAGAAGGGGAATAAGAAGAGGGGAAGGCTTGAGCAGTAGCATCCAAACCCCCTACCCAACCTGCCCGATGCAGAAGATAGGGCACCGTTGATTATCCTCTGCCGTGGCCAGAGCATCAAGAAATTGTTTGAGGAGAGATTCATCCTTTTGCGTGGGCAGGATATTGTCAGGTTGCCCAGGCCTAGACAGGAGAACGATTAGGGTTCTCAACCAAAGCCTTTGGTTCAAAAACCTGACCGCTAGGCAACGGGTTTGGCGTTGGGCTACAAGGAGTCCTTTGTAAGGAATAAGGTGCCACCCTCATTCCAACCCCCAACCTGGAGGACCAGGAGGCTGGGTTTGTCTGGCCTCTAACCATTGACCAATTTGGTATGATTGGCTCTGAAAGTGCAAAAGCACCACCCAGCATAGCTCAACGGATCACTGATGCACAAAAACCATCCCACCACGGTAAGGTCCAGCCTCATTGCGATGGATTACATAGAAAGAATGATATTAACAGCGATGAAACTGATACACTGGCTTTTACGTTTTGGTTGCTAGTTCAAATTAGGCAATGACTTTGCGGTCCTGTCAGTGAAAACTTCCAAGCAAGTCAGTGAAATTGAAAGCATAACTTGCCAACGCTGAATAGCTAGTTAGCTGCATTGGCGGTAGTTATTCAATGGACAAATACGGATTGTAGCATACAGGTTGTTTAGACCTCAATGAAACAGCGACCTGTTGCATATTTGCTGGTTTGGCTGCATGTACATTCCAAAGTTACGAGTGGTTGCCTCTGGTGTTAACCCTCACAAACAATTGTTATGACTAGTTAGGAGATCTGCAAGAGTCTGCACAACACCACGCAGTGTATCAGGAAGAGACGATGAACATGCGAATTCAACACATGACGCAGCGTGTTTCCGGGAGGCAAATCGGTTATCGTATGCCATACATCATATTTGCATAGGATATATTCGGAGTACAGTTGATGTCCTAAAATCATCATTCTGGATTGTACTATAAGTGACATCAGCTTTTTCAAAACTGGGTCCTTTTAGCAATATTCGTGGTTAAATTTCGCTATCCTGTCTGAATGGACATGTTGCAAATGGCCACCCACAAAGGGTTGACGAGGCCGTCTCCACAGTATTGAGCCGATAGAATATTCTTTGCTTTGCACCAAGTTTCGCAGCGCGAATGGCCTTCGTAACAATACGAAGATTACGGATAACGTTGCGAAATTGCCCTAATCAATGATCGAGATCCGAATTGATGTCTACTGGTTGGGTCTTCAAGGACATGCAGGTACTTTATGGGATCCAGTAATATTATCCTGATTAAGACGAGTAAAATAGTGGACCAGAATAGTTGGGTTGCTCAGGACAAGAAGCTTTCATGTGGTCTGTATTTCCAGCCATTCTTGGTTCTATCGAACGTCATAATACTATGGATCACTGCTTAGCTATGTAATTGCAAAGCGAAGCATAAGCATGTATTATATGGTAGCACACATGAACACCATGTGAGTTAGTAGCTGAAACTTCGGATGCACTAGTGTGTCGTTGGCAGGCGTATGATGCGGCGAAAGAAGCAGAGCGGCTAAGAGCATTTAGAGAAAACGAGGAAACAATGGTGTTTTGAGCTGTGGGTTTCAAAGTGTTGCTGCAAGAAACTTTTTAACGGGGATACCGTTGCTCCTGTATTTTGTGTATATTTGTTTAATGGGCGCTAATACACGAGTATAAATTTGAGCGCTGATGCGAAGCAAATTGTTCAACAGGTTAAAGGGCATTTTTGAGCAAAAGCCACACATGTGATCGCGCCCGGTTTGGCCTTGAGCGTATGATGGACATGTTCGTAATGGGAAATACAACGCGATGAATCACTACTCCTGCCTGATAGAATCATTCTCTCATTAGATCCAATAAGCCGCTCAAAACCGGGTGCGATTTTCCATTTTGATTTAAAAATATCTTCACCAACACCATCAACACCACTAGCCTTTACAGCGTCAATACATCAGAAATTTGAACTGACACTTCGCTTTTGTCCCAAATGTAGTGTGTTAACAATAATGGATACTAGCAGGTAGTGGGGAATTGAGGTAACCAGTAAATTCCATAAGAACAGTCAGGGTAAAGGGCCTGCGGTTTATCAACACTATACATTCACTAACACCTAGATTTTGCGATAATGAGATGGGATCGGAAAGACAACTTTCGTTACGCTTTCGGAGCCCTGTGTCGTAACAAGTTATTATCCTTCTGAGAAATAGGCATCAGATACATTTTAAACAAGCGATTTCATTTAGAGACGAGGACAAACGTGTCCTCTGATGCCAACTGCAGGCCAAGTTCTGCAAAGACATGAGCTAATCACAAGACGGGTGGGATGGGACAACAGCACCCTAGTTTGCTCATTTAAGATTTCACTAGGGGCAGTTAAGTCAAAATATGCCTAACTCGAGTCTGTTACCACACCAATTCTAGTAAGCATAACCAGCTGTCCTATATAATCGTTGACTGATTCTAAGTAGCACCTGCAAAAGCCAACGCTAATAATTTAACATTGCACGCTGTTCCAAATCGTCACCCGAACTACCCGCGGCCAGCATTCGCCTGCACACACCATCGTTGCGGACGCAGCGGTACAAGTCGAGAACAGCAATGCTCCTAACGCGACGATAGAAAAACAACATGCAGGAGAAGCAAATATTGACATCCTCGAAAAATAAATGGTAGCAAAAACACCCTTATGGTGTCCAAGTGCTATAGACACTACGTTTGTCTCACTGGATGTGTCTAGTGCTTGTGTCAGGTAATGTCTCACAATCAAGGTGGCCAGCTTTAAATTCCATAAGCGTTTGCATCTCGATGGCGCAGAAACCATACCATGAGCGAAGTTTGCATCCGCTTTGACTGAGGGACATCTTTTGTTCTTGAAGGCACATTTGTGAGCCTTATTAGCTGTTCCGCCCAAATCGTCCAAAATCATTTCACCTGCAAACACAGCAAGAAGAGTTGTAGTGGTGGCTAAAAGTCTTTTCCTCCCCAACCGACACAGGATATTGTCGTCAATCGTCGTGCAATCATAAGGTTTAGCTTACACCTAGGGAGTTGCGACTGCGTGCAGTAACTGGACTGAACACCGAAAAGAAGCCATTGCATATTAGCTTTATCAATATCATTGGTGCACTTCAAAACAGCGGCTTCAAACATCACGTAAGGCGTTTTGGCAGGAACCATATTGAGCGCATCAATAAGGTCAATTTCATTGTGTGTTGGAATCTGGGTGGCAAGATGCCCGAAAACCAAGTGTGACGAAGTGATACGATGGCTGCAAAAGGTGCATGCAATTTTGGAAACTAAAGCTAAGGTTTGGGTGCATCAACACAGGGGAAGAAAAACCAACAAACTTTTTAGAAAGGTAATAGTGGAATGTGTAGTCAGACGATAGTATAGCTGCAACAAAAGGAAGTTTCACATCAAAACAGCGGAAAAGACAATGCCCCAAAATTACTTAAAAATGAACAAATATTTCGTAAACTATGACCATTAGTTCGAAGGCAAGTGGAGTGAGGGAATTTCTTTCGATGATTCTAATTAGGCGTATGCAATCATGATACTAATAATCGAATGAGCATTATGCTATTTCTAGCCAGTATGTGCAAGGAAGTAGATGACCGCATCAACGGTTCGGTTCAAAGAGTTCATTTCAAACAAACTACGAGTCAGTGCCTCAATGTCACCTGACTAGTCTAAGCCCACTGCAAGATAGGGGCATGCATCAGTCTTTTGTTTACATTGTTCTGAATTTAGTTGTCTGATTGCAATGACTTTAGTCGTAATCAGCAAATGTCTTTTGAGCAATTTTGGGGTCCAAATCGGTAGAACGAAGAAAATTTTAAGAGCGCTTACCTTTTTTGCAATCCGGTGTTAAAACTCTCCTGAGAAGGAGCGGTGGACATTCTTTACCAAACCGTGATGCAATGATGGGGAGCAGTGCACAGCAATCCTCTTCGATAGATGTCTGGTCGTATGCCCAATATACTAACACTACAGGTGCAGGGGATATGATATGCAACGGAGTTGGACTAAACCGGAAACCTATTTTGAGGTGCTACGTAATATGAAGGACAATTTAAGCAAGAGTGCGGACTTGGTCTGTCGCATAAGTTCGACCCACTGCGCTTAACACCGTTCTGCGAAGCAGCTTGAAGTGGATGTAGACCTTGAAAGTAACTGAACGCAATTCGTTCTGCTTTATGACAGTCATGATACACTTGCGATGATGACGGATAACAGAATTCCGCGTGATGAAAGCACCCGAATAGCCGTTGGTTTCTAGCGTTCTCTGAATGAATTCCTTCTCCTCAGCAACAAATTCTGGGCTGCAAATTTTTCTGGCTCGATAGTACTGAGTGCGCGCTAGGTAACTATAGTATTTCATATTAACTAAACTATGAAAGTGCTTGTACTGGCCAACGCAAGTTGTCTTCCGGAACATCTTTCCTTCCAGAGAGGTATCCTCTCGTCGCCGCAGCAACCCTTTTAGGAAAGCCAGTTTACCATTTTCCTCGATCTGGCAGATGAATTTAGGGACTGAAGCGCTTTGCAGAACTAATCCAATAGATTAATTGTATTGGCTATGAATTCATAATGAACGTATTATCCATGTACCTGTAGCATGGTACAAGAGAAGAGATGAGATGTTGAGTTAAACCGCATTCGACTTTTGGAATTAATATGGTCTGCATTAGCGCTCCAATGGGTGACCTCATACATGTGTTGGTAATATTGTGCGTCAAATAGGAACTGCCAGTTGTAAATATAACATAGGATTAGTACTTTAATTTGTGCTGTGAAAAGTTTATACCGCTCTTGTTCTCGTTTAAGAGGTCACATACAAAATACACATTATTTATCAAAGGAACATACATGAATAGGGACTCCACGTCAAAAGAAATCATCACCTTATAATAAACACTCAGATTGTTCATCCGCTTGAGGCACTGATACGTGTCACTCACTGTGTGTTGCTACTTTTTTACGCAATTCGACGGCTAAGGGGAAAAGTCGGCCCTGTCTGCGAATATATATATATATATATGTATAAATTCAGCGGATCAATTTTTAATGCACAAGATGTACTGAACGGTACAACTCCGATAGCGAACGAAAATCCGTGGGACATATCCGACAATTTAAACCGCCAAAACTAATGATATCATCAACGAAATCCGGACCGGAGAAAGCTATGAAAAGAGTGTACATCTCGAAGAGGCGTGTGGGCATCGGCTGTCAACCATAGAAATTTTTACAAGTACTACTGGAACCCGGAATAGGAAATATATTTGTAGCAATAAACCTGTCCAGAATAAGCCAATTTATTTCGTCTCGATCGTAATAGATTGATATGCCGGCGAATCGATTCTGTTTTTCTCCCAAGGTTTACACTTCAATTTATTCTATCTGGTTACTAAACTACTACAAGGACTCGTTCATCTAGTAGAATAGCTTAATATCCAAGTGCTTTCGAATTTGCTAACATATCCAGTCACATAAAGCTAACTCTTCAATTCTGACAATAAAAAATAATATCTAATTAGCCACAGTAGCAAGTAGGTTATTACTTGAGGTCGGCTCAAATTCCCATAAGACGCGAATAATGTCTGTTTACATTTAGACCTAACTTAATTGAGAAACCTGATTAAAACTTGGCAATTCTGCACACACTTAAAGGATTAACCGAAGCATTATCCGCTCCAATGACGCAGACTATGGAGATCGAAATGCCAGGTGTGAGGATCACAATTAGAATTCATCCTAAACCCATAATCCATAATAAACGCAGATAGTAGGGGTAACCAAAGATTTTATACGGCAGGCAACAAGATTAGAAAAGAAGTCGTGCGGGCCGATAAACCGGAAAATATCAACGTACTCGGGTCAAATCGATGTCAAAATGGCTACCGTGTGCAGCATACAAATAATGCGCAGTAGCTGCTAGCAACGATAAGCTCTAATGAAGTAGATAGAGAGAACGCGTCACTATGTGACCGCTTTGCGTTTCTTATTAGCCTTAGGAAAGGCAGATATAAGTGCGATCTGAGCAAGGAAAACATATTTAATTACAAAGATAACAAACTTCGTGTGAAAACAATAAAAAACAGAAAATTGTTGATGCCGTTAGGACTACTGCACACTAGGGATAAAAATAAAGTTCGTTGAGGCCCACAAGAATTGTCTACAACACATGAATCTGCTATATATATATATATATATATATATATATATATATATATATGGTTGGCAGCACCCGGTTTCGGATTTGCCTGTCACTGTGGCCAGCCACAGGACGCCTGCGCCTACAGAGGGGCCATGGATGGCTTGCGTTACACCACCCACAGCTCCAACCACATACCCCATATTCAGTGTAAACCCGAAAGAATAAGACCGGGAGGCATGTGAATGGGAGCCACGTTTCATCAACGGAGCCGGCCCACACTCCTTCACAGGTAAACACAAGCACGCTGTATCTGGGAATCAAGCGCACACAAGGCGGTGGCTGGACCGTAGTCCGCTCCATTCTGAGTGCAAGGAACCACTCTTTGAGCCTAGCACGGCCACAAGGACCGTGCACCTAGTCCCCTCCAACAACGACCAACTGTCTCCTGGAGCCAGTATGGACGAGGTAGTGGGTACTAGACAGGTAGGCACCTCGTCAACCTGTGCAAAAAGCGCAGCCACACCGGGGATATCAAGCAACAGCCAATCAGTTGAAACGACAAGATGAAATAAAATAAAACGGATGGTGAATGCGGATACAACGGCATAAATCTTCAGTAAATTGGCGGATAAAATAAATTGTTTACGAACGAATCCGCGGTAAGTTAATGAGGTCAGGAGATATATTTTAAGAAAATGACACAGGCGCGAAAATATCGAACTACAGTTAGCTTCAGCGACTTATGCAAGTTGATAAAAGGTAGTACAGGTAGACTTTAATATGAGAAAGAAAATCATTAGGACAAAATAGTAAACCCACCACCAGAAATAAAGAGACTTGGCATGCAGGCATGTGGTTAGTAAATCTAATGCAACGTACCAACAAACGCTGCACCAGTTCTGCCTGCATTCTCTTAAGGACCCGTCGTCACTTCGGTGATGGTCCCGAGTGGCCTCGCTCATGGCTCACCAGGCCCGCCTGACCTATCCACTCGCGACCGCTTGTGCTACAACACCATGCGCTCGATGTCGATGGAGAACAACCCATCGGTGCTGGCCGCTTCCCACTTGCCGCTTCTTCTCTGCATACCTGAGGTCTTTCTCTCGCACTTCGGCTACTGCCATCGTGATCAGATCGAACCATGCACACCGATCAACCGCCTTTGATTCACATAATCTGCAATCAAGATTAGAACGTGTGAGGCTCACTTTAATCATATCTTAGTAACGTAACTTTGGTTTCCCCACGTGCCGCTTCCCTATACTCAGTTGACCATATAAGGGTTGTTTCGGTATCCGCGTCGGATCCATACGGCTCCCGTGACCTAGCAACCTCTGGTGTTTCAATAAAAGTATGCAGTCCACTGCCTACATCCCACTTTGTCGCGACACTTCCGTGTCAGCAACTCTGTCGCCCCAACGGATGCGCAAAATCCGTCTCAAACATTGCTGATGGAACCGCTTGCGATATTGCACATCCCGCCGGTACTTCGTCCAGGTTTCACTACCGTATAGAAGAACGGACAGCACCATGGATTTGTACGCCATCAGCTTCGTGCCAATGGTAAGCTGATGGTTGTTCCACACTCCGTACTCTAGATTCCCGAATGCCGCTGCTGCCTTCGAGACGCGGATACGCAGCTCACTTTATAGCTGATGTTCAGCCGACATCACACTCCCAAGGTAGCAGAATTGGGAGGTGGTTTCTAATACTTCAGCACCAATGATGATTCGCGGCAATATTGAAGATTGTACCTCCGGTGAAGGCTGGAAGAGACAGACAGTTTTGCTTGTGTTGATGATGAGCCCGAATTTGGTGGCTGTCGAAGCCAGACCACTAGTCATGTGCTGCAGCTCATCCGGGCTGTGTGCAAACAACGCACAGTCGTCAGCAAACTGCAACATACGGATAATTGTCTCACAGACTAGAGTTCTCGCACCGAAACCGTGCATGTTCAGCAACTCACCATCAATAAGGTGCTCCACATGAGCACCGTAAGCACAAGCGGCACTAAAATCACAAGACATTATTGCATGAAGATATATATTAAACAGGGCAGAAGTTAAGACGCAGTCTTGTTCCACCCCAGAGACAACTGAAAAACTACTCCGAGGTCTCTACACTCAGATGCACCCTCGCTCGCATACCACTGCGCAAACATGCAATTAAACTTACAAACTTATGCAGGCAAACTAACTTACCTGACACCAGCCAAATGCCTCGCGGTTCACCGTATCAAATGCCTTGGTGAAAGCAACAAATAGCGAGACTCGCCTTCACATCGTACAGCTTCAGGAAGTTCAATGTAGGCCAGTCGATCTCTGAACGGTTGTTCAAGAGACAGTCAAAGTGTTTTCGACAGATCTGCATTAGGTCTGCAGTCTGTGTGCAGGTAGCGCCTGAACTACCATCGATCAGTGTCCTCAGCGGCTCCAATCTCGGTCCATACACCGCCTTCAAGGAGTCAAAGAATTCCTTGTGTTGACGGCGTTCCGCGTAGCATTCCATCTGCTTCGCCTTCTCCGTCCACCATGCATTTTTAATGCGACGGAGCTCTCGGGTCAGTTGCCGTCGAAGTTTGCGAAACTGACTACTCTTCTCCAAGTCACTGGGGTCTGCCATATGTGCAGCAAATGCTGCATTCTTCTCTGACACCAATGCGCCAATCGTCACATTGTTGTCATCAAACCAATCAGGCCGCTCGCAGTTTGCGCGCCCGATGGTCTCTTAGGCAGCAGCTGTCACCTGGTGGCGAATGTGGTGCCACTGGTCGCCCACTGTGGCTATGCACTCCACATCACACAGGCGTGCAGCCATCGCCTTCTTCAGCTCAAAGCTTTTAGCCACAGTACAGAGGGAGAGAAAGTTATATTTACACCGATTCACGGCTGGAGTACAATACATAGCATTTCAAAAATATATTTACCGTTCGGTCCGCACGAATTTGTGGTCAGTGCCACACTCAGCTCCACGCAGTACACGTGTCATGCGGACTTCACGCATATCACGATGACGTACGATGACCTAGTCGGGCAGGTGAGCGTGACCACTCCGTGGGTGCGTCCAAGTTGCCATATCACTCGCGCTCAGTGCAAACCGAGTGTTCGTGATCATCAGGCCGTGAATGGCACTTAGTGAGAGCAGCCTGTCACCGTTCGCATTCGCTGAACCAATGCCATGCGGACCGATAACATCTGTCCACACGGATACATCACGCCCAATGCACTCGTTGAAATCACCCAGCAGAAACAGTCGGTCGCTCCCCGGCACAGACCGTATCACGGAGGAAAGCTGAGTGTATAATTGATCACGCGTACCATCAGGATAACACATGGTCGGACCGTACGTGCTTATAAAAGTAGCAAACTTACCTCTTCCGAGTCATAGGCGAACAGTCGTCAGTCGCGCGCAGATGCCTGTTGGTTCACCCACCAGCTGGCCATGGAGGCGATCGGATATTGCGAAGCCGACCCCATGATCACGTGGTGCCGAGGCTGCGTTGCTAACCTAGTAGAATGTGTAACCAGCACCTGTTTCATGCAACTTACCTTGCTCAGCGAGCCGAGTTTCACTGAGCACCGCAATATCGATTTGACAGCGCCAATTCCATCGCGACCAGTGCAGTGCGTCGCCCTGGGCGCTCCTTGCATTTTCGGTCCAGTAGTGTGCGCACTTTCCAGCACCCGATGCTGAGTGCTTCGCGCGCAGGCATACGATTGTATTGGTGGGCAATCTCACGCGACGTGGTCGTTGTGCTTCGGAGGTATGCTTGAGATATTCCACCCAGAGCCTTTGGCTTAATAGCCTGACCCACAAGGCAGTGGGGAGCAGATCCATCTCAGGAATGTGATTGCAGAGACAGATGGGAATCTGCTTGACGGCCGTCACACGCAGCCTTTGCGGTACTGGAACGATTCTTATATGTTTTGCGACCGTAGTATTGTACACCTGCGACCACGGCCAGAGGCAGGTGGGATTTGTCGGGTTTGCACCAATTTGACCAGGGACTGTCTGGCTTAAAGCGGGCAGAAGCAAACCGTTGAACACCTGGAGATGCCCCCATCGTAAGAGAAAATGCGTGGCGCTCGTGCTCTACAGCAATCGAGCTTTGAGCTTATAACACTAGATCTGTTGTCTTCCTTGGCTAAGTTTTACGGGAAGAGGGCCGTCGACCATTTCCTGACCTCTGGATAGGATGGACTAAGATACTGGCAGGGCGCCCACACCTGATAGGAGAACGACTCGGGTCCTCCGCCAAAGCCTTCGATTACATGAACACCCGAAAGGCAGCGGGTCTAGCACTTGGTCAGTTCACTGAATCATGCGGATTTGTGTCCTGGATCTTAGCAGGGAGAAGGGGGGAACCCAGCTACCACCCAGCGGTCGCTATGAGGAGGCGCCCAGGACATAAGCTAATGGTACAACAGTAGCAGCAGTGGATAGACCATCTGTCAGGATTTAGCCACCATCAGCCTCAGCAAACCATATGCGCTCCCGCATAACTCCGGATAGCCTGATGCCCTTCATTCATTCATTGCACACGTTAGCTAGATGTGGAAAACACCTCCACTATCGTGCAGAACTACGAAAGAAAAGAAGAAAGAAAAGTACTCCGCCGACTAAATCACCAGAAACGGATGGATATCGTTCCAATATATATATATATGTATTTATATATATACATGAGACAGTGGTATAGGTTTTGGGCCATCGGAATCATGGCTGAATAAGAAAACAGTATGAATCATAAGAAAAGCGCTACAAAACGGAAGCGTTTTTTGTTCAGTTTACCACTCAGTTTTTGAAGTTATTTTCAATATGTTTTTATGGGGGAGAAAGAAGGGACATTGCAACACACCGATGCACAAGTCCTCTACTGACATCGATCTTGAGTCACAGCTTCCAAAGTCTTCAATCAGCAAGTATGCTTATCTCTCAGACCAAATCAGGTAGTCGACAACAACCTGCAGAGGCCAATTTTTCGTCAGGTTTTCCATGCGGATTCTGCAAGTTGCAGGCTGTCCACCAAGCCGTCTCTTCCAGCCTTGCCCAGCGACCATATACCACGCACTACGCGGGTAACGCTGGAGAGGCATGCGCAATACGTGTCCCCGCCACTTCCATTGATGCAGTGAGACGAGCTCCTCGAGCGAGTGGCTTCCTCGCTGTCTAACTTCCACATTGCTTACGTGGTGTTGCCATCACACACGGGTAATGGACCGCAGACAACGGTGCTCGAAGAGGCATAGCCTGCGCAACTTATTTTTACGAATGGGTCAGGTCTCGCATCCGTAGAACTGTACAGCACGAACAGTTGCACAATAGACCCGCCCTTTGGTGGAGAGATGAATGTGCTGGCGATGCCAAAAGTGCCTCAGCCTAGAAAAAGGGAAGCGTGCTCTAAAGATGCGCATCGAAATCTCGTCTCCAACAGTCCCGCCAGCAGTGATGCAACTTCCCAAGTAGACAAAGCTCTCCATATACGAGAGATCAGTCCAACTGGCCTCATGTGTTGAAATCCCCTGGAACTAGACACCTATTTGCAGAGTTAGTGCGAATACAGTCAATACTCTCCTTGAAGGTACTTCCGGGACTTCTGTATATCACTACAACTGTAAATTAGACAGAGGAAGTGCACACAACGGCCGATAAGATTTCAACCGCTTGGTATAACAGTTCACCATACCTTGAGAGCCAACGGAGCGATCAGTTCTGCGCAGTGCGTAAACACTTCAACAGACTTCGCCGTACATGATTTGCGTTCCAGTAGAGGTATATCGGGGGAGATTTGTCAACAAGTAGACACAACTCCTGCTCCTTTAAAGTTTAGCTGGGACCACAATAATAGCATAATGCAGTACATATTCCTTCTTCTACGTATCGCTGATACAGGAATTGACAGGTCAGTTCGAGATTTTGATAAGCTTAAAATAAAAACCGCATCATTCTCTGGCCAACCAGTTACTGCATCCATTATCCACCCAGCAGTTCTTGCCCGGCGGGTTTATGTAAAGTAAGAATGAAAGGTAAGTTAGAGAAAATAAGAAGAGGAATGTCAACGAAATTATGATAAAACAAGCGCAAGAGAGAAACTGGAAAGAAAAAACAAGGGGAGCTGAAGATACCATATGGTTAGGAGAGAAGGTAGGTTTGATACCTAAAAGCATCTAACTGACGTTCGAACCCATCGGCCGTAGATTCCCTAACGGTGGGCTCCGGAAAGGAGTTCCAACGTCGAAATACTTGGCGCGACTAAGGATTTTCCGCCCTAACCAGGTCAGGACGCAGTTTGTGCAGCTTTAACGGGTGACCACAGATACTCGCGGCTTAGCGGCACTGAATAACCAGGACAAGTCTATTATAATATTATTATTATGGATATTATAATTGTAAATATTAGCTAGGGGTGAAAAACACCATAGCTGTTGTGTTGCAATTCATAAGAAACGAAAAAACACGCAACAGAGGTAGCCCGATTGAGTCACCAATAAAGGTTGGATTTCCATCGGGAGACCTACCAGCCAGTTATTATGCTTAAGTTCAAGTTCAAGTTCGGGTGGGACTGGAACGATAGGAGAATTCCTTGAGTGTTCCATCTTGAGTAGATCGTGGCTGAGGACACTAAGCAAGAAGTGCAAAGAAACTCACAACACAAAGGCCACTGAGGTCGACTCCTTGCCATGTCAACAATAGTATCCAACCAAATGTATTCATCATCTTTCGGACCCCAATCATAGTACCGAGAGGCTCCAACCAAGGCCAACTTGGAATTAAGGGCCTTCATTCCGCTTGACCAAGTCATCACTTGGTCACCCCTTCTCTTGTTCCACCCACACCCCCGGGCGTGCAAACAAGGCACATCGCGGGAGTCAGTGTGCCGGCATGGGCAACACGTAGCTCAGTCATCGGAGTTTGCTGCGCGACACAACACTGCTGAGCGGTCCACATCTTTTTCCTGGGTCGTAAACAAGGCGTTGAACACGCTCATTGAACACATGGCGTTCCCACCGGATATGAACCAGACTGCAAAGGCACCAGTGGTCGAATGTAACTAGCCTCTTTATGTATGCCGTTCAAATGGGCCAGGTTTCACAACCGTACAGCAGGGTCGAAAGTACGCTGCATTGTAAACTCTACCCATCGTGGAGAGAGTGATATCGCGCCGGCGCCATAGGTGACGACGGTTGACAAAAGCGCCTCGTCCCTTTATTGTACGTGTTGTGACCACCGCTTCGATGCCACAGGCGCTGATACAAAAGCTCAGGTAGTTGGATTTCTGAAGGATTTCTAGCTGATCCCCAACAACGAGCAGCAAAGGAAGCGGTCCATTCTAATCTTGGAAGAAAGATTTATACTTAGACGGTACAAGGAATAGTTCGAAACGGCTAACAGTCAGTGTTAAAGTGTTCAGAGCACCTTGGCACCTTTATGGGGTAATATCGTAAGTGCACTCCAAGTCAAGAAGTCTTCACTTGGGAGCAGCTCCACCTGTTCTAAATCGCGTCCTGTGAGCGCCATCCATATGACTTTGTCAATAGCGAAGTTAGAGAGGAAAAGTGGCAGCGGACACCCTTGTAGCGACCTGGAGATTCCCTTGTATGCTGTGCAAAATATTAACAAAATACAGGTTCATTTGTACTCAGGGAAATTAAGTGGTGTCCATGTCGCTTGCTGACCTTTTTTGTTTATATACACACACTGTTGGTGTTCCACCACCTAAGTTAATCTCCTACGCTAAACGAACAAGTTCAAATTCAGATGGGACTGGAGCGATAAGAGAATCCCGTAAGTGTTCCATCTAGAGTGGATCGTTGAGCTAGGAATTGAGGAAGTGCTCAGAGTTATTGATGGATCTAAAATGGAACACCCGTATCGCACCCTGGCCAATCAGTTAATGTCCACATTTTCTGCCCTAGCAGTCCCCGCCATGGCAGTCACGTGAAGTAAGCAAAGGATAGGAAGAAAAATCGAAGCTACGGCATAAGGAAGTACAGTTGAAATAAGAAAATAATACCAATTCATGAAGAAAAGTAGAGGAAAGAAAACCGAAGTACGAAGATGCGGGTTACTCAGGAAAATGGAAAAGTTTCGTGTTGCCACGCAAGAGCATCAAGTTGCCGCTCAAACCTCTCAACCGTAAATTCCCTGATAACACGTTCCGGAAGCATATTCCAGCGCTCGATGACTCGGCCTGACAGCCGGATTTCCCGCCTAATCCGATCGGAGCGCGGTTTGTCCAGCTTCAAGGAATGACCGCGTAGAACAGACAACGAGCCACATGGATTATGCTGATGTTGGTGTATGGATTGACACCAGTGTGCCTCCACCGCGTATAGTGAATCCTTGTATATCGAGCGCAAGTAAACGGATTTTACCCATAGATGGAAATAACAACAATCCACTGAATCCTATCAATGCGTTACGTAATCAACAGCCTATTAGCGACATGTTGCAGAGGATACAACCTAACTCTCCAGCTCCCACAGGCTATTGCAGTAATCATGGACTTTTTCCCTCAAACCATTTTCTAGAGGGCCATACTCAGTCTCAACCCCCTCCGCTATGGCCACCTCCAAATCATTTTCCACCGCTGGCAATAAGCACACTTTTTCAACAATTTCTATCCTGGGCCCAGGCACACGGCTTGAAACTCCAGTGTTTATAACACAATCTAAAGAATCTTCCTCATATCTCACATCTATCTCAGTATTTGTGATAAACATTTGCTCTCTTTACTCTAAGATCCACACCCTACGCTCGTTTGTTTTGGTGAATAATCCTGATATATTATTTATAACTGAATCTTGGTGCCATGATGGCACGTCTGACACTCAGTTAGCTATTTTCGGATATAACAAGTTTATGAGGAATCGGCCTGGTCGTCGAGGTGGTGGCTGCGTAATTTATCTAAAAAACTCGCTCACAGCAGCAACATTCGGTAACCCAGTGTTGAACAATGTTCAGGAATCACTCTGGCTGACGATATCTGTTAATCAGCAACAGCTGCTTATGGGATGTATATACAACGCGCCAAACGGCAGTCAAGAAGACCTAGAACTTTTGACGCTTGCATTTGAATGCGCCGCTGGCCTACCATTTTTACATAAGCTTATTGGAGGTGATTTCAATCTGCCTTCGATTTCATGGCCCATAGGAACCGCTCCTTTGAAATACCACAATCTTATCTCCTGTATCCAAATGAATGGTTGGCAGCAACAAGTCTCTCGACCTACCAGAGGCGAAAGTACGCTGGATCTCATTTTTTCATTGGGCATACCTGCAATCAGTGTTAACGTTCTTGATGAATTTCCGGGGAGCGATCATCGCGTAATCAAATGCTGTCTAAGACTACGCATGGCCGATGTACAGAAAACAAAGCATTATTGTCTGTTCAATTCTGTCAACTGGGACTCATTCAAGGACCTGGTTCGTTCGATGAATTGGGATAAATTCTTTCTCTCTTCATGCCCTCAACATGCGACGGACCTGTTTTATAGTATAATCGGCTTCTGCATCGATTCAGCAATACCACTAAAATGTGCTTACCAAACCAAACCTAAATCCGATCGCAAGGCATTGAAGGCAGCGCGAAAGCTTCATAAGATTCGTCAGAAATTCAAGTTAACTGCTGACTTTGCGCTATTATTACAGCAGTCGAAGCTCGTGGAAGAACAGAGGCATCAACGAGACAAAACTGTCATTCTAGAAGAGTATAAAGCTCTGAATGGCCCTAGCAAAACAGCTGAGCTAGCCAAACTATTCCGTGCCCGGGGTTCGCGTTGCAGTGACAATCTCAGTTTTATCACCACGTCTGATGGAACATACTACGACGCACCAGATGATATCTGCGAAGCTTTCAGTGCTTATTTTGCCGAATCAATGCTCACTGAATCATCAGACACACCAACATTTATCACGCCGCAAAACAATGAAGGTCTATGCACAGTAGAATTCACTATAGCGAAAATCACTAGTCAAGTCGCTCGCTTATACTCCTCAACGTGCGCAGGCCCTGATGGACTACCCCCATGTTTAATAAAACGCAGTGGTAGTGACTTCCTTCTGCTTTTGCTCAACATCTTCACACTCTCTTTTAACAACGGAGTATACCCTACTCAATGGAAAACTTCTGTTGTTATCCCGCGACATAAAAATGGCGCTGCCCACGAGGTTAAAAACTTTCGTCCCATAAATCACACACCCATCGTATCTAAAATAATGGAAAGGATAGTAAAAGATGAACTATTTATTTTTTGAACAAAGCTAACATTATCAGCAATTCGCAACACGGCTTCATGCAAGGTCGATCCTGCGCAACATGCCAGACTGACTTGTTAAACCACACAAGGACTGCCATTGACAACTGAAACAGTGTCGTAATCCTGTTCCTAGATATGCAAAATGCCTTTGATAGAGTGCTTCATAGGAGGTTACTAAACAAACTGAAAGCTATAGGCACTGGAGAACCGATGTTCTCTTGGCCGTTTTCATACCTAATTTGTAGACAGCAGTTGGTGCGCACAGGTGACCATTTCTCTAAACCGAACGCAATCACTAGTGGAGTGATTCAAGGGAGTGTTCTTGGTCCATTTCTTTTTCTAATTTATCTAAACGACATATTCCAGAGAACAAGCAATGGTGTTGCACTTATCTTTGCTGGTGACATTATAGTAGTCTACTCACAATCACGCGCAAATAACTACGAAGCCGTACATCTCATTCAGCATGACTTATCTGCCTTTGACTCCTGGTGCCAACTGTGGAAGATGTCATTTGCCGTGGACAAGTGTAATATTTTGTCGTACAAATGCCAAGTACCGCCAGACAGTTTATTACTACAAGATGCCTATATCTCGCAATGCAGGACAATTCGCGACTTGGGCATGCGATATTCAGTTACGTTCAACTTTTCTGAACACTGTGACTTCCAAGTTTCGAAAGCCATGAAGACCATTGGTTATATCTGCCATCATTTTTACCTCACGGAATCTCGCATATCCCTTTACAAAATATATGTATTGCCGTGTATGGAATACTGTTCAATGATACAGTCTAATCTACGGAAGTCTGACCAGCACGCTCTTGAGAGGGTCCAGAGACGCTTCACGAAAAAGCTATGTGGATATTCCTCAAAGTTGACATACAAGGAGCGATGCGATAAACTTGGATTTGACCCAGTTTGGCTTCGGATAATGAAGCTAAACCTATGTTTTCTTTACAAAATCATAAATTGTCAAATTCGCAGTCCTGAAAGCGGTGTTCACATATCTGTAAACAACAGATACCCAATATGTAACAAAGAGGTAAATGTCATGATTCCAAAATTTTCTACGAGAATCAGAGAACGTTTCTTTCTAACCCAATACTCAAAGATTTGGAACAAACTTCCAAGTGATATCAGAACATGCTATACTCTTTGCAATTTTAAGCTTGCTATTAGTAAGCATTTAACCGTCCAAAACGTGATTAAGATGTTCGGGACGTCACAGTCCCTAGATAACGCATTCGAAAACGGGATCCATGGTGTCTGAATAAATTTCTGAAACACATACACATAACATTTCGGACAACAGCCCCTTTCATTACATATTTTTTCTCTCGGCCCAAATATCTATCATGTGATTGTAAAGAATCCTGATTCAGTGGCAGGTAAAAATAGCAGAACGATTCTGATTACTCTGTGTAACATAATTTGCAATTGCATCCATGTTTATCTCTGAAAATGTATTGATGAAATGTCATGGAAAAGTTGTACCATTATTTGATCTGTTCCTTATAGAGAACAGCTACTCGCATAGTCGAGGAATATACAATTTATTTATTTATTTATTTAATCTAGCGGGACTGAATAGTCATGATAAATCTGGACCAACCTTCCCAGTTAAGATACGGTAGATTAGGATTAGGTCTCCTCTAAGCCTTCGGTAGTGCATTGAATGCATTCCCAAACTAAGTAGACGCTCGGGGTACGTCCGTCCTCGTAATCCTCGACTAACCTAGTACCCACTCGTAAAACCCTCTCTAGCTCCATTTTGCCTCAGACGAAGCAGGGCGGACAAGCATGGACGCAGTATTCCAGATGAGGCCGAACAAAAGCCGAGAACAGCCTCGTAAAGGTGCCGCCTGTCAAGACTCCGAAGGAACGTCGCATTAATCACAACATGCGGAAACCTCTGCTCACAGCCTTCTTCCAGTTCTTGCCATAGTGTAAAGTCGAAGTTTGTTCGGCGCCTAGATCGACCTGGCTAGATATATGGATGAGTACAACCCCACCGACCAAGTACTTCGCAGGAGGACAACCTCCTCCAATTTGAGGAATGGAGCACTTTGCTGATTTATGGACTGTAACCATAAACTAGACCAGTCCCAAAACTTATCCAAAGCTCGCTGAATAGCTTCGGAACCTCCAGGAACGTCGACAATGTTCCACAGCTTCAGGTCATTAGCAAATATCAGCGATGGTACGGCAAGCTCCGCGGCTAGGTCATTCACACAGATCGAGAACAGCAGCGGTTCTAGGGCAGAGCATTGCGGCATGCCACTGAAGACAGGTTGCCTAAACGAAGACCACGGTCTATCTATACACACTGTTCTCTACTATCCAAGAAGGCAGTCACCCAATTAATGGCAGGGCAAGATACGTCGTAGGTGGTCAGATTTTTCGTGAGCTTCAAATGGGGAATCGTGTCAAATGCCTACGAAAAGTCAACGAAAAGCACGTCCGTTGCATGGCCGTTATCCACTGCATCCGCCCAACTTTCGCAAGCCACCAATAGATTCATCAGACATGAAAATCCATTCCGGAATCCGTTTTGTACATTGCTAAGTAGATTAAATCTACTCAGATGACTCTCCAATGAATCTCCCGTCAGTTTCTCGAGGAGTTTGACTATTACACTCATGAGACTAACTAGCCTGTAATTTGCAGGCAGACTCCTGTTCCCATTTTTGAAAATGGGACAGATGACAGCTTCCTTCCATTTGGAAGTTAATGCACAGCTGTCAAGCGATTTCTGAAACACGATGGTCAGGGATCCACTTGGTTCCGCAGCCAACTCATGCAACAGTTTCGGGTGGATTAAACCATCCTCAGAGGCCTTAGAAGGGTTCAGCCCTTGTAACAACATACAAACTTCAGTCACCGCTACAATAATTACAGATATGCCCCAACCTTCTGGGATCCTGCAAACCAGCTCAGCACTTGTCACAGAGGTTTTCCTTACAAACGCTGCTGCATATTGCGCACTAATTGCGCAGGCCTTGTCATAGTCCTTATGAGCATGAGTACCGTCATCACGCATCAACACTGGAATTGACATGCTCGAACCGCAGCGCCTTTTGACATATGCGAAGAATCTTTTTAAATTCCCTGAGGCTTCGTCTGCTAACTCTTTCTCGAACTTGAGCCAAGCATTACTTAGGTGTTGCTTAGACCTATTTCTAGTCTTACGGTACCTATCATAATTATCGGTGGATGGAGCATCTCGGTAATTCCACCAACATTTCGACCTCTTTGTGAGCAGATGCCTGCCAGTGGACTCCATACAAGGCGGTCGTGCCCGTGCCTTCTCTTCATGAGTGGGATGAAGGGGGCAGAGACCTCTGTGAAGTAGGACTTAAATTTATCTCAGGCAATCTGGACAGTATCATTGCCTGAAATCTCACCGTAGAAACCCAAATCCTTAGCTCTCATTGATTGATTGTGAGTGCGATATGTTCGGGTGAGACTCAACAGTACTCCGGTAGCGTCTAGACATAGTACAACTGGAGAGCAAACAAACATGATCACCGGAACCCATTGGAGGTCCGTAAGTAATAACACCAAAAAAATCGAGTGACTTAGCAAACAAAAAGTCAAAGATAGGCGGTACTTTGGCTTCCATGTACCTAGTGGGGAGGTCAACGAACTGATGCCATTCTACTTGGAGGGTAAGCACAAGTAGATCAGCGCCGAATGTGCCTGACACTGAGTTTCAAGAAAGATCTGCCCAGAAAACTTCCGGAAGGTTGAAGTTGCCCATCACCAAACAACTATTTGCGGACAGGAAGCGAATAAAGTAAAGTGCCTCTTTCGATACGCTCCCACGGCTTCTATACACAATTACAACTGTAACCTGAGCCGAGGAAGTGCTAATCATAGTCGACAAAGCTTCAACTGTTTTGTCTGCCGACTGAAATAAGCAAGTCTTCAAAACCTCATGTTCACAGCTCACATAAAGAGCGACGCCTTCTCCCTACCGCCTAACGGAGTGATTCCAGCCAAATAGTGCGTAGTCAGCTTGATGTACTTAGCATCCGTGATGTCCTGAGACAGCTAGGTTTCAGAGAATGCGAGTATACCGGGATGAGACCCATCTACAAGCAGACCTAACCCGCACCACTTATTCCTTAGGCTACGCACATTCCTTAGCCCTATCTGAAAGTATTCGTTAGGTTTAGACCTGGGTCGTGCGCTACCAGAATGGGCAGTGTAGGGCGGAAAAGCACTACCGGCTGACCTCCCGAAAACCCACTAACCGGAGACCTTGTTCACTGACCGTTCGCCTGCATTTGAGGTCCTTGATGGCCTCCTTTAACTTCAGCCTATCGGCCAGCGGAAGGTCCGGCTGAACACTAATATTAGTAGCTTTGAGCTTTAAAGCAAACCGTATGAGAGCGTTGCGTTCCTCCGAGGTAGAGAGTACTACACGAAGTAGCTGCGGTCGAGGGTATGGTGCAGTAACTGGGACGTTCCCCAGTCTAATCAGCTTCCTGACAGTAACGCTTGAAAAACCAGATGGGGGGAAGCTTCGTTACCCACATTTTAAAACTCTGAAGGTCGTCTAACATGCGATCAGCAGGAAGGATAGCAGTGGATTCAGCCGCTTTACGGAATAGCAAGCTACTGTCTGTGAAAGAATCACCAGGACGGGGTGTACTGACCCCACGGTGTTTGATTCAACACTTGCAGCAGGTGGCTTCACCACAGGTGATGGGACTGTCCTTATTCCCTCAGATGACCTAGCCACGGCAGCGTATCTTTCTTGCTCCATTGTCGGTGTCTTATATTTTTCGGCTCATCGAGTCCACTGAAAGGCGTATTTGGTCTGCCTGGGTTCCCCAGCCGCGTCAAAAGAAAGAACTCGCACCGACTCTACACGCAAACGCTCTAGTTACAGGTCTCAGGAAAAGTACAACTAATTGTGATTTTAAAAGCTCACCTGCTCACTCGATCGATCGCCTGCTCGACCACACTGCGGCAGGCAATTATTTTAGCCCCAACTGTCAGCCCCATCACATCCATACCTGTTTCTTTTATATTATGTTGTTGCAATATTTCCGTAATATTTTCCGTTGTGCATACGGTTGCTGTCTCGGGGTGAGGTTTCAGGTACCCTTTCTTGTTGCTGCTGCGGATCCTTGCTTTGCGGAGTCCGTCTATTACGTGCTTTCCCAATTTGCACCCCATTCTGTCTGATGATATTGCCCTCTATCCTGAATTCGTAGCTCCTTTCACCCTTGCGATCTTCAATCACTCCCCTCCGTCAACGTTCTCCCGAAGCCGGTATTGGTTGCACCCATAATTCTTCTCCTACTGCTAAGGGTGAGAGGCATCTTGGTCTACGATCATAGTACTGCTTTTGTTTTAACATTCTCTTCCGTAGTCGGTTAGCACAGAAGCGTCCGGCGCTATCTCAGGCTGTAGCAGCATTGTAGCGGCCGGTAGCAGCGTTCTTGTTCAGCGACTGATTAGTCGCTGCACCGGACTTACTCCGATCTCGGTAGACGGTGTGTTTTTTTCTCTCTAACAGCATTATGTAGGGATCCACTGGGTTTCCTTGGCTTTGGTAAGTAATTTCTTTACCTTCTTCACTGCTGACTCATCCTTCCCATTTGATTGGCTGTGGTACTGGATGACGAGCCGATGCCGAAAATCCCACTTCTTGCTAAAAGCGCGGAATTCTGTACTACTGAATTGCGGCCCGTTGTCGGGAATCATCATCTCGGGGATTCCATGTCGAGCGAATTGACACCGTAAGTTGTTCACTACGGCTTGCGCGCAGGTTGACGTTAGGACATTAATCTCAAAGTAGTCACTGAAATAGTCGACTACAATCAAATAGCTCTTCCCGTCGTGAACAAAAATGTCCAATATGACCAACTGCCAGGGCCTATCCGGAACGACATGAAGAATTATTGGCTCCTTCTGCTGGCGCACATCGTGTGGCCTGCACCGTGTGTCCTGTCCCGGCTTTTCGATACGCGGAACATTTTATTGGCCTGTTCGTTGAGTAGCAGTGTTGGCTTTCTTGCACGTGATTGGTTACCGACCCATCTGGATGATCCAGAGTCCAGCGGCATGAGGTATCCTTGCTCGGGCGCAACTGCTGTGTTCCGTGAACCGCTTTTAGGCTGTCCGGCCGACCGGGCTCTGCCGATTTCTCAAACCCAACTACACACTGATGGCTTCCTTTTACCTGATGGGTTATTGACCCATTTTGGTGACCCAGCGCCCAGTGGCGTAGCGTTTCCTTCCACGGGAGAATCTGCCGCGTTCCCTGATTTGCTGTCACCCTGTCAGGCCGACCAGGCTCGACTGATTTTTCAAACCCTATTACATCCTTTTCCGTATGTCTTTTATGATTGTGCTACAGTAAGTTCCAGACTGTTTTCAACTGTGTGTGAGCTTCTTCTTCTTGTCACTGTAACAGAGAGCATTTTCGGCGGTTGCTGCCGAATATTGTTTGGTGAAAACCACCTATTACTTGCGACCAGGAGTGGTACGCAGTTCCTTGGAGTGATGCGCTTTCTGTCTTGCGTGCACAATTTCTGTCTTCCTTGCAGCTCCCAATTAATCAATTGCTCCACTCTCCTTCTGTTTCTGGTAGTGGTTGCACTCATACATTTTTCCACTGTTATAGGTTAGGGGATTCTCGACCAGCAAGTGTATTACTTCTTTTGTCTTAGTGTTCTGTTCCCTAGTCGCTCGTGTAGCGAAGCGGCCGGCGCTATCGCAGGCTGGATTAGATTCTTGGCGGTTGTTATTAGTGTTCGTTTCCTGAGGCTGAACATTCGTTGCGCCGGACTTGCCCCAATTACTATGAATTCGTGTTTCTGCGCTCCAGCAGCATAATATAACCGTCCTAGTGAGTCTCCTTCGCTTTGGCAAGCACCTTCTTTGTTTCTTTCCCCGCAGACTCCGCCTTCTCTTTGGACTGGCTATGGTATCGGCTTGAGAGAAAGTGATGGAAATCCCCCTTGTGCTGAAGGCAGTGCTCTGCGCCAATAAACTGCGGTCCGTTGTTCGTAACCACCACTTCCGTCATTCCATGACGAACAAATTTGCATCATAACTTATGCATCACCGCTTGTGAATTGATAATAGGAGAAGCATCGATTTGGAAGTAGTCACCGAAATAATTGACCTGGACGAACTAACTTTCCCCATCTTGGACGAAAATGTCTATTGCCACCTCTTACCAGGGCCCGTCCGCAACTTCTCGGAGCAGCATTAAATCTTTTGACTGACTCAGATCGTACGTGCAGCATGCTACCAATTCGAAACGCAATCGCGTATTTGGCAGCTCATTCCTGTCCAGAACATTAGCTCACGCGTTCTGGCAACGCAGTTCTTGGTTCCCAAATGGACATAGTGGATGAACTCGAAAAAGGAACTATGCAACGTTTTAAGTATAAATATCCTTTTTTCCTTGAATATCAATCTGTCTTGGGCGATGAGTACGTTGCGAAAATGGAAAAACGGCGACAGCTCTCTGGGCATAATTTTCTTGCCATCGGGCCACCCGTATATTATCGTCTGTTTCAGTAACTTGCACATGTTGCCTTCTCTTCCGCGCACTGTTGGCGCTGCTTTGGTCGGTCTTTAGTGGCAGTTATCAGTTGTGTTGCGAGAACGAACTATGAATCTTTCTCTTCTTTGGGCGTTTTGGATAGATATGTTTCGATAGCGTGTCTGTGATGTGCATTCCTGGGCCATGGCGATAGACAAATTTCAGGTCATACTTTGAGCACATATGAACATCCTCTGCAAGCGGCGGGGAACAACAAGGAGCGGTTGGTTGGCGGTGGAAACCAATAGTTTGTGGTCGGTAAATGCGGTAGGTTTGCAGCCTAACCTATTTTTACTGAAAGGCGCTATGGCATAAACCAACACAGACATCTCCTTTTCGATTTGACCACAACTACTCGGCCTCTGTCAACCTTCTCCTGCAAAATCGATCGGTTTGCCATCCTGCATGATCAATTACCGGAGGCCGTACTGACTGCTATTTCTACTGAGCTCGAGTGGGGTGCACAGTTATAACAAATGAGAACAGTGCGTTAGAAATTAGATTTATAATTATCTGGAAAGCCTCTTCTTACCCTGCACCACTATGCCAGCTTTTCTTTTATGAGTTAACTTCCGGATTGGTTTCATCACCAGCTAATTTGAGCAGAAATCTGCTCAGACAGTTGATCATCTCATTTAACTGGCTAAAGGCATTCACCTCTGAGGGGGAAAGAAATCCCGTTTATAGCTATGACTTTCTAGGTGTCCGGCTTTAGCCTTTCATCAGTTAGCACGTGCCCAGTTATTAACACTTCCGTGCTATGCAGTTTGATCTTCAATCTATACATTTTGCTATTCCTTTCAGCGCCTCGATGTACAAGCGATGCGAATTCCGAACGTGCTCCTCACGCGTAGCGCCGAACACGAACACATCGCCTGCTACACAGTATGCTCGTGGTAGATCGTTTAAAGCTTGCGTTAGTCGCTTCTTAAATACGTCACTATGCACTTTTGGTCCAAATAGTAAAGGCTGCCAACTGAAACGCCCGAACGTCATCCCAAACGTTGTCAGGTGGCTTGACTATTCGTCTAGAGATATGTGCTGAACCGCTAAGGCAAAGTCGAATTTTGTGAACATTCTAGCAAAGCACAATACCGGCACTGTGTTGTCTAGCGTCAGCAGTGTGTACTATTCTCATCTGAATGCTGCTTTGAGCGGTTTCGGATCAATGCACAAGTGTAGTTAACTATACTTCTTAATGATATCGCTATCAGGCTGACCCAATCAGTGGGCTAATAACATTAAATATTGCCCCCAGACCGCAGAGACGTTGTAGCTTGTTCAAGAGCTGTTCGCGCAAAGCAATAGGAACCTTCCCAGCTGGTAACGTTTTGGGTTTGATGAACTCGTCTAATGACAAGTGAGCGCGTCCCTCCGTCAACCACACTCGCGTACCTGTGAAAGTTATCCGTCAGCCTTACACAAATGAACACACGTTCATGATTAAAAGAAACAAAAGCAAGTCTCTGGATGGCACCAAAGCCCAGAATAGGCATAAGCTCTTCTGACACTACCAGGAGTTCCGGCTGTTGTTCTATTCCATTCGTCGGATTGATGGTCTCTAACAGGGTGCTACCCTGTGGTTATAGCCTCAAACCGTTTCACATCATGGGACAATTCTGGATTCTGTCACATGGTATTCCCAAGCAGTAGTTCTCAGCCACTATGTCAACAGTGGTCCCTGAGTCCAGTTGAAAAGTGAAGGTCGTCCTTTAACCATAAATGTTGTACAGACATAGTTGTTTGTTGCGTTGCTTTCCATGTTATTTAGTGAGTAGTCCTGCTCCTGTTCCTTGGTGGTATTGGCAACAAAACTCACTTTACAGTATCTGCAGCAATGAGCGAAGTGATTTCCCTTGGAGCTTTTTATGCATGTTTGATCCCACACTAGATAATGTTCTTTGCTTTTTGAGTGCCTACAGTCGCAACTTCATGATTTGGATTCTGCTCATTAGATGCCTGGTGCATCCGTTCACTTGTTCGTGATACGGCGCGCAAATCCGTGTTTGCCAAGGCCCGCAGTTGTTCGAATAGTTTGTCTATTCTGGCTTCATTGAAGCAGATGTCCACGCATTGATGCGAGGATAAAATCCTCTGTCCCAGAAAACGACGCGTGATTAAGTCACTAGTTCTCTCCATAACGTTACGGTCACGTATCAAGGTCTGATTGATGCAATCACAGAAATTACGAGTGCGTGCCAAGCGCTTCAATTCTGTGATGTGCCTCTCGTATGACTCACCCGGTAAATGTTGCGGCCAAAAAACTGACATTCCTGGTACATCTCAATCTCGTGACCTTCATTTAACTCACTGAATTTTCTCAACTCCTCAGGTAGATCGGCTTAGGGACCGAAAACGCTCCTGGTTTTCACGTACGATTCTGGTACCGTCACCAACAGCGTGCCTAAGCCTTTTGAGTTAACAAGTCTAAGGCTGAACGTCAAATTGGGTCAATGTAGCAAAAGCCGGCCACATGGTCATCAAAGTTCTCTGGTTGTCTGGTAGTGAATTCACTGTCATTTGCATGGGGGTGATAAACGGAATCACGGGCTTCCCGCCAACTGCAAACCGTGGCTAAGACGTCGATCTTTTCCTCTCTTCTGTCATTATGTTGATGTACGGGAAGACAATACAAATAAAGTGTGGGTGACCGTCAGCAGAATTGTTTATTGCCAGAGTCAACGTAAAAAAAATACACTATTTTCTTTCGCGTTATTTCACTGTCTAGCCTGTCATCTGGCTAGACTCATTAGCTGCGTTTACTTTTTTCATATTACTATGGCTCGTTGTGCCCACATCATCCGTTCAATATCTAGGCTGCGTCTGAATGTCGCCTGTCTCCCATAACTGGTAACTGATTTGTCGTATTTCCTCGGGCGGTTGATCCCCGGCTGGTACGCGGTCGGTCTGCTGTTATAACCGATTTTTGATTGTCAGTGCCTGCACATCGTTTGGCTGACCAATATGTTTTTCCGGATTTCCGATACACGTAACTTGCTATTGGTGTGTTCGACGCGCCGCAGTGTTGGATTAATTTCACATGACTGGTTACTGACCCATCTCGGTGAACGTGAGTCCAGTGGATTGAGTTATCCTTGCTCGGGCGAAACTGCTGCGTTCCGTGAACCGCTTATAGGCTGTCCGGTCGAAAGCGCTCGACTGATTTCTTAAACCCCTTTGCATTAGACAAAGAATGCGAGTCATCAGAGAAACCCCGCAAGATTTGTTGATGGAAATACCAGCCTAAATGATGTAACCGTTTCGTTAAACAGTTAGGCGTTTGTAACTGATTTGTGCAGGCCTGGTCGCGTTAACTTGACGAGAGTTGCGCGTTGCATGAGCTCGCGCGTACTCGGGTGACATGCTGAGTCTTAGAAAACGAACAACGACGCGCAGACTACCGGGCAAGTTTGACTCGTGAGGCTTAGACGAACGCGGAACACCCGGCTAGAGCTGCGCACACGAACACGTGACCACATGTTACACAAGCAACAAGAGAGGAGACAAGAGAAGACGAAACGGACATCTGGGAGCTATATTGCTACCCACAAAGGCCGAATCACAGCTGGAACAATGCAGCATTTTGTGGATGAATGAATTATCACGTAGAGCTGGTGGTTTATGAAAGCACATTGTCTACTTGAGTCCAGTTACGCCACGACTCGGTGTGGCTGACTCCAACTACGTTGTGCGGTGGTATTAAACTCTGCGTAGCACAGCCCACACACTGGCGTTTGAGGCACATTTTTGCGAGGATAATTGAAGTGTTCGCAACAGGGTCCTCGTTGGGAATAGCCTATGAAACTGCTGAAACAATTTATGTCGTGTGCCGCAACTCCAAGATTGTTCTGAAGGTGGGTAATTAAGTTCATTTTCCTTGTGCGGCATTCACGTGAAAGGCTGAGCGGTGGACCCTTCAAACACTTAGCGTTATATTTTAAATGACGCGTATGACTACGATGCTGGAAGATGCGAATTGTCGTACGAAATATACCACAAACGTTTGGCAGCTGAACGCTTGATCTCCCTCTATGGAAAACTGTATAATTTTGCTGAGTACCGGCGGTAAGCCGCCGTATGCTGCTATAGTCCACTTCCGGTATGAATATGTCTGGGGCATAGACTACAAGAAATTACTGCGTGCGAATGGGATTGAATCTAGACGGGAATGGCGATAGAAATTTCGGTGATTGAGAAGCAATACCAACATTTCGTGTGGTTAAAGCACTTGTCGATATACTATAAGATGGAAACAACTCTGGATTGGTTTGAATGACCGGGTGATCCAACAGGTGACGGAATACAAGTTTCCGTGGGCTGGAATCGTGGTCAGCTGTGGCTGACCCGTTCGATACATTCATTAAAATATCGGCTTGTCTGCTGAGACGAATATTCGGAAAAAGGGACTTGGGAAACATGTAAAAGCCTGTTCCACGGGCCGTTTATAGGCCACCTTTCGTGACTGCGAGGAGTGCATAAAACGTGAGGTGGAATTATATATGTTTGGGGAGTTGTGGAATTTTTGGACTTCAGAAGGTCATTTGTTGTGCTTGGGATGGGCTATTCTGAGAGTTCAAGACGACAACTTTTCTCAATGGCAGCATGGTGGGATTCCAGCCGTTGATTTCATAAATGACGAGGATTTGTGTGCCCCGACATGCGAAAACAAGGGATGATTACTCCTATCCAAAAAGGTAGTTGGTCGTTCAGGTCCAGTCAAGTATAGTTTTCTGATTTTACCTCCGGTACTTACAACGGTTGTGGAAGCTAACTCTTCTGATGCGCTTACATCCTACTTGCAAGCATTTAACCACATTACAACCGAACAGCATTGCTTCCAACGGAGTCGATTAAGAAAAATAAATTAACTGCTGGTACGATCCAACTGGACGAAATCTATAGGCAAGGCATAGTGGTGTTGTTATTTTCTTGACTTCTCAAAGACTTTCGATTGGTCAAACCGTGACATCCTGCTCTTTAAAATCCATATCTATGATATTAGTGCATTTATTTTAGGATGGATTACGGCTGCTCCTAATTGGGGCATAGAATATATGGTTGCCTATCAGATTATGGTTATCTATCAGATTATGGTTACCTATCAGATTACAGACAATGTGATTGCGAAGTATCGCAGGTATCGGTAGTAAAAGGTGGTATTTTAACGTGTATCAACAGATTTGCAAACCTTATAAGCTCCAACTGTTTGCCCTATGCCACTGACAGAAAGGTGTGGGGGGCGATCAGTAATCCAAGTGATGTAACACTAATTCAATCCAATCTGTATGGGGTTTACGAGTGTTCCATCCACAATCTACTTCGGTTTTATGTGGATAAACCTAGTGTGTTGCCTTTACAGCACCGGCTGGCGTACTCTTATTAACTTGGCAGTCGTGAGCTTTAAACAACTACTGGCGAGTATGATCTGGGCGTTTTAGTCCAGAACAAAATTGGCTATTCACATCAGGCTGAACAGGTGACAATAAGTGGCATCCAAGACGTGGGTCTCCTGAGGCGTACATTTGGACGATCCGACCAGCCAATTTTTCAACGGTTATCATGTTTACTGCTCAATAGAGTTATTGCGGACATGGATGAGGAGAGGTCACACCGATTAGAGATATCCAAACGCCGTACAACCGAGAGTAATTAAGGGTTTTTATCATTTAACTGATGCACAATGCTTTCGAGTGCCCGGGGTCTTCCGTGGACAATACCGGCGATTGAGTGAATACCTCGGTCACAACAGTCAAAACTGTTACATAGCCAATTGCTTTGTGGTGGTCATCTATGGCTTCCCATTGTCCAACCCAGGAATGGATCCCCGCATAATCTCGGCACTGCCAAAAGCTTACTCCCAACCTACAGCCAAGTTTTATGTTCCGGTGATTTTAAAGCTTACGACATAAAGGATTTGACATCCCACGTCGAAGAATGCGGTGTCGAACTTCAAGTGATCAGATGTGCAACCACTTCACCTCACCTGATAGAGAGCTGCTAACGGACCAAACGCATTATATATTGTGTTCGTTAAAGTGGGATGTATGATCGACAGGTTATTAACAGCCACCCCATTAAAATTAAGCGATCATGTCAGCACATTGTAATTCTCTGAATACCCGGATATACACATCACACCAAACTTACTATCGCGCGCGCCGACGTCCTGATAGATTTGGTTGCTGTGACCAATTGAAACGCCCTAAAATTTGTTTCTCATGAAAGCGCCTGGATTCGGTTTATTTAATCTTTAATCAATTTGATCGTATCCTCTTTAGAAAATAAGCAGGTTCAGTCACCGCCTTTTCAGAAAACAATTGTTATTAGAGCCATACAGATTTGCACACTTACAGATCCTGTCCTAGCCCAGAAACCTAGGGCAACAATCTATGCCAGCGAAAACAATTTAATATGTTGGTTCGTGAGGATAAAGTGTCAATCAAAAGCTAATTGGGTTGCAAATTTTCCAACTACGGAGCTACTGTACAAGTGCAAGAAACAGTATGCAAAAATAAAGCATGGTATTCGTACACTTAAAATGACCATCGGAGTTGCACAGAGAGCTAAAGTTGCGGCCGATGCACTACAGATATATCATGCCCCGAAGTAACAACAAAAAGTCCGCCAGTCGTGCATACACCCCTCCTTTGACCAAACTTCAGCTCTTACTTCACATTTACCACAAAATTTACGTTTAGGCAATTGCACTTACTGCGCACCTACAGTTCTCTCGGGATCGGTGTCATTCATCCGCTTGCGCTGAACACAACGGTAACAACACTGACTGAGCCTTTCGTCCATTGATTTCAAACGTGCTTTCATTAACAAATGTCTACTATGTAGAAACATGGTCCAAGCTTGTGAATTTTCAAAAATGGAAGTCGCTGGTATGTCGCACAAAACCGTCCAGTGGTCGACCTCCCTTTACTCTTGTATGTGGTGATTGCAATCATCGCTGGGCCTTTAGTCGACCCTCTACAACGCTATAGTGCATGCCACTGGAACAGCGCCAGTTTAGCCGTTGCTATCCATCCGCAATTAAATACATTTTGCAAGCAGTAGCAGGAAGAAGACGGTAGACGAAGTGGACGGATGTCATTTATCACGATTTCTCCAAAGCCTTTGACCACATCGACAACTGCATTCACCTGCACCAGCTCACGTAGAATGCAGCTAAGGACACTGATCTTTCGTGGATTAAGAATTTCTTGCAGTCTCAGCAACTAGGGGTTAGAGTTCGGAGCTCACAGTCCTATCCGATTTATATCGAAAATGGAGCTCAACAAGGATCAGTGCTAAGGTGGCCTCTGTGAATCGGGTTCAGTAAAGAGCATATACATCTGGTCGCCTCGAATTTGTTATTTTTGTTTAATGATGTTTATATGGCGGGTAAAATCCAAGCAGGGAAAATACGATGCACTTTAGCGTAACATGGACAGGGCATATAAATGGTAACTCCACAATATACTCTAGTTTATTTCACCTAATTGTTATGCATCTAGGCAGCTTGTTACGCAGTCCAAATCACCCCACTTATATTTCCCTCCAACCTTGATCTCCTACTTGACGCATAATAAGCAAAAAGGTAGTCTGTCGCCCTACCTTTTAAGCATGCAATACTTTTCAGCAGCATGCTTTTTCGTTTGTCTTATCTTTATGTATTGCGACACAGTAGTTGTGGTGTTTCGCACTTTCAGCTGATGTGTAATTTTGAGGATGATGAAGAATGGAGTTCGAGTATGTTATCAGCCAAACGTCAAATACAAGCTTGACGATCATGTTGTGTATCGATAACCCAGGAGAGCGAATAGAGAGAACTAATCTACGCTGATTTGGCATGTTAAGAACAAGCTGACAAAGCGTCAAGGAAGGAAAATCTACATACTAATATCCTGTGGAGGGCGTTCTGGCGCTTCGATCCATCTGTTTGCTCGAAGATGCTTCACACATATTGTAGGGCGGCGGAAGCTAGTGACTGCTCGTGAACCGAAACGACAACAAACGCTGGATTGTAGAGAATTAACAACGGGCGCAATGGATGAGACGAGACAAGGCTCTTCGAGCGTTGCGGATCGAGCCGACAGCGGATCACTGGTGGTATCTGGTAACGAGCCTGGGTCCAGAACCATGGTGGAGGTATTTGTCGGGAAAGCAATGAACCAGACAACTACGGCACTAGCGAAGCCCAAAGGAGTCAACACGGGTCGAGTGATGTAGCCAGAGGGGAGATAACTGCGAACTTTCGAACGACTAATGGCCGGTCAGACCCGGATGTAGCGAAGTGGAGATACGGGATGGAAAGATGGAGGGCTTGTCTTGAAGCCCAACCGCGTAGGCACTTGGCATAGACCATCACACAAATCCTCATCAAGTTGCGTCGTTGGAAAGAAACACAGTCCAAAGCTGTAGGGGTTTGTTAGTTGTCAGTGGCACGTTCTTGTGGCAATACACCCACTGCCTCGCCCTCCGCGTCGTTTTCGCTACAGTATTGCGGCCTGCTGTAGAATACGCAATCCAGGCCTTGCAGCCTGCACCGTGCATTCATGAAGATGATGGAAACGATCGTCGCTGCGATTATAGTGGACTACTTGTGAAAATGCGACACTGGAGCGGCATGACTTCCATCAAAACACCTCACCCACCAGCAACTTACTGATGGCACAAGATAGCTGGAGGACAGCGGCCGATTGTGATGCCGGAATCGATTTCTTTTGCATTGACGTTTTCAAAGCTTTCAACCGCCAGGATCATTACATCTTACGTCGCCGGCTACAAAGCTATGGATTTGGGCATGCTGTTTTTGAATGGCTCAGCGGCATTCTTCGCCAACGGAGGCTTAATGTATTTGTACGGATATCACTCTCCAACCCGATCGAGATGCAACGCGTTTTTCCACAGAGCTTGGTGCTGGTATCCTACATACTCCCTGTTGTTATCATCGACTTCTCAAGTGTTCTCGTTTTCACATTCTCGCTTCACACCTTTTGGCGTTTTAGCTAAGGCAAGCGATCAACAGCAGTGATGATTATGAATTCCTCCAATGTGATCCATGTTTTTTCAAGAGTGTTGTCGTCACTCGATGATTAGAAAGCAGATCAAGTAAAGTAAATAATTTAAAGCATTGACGAGTCGTTTTTAACAAATGATTATCATGGGTGTTGAACTGAAAATAGTCGAAAGAGCGTCCCACTGTTGAGGATCTCAAATGGAAAAATAATTCCGGTAGCACTCAAACCGACAGTACTGGATGGCAATTTTCAACTTATGACTCCTAAGTTCTGTGTTGCAACTAAGCTTCAGGAAATCGCGACAATGGTGATCGGGATTTTTTAATCTGGAACGTCAGGATGAGGTCATTCCGGAGACGGTGGTATATTCCGCTGTACACTCCCAAGGCTTTCCGTCGCCTATGGTATTGCAGGTGGTGCAAACCCTTCACATTTTTCGTTGTCCGTCGCTATGTGGTCTCCAATGCAACCAGGTCGCATTTTAGTCAGGGTTTCCAAGCCTGGATTGCGTACTGTACACGGGGCCTCACATACGCGTTGAGTATTTGAGGGAAGATGGATGGATCGAACCTCCCGAACGCCCTCCGGAACGGATCAGCATGTTAGTTCGCGGTTTCGGACGACTTCGAGGACTGTGACGAACAACCGAGATCCTCTTGGATCACCACCCCAAGGTCTCGCTGTTGTGAGGCATCCTTCAAAATGTCATCCCCATGCTTCTTTGTGTACGAGGGTTTGTGATGGAGATGAATGCTTTTGCATTTTTCTGTGTTAATCGGAGGTAGATTTATATTTGAACATGCAAAGGCGCGGTCTGTGTCTCTTTACAGTAATACTCACAAAGTCGTTGAAGAAAGACAAGAATAATCGCAGCCCCAACACTGACCTATGTGGAACAACGCAGCCCTTATTAATTGGTTCAGAAAACGAACCCCGAATTCGAATCTGAAAGCGCCGCTGAAAGAAAAAGTTTGCGAGCCATGCAAGTAAAGTGTTCCTAGCTCCGTACGCTTGCAGCTTATAGATAAAGATGGAATGACCTAAGCGGTTGAAGGTTTTAGAAACGTCTAGGCAGATGACATTAATGCCGGTCGTATAACCGACTAGCTCGGTCCAATTGCCACGGGCAATCAGTAGCTTGACAGTACATCACCGATGCTGACGTAATCCTTGTTGCTCAGGTGCTATGATGTTCGACCTTTCGTAGTAGCCCATTACAACAATAGCCATGGTCGATGCCGTGATCTTTGAGAGCACCGACAGGAGAATCACTGAGCGATATTTACCTGAATATGAACGGCTACCGCTTTTGAAAATCGGGATAATGAAACCTTGCTTCCGCATGCTAGGTACTTGCTGTTCCTCCAGGCATCTTTGGAAAAATCTTCGTTAATGGTTCAGCTATTCTCGTAGCTGTTACCTGCGGTGCTTTCGGGGGAATGCTGTCAACTCCTGTGAAACTATGGGTCCGTCAAGACAGTAGTTTGCTCAAACTGGTCGCTGAACTAAACGTGGTGTGTAAATACTGGCATCTGAGGAATGGAACTGGTATGTTGCAAATGCTGGTAGCACGTCGGAAATTTGGAAAGTATTGTAGCCGTAGTAGTTTGGTTGCATCCTCGGCGGTTTGAGCACATCCAGTCGCTGACGTTTGTGGGGGAACACCACGTTTGACATTCCGGAGGCTGCTCACATATCAGTACAAAAGCTTTTTGTTAACACAAACTTTTCCGCTAGACTCTGCTAGGGTACACATTTGTCCTCGCACACAAGTATGGTACAGTGATTACCATGCACAAGTTAGTTACTCTCGTTGCCAGGCGTAGGGTTTGCTCTTTAACGTGCTACGCGGCGTCACTTAATGTCATGTGTTTTCGGGTTCTGCTCCGAACGAATGATTATGTCCTGGCAGAAGGAAGGGGCTTGTTAATCGATGCAGATTTAATCAGATCAATGAAGTTGACAGCATAGTCAATGGAACAGTCGTCCAAAAACTCCCAGCTGGCATCTTCCACGAGTTCTGCTATGTGGTAGAGAGTGCCTGTTCGAAACAAGTTATTATGTTCTTGTGGATACTCCGCATAACACTCGAAGTCGTAAATTATGGTTACGTAGTCGCTCCATTCCAGAGGGCTCTCCAGGCTTGGTTCCTCAGACATGAGATCTTCGTTCGTGAGTACGAAATCAAGCACAGATGGTTTAGTTCTGTCTCTAAATCCGGTGGGTGGACTGACGTGGCTGAAGAGCGGAATGCTTGCAATATACTCTTGCAGGTCGGCCTTAAACTACTCGTTTTGGGATGCCGGAACTTCCAAATCAGGAATATTGAAGTTGCCTGAGGTGAAAACATGACTGTATCGTCCTCGTAGGACCCATCCCAAGAATAATGACAGACGGGGGTCCATCTCTATGGTGGACGTTGAGTGACGATGAACAACGGCCAAAAGGCAAGTGTCGTTGCGCCTCAGTCGCAGATTGCACCAGAGTGAGTCGATAATCAGCGTTTCCAGATCGGCCACCGGTTCGCACCGAAAGTTGTTGCGGTAGTATAACATTACCCCCGCCTTTGCTAGGTCAATCGTTTAGGAGAAGCGATATACCGTTTCTCGCGAACTTGGCGTCGGCAATTTCTGAGTGCAACCAAGTGTCCTTAAAGAATATGAGACCCGAGGCACGTGGCGCTTGATATAGCCGCAGTTCGGCATGCCTGTCCAGGAGACCTTGTGCATTGATGTAAATGCAGAATGTTTCTCTCCTTTCAGCAATTAATCGTGGGATTCGTGTTTTGGATAAAATGTTTTGCCGGCCGGTGCAACGTCGGCAACGAATCGTTTTTGGGTGGGGGGATAATGAACACATCTGCTTCCAATTCATGGATCCTACCATTACCGCTTTCCTTCTCTCTTTGTATGTAACGTATGGGTGTTTGCCAGTTCCGTTGGCTAGTTGAACTTTGAAGTCTTCTCCAGAAGCGGTGCGACTAAGTGGCTACTCTCGTGTGTTTGTTTAGCAGATGCTGCTTTGATCCGGAGCTCGGAAGGAAGGCTGCTGCTGCTGCATACCAGCATCCTAGCAGGAGTGCTGACATTTGTCTTGATGGAAGGACCATTTTCTCAATCCTCGGGCCATATCCCTTGTAGTTTGGCAATCGGCGCAGCCTCAAGATTGATTGCGCTATGAGGTTTTCCAGGTAGAGGGTATCGCGAATTTGCCGCCATTGTGCTTAGTTGTGAGCGTTCACTTCGTGCACATTATGACTTCCAGCCTTGGGAACACCATGTACATGGATGGTCCTGGCTACGGATTACTTCCGATTTTCGTCCAAATGGTGCTTCGCCCGTCTATACTCGCTCCACGGAAGATCCCGGAATAGGCGGATGGAACATCACCCATTCTGGAGGCGAAGTGTCGATAACAGCATAACTTCTACTTCATTGGCAGAGGTCAACACAACTAGAAGTCTTGGTTCACCATAGGGATGTGAGTTTGAGTGACGGGTAACTTGCGTCAAACTGACGGGCTTAGTTCCAACATCTATACTATCACATATGAAGTGCCACTTTTTCAAGTCATCGAGTTGTTTACATTTTAAGGAATAAGCTATTAAGGTAGCATGGAAATCATGGAAAGTCTGATGTTTAATACCTGACCCAAAGAGCTGATTTAGCAACGTTAAGCTTAAAATATATACATGGGTTGCGTAATACGGGTGCTTCGTAACCTTGTTATTAATGATCAGCGAACACCCTTAGAATACATGACGCAATCGCGCCTCTTGCTGTAACGTGCAGATAAAAAATGATTCAAAAGCTAATAAATACTCTACTGACATCGTATAAGTACCTAACTATGGTCAGAATTTCAAGCTTGATAGAATTGTTTCCCCGTTTATTGCTCGGCGTGAACCTCGGGCAACGAGAGCAACACTTGCCTTTATTCATACATATTTTCTTAACAATTGAGCCTAATAAATAAGATGTTATTATTCGCGAGGACATTTGGTTGTTTTATTCCTACCCTCCCTAAAAGTACGAAGCGTAGCCTTTCGAAAATAATAGAACCATGGTTGTATGGGTATAAAAGCCAATGCTTAACAAGTCCCATAGCACGGTACTCGTGAAACTTCCATATATAAAAAATTGTTAGAAAACAGGTTTTACACAGTGAACTCACTGAAACATACAATGTATATACTGTACATCCAAGATAAATCCATAAAAAATGACGGCAAATTAGATTTTAGTAAAAATCGTGTCTCTTTCAGGTTTACGCATAGAGTAGATGAAAAACTTGGAACGAAATATGTGCTTTGACCGCCAGTGAAATTGTTTACAGGCACTTGTATTTATCCATGGGTATCGGATCATATACGATGGTACAGCAAAACAAGTGCACAGTCAACTCTGAATTTGAACTCTGCCAGCGTGGGAGCATATATGACAGATTCCGGTAGGGCATTCCAAGTACGGCAGACGCGTACTGAAAAGTGATTTCGAAGGCACTCTAAACGACTGCGCTACTGTGCCAGATGGTGGCCACTGAAATTGCTATGGTGACAGAGCTCTAACGAATGACGGCACGTGTGGTTCTGAACTCTCAAAATTTGGTAAAACAAAATGACGTCCCCGCGCAATCTTCGCTATTGTTCGCTGAAGACCCCGAGCACCTGAAGTCTTCGTCCATACGGCAACTTGTACAGACCCTTAACGTTTTTGGTTATCCGGCGTTAGGGTATCTCCGAGGCGGTGAGATCTCTCTCTGGCCTTTTCTGCTAGATCTGTATTGTTTATACCATATGTGGTCGCGTGTATAAGCCGTGAACTTGTAGGGTCGAACGGTCCAAATTCACGTTTGAGGAGGTCCACATGTTGGACACCCCTTCTTTATGCCGTTTCAGTCTGGTTCGAAGATCCAAGGTTAACCTGGACAAAACCTCTCAGCTCATTCTCGCCAGAAGACGTTTGAAGCTCCTGATTGCAGAGTTTGTAGGAATGAGCCAATTTGTGCCGTAGATGCAGCATTCTACAGTTGTTCACCTTGAATAGAAGTAGCTTCTGGATTGATCATGCCTATACCCTTTGCAGATCGCCTCGAGGTACTGTGATATCATGTTGGGTATTAATTGCCCTCCACACCTTGATGTCATCTGCATACAGCAGGTAGTTGGTGCTTATGAGGTCAGTGATATCCCTAATATCCGTCAAAAATAATCGCGGTCCTAGTACAGATCCATGTGGTACTCCGCATTCAACTTGGATGGGATCTGACAGTGAATCATGCAAACATACATCTAGGCGCCGGTATTGAAAAAAGCTTCTGATCCATCCAACTAAAAGATCCCAAATACTGAGAATCTGCCGTTTGAAGAGAAGAATGTTGTAGCCTAACCGGTCGAACGCCCTAGAGAAGTCAAGAAAGATTACATTAACCCCTGTTCCCTAGTCTACTACTTCAGTCCAGCTGCATCGTGCTAGCGGTACATTTGGTGCACGATCGTTTTCGTTGGAAGCTATGCTATTCCTGTGCGATGTAGTTAAATTGTTAAAAGTGGGCGGTCAGCGCATCGGAAATAATAGGTTCCATGAGTTTGGAAAGAACTGATAATAAGGTTCTGGGTCGGTATTTGTCTGGATTGGAACGACTAGGTCCCTTATTAATAGGGGTCATCATCCCGCTTTGCCACATGTCGGGCACGTACCTTACGTTGAAACCGTGTCGGAAGAATTGGGAAACAGGCTCAGCTAAACACTTTCCTACTGTAGCTAGCGATTTCGTGTGTATATTATCAGCTACAAGAGAGCTGTACCTGCGTATACTCAACAGCTTTTTTAGTACAGCTTCTGCTTTGAAGGATGTGAGTGAGTTTTGGAAGTGAAACAACCATTGTCATAGGGTTAAGTGGCCAGTGATCGTGCTGAAATGTTGCAGCATATTGTTGGCTCAGGGTATTCGTCACCCCTTCGGTGTTCGTGTTTGAAGAGGAGGAATTCCTCGTTTCACTTTATGTGGACTGTGTACGTATAAATACAGAAGCTTTTGCTTCGCTGCCATAAGCATTGCCAGCTTCTGCTGGTACGCTATTCTATCCTCTCGAACAAGCTGAGCACCGTTGGTAGTTGGGTCATATAGGCCGTCCAGTTCTCGGTGCTCGGGATGAGTTTGTAGAAATGCTAGGCTGAGTTTCGCCATACACTTCCGTGTCTTGCTTCGCAGAAACCAGACCACATTTCTCAGAAGGAAGGTCTTTGTCGCTGACGCTTCGGCAACTAGAGTTAAACTGGATGACAAAATGTACCCATTCACTAGCTGGTGAAACGTCTGCCAGAAAGGTCCGGTTCACTGTCTCACCTAATCAAGCTAATAGGTCGTAGAGTATAATCATTTTTGTCTCATCAGCGATTTCCACAGGATATTGTTCATATCAAACGTCTTCGAAGAGTAGGACTACATGATCGCTGGTGCTCTTTTTTGCTGGATGTCATCATCTCTTTGCTGGTTAGAAAGACACAACAGGAACTCGAGTAGCGTCACTTTGTCACTTTTGTGGCAGTCTATAGGGAGAATCACATTAATCATGTGTAAGTTATTTGAAATTTAGCATGTTGTTGGATGGCCATTTCCTACTACTGTTACCAGCAACAGAATTTTCCGTGTACATCTGGTGAAGGATGAAATCATGCCTTTCTTCAATGCAATATTGCCTTACCTGTCACCGTTAAATGCCTCGTTGTTGAACACTGCCATTTTAAAAATTGCTTGAAATGGGACTCAATTTTCTAGCTTTAATTTGCGGTTCATTGGAACTCAATGAATGAGTATAAAGGTTCATTATGGAAGCTGCCAAGACAAAATATCGTGTCCTCGACATCAATTTTATCTCCTGACCGAGATGATTAGTACAGCACTCTTCAGTTCATTTCGGATGCACATACTTACAGTTAAGTTTATGAAGAAGCGTTAACGACGGACTGATTATCTCGGCACACTGGGGTACTAAGTTTCAAGCACAATCCAATAATGCTGGATTTTTGGTGTTGTAATTCTTTCTGGTTTGACAGGTCTCCGTTAGTGGACCTGTTTGATAACTTGCCACAATGTGTCCCAACAACAGGACCTATTTCTGAGCGATTAGTGATTTATTGCTGCTGTATCTAACCTGCTAGCCTCAGTCGCTGTAGTATGACTGCGAGTCTGGACCACGCATTTGTTTTGTCTCGGAGAAGGTAGGGAAACATACCCCGTAGACCAACATAAAATGTAGAGAATACACACCAAATTTATTTGGCGTCCGAAAGTATCAGGATCATTTTGCATTCCAGATGACATTCTTAAATAATCAGATTGGCCTTTTACACTCAACTCCGTTTCATGACTAACTAATTTTGCTATGTGGAGCTGTCAGTTTCCTATTAAAGTCAATCAAATAAACTTCCTTCGCGTTGAGAAAATTTGCCAACATTTGCTTCATCTCTGGCATCCTTAATCGTCACTAGTTAACTCTCGAAAATCAATACATAATCAGTAGGCACTATAAGCCTTTTACCTCAGCAACAACGGAGATGAATATGGTCTGTTCGTTTGCCTTATGACCTCTTTATCTAGGACCTATGCCTCCTGTTTCTGTTACCGCGGTAGTGTATACTGTTCTCTCTCTTTCAAGACCTACAGAGAAATATGATTTATGCGGGTAAAACAGCAGTTGCTCGACAAGTCCCGCATGGTGGTGGGGGTAAAACTACATTTAGCAAAAGACAGGTAAGTTGTCTGTTTGAATGCTTATTTTGCGAATACGTTGCTGAATAATAGTAGTGTAGGTGGGAATTGTATGCGAACGACAAGGTAAAATGGGGACAGTTATATTTGATGTACTCCGTGAGAAAAGTAAAAACGAGAATACTCAATTCTCTAATGCTACTTCAGGTTTACGTAACATGTTAATCCGGTTTAGAGGGATACTTAATATTTTTCAAAGTAGAACAGTTTAGGCACCGAAGTGAAGGGGTCAAGGGCAATATACAACCTTTTTTGAAATATCCAAGTATCAGGTTCTTAGGGCATGCGCGCTTTCCTCGGAAGCAGTGTTACTCTGGTGCAAGCATGTTGTGATTTCCCAAATACTGAATGAGTGCGTCATCGATGATAGACTCCGTAACCTGGGAAATCATAGGGATAGCGTTATAGGACGGTAAGTAGTTGTGTCAGTTGGACTACCTCCCTTATGAATAAGCGTGATGATCCCTCGCTTTCATATTGTTGGAATACGGTTCTCCTCCATCCAGCGCTGAGAGAACATAGCGAGAGATTCCGCCAGATCACGGGCTGTTGCCTGTAAAGCCTTCTGTCAAATGTTATCGACACTACGAGGGCTGTGGATAAGCAGGAACAACACCTTCTTTGACACACTCTGTAGTAAAAGTAATATTGGTCAAGGCTGATGGTGGGAAAGTAGAAACAAGGATAATCGTTGGACCGGTTGCTCTCTGGAACATTTGTGTGTAACGGAACCGTAAGCCATCGGCTGCTTCCGTTGCTGATCGCGTGCACCCGTCAGTCGTGATCGGTACTGGAATTCCGCGTTGCAAGTTACGAAGGCCTTTGACTTGCTTGTATAAGGGTTTGCTGTTCGGGCCGTACCCCTTCATTAAATCCAGCTGATGCGTAACCTTGTCCTCGCTGATCAAACGCACACAGAAGTTACGCTGTGCCTCACAAGCAGTCCAGGTTCCGGAATTCGTGGAGTCCATGCTAAGTCCCTCAAGGACTGTAATCAATGTTCTACCCAGTTGCACAATCTACAGGGACGATTTGCTTCGTGAACAGTTGCGAATATTTGCGCGAAACTTAGAACATTAATGTAGTGAAGCTGCAACATTTATGCTGATCGGATTTTCCTATGCTCATGTTGACCATTTTGCTGCGCATTATCATTGCGTCAATTTTAGATCAACTATGGTACATAGGGGCTTAATGATATCACTGCTGATGTGTGCTGTGTTTTTTCCTCCATCGTTGCCAACAACGAATGATTGCAGAGTGCTATATTTAGACTAACTCGCAGAAGCTGCACTCACTTTACCTCAAGACGTCCTGATGTATACGCATCCGTAAACTTATTTTTAAGTAATCTGAATTAGATTTATATCCCTAGATTTGCTGAATCGTTGCGGCATTACTTTATTTCGGTTCATTTCCACAGGTAACAATACTTTTAGTTAACTCCCGACAAATTCTTTGTCTGTTATGCTTAATCCATAAATAGTAAGGTTCATCCGTTGCCGCTCATCTTTTGCTCGTTACGTATAGCCCTCAATACTACTTCTGTTCTCATTCCTAGCCTCTAGTCTGTTTACATTCTCTCCAGTTTTGGAGGTTTTCCAAACTTCCAGGCAAACTTTGTTGTCCTGGTCCTTATACATTATGCCGTTTGCTATATTGAAGCACTTCTGTATTAGTTTGTGGGGCAATTAATTGTTCGTCCAGAAGTTATAAGCTAGGTAATTTAGGGTCAAGTTTGATCTAGTATTCCGAGGAAATTCCATAATGAACAGTACGCATGTGATTTAAAAAGCTGAAACTCGTTCAACTTGGGTTAAATAATAGAATCTGAGAAATTCTACTAACTTTAAGCCCCTTCACAACTTGGTCTGAACCGAGGGATATATGATGACATTTGCTCATTCAGAATGAAAATGAAATAGCCAAATGCCAATCGTTTTAATTTCAATATCATATAAATGTGTGACCGCCATTCATCACGAAATGTAGATACATTACAACGTAGTTACTTCTGCGTGTGTTTTGCAGGATTAATCGTTTTACATGAAACATTAATAAACTATCCATGCGCCCTTTCAGAGTAAGACTGAACGCCTGTTTGATTTTGCCTTGAGAGCACATAATTGAATGTCAAAATACAAGGTGATTTAGCATAATGAACAGAAGGCAGGGCGAAACGAAAAGGAAAACACACCAGTAGCAATTGTCGCGCAGTTGAATACACATTCGGTTAAACAGGAACCCGGAGACAAGAATGATGTGGGTTGTGTGAAACTCGCGGCAGGGACAAATGTATCACAACACAAGAAGCACAACGTTAGGATAGTAGTCACAGATTGTCCAGTCACCAAACATAATTCCTGGTTGTAAAATAACACAATTGATTTCGCAACAACTCCATGTTCCTACTGTACAAAGGTACAATTAATTCTAGCAATTACTCTGGTGCTAGCCAAGTTACAGTTCGTGGACTGTTCACTGCTCTTCACTTTACAGTGTCTGTACATCTTCATTCCATAAGAAGAATGATTCTATGGGTTCACCCGCAAAAACGTGTAGTTGGCTTCCTGATCCGAAGAGCGCAGCGTTCCGGTTGCTAATTCGTTTGTTCTGATACTAGTGCGCAAGTCTTGTCAGGCACGCGCGGAGTTCTTTGGTGTAGGTTAAAACCATACAAGATGAAATCATTTGGTAGAGGTTTGTTAGCTGTGCTCTCCCGGGTACTATTAGGCCTCAATGGATTTGCCTGTATAGTCCAAATTAAATCACTTAACTTAATTTCGTAAATCACCTTTTATAACACGCTCTGAATCGAGCCAATTATCCATAGTGATTTACCCATCTCTGTCCTAACAAAATGAAGTTCTGTGTTTGTATTTCGTCTACTGTAATACCTCTCCTTATTCACAGTTACTTTTGTAGGGTAGTGACCCCCGGCAGCAGCAAAGCGTTAACGGTTCACATTTTCCTTTCCATGAGATGACCTGCAAGCGAGAACTCGCTTACTACCTGAAAGTTGTAGGTTGATTCATGCATAAGCAGGGTAAAATCCAATATATTCTGTGTTGTTCCCTATCCCTTCATTTTCAGTAGTGTCCGTTTAAATATATAAGCAAAATTTTCGCTTTATTCACTGCGTTGGGTATGAAATGCGAGTAAGTGCATGTGTCCATACGAATCTGCTCACAGTTTTTGACAAATTTGTAGGAAGTGAATTGCAAAACATTGTTGGGGAAAGTTTGAGGCAACGATCCAAAGAGGCGTAGGTTTAAATATCGATTGCGTCGCCAAATTCGTTCATAGCTTTCACAGTAAGACTGAACACCTGCTTGATTCCGTCATTGGAACACAGAGGTGAATGCCACAGCGTCAGATGTATTCACCCTCTGAACAAGATGCATGATTACCGAAATTTTTCGTTTGGAATTCCATATGCGTCCAGCACATAGTGATGGAACAATTCCATCTATATTATAGCGTGTACTAACGTGAGAGTCGAGTTAAACCCTGTATGACACTGTATAGTGAAAGGCAAGTTATATAATAGTAGAACACTGCAAACAAGTAGTTCAAGTATCACTGCTCTTTCAATACTCGCGTTAACGGACCACAGTTGTTTAGACGGAGGACTTGGCTGGTTTCACAACTTATGTTATCAATGCTTGTGTGCTAACTAGTTGTCGCTAGTTACTCCAACTTAGTAGATCTTGGTAACATATGTGAGTATTTTAATTAACAAAAGCGGTGAAATTTTGAGTTGCAAATCAGCCTTTTTCTACTATTTGCAAATGCTTCATAATTGTGGGTAATCGATGAGACAATCTGGGTGTGTCTGAACACTCGTAAAGCATTCGTGAAAGTCACTCGCATTTCCCTAGTGATTTTGCGTCATCATGGGGTTCGGACCGTTGACTACAAAACTTAGCCACTAGCTGACCGAATGCGAATTGTTGGGTGATTCTCGTTCGGTCTAGTACTGCAATTGTGGACTGGTTTCCTTTGGTAGTTTCTGATGTATGCTAGTGCGTCTCAAAATAAAACATTGTATGCTTCTTTTGGAGGCAATCATTGCCATGACAACTCGACGGTAAAGTACCGAAAACAAATCTAGGATCGCTTCAAACACCTTGTCCCGGTTTGATCGCATACATCTCGGATCACGTAACCACCTGTTAGGCCTGAGAGCTTTAGTCAAACCCTGGTTTCACAAAGTAGATAAATGTAATGTAACAATATATTTGAACCAATTGCGTAGGGTGCGTTTATTTACCCAAGTTTAGGTGGATCCCGTCATGATTGAGCGCATTATCTTGGCCAAGGAGTTTAAACCACCATCTAAAAATACGCCTCACTCGTTCTCGAAAGCGTGGAATGGAAAAGCTAGCCGTTCAAAGGCACAGGGTTTGTAATCCGCACACCTACACGGGGTCAGGTATACTAAACTGAATGGATCGATTAGTGGATGAAATTGATCAGTAAACCTGAACAAAGAAACAGTAATGGAATACAGAGACGTAGCCATGACTTGACAAGTCCCGTGAGATGCGTTATGTGAAAGATATAAGCCATTTTCTCCAAGTTGGCACACAAGTATTTCCTGAGTTCGTGATGGTGATTAGCAAAATGTTTTACTGCGTCTTTTCGTCATTCGATGAGCGGATTTTATACCAAGCAGTGCAAATTATGAATTGTGTCGTCAAGTTATACTTAAAATGAGTAACCGGGACACGGAAATCACGAAGGTCAGCAGAACGTCTCACAGCCAACAGCTTCTGACTACAGTAATTCCGGCGGTACTTCAATTGACTATTAACTGTGTCATGTTTCAAATAGTTGATCGTTTGTTATGTGTCGTGGCTACATTTCCGGAGGTAGCGGCAAGCGCGATTCGGATTTCAACATTTAAAAGACAAAATGAGGTTATTAAGTAGACAGCGAACATTTCCCAGATATGTTCTACGAACTTTCAGTCCTAGTTGTTGTGAGACATGAAGCAGGAAAATAAATTTTTGGTTTCTTTGCGCTCTCGGTTTTCGAGTCCACCTGGGTCGTGTATTAGCCCAAGTAAAAGTAAATAAAATAAGTAATGTGTCAGCTACACACGTACCTGCGCTTCGTTGTTGTGCCACCACCACCAGTCGCACGCGGGCTCTGTATAAAACGAGGACTCCTATCCGTACGCCGATTCGAACACGCGTAGCATTACTAGTCAAGCTCGTTACATCTAAGCTACGAAGCTGAGTATCCAGGCTGGCTTTTCTTACTTCATACGAAGCCTTACGTATTCGATGGGCACTTGCGACAATTTAGAAGGATCGAACAATCCAGCGCGCTTCGTAAAATATCAAATAGTTTGCAGTTTCGTAAAGCTTAAATGACAGCTTCGAACATCAGAGGTGCTCCTGCATCGCCATCCTGTGGTTAAGTATTCAAACTGCGGTCCCCGAGCTTATTTCTTGTTTGCATTTGGCACGCAAGTATGCTTTTGCACTTTCAGCGCTAATCGGAAGTATGCTTGCTTTTGATCATCTAGAAACAGGCTTCGTTGCAGCTGATCTTGATGTTCCTGACTTCCGATCGACTGCTATATCTTGATCTCATCGGTAAAAGGCGGAATAATCGACTAAATGTCTTGCACAAGCTCATGGTTACCAAAAAATAAGCTTGGTGACAACAATGATCCTTATGGAACACAGCGGTCAGTGACAGTAAGATCGCAGATTTAGCTCATAGCCTGCAAATTCACCCACCGATAATGAAGGAACTTTCTGCTCTATTCAAATGTATGGTTGTTGTTGTTGGTGGTGGTGGTGGTGGTTGTGGTGATGTATGCATATCATAAATGGATGCTGTGATTTAAGCTATCGACACCTTTAACATAGACTCGATTGATGACAATCCTTCTGGTTTCTATACGCTGTTACATCTAACTGACACTCGCAATCATTAGGTTGGTATTTGATGAACGTCGCTGACAGAAGAAGTGTTTCTCATGCTCTATGGCGTGATTCCTTTTTTAAATAACCCGTTGGTGCCTCAGATGTCATCAAATTCATCAGCTTTATGAGCATTAGGAGAAAATGCTGGGCGACATTTTGCGAGTTTTGAACGGCTACTTATATTAAAAGTAAGGGTACTGGTGTCTTGCTTCCATCAGTTAGGAATTTAGGTTCATTTAGGCATCTCTAAAACTTTTGCCATAGAATCTCGCAGCTGTAACCTGCGTGGTTTCGGGTGAACACTATCAAATCTAGCGAAACACGGGTATGCAAAAGTAACAGTTCTTCACAACAGTCGTTGGACTAAATAGTCACATCTGGCCTCTGGGTGAATGAGACGGGTATGTTTCAAATGCTGATGTCACGTAGGAATAAGATGGCATATTGTAGCCGTAGAGTGCTGGTTACATCCTCGGCAGATTGAACAGATCCGTTTGTTGAGAACAGGCAGGAAACGCTACACTGCAATTTCTGGAATCGCTTCAAATGATTGTTCAGAGGATTATTATTAAAACAAAGCATTTCCGCTAAGTTCGGTTTGTGCTCGAAGTTGTCCCCACGGAGTATCGTGGTACAGTGATTAAGCTGGAGCACATGATTGCTGCAGTTGTCAGAACTAGGGTTTGTTGTGTAGGCAAGCGACGTTGCGTCGCTTACCGCCACCAGTTGTCTAGTTCTGGCTAGGATGAATGATGGCGCACTTGTGGAACGAAGATGCCTGATTTCCTACGTCAAATGACTGAACATGCCAACAAACTTCAACAAGGTAATATCAATGGACATGTCATCCGAAATTGTCAGGTGGCTTCACTAACATGTTTTGTAAGTAGGTCGTAAAGTGTGGTTGTCCGAAATTAGTCAGAATGCTGCTGTAGATTATCTGTACAACACGCGAGGACATAGTATAGCGATTTGATCACCCAGTCTTAGATGACTATCTATCCTTGTTCTGTCGATCATTAGCCCCGTATTCCGAAACACAAAATCGATGACGAATGGTTCATTTTTGCTCTGAATCTGGTGATTTAACTGATATGATCAGTACTGTGTTTTTGAAACAACTGTACATTTAGATTTATACAATCATTGTGAAAGTTGATATAAAAAATATTTAAATAAAATTAAATACTCGCCAATGAAGTGTTAATGCTTCAAGTTTTATACATAATGTCACAAAAGAAGACATAATACACAAGAATTTGTGTCACAAAATGCACGATGTCATTTTCAGTGAGTAATCGTTTCTGGATTCTAAGAGTTGAAGAATGCACATCCAACAATATTCGGAACTGCTGTCTCCATGATATAATCCGGTAAACTGTTTCAAGCATCGACTACTCGCAGTTCAAAGCACAAAGGATGAAGTACCCGCTGCATATTTGGATCCGTAAGGTAATGCTGGTGTCCACATGTGTCCTAAGTTATTTGCAGCTAGAGCAATGGTCTTAGCCTACGGAATTCCCCTAGATGTCGTGTGTGATATATCATGATGAGATTGCTCCGTACACAATTCAGCGTGGCGTGTGCACTCACTCGTGCTCGCACCTGACTTCATACGATGAAACCCGTACACTACGAATGAGCCTGGTTACAACGTGCAAAACCCGTTCGATTTTCTATTCCTCTCCTCGGGCATTCGAGCAATAGGAGAGCGAGCTGTTCTCTAGCCTTTGTACTATGATTAATGAGAACAGGCGATTAGCGGTCTTTTTATACCAAATGCAGGAGCTGCATTTGAGCGCCCAGAGCATGCTCATTTTGTTTCCGTGTAGCCTGCTCATGTTATCCACGGGCTTCAAATAACATTGTACTAGAAAGCTTAAATCTTTCACGGAAACTGTGGGATGTGGAAGTTAGCCGTCAATGTTATAATTTCGGTTGGGAAGCAGAGTTAGTAGGTTTATTCTCGAAGAAGCTAAAACTGTGATATGTTCATGGGGATATTGTGGAAGGCATACAATAGATACAAGGTCTATCCTGCCACCTCTGACGTTGGATGTACAATAACGGGCCACAAGTTGAATTTCTAAACTGAAAATAAGCTTAATAGGTTCGTCAGATGGTCGAAAATTGCTTCATCTGTCTCTGTGGCTCAAATGATAGTTGCACATCATCCAGATGTCAGGAAGCGGTAAATCAGTTATGATGATCTTGACATTCATCCATCTCGCGGTTCTTAAGAAGGTCCAAAGTCAGAGTCTTGGGTATGCAGAAACCAAGCAAGTTTGATATAACTGATTTTCTTGAGCGTATGCAAAAACACTTTGGTCAGGTATTAATAGAATAAAGCTGAAAACAGACTAGTCTTAAACCTTTGCTATGCTTACACTGTTTTTCTGTTCATTAAAGTGGGCTTTATTTTCGTGAAATTGTGAAACCAAATATACTTTTATCCCTATACAAGCCCGTAATCCGGTTACAAAGCAAAACAATTGCACGGATGTGGCACGTGACAGTACTATTTGACGTATGTCAAAACGCCGGATAGCAAAAGGATTGCAGGCCATCCTGGGTACGATGCAGTAATTCATTGTTGAAGAAATAGGCGAAAACTGGTCGAGCCCCACGTGTAAGTTGTGTGGCTCGTTATCCGTTTGCATTCCTTATTCACATCTAATGTAAACGAGAAACTATTTGGCGGCTAACAAATGCATGTTTGTGAACTGTTACCTTTGATTGGTCCGTTTACAAATTGTGGCCTCCCAATTGCAACTAGCTGCCGAACCTCAGCCCCCTCATCTTCGTTTGTCTCCGTACTTTGCATTAAATTCCTACTTCGGTGATTCCGATTTAAGGAATTTACAGAGCTAACCAAAGTCATGTTACTAGTGTACCGGTTCCCAGTTTGGAGATATGTGTCAGCTTCAGGTTGTGAACAGATGGGTTCGGTTTTAGACGATTCATACAGCTACTGGATAGCTTCATTAGAAATCACAAATTTTGACTACTAATTCGCGGTTTTGGTGTACACATTAACTAAAGCATGTACCGAGTTGGAAACAACGGACAAGGCTTAGATCTAGAATTATTTCCTTTACTTCCTGCTTAGGCGAACCAGAACATTGGTCCCAAGACTTTGCCGATGGACTCTCAGAGATATGGTATGATACGCTAATATGAATTAGTCAACTTTGATGAAAAATGAACCTGCTGTTTCCTCCGAATGCAGGTTTTTACGATTTTTACAGTTGTGTTCCACTGATATAATGTTAACATTATTGCGGCAACCTGCCAGAGTGCCTGAATGTTAGGAGTTACTAGAGCTAAACACTCATTTGACGCATGTATGAAGCAGCGTGTAAAATATACTATCCAAGTATGGAAGCTTTTAGAGGGCCACAAATCCACAGTCCATTTTGTTACACATCGTATTGCAACTATGCTGTTCAGAGCCTGCGGAGAGAACTCATAATCACGTAGCAAACCTTGAAATGACGCAGCCTCAGTTACCGCTATACACATAACCCAAACCTGAAAAGTTGGCATTCAATGTGGATTATTCGCTGCAATCTAACCAGTTGGCAAAGATCTTTCCTTGGATTATCAACCCTGGTGAGTTTGGGCACCGGTGCTACAGTTTCCCACATTATTCCTATAAACAGATGAATGAAGGATAAACTAACGACGTTTCGCGAAGTTGTTCGTAGCCGCATCTTTCAATGTTATTCGAAAATTTACTTACGTCACACCTCTTGCGAAACTTTCATTGAGTCCATTAACCTGGGTTTATTTGACCAGTACTTCTATATTTTCCTCATTTCTCATCATAAATATCACACCGAACTTTCGATAAATTCCATTTTTCGTGATCATTTGATGCTAGAATCAGTCAGACATGCAGCACACATCCAGGCAAGCATTAGACGACTGTTTAGTCTCATTGGACACGCCAATAGCGCGCATACGTTGTATCTATGCTGTTACTCCTACCAGCCAGCGACTTATGTCAATACACATTATAAGCCTACATGTCAATAGAGGATGAGCCGTGCTATATCGCAGTTAGATATGAGTCTTTGCGGGCCACCGTCATCACCCGTGGCTTAATGGCCCAAGTCGCGAACTCATAAGAGTAATAGCATAGGTTTGACTCCGGCTGGATTGAAGGAGTGCGTGTCAATGGGAAGTGCCAAAATGCCGAAGCCGCTGTTTTGCTCTTTGCTGGCTGTGTGGTGGCTGTCTGGAATAGTGTAGCTGAGACAAATTTGAAAACTTCAATAAATCTATGACTTGCTGTTATGGCTAGGAGCCGACCTCTGTGGCGTTCGTGCTGTGAATTTCTCGGTCCCATCCCGTCTCTCTTAGCCTCCCCCTCCAACCGCCATCTCACTAGTTAACCTTAAATAAATTCGCATAGTATTTTTTGTTACTACATACTAGCCGGCAGATAGCTTACCGGAGCTATGCCCATCCGTTACCGGTAGCTCAGCTGACTTGCTCCTGTTGCATGTTCTCATTTTTTCTTTTATGTATTGCGGCACAGTAGCTGAAGTGTTTCCCACCTCTAGCGAACTTGCATCATGATATCATGAATAATCGATAACCCACTTAGCAGCTTACATGCCACCTAGATTAGCGGCGGATTACAAAGTTGTAGCTCCTGAGTAGACCTGCCCTCTGCAGGTTCGCAACTGCATGACAGTGGAAGATGAGCAGCGTTGTATGGTAGCTAAACGTAAGTCATGGTGATCCGCCGTGGTCACCCATGGCTTACTGAGATAAGTTACTGACTCGTAAATGCCTGCGTTTGAGTCCGGCAGTATTCGCCGAGTCATAAAATTAAAAACGACCGTGCATCGCATTCATTTTTGTTTGTTTGCTGTCTGCTTGAGTCTGGGTGTGACATACCGTGTTTTTAAACCTAAGAATTTTCCTGTTGGCTGCATTAAATCTGTTTCATTTTGCAGGACATAGAATTCCGCCGAAATAGCGAAAATTAGCTATGCGGTAGCGTCAGTTAGGCTTGGAAGCGCTTTATAATTAGTACTTTTCTTTCATGTTTTAATTTACAAATAAAATCTATAATGACACTGCAATGGGATGCAACTCCTTAATCGGTAGCTGCTTAAAACCTTCTGCAACACTTCATACATCCAACGATATAGCCCTGTATGTTTTATAAGGTATTTTCAGTGGGCGCACCACTTGTTCGAACTCGGAAATTTAACTAAAATATGTAACCAAACGTTGGACTGATAGCTTACTGTTTAGCGATGATGTCTCTCACAGCCTACCGTTGGGTACAGAAAAGCACTAACGGGTTTCTTTTGGTTATCCAAACTTTATCACAGTTATAAATAACAAGCACAATGAGCAAAACATATCTGTTTAAAAGAAAGCATCAATGTTTACTGGTCCCCTTAGGAACCTTTATGTACTGAACTTCAAATTGCTATCTACTAAGAATTGATAATCAGTCCAAGTACATAGTTACTTCTTTGTGAATTAGGTGTAAGTTTCTGTAGTACATCCATTGCATTACTTTCACGTGGTCTGCACTGAGGAAAGTAATCTCTGAACCGAACAGAATAAGGACCATCCAACGAGTGTAAACATGTTGAACACACATGTTGATGCTGAAATTGAGTAAGAAGGAATTGTAAGTGGTGTGACAAGCTTCACAGCAGGGAGTAAAATAGCCGGTCGGATTTAAGAAAACTACTTGCATATACTAGAAACAGTGTTACTGTAAACTTCGATTGACGACATACGACTAATCAAATTCTTGATGTTAACTCATTTGTTCCTAATTCAGGTGCTTGTAGAATCTCTTTTTAAGTTTTTGCAATAGCCAATAGCACATAGATACACCTACAGTAACAAGTATTTTCATATTTTCGTAATAATGCGAAGACTGACTTTACAGGGGGCACACACAACTAGGCGCTGATAACTGATGGCATTTAATAAGAACAAATATGTCATAATCTAGTCAATAGGAAGTTCATGTACTGTATTAGAGATAAACCAAAGTAACTTTTAGGCGCAATGAAAATCTAAAAAATTCAATACTTTTGCGTGAACATGAACAAAGCATTCAGTATTGGTAAATTTTTCCGTTACATTATGCTTCATTTATTCATTTTTACAACTTTTATTTTAGACTACAGATTATTTGTTTGGTCTTTCCAATCGACCTGCTCATGCGAACTTCGTTATCTCTTCGCCAAACGACTACGGTCGCTCTGATTTGGCGTTAAAGTTGAAAATTTCCCTTTAGAATGTCACTTGAACGGCATTCCTTAATGCTTTTATGAGTGTGAAAATTAGTTTTGTTATTAAGTGGTTCAACTACTCTAGAATGCAATGACACATTCGACATTCTGTTTGCCACGATATTTCGTTTCATGTAGTTTTGAATATTTATAAAGCCAAATTACATATTCGATTGTAATGATCTGATAAACACTGTCAAATATAATAGCTAGATACTGGTTGTATTGAAAGCTTGGTTGCATTTTGCTGTTACCATTTATGACAAATTCTTTTGAAACGTTTTGTTGACATGGTTGCTAAGCACCAACCCGCAGAGCTGCGAACCTGAAGGAAAGGCCTTCACGATTAGCCAAGGACCGGTTCATTTGAGCTATAACCAACGTGATTTTGTATATCCAATGGAAAATGCGTGGGATCGTATCACTATTTATCAACCATTAGAAAATGAACAGCTTCGGTTCTCCGCACGGTTTGTAGGCCAGAAAGTGTGTAAGATTGATTCCACTGTATCTCAAGTCTGACAATGAGTATTGTTAGCGTTACCACTAACTAGATTCTTAGATGTAAGACAACGATTTTTTCGCACGCAATTATCCTATTAATCATGTGGTGAACAGCCACAATTTACGGATGAACATGACCTTTCAAGAACCCAGTTAGTCACCTATGAGAATAAAAGTCTTATGTCTCGTGCTTTGTTGGGCTTGACAATAACGACGGTCATTTACCCTGGATGCTTCATTATTGCAACCGCCGGATAGGCGTCTTTGTTGATATAGGATTTTTACCATCTTCCGTTTGTTTGTCTCATTCGCCTAGTCAAACACCAATGCAAATATCGTAAGGTCAAGAACCCAAATTAAATTATATATGCTGCTGTAATTTATCAAATGAAGTGTAAAATTATGAATTTTCCTGCATTGACCGCAACACCAGTAATATTGGTGTTTTACGTCAAGACCAAGCTTATTTAATTTATAGTGTTAATCTGTCCAATATCAGAGTACACTAACTATTCCAGAAAATGTCTATCCGAAATGCACAACTGTCCTGGAAAGCCTTTAAGGTATGCAGATTTTTAAGTTTATTTTCTGTTTTTTCTCTGTAGGTTTGGAGAACCACATCTTGGCGAAGGTTTCTCAGGAGCGTGACCTGGGTGTATTGGTGCAGGAAGATCTCGGGTGTTCAAAACAAGCAGAGAAGGCGACGAGAACCGGCAATCAACACTTCGGCCTTCTTCGCAGAGCCTTCGGTCGGTTTGAACCCTCAATCTTTCCCCAAATGCCTAACGCCTACGTGCGACCTCACGTGGAATATGCTATTCAGGTGTGGCAGCCTTGGCAGAAACAGGATCTCGTTTCTCTCGAGACTCCTCAACGAAGGGAAACCAAGAATGTCAGGGGCCTTTTTCATCTGCCGTATCAGCTTAGACTGAAATCTCTAAGAATCTACAGCAGTTGACATCGGCTTTTGCGGGGGGATCTCATAATGGTTTACCAGATTCTGAAAAACCCATACCACATTTGTCGTCCGCTGCTGGAACTGAACCACAACACTAAACTAAGAAGTCACCCTCTGTAACTGACAATTCAGTATAGCCGGCTTGAATGCCGCAAAAATTTCTTTTTTCTCCGCGTGTGCCAGTCTTGGAACGCTCTCCCTAATTATGTCGTCTCTGCTCCCAATCTGGCGATATTTAAAAAACGTCTTGACGATGCATTTTTTCACTTACATTTCATTTTATGACTTGTCAGCCAGGGGCTACAATACGCAATCAAACGGTGTCTTGCCAAACGCCTAACCAATGAATTGATGGAATTATACGTTTAATACGCGAAAACCTCCGCTATTCCACATAAGTCTATGGTGAGTCCACCACAACGCTTTTCACTTTATCATGCAATTGATTTTCGCAATAATTTCCATCCCACGGGACTTGTTCAGCAACGCTTTTTTACCCGTAATAAACCATTGTTCCATTGTTCCATTGTTCTACCTGCGCGTTTCATGTTTGGTGTCGTTGTTCCACTTATTGCGTGCTTGTCGGGCTTTGGTTCCTTTTCTAGCAACCTCTTACCGTCTTGCGTGATGCGGTGCCTGATGTTCACCCTCACTGGTTTTTGTTTAGCACGTATCAAGCGCAATCCGTGGTCCTTGGCTAAATTGTAATTAGAATGGTACTCGGCTGCATGTTGGTCCGGTACGGAAGCAGAACTACGGGCAATGCTTCCTCCCTTGTCAAATTTATCCACATCTTCATGGTTCGGTTGAACCGCTCTGTCTTTCCGTTGGCCTGCGGGTTGTACGGTGAAGTGCGTCGCGTCTGGATGCCCCACTTGCTCAAAATCGCCTTAAATGCTTTCGAATCGAAGCAGGGCCCTTGGCCGGCGAGAACACCTTGTGGTATTCCATACCTTGCTGGCACATCGAATTCGTATGCCTGCGACCAGGTCTCGCCTGTTCGAGCCTTGATTGGTATGGCTTCCACTCAGAGAGTGAACTGGTCCTTTATCACTAGAACGTATCTGTTTTCTCAGTGCCTCACTCGTAAGGGCCCAAGGACATCCAGTCCCCAACACTGAAGTGGCTTATTGAATTCTCTCGATCGCATAGGTGGTCTCAGTGTATTTATATCTCGACTCCTCGGGCGATTTGGGTGTCCACGGATGTATGCTGCGACGTTCTTCCTCATGATAGGCCAAAACACTCTCCACCGTAACAATTCAACGACACTTTCGGATCCCATATGAGCGCTATCATGAGTTATTCGCATCAGCCGCCCATGCCGATTCGATGGAATAAAAGGTATGTTCCTTCCGTCTGTCACAATCATCACATTATCATTTTCGACCCCCAGTCTGTCCCAAATTCTAAGGAGTTCCTACACCTCTCTTGATGTGGTCACTGGCTTGGTGCCAGCCTGTAAGTGAGAGCAAGGTCACTTCATGCATTTATCTGTCCTTTGATCACCCAGCAGATTCCGCTCTTCCACTGTGACTGCGCGCACAGGTATAGCGTTGTCTGGCATGAGGTCGTCCAATGGCAAGCGTGACGACATACCGGGTTGTATGTTCTGCTTTCCGTCTACCTGCTTGATGATAAAGTTAATTGCTTTCAGTAGGTATGTCCACGGCTCAAGGCGTTCCCGTTGATCTTTTGTTCTCATCAACCATGAACGTGGCTTATGGCCAGTGACGACAGAGAATTCAGTCGCTAGGAGGTAAGTTCTCCATTAGTTCAATGCCCACATGCTGACCAGAACTTCATTCTCCATTGCGGAATACTTCTGCTCCGCCACGGCCAGTATCGGCTCGCATATTACACCACCATGGTTGGTTGGGATAATAACGCATCGCTTGATACGTTGCTTGCGTTGTCTGCCACAGTAAGTCTTTCATCTGAATTGGGTAGCTGTAAGCATGTTGGGGCTTCTGCTTTGCATGCTTTTAGGTGATTAAAGGCTTGATCCTTTTCGGCTGTCTACACGAACGATTCTTCTTTGTGAAGCACCTATAATAACCGACTGATCCTCTCTGCAAAATGGAGCACAAACTTCGAGTCATAAACCACAAGTACCAGGAACCAACGCAAATAACACTTGGATTTCGGTACTTCAAAACTCTTGATCGTCTCACGGTGTTCCAGAAGCGGATGGACTTGTCCATTACCCACAATGTGGCAAGGACATACAATGGACACCTGCGCACTCCGTAACTTCTTGCAACTGAGTTTCAGACAAGCTTCTTCTAGTCTTTGTAGTACTACTGTAAGCCTGATACCATGTTCATGCTCTGTCTCGGAGAAGATGACGTCCTCTCTGTAGATAACCACGCCTTGTAGGTTCACCATGACAATCAGCAATAGGCGTCCGAACGTAGATGGTGTGTTACAAAATGCAAACAGCCTTTTTAGAAACTCGTACTGCTAGGCGTTTACACTGAAAGCCATCTTGTGGCGAGTTTCCTCTACGATGGGCAGCTGCCAATATGCCGACCGGAGGTCTAGCAAAGAAATCCGCTATAAATGCGCTATAAATGCTGGAAGAAATTTCTTCCGTCTGGGGCATCGGGAACGCATCCTTCACCATCGCTCTGTTCAGATCTCCGAAATCTATGCAAAATCTATAGGTACCATCGGCCTTTTTCGTCAGTAGCACGGGTGATGAATACAGGCTGTGTGTTCGCTTGAAGATTCCATTCACTTCCATTTCCATTACCTGATTTAATTTTATTTACGTCAGCGTATTCCGCCGTATTCTTCTGAAGATCGGCTTGCAGTGCCTTCCAGGGATTAATGGTATTCGATGTTCCACTCAGTCGCAGAATCCATAATCGTCATCTGTGTCCGTGAATAGGTGCGCATGCTTGAGCAGTGCACTCCGTATTTCAGGGTGCCTGCAGTCATGCAGGTCCATGACAACACCAACTCGATCGATACTCCCAGTTTTAAACTTAATAGTCTCGCTACCTACGACAACCAAATCGTTTCACAGATCACTTGTGACACCAAGCCGTTTGAGAATGTCGTTGTCGATGGTTGTTTCGTTGGTTTCCTCCACGATGAAAAAGCATGATTGATGAGCGTTTCCCTATCCTGCTTTGCATCCCCTATGTGCCCGTCACCGTCAAACGCAGTCCACCGACGGTCTGCATCACGATGGAGGACTGAGTTATTAAAACTCCATCGAAACTTTCGTAAGCGACACTCCCGCTCCCGTGTCCACCAAGGCATGGACCGACATGTGATGGTAGTATCTGACCAGGGTGAGCAGATGAACCAACCGAGCGAATCAGACGACCAAAGGGAGGCATACGTGACGGATTCGATTACTGGACTCGGATAGGCCGATATTCGTGTGAGTTTGTTTAACTGGAACAAAAAAGGAACCTCATCTACTCAAAAAGGTCGTTAGTTATGGACTTAAAACTGTAATTCGCATCGAAGAGTTTTGCTTGCTAAACACGCTGTAGTTTTTGCTGAGTTACCCTCGCCGAATAAACACTTGTCCCTGAAGGACTTAGCTCTGCAACATGGTGTTAGAGAAGACAAAGTCGAACCCCACCGGGGGCTCGCGGATGCCTTTTGGATTACTAGCGTCTATCCAGATGTCTGCCACACTGAACATGGATGAACGGAAGTTGGCGAGTAATTGGTGTCTATGGAAGAGCAAGTGGGAGGATTTCTGCACCTCATTACGTTAGGACGCACAACCGATGGCGTATCGTTTGGCCATGTTTCGACACGCAGGCGGGGATGATGCGCACCGTGTTCTAGAGACATCGCACTACGACAAAGGCGAGGATACCAATAATTTGGTGACGGTCATTAGAATGTCCAGTGAATTTTGTGAAGATAAAACCAAAGAGACCTACCAGCGCTAACTTTTCCTTTCGCGCAACAGAAGCAAAAAAGAAGCAGTCTACGCGTACATCACTAACATAAAGATTTTTGCCCGATCCTGTAATTTCTCTAAATGCTTTAGTGACATTCTTTTACGCCGTCGGATCTTTCTAGGAATCAGTGATGAAAGTACGAACCAGCGGCTTTTGCGACAACGAAACTTATCGCTTCAGCAGTGCATAGATATCTGCAACATTGCGTCCTCAACCAACTATCAATACCAAAAATGAAGCGCGCAACTGCTGCAGAACTGTGTGCCGTTTTCAAAGACGACGCAGTGGACGCTACTGATGTAAAACAGGGGATCTGAAAATTTTGCACCAAGCGACATCCGAGTAACCGCGAACAGTGTCCCGCGTGGGAGCACAAATGCGCCAGAGGTGGAAAAAGGAGTCAGTTTTCTTGTTGCTGCCAAGCAACTAACGTGAGTGCGGTCGTTCGTGACAAGTCCCCTGCAGATGCAGAACATTCAATTGGCCAAGTGTCTCGAACGTCACCGCTAAAATGGGTCTACGTAATTCTTTTGATCGAAGGCAAGCCCGTACGATTCCATTTAGACACGGAAGCAACTAGCAATACTCAAGCAAGGAAGTATTGTCCCGGAGTGTACCTTTGATCCGAGCAAGATTTCCTGCGTAAGTGGAATGGTTCCAGACTTCATCCGATGGGCTCAACTACAATCGAAGTGGTTAACGCAAGAGATTGAACCTCACATCGACGGGAGTTGTGATCGTGGAGGAGGATCTCACGCCGATTCTCAACGTTGCTTCGATCCAGTCTCGCACTTTTGTTGTCTTTACTCATGACCGTTTTATGCATGTTTGCCAAGGAGAAACAGACATTAGTGGCCAGTGTCAGTCTGCGTTTAACCCAGATTTGGGAAAGTTTGAGGGAACCGCTCAGCTATCTTTAGATCTTTGATACGACCGACAGCGCTACCGGCTAGGAGAGTTCCATGTGCACTGCCTGACAGGTTCTCGGCTCACTTGATCAAATTAGTGAGAGAGGGTAGGATTGCCAAAGTCGACAAGCCAACCGAATGGGTTAGTCAAGTCGCCATCAATACTAAGAAGGCAGGCGAACTGCGTGTGTGCGTTGACTCAACACTGTTGAATAAGGCCTTGCGCAGAGAGCATTACGAGCTACCTACCTTAGAAGACATTTTGCCGCGTTTGGCCAAGGCCAAGTGCTTCAAGAAGGTAGACCTCTCTTCGGCCTTCTGTCATGTGGTTCCAGATGATGAATCATGTTTCCTTACCATTTTGCAACACCGTTCAGGCGTTAGCGTTTACTGCATTTACCGTTTGGCCTGAAGGTGTCGAGTGAAAATTTTCACAATCGTTTGGTGCAAGTCGTAGACTATTTAGACGGTGTAATGTGCGTGGCAGACGATGAATTGATCTATGGCTCGACAGTAGGAGAGGATAACGCTAATCTTAACCGTTTCTTACAGTGTTGTTTGCCCAAGCTTATTACGTTTATACGTGAAAATATTGCACTTAGAAAGACTAAGTGCTTTTTCATGGATATTTGCTAACGACCCAACGGGTCAGGGTGGATCCAGCAAAAAATAAGGCAATTCGAGATATGTAGCCTCCGAATGACGTGAAGGGAATCCATCGCTTAAAGGGTATGGTGAATTACTTGAACCGTTTTATGACAAAGACTCATTGATATCATGACGCCGTTCAGGAATTAACTCACAAAGGAGTACAGTGGAGTTGAGGAAAAGAACAGGAAACCGCATTCGAAACTATTAAGCACCTAGTCATCAACTGGACTGTACTTGTGTATTAAGATCCAGCGCAGCTTTTGGAGGTATAGTGTGACGGTAGCCAAAACGGAATAGGTGCTGTTCTATTACCGAGTAGAAAACCTTAGGATTTCCGCAGTAGCACTCACGGTGACCGAGCAGCGCTTGCCCAGCTTGAGAAGTAGGTGCTTGCGGTTGTTTATGCCATGAAGCATTACAACGATTGTACATTCAGAAGAAAGTCAACGGTGCCTACGGGCTACAGGCCGCTTGTGTCATTGGCTAGGAAACCGCTACACGTCATTCCTCGTTGCCTTCAGCGTTTGTTTATCCAGCTTTAAAATACAACGTGGATATTGTGTACACGCATGGTGCACAGATGTTCATCACTGATACGCTGTCCAGTGCTCATCTGATGGTACTCGAGCGTAATCCGGGTGGGCTGAAGCAGCAAACCTATTGCAGTATCTGGCAGTGATAGAAGATCGTACAAAGGAAATAAATCAAAACAAAGATGAAGGTGCAACAATTTCGGCTTTGAGAGACGTTATTCTGTATGGCTGGCCGGAGACAAAGAAGCAGCTGCGGAAGGAACTAACATGATACTTCAGTTTTTGGGATGAACTCTCTGGCTATGATAGTTTGCCGTTCAAGGGAAGCCGTATTCTGATTTCATTATCGCTCCTAGTGGAACTGCTGAAATTTGTTCACCTCGCTCAAGTGGGTGCCAACTATCCCATTAATCGAGCAACAGAATCGGTCTTTTGGCCAGAAATGATGGGTCAAATAAGAGAGCACGTATCGAAATGCGAGTCATACCGTTCACACGAAATCCGGCAGACGAGGGAACCAATGATGCTGCATGATGTCCCTGACCGACCATGGAAGAAGATGGCGGTGGATTTATTCAGTGATGACGGGAAAACATACTTACTCACGATGGATTAACATAGTGTTTATTTTGAAATCGATCTAGTCTCCATTACGATCACAGAGGCTGTAAGCAACTAGCTCAGAAGTCAAATCGTACGACACGGTATACCGGAGGCGCTGGTCTTCGACAATGGGCCCAGTTTACCGGCACTACCTTCCAGGGGTTCGCAACCAAGTGGGAATTCGTGCAACAGCAAACCAGCCTATATTACAGTCGAACGAATAGAAAAACGGTGTCGGCAGTGAAGCAGGCCAAGCGACTGTTATAAAAAGCTAGTGCAACTGGTGAGGACCCTTACATCAAGCTACTGGAGAATGGCAACACTCCTTCAACGAATTTCGGTTTGAGCCTAGTGCAGCGCGTATACAACCAAAGGATAGAACTGATACTGCACTGCCTCAAGTTTGCACTTAGTTTCGCCGCAGCACTAACGATTACAGAACAATCTGAGACAACAAACGTCCACTCAGAAACCGTACTAAGGTCGCCGTGCACGGGTACTAACTGAGCTAACGGTGTAGGAGGAAGTGTGGATTCAAACATTACCCGATATTCAAGTGCGGTGAAAGTAAGGTGTGGTGACTGTGTGGGTCGGTGCCAGGTCATACGAAGTAAACATTTGAGGGAAACAGTTCAGAAGAAATCGAGTGCATTTGAGACGACAACGGAGACAACAATGTGGATTGGGAGTGGAGTGGCATATGGCGAGGACCAAGGAGAACAGTAACGCAGATACAGCGAAGACGACGCGGATTGGTAAGTTGTATGGGGTGGATATCAATATAGAGGCGCAAGAACACGAGAAAAAGGTGGATGTGGTGGTAGTATTTGTTCATCTTGAGCAGACGTACCAGCCGAGTAAATCAGACGGCCATTGGGAGGCAGAAGTGACGGCTTCGATTACTGGACGCGGAATGGCCAATGTTCATGTGAGTGCCTCACGGTTTGCTTAACTGGAAGAAGAAAGGAACGTCATCGTCTCAGAAAGGTCGTTGGTTATGGACTTAAAACTGTAATTTGCATCGAAGGGTATCATTTGCTAAACATGCTGTAATTTTTGCTGAGCTGACTTTGCCGAATAAACGCTTGTCCCTGAAGGACTTTGTTCTGCAACACGACCCACATTTAATAGTCACCCTGATGACCGGTACCCGCCACGTACTCCGTCAGGGTAGAAGGAAACAACATTAAAAATTGCACTTGGTACAGGATCGCGCCACATGACCCACCTGATTGCATCAGAAACTACGAGGACCTTTCCGGCTTCCATGTTCATTGCGTTGTGAAATCTCTCTCGGGGTCTCTGTCGACAACCCCTCCACTATTCCTAACATTTCGTTCACTCGGTTTTCCAACTCAGAATGCTGGACTCTCCTCCTAGACACTCTCTCCTAAAAATTATATGTAACCGTCACCAGTTCCTCAGCCCTGTTCTCTCCAACCATCTCAACTCAGTTTAACTTGTCATGGAGTAGTTTCGGCAAGATTCACACAAATTGCTGTTTAAGTAGCCGTTCTCTTGCGTTGCCGTCCAACTCGGGGAGCCCATTTGCCAAACGTCTGTCTAGATGCTGGAAAAACGTCATAAATCCTCCTGTTCGCCCTCTGTGGCTGAGTGAAGTTGCTTCATTGCACATTGTCTATCGCCTGCCTTCCCAAAATCGACACACACTGCCACCCTCATCTCAGCGAAGGAACAGTCGGAATTGGCCTTGTGAGGGAGCAGATACACCGCCTTCGCTGTTCCATCCAAAAGCGTGCCGAAAGCAGTTAGCAAATTGGTGTCACCTTTGACCTCGTTGCATGCAGTGATGGCCTCAAATTCATTGAGCCAGGACTCCACGTCTCCGTGTGCGAATAGCGCTGGCCAGGTCAGCTTTATCCTGATTGGTCACGGCGCTAGTGTAGCGAAAACGAGGCGGAGGGTGAGGCAGTGCATGTATCGCCACAAGAACGTGCCACTACCAACTAACAAACCCCTACAGCTTTGAACTGTGTTTCCTTCCCACGACGCGACACGGATGAGGATTTGTGTGACGATCCATTCCAGGTGCCTTCGAGGTTGGGCTTCGAGACAACCCCTGCATCTTTCCATCCCGTAACTCCGCTTCGCTACATCCGGTTCTGACCGGCCATAAGTCGTTCGAAAGTTCGCAGTTATCTCCACTGTGGCTGTATCACTCGACCAGCGTTCACTTCTGTGGGCTTCACTAGTACGGTAGTTGTCTGATTCATTGCTTTTCCGCGAAATAACCCCTTCATAGTTCTGGAACCAGGCTCGTTATCAGATGCCGCCCATGATCCGCTGTCAGCTCTATACGCAGCGCTTGAAGAGCCTTGTCTCGTCTTATCCATTGCGCTCGTTGATAATGCTTTACAGTCCCTCTTTTGTTGTCGTTCCTGTTCACGAGTAGTCACCAGCTTCCGCCGCCCTGCAATAGGTTTGAAACATCTTCTAGCAAACAGATGGATCGAACCACCAGAACGCCCTCCACAGGATAGCAGTCCGTAGGTTTTCGTTCCTTGACACTTTATCAGCTTGTTCTGAGCAGTCCAGATCAGCATAGATTGGTACTCTCTATTCACGCTCCTGGGTGATCTATCCACAACATGATCGCCAAGCTTGTAATTGATGTTTGGTTGGTGACGTACCCCGACTACATTCCTCATCATCCTCATAACTACACATCAGCTGAAGGTGCGAAACACAACAAACACTGTGCCGCAATACATAAACAAAAGACAAATGTAACAAGCAAGCTGCTGAAAAGTATAGGATGCTTAAATATAGGGCGACAGATCACTTATTATGCATCAAGTATGAGATCAAGGTAGTAGGGGAAAATAAGCGGGATGGTTTGGACTGCGTAACAAGCTGTCTAGCCACATAACACAACTGAATCACGGGGAATGCAGGTCCTCAGCAATTCAAAAACTCCCATTTAAGAAAAGGAATCAGGGGAGGCAGCATCTGAGTAAAGAATTCTTTTCGATAATTCTCATCAGAAGCAAACACTACATGATGACGAGAAAGTGCTGAATATGCCGGATTGGGCTGCGCATTGAACAGAATATTTAATTTCAACAGGAACAAATCAATAAATCACGGGGTCATTGAAGGTGGCAAGTATGCACAGGGGAAATCACAGTTGAAATTGTAGGCCATCATAGAAGTAAAGGACGCACAAACTGTCTTTGTACGCACAATACTGGCATGAGGTGTCGAATGTAGATAGCTTGCGCACTAGACAGGAGATGCTTTCGGAATCCTCAAGAGAAACGCTCAAGGATAGTATACATGACTCCAAAATCGTTTTCCGTCCTTGTGTGACTGCACTCTAGAAGGTGAGACAAGATGGAACTGTTACTAGACCTCGCTTCGCCTTTGTAAAACCATTTCGCAATGTGTTCGCGAATCCTATGAGATAGGCGCCTCGTGGTACGACCCACGTATGGTGTACCACAGGAGCACGAGTAAAGATAAACAAGCATTGGTAGAGTCACCGGAGACAGCCTGTCCTTCAAAGGTTTTGGGAATGAAGGCTTGTTGTAAAATACTACGCGTAGGCGTCTTTCAGGCGTTTGGACAGAGCATCAGCCACACTGTCGCCTTTGAAAGGAATATGCACAATTAGTTCTTTCTTGGCTACGCTTAACCTCGGCGGTTTTATCTTGCGTTCTTTCAAATGTTTGAAGATGAATTTATCTGGATACCCATTCGCTCTTAGCGCGTCGCCGATCCTCTGCAATTCTTTGGTGATTGTGTCCAGTGTGCAAATTCTATGTGCCCGGAAGGCAAGAGTGCGGACTAGATTTCGTTTGTACTGTATGGGTACCGCACTACAGAAGTTGATGTACCGTCCAGTTGATGTACCGTCCGCTCTGCTGCACGATACATCGGCGTTTCTGATGATATCAACGTCCTGGAGCGGTAGTCGGTTTCTGGATTCGTACTCACATGCAAATTGTAGATTCTGGTGCGCATCATTAAAGGCTTCCAACAGTTTCACCGTCGGCGCTTTCGATTTGCAGAGTATAAATGTGTCGTCTATATAACGTATATACGTCTCGAAGAAATAAACTAGTGGAGTGACCATATATACCCTGTTCATGTCACGCTAAAGTGCATCGTGATTTCCTTGCTTGCCTAGTACCCGCCATATCAACATCATTAAACAAAAACAACAAATCCGGGGCGATCAGATTTGTATGCTCTTTATTGAACCCAATTCACAGAGGCCACCTTAACACTGATCCTTGTTGAACTCCATGTTCTATATAAATCGGATAGGACTGTGAGCTCCGAACTCTAAACCCTAGTTGCTGAGCTGCAAGAAATTCCTAATCCAGGAAAGATCAATGTCCTTAACTGCATACTATGTGAGCTGCTGAAGGGGAATGCAGTTGTCGAGTTGGTCAAAGGCTTTGGAGAAGTCGTGATAAACGACATCCGTCCCTTTCCTCTGCCGTCTTCTTCCTGCTACTGCGTGCAAAATGTATTTAATTGCATATGGATAGTGACGGCTGCACTGGCGCTGTTCCATTGGCATGCACTATAGCGTTGTAGATGGTCGACTAAGGGTCCAGCGATGGTTACCATCGCTACATACAAGAGTAAAGGGAGGACGACCACTGGACGGTTTTGTGCAACTTACGAGCGACTTCCATTTTTGAAAATTCACAAGATTGGACCATGTGTCTACATATTAGTCATTTGTTAATGGAAGCACCTTTGAACTCAATGAACTCATGTCTCAATCAGCGTTGTTACCGTTGTGTTCGGCGCAGTAAGTGCAATTGCCTAAACATAATTTTTGTGGTAAATGTGAAGTAAGGACTGAAGTTTGGGCTAAGGAGGGGTGTATGCACGACTGGCGGACTTTTTGTTGTTACTTCGGGGCATGATCTATCTGTAGTGCATCGGCTACACCTTCAGCTCTCTGTGCAACTCCGATGGTCATTTTAAGTGTACGAATACCATGCTTTATTTGTGCATACTGTTTCTTACACTTGTACAGTAGCTCCGTAGTTGGAACATTTGCAACCCAATTAGCTTTTGATTGGCACTTTATCCTCACGAACCAGCATATTACATTGTTTTCGCTGGCTCAGGTTGTTGCCCTAGGTTTTTGGGCTAGGACAGGATCTGTAAGTGTGCAAATCCGTATCCCTCTAATAACAATTGTTTTCTGAAAAGACGGTGACTGAACCTGCTTATTTTCTAAAGAGGTTACGATCAGATTGATGAAACATTAAATAAACCGAATCCAGGCGCTTTCATGACAAAAAAACTTTTAGGGCGTTTCATTTGGTCACAGCAACCAAATCCATCAAGACATTGGTGCGCGCGATGGTAAGTTTGGTGTGATGTGTTTATCCGGGTATTCAGCGAATTACAATGGATAACATGATCGCTTAATTTAATGGGGTGGCTGTTAATAACCTGTCGATCATACATCGCTCTTAAACGAACCCAATATATAATGCGTTTGGTTCGTTATCAGCTCTCTGTCAGGTGAATGAGGTGAGGTGGTGGCGCAGCTGATCACTTGAAATTCGGCGCCGAATTCTTCCATGTGGAATATCAAATCCTTCATGCCGTAAGCTTTAAAATCACCGGAACATAGAACTTGGCTGTAGGACAGGAGTAAGCTTTTGGCAGTGCCGAGATTATGCGGGAATTCATTCCTGGGTTGGACAATGGGAAGCAATAAATGACCACCACAAAGCAATTGGCTATGTAACAGTTTTGACTGTTGTGACCGAGGTATTCACTCAATCGCCGGTATTGTCCACGGAAAACCCCGGGCACTTGAAACCATTGTGCATCAGTTAAATGATAAAAACCCTTAATTATTCCTGGTTGTAGGGCGTTTGGATATCTCTAATCGGTGTGACCTCTCCTCATCCATGTCTGCAATAACTCTATTGAGCATTAAACATGATAACCGTTGAAAAATTGGCTGGTCGGATCGTCCAAATGCACGCCTCAGGAGACCCACGTCTTGGATACCACTTAATGTCACCTGTTCAGCCTGATTCGAATATGCAAGTTTGTTCTGGACTAAAGCGCCCAGATCATACTCGCCAGTAGTTGTTTAAAGCTCACAACTGCCAAGTTAATAAGAGTACGCCAGCTGGTGCGGTTTATCCACATAAAACCGAAGTAGATGATGGATGGAACAATCGTAAACCCTATACAGATGGGTTTGAATTAGTGTTACATCACTTGGATTATTGATCGCCCTGCACACCTTTCTGTCAGTGGCATAGGGCAAACACTTCGAACTTATAAGATGTGCAAAGTTGTTGGTACACGTTAAAATACCGCTTTTTTAGTACCGATACCTGTGATACTTCGCAGTCACATTGGCTGTAATCTGATAGGTATCCAGACAACCATTTATCCTATGCCCGAATTAGGAGGAGTCTTAATCCATCCTAAAAGAAATGCACTAATATCATAGAAAAGGATTTTAAAGAACAGAATGTCATGGTTTAACCAGTCGAACGTCTTTAAGAAGTCAAGACAGTAACAACACCACTGTGCCAGTGCCTACAGATTTTGCCCAGTTGGATCCTACCAGCAGTTGATTTATATTTCTTAATCGATTCCGTTGGAAGCAATGCTGTTCGGTTGCAATGTGGTTAAATGCTTCCAAGTAGGCCGTTAGCGCGTTAGAAAAGTTAGCTTCCATAACCATTTTACTTAACGGAAGTAAAATCTGAAAACTATACTTGACTGGACCGGAACGACCACCTACTTTTTTGGATAAGAGTAATCATCCCGTGTTTTCGCATGTCGGGCACACAAATCCTCGTCATCTATGAAATCAATGGCTACAATCCCACCTTGCAGTCATTGAGAAACGTTCTCGTCTTGAACTCTCAGAATACCTCATCCCAAGCACAACAAACGACCCTATGAAGCACAAAAATCCACAACTCCCAAAGCATATCCAATTCCATCCCACGTCTTATCCACTCCTTGCAGTCAAGAAAGGTGAGCTATAAACGGCCCGCGGCGCAGGCTTTTACATTGTTCCCAAGTCCCCTTTTCCGAATATTCTGCTCAGCAGACAAGCCGGTATTTTAATAAATGTATCGAACGGGTCAGCCACAGCAGACCCCCAATTCTAGCCCACGGAAACTTGTATTCCGTCACCTGTAGGATCACCCGGTCATTCAAACCAATCCAGAGTTGTTTTATATTATATCGATAAATGCTTCAAGCATACGAAACGTTCATATTGCTTCTCAATCACCGAAATTTCTATTGCCATTCCCGTCTAAATTCAATCTCATTTGCACGCAGTAATTTCCTGTAGTCTATGCCCAAGACATATTCATACCGGAATTGGACTATAGCAGCATACGGCGGCTTACCGCCGGTACTCACCAACATCGTTAATACAGTTTCTCATAGAGGGAGATCAAGCGCTTAACTGCCAAATATTTGTGGTATATTGCGTACGAGAATGCGCAACTCCCAGCATCTTAACCATAGGCATCATTTAAAATATAACGCTAAGTGTTAGAAGGGTCTAACGCTCAGCATTTTACGCGAATGCCGCACAAGGAAAATGAAAATTATCCAACTTCAGAACAATATTGGAGTTGCGTTAAACAACATAAATTACTTCAGCTGTTTCAGTGGCTATTGCAAATGGGGACGCAGTTGGGAGCACGTCCAGTATCCTCGCAAAAATACGCCACAAACGCCAGTGCGTGGGCTGTGCTACGCAGAGTTTAATACCTCCCCACAACGTAGTTGGAGCCAGCCACATCGAGTCGGGGTGCAACTGGGCTAAAGTAGACAATGTACTTTCATAAACCACCAGATCTAGGTGATAATTCATTCATCTACAAAATGAAGCATTGTTCCAGCTGTGATTCGGCCTTTGTGGGTCTTAAAAGAGCTCCCAGATGTCCGCTTCGTCTTCTCTTGTCTCCTCTCTTGTTGCTTGTGTACCATGTGGTCACGTGCTCGTGTGCGCAGCTCTAGCCGGGTGTTCCGCGTTCGTCTAAGCCTCGCTCGTCAAACTTCCCCGGTCGTGTGCGCGTGGTTGTTCGTTTTCGAGGACTCAGCGTGTCACCTGAATACGCGCGTGCTCAGGTAACGCACAACTCTCGTCGAAGTTAACGCGACCAGGCCTGCACAAATCAATTACAGACGCTTAGCTGTTTAACGAAACGGTTACATCATTTAGGCTGGAATTTTCATCAACAAATCTTGCGGGGTTTCTCTGACGACTCGCATGTTTTGCCCAATGCAAGGGGTTTTAATAAATCAGCCGAGCCCGTTCGACCAGACAGCCTAAAAGCGGTTCACGGAAAGCATTAGTTCCGCCCGAGCAAGCATACCTCACTCCACTGGACTCTGGATCACCGAGATGGGTCAGTAACCAATCAAGTGAAAGAACTCCAACACTTCGTCGTGTCGAACACGCCAATAGCAAGTTACACGTATCGGAAATCCGGAAGAACATATTGGTCAGCCAAAGGATGTGCGGGCACTGATGACCCAAAATCGGTTATAACAGCAGACCGACCGCGTACCAGCCGAGGATCAACCGCCCGAGGAAATACGACAAACCAGTTACCAGTTATGGGAGACAGGCGACATTCAGACGCAGCCTAGATAATGAGCGGATGATGTGGGGTACAACGAGCCAAAGCAATATGAAGACATTAAACGCAGCCAATGAGTATAGCCAGATGACAGGCTAGCCAGTGAAATAACGCGAAAGAAAATAGTGTATTTTTTGTGTAAGAGGACTCTGGCAATAAGCAATTCCGCTGACGACCATCCACACTTCATATTTATTGTCTTCCCGTACATCAACATGATGACAGAAGAGAGGTAAAACTCGACGTCCTAACCGCGGTTTGCGGTTGGCGGGAAGCTCGGGATTCCGTTTACCGCCCCCCATGCAAATGACAGTGAGTTCACCACCAGACAACCAGAGAACTTTGATGACCATGTGGCCGGCTTTTGACACATTGACCCAATTTGACGTCCAGCCGTAGACCTACCAACTCGCAAGGTTTAGGCACGCTGTTGGGGACGATACCAGAATCGTACGTGAAAAAACTGGAGCTTGGCGATTTCGGTCCCTAAGCCGATCTGTCTGAGGAGTTGAGAAAATTTAGTCGTGAAAGTCACGAGATAGAGATATACCAGGAATGTCAGTTTTTTGGCCGCAACGTTTACCGGGTGAATCATACGAGAGGCACATCACAGAGCTGAAGCGCTTGGCACGCACTTATAATTTCTGTGATTGCATCAATCAGGTCTTGATACGTGACCGTAACGTTATCGAGATAACTAGTGACTTACTCACGCGTCGCTTTCTGTGACAGAGGAATTTATCCTTGCAACAATGCGTGGACATCTGCTTCAATGAAGCCAGAATAGACCAACTATTCGAACAAATGCTGGCCTTGGCAAACACGGATTTGCGCTCCGTATCCCGAACCAGTGAACGGATGCACCATGCATCTTATGAGCAGAAACCAAATCGTCACATTTTGACTGTAGGCACTCAAAAAGAGAAGAAAATTATCGCGTGGGATCGAACGTGCATGAAATGCTCCAACAGAAATCACTTCGTTCATTGCTGCAGATAGTGTAAAGTGAGTTCTGTTGCCCATGACACCAAGGCACAGGCGAAGGATTACTCAATAAAAAACGTGGAAAGCAGCGCAACAAACAACTATGTCTGTACAAAGTTTGGCTTAAAGGACGACCTTCACGTTTTCCACTGGACTAAGGGGGCCACTGTCGACATATTGGCTGAGAAGTACTGCATGGGAATATCATTTGACAGAATTCAAATGTGAAACGGTTTGTGGCTACAACCACAGGGTAGCGCCATGTTGAATACTACCAAACCGACGAATGGAATAGAACAATAGCCGGAAATCCCAGTAGTGTCAGAAGTCCTTAAGCCTATTCTGGGCTTTGGTGCCATCCAGAGACTTGGTTTTGTTTTTTTTAATAACGAACGCTGTGTTCATTTGTGTAAGGCTGACAGATAACTTTCACAGTTACACGAGTGTGTTTGACGGAGGGGCGCGCTCACTTGTCATTAAACGAGTTCACCAAACCCAAAACGTTATCAGCTGGGAAGGTTCCCATTGCTTTGCTCGAACAGCTCTTGAACAAGCTACAACATCTCTGCGGTCTGGAGATAATATCTAACGTTACTAGCCCACTGATTGGGTCAGTCAGGTAGCGTATGTCACTAAGAAGTACGGTAAGCTACTCTTGTGCGTTAATCCGAAACCGCTCAAAGCCGCATTCAGAAGGGAATAGTAAACACTGCTGACGCTAGACGACATGCTGCCGGTATTGTGCAAGGCTAGGATGTTCACAAAAGTTGACCTTGACTTTTCGTTTCAGCACATATCGCTAGACGAAAAGTCAAGCCACCTGACAACGTTTGGGATGATGTTCGAGCGTTTCAGTTGGCAGCCTTTACTGTTTGGACCAAAAGTGCATAGTGACGTATTTCAGAAACGACTAACGCAAGCTTTGGGCGATTTACCGGGAGCATACTGTGTAGCAGACGATGTGTTCGTGTTCGGCCCTACGCGTGAGAAGCACGTTAGGAATTCGCATCGCTTGTACAACTATGCGCTGAAAGGAATATCAAAATGTATCGATGGAAGATCGAACTGCATAGCACGGAAGTGCTAATAACTGGGCACGTGCTAACTGCTGAAATGCTGAAGCCGGACCCCTAGAAAGTCATGGCTATAAACGAGATTTCTTTCCCCCTCAGAGGTTAATGCCTTTAACCGGTTAAATAGGTTGATCAACTGTCTGAGCCGATTTCTACTCAAATTAGCTGGTGACGAAACCAATCCGGAAGTTAACTCATAAAAGAGAAACTGGCATAGTTGTGCAGAGCAAAAAGAGGCTTTCCAGACAACTATAAAGCTAATTACTAACGCACTGTTCTCCTTTTTTATAACTACGCACCCACTCCAGGTCAGTAGAAATGGCAGTCAGTACGGCATCCGGTAATTAATCCTGCAGAATGGCAAGCCCATCGATTTTCGCAGTAGAAGATTGAAGAAGCCGAGCGTAGTTGTGGTCAAATAGAAAAGGAGATTACTATTTCGGTTTACGCCATAGCGCCTTTCAGTAACAATAGGTTAGGCTGCAAACCTACCGCATTTACCGACCAAAAACTATTGGTTTCCACCGCCAACCAACCGCTCCTTGTTATTCCCCGCCGCTTGCAGAGGATGTTCATGTGTGCTCAAAGCATGACCTGATATTTGTCTATCGCCATGGTCCAGGAATGCACATCACAGACACGCTATCAAAACATATCTATCCGAAACGCCCAAAGAAGAGAAAGATTCAGAGTTCGTTCTCGCAACACAACTGATAACTGTCACTAAAGACCAACCAAAGCAGCGCCAACAGTGCGCGGAAGAAGGCAACATGTACAAATTACTTAACCAGACGATAATATACGGCTGGTCCGATGGCAAGAAAATTATGCCCAGAGAGCTGTCGCCGTTTTTTCCATTTTCTCAACGTGCTCATCGCCCAGGACAGATTGATATTCAAGGAAACAGGATATTTACACTTACAAAGGTGCAACGTTCTTTTTTCGAGTTCATCCACTATGTCCATTTGGGAACCAAGAATTGCGTTGCCAGTACTTGTGAGCTAATGTTCTGGCCAGGAATGAGCTGCCAAATACGCGATTACTTTTCGAACTGGGTGGCATGCTGCACGTACGACCTGAGTCAGTCAAAAGATTCAATGATGCGCCGAGAAGTTCCGGACGGGCCCTGGTAAGTGCTGCAGTAGACATTTTCGCCCAAAATGGGGAAAGTTAGTTCGTCTGGGTCAATTATTTCGGTGACTACTTCCAAAGCGATGCTCCTCCTATTATCAATTCACAAGCGGTGATGAATAATTTATGATGCAAATCTGTTTGCATGGAATGACGGAAGTGGTGGTTCCGAACAACGGACCGCAGTTTATTGGAGCAGAGCACTGCCTTCAGCACAAGGGGATTTCCGTCACTTTCTCTCTAGCCGATACCATAGCCAGTCCAAAGAGAAGGCGGAGTCTGCGGGGAAAGAAGCAAAGAAGGTGCTTACGATGGCGAAGGGGACTCACTAGGACGGTTATATTATGCTGCTGGAGCACAGAAACACGAATTCACAGTAATTGAGGCAAGTCTGGAGCAACGATTGTTCAGCCTCAGGAAACGAACTCTGATAACAACCGCGAAGAATCTAATCCAGCCTGCGGTAGCGCCGGCCGCTTCGCTACACGAGCGACTAAGGAAAATAACACTAAGACAAAAAAAGTACTACACTTGCTGGTCGAGAATCCCCTAACCTATAGCAGCGGAAAAATGTATGGGTGCAACCACTACCAGAAACAGAAGGACAGTGGAGGAATTGATTAATTGAGAGCTGCAAGGAAGAAAGAAACTGTGCACCTAAGACTGAAAGCAGCATCACTCGACGGAACTGCGTACCACTCCGGGTCGCAAGTAATGGGTGGTTTTCACCAAACAATGTTCGGCAGTAGCAGCCAAAAATGCTCTCTGTTACAGTGACAAGAAGAAGAAGCTCACATTCAGTTGAAAACAGTCTGGAACTTACTGTAGCACAATCATAAAAGACATAAGGAAAGGATGTAATGGGGTTTGAAAAATCTGTCGAGCCTGGTCTGCTGACTGGGCGACAGCAAATCATGGAACGCGGCAGATTATCCCGTGGAAGGAAACGCTACGCGACTGGGCACTGGATCACCAAAACGAGTCGATAACCAATCAGGCGAAATGAAGCCATCAGTGCGTAGTTGGGTTTGAGAAATCGGCAGAGCCCGGTAGGCCGGTCAGCCCAAAAGCGGTTCACGAAACGCAGCAGTTGCGCCCGAGCAATGATACTTCATGCCGCTGGACTCTGGATCATCGAGATGGGTCGGTAACCGATCACGTGCAAGAAAGCCAACCCAGCTAGGCAACGAGCACGCTAATAGCATGTTCCGCTTATCAAAAAGCCGGGAGAACAGATTGGTAAGCCAAACGTTGGGTGAGCGCTGACGACTCAAAATCGGTAATAACAGCAGACGGACCGCGTACCAGCCGAGGATAAACCGCCCAAGGAAATGTGACAAATCAGTCACTAGTCATGGAAGACAACGACACCAATTCGTCGTCCAGTTATTGAGCGGATGATGCGGAAACGCCAGGCAAAGTAATATGAAGAAAGTAAACGCAGCCAATGTGACTAGCCAGTTGACAGGCTATCAAGTGAAATAACGCGAAATTTGTTGCAGACCTTCACGGAGGAACGTACGAGAGGCTAATTAATTGTATGGATGAATACAGTGTGTGTCGCCATTTTCCCAGGTTAAGAGAGAGCAACAAAGCAGCGGAAACGGCTGCGTATCATAAGTAATAAGCGGTAGAGTTGCCGTCTACACTATGGTCACTTGCAACGGCTTTACAACACTTGAATTAATGACGCCCCTGCAACGGTTGTCGATGGCAACTGGCGGACGACATTCTTACAAGCAAACAACGTAAGTTCAAAATTTGTGGAGTATTGAACCATTGTGTTCTCTGGCCGTCAGCATTAGACGAAATTTTCCTCGAATCATTCGCCCTTTAAAACTGGTTATAATAATAGCAATTACCAAGGAAGAAATGCAGATGGTACGTCGGCATTTGCAAGGCGACGCACCAGCAGTACATCGCGTTTCGCCAATGAAGGTGGCGAAAATGGCTCTGCACTTCGTTCCTGCTTTCCTTATCTGTCCTCTCGCTTCTTCTCTATTCCCTGCGCATATGAACACTGAGAGAATTGCGTGTGTACCCAAGAAATCGCAATCGACTACTCCGGAGCACTTTCGTCTCATCTTCGTTGCTCTCTTTTTAATCTGGCTCATCTAGGGTATAATTATGTAATTGTCGGTTTCCTTCATTTCCATCCGATTGGTTAAAAATCCGGATTTTTAAACAAATGCGGATGTTGCTGGGCTTTTGCCATTTTACTAATCTTGTGCTCCCCTGTCTTTTGCAGTGATGGATATCTCATATGTTTATTATCCAGTTTATCCTTAAGCACTGCTACGATCCGCTACCACACTTGCTGCACCTCAGTTCCTCCTAGGATATTGGTAATATTATTTGTCTACTATCTCAAACTGAATGCAATTTATCTTCATCGCAAACGGGGTGTTCGAGCGGACGACCCACTTACCCCCTGCCAGTCAACATGACATTAGATGTAACGTGTCACTTAGAGGCAGATAATGCACGTTATCATTTTGGTGGAAAATCGAGCGGATTTAATGAATCACAGACCTCTTCTTCACGACCGCCTCTATCTACTCGGTCCTCATTAACCAGTTAAAACCTATAGCTGCAAGTATTGTAGTGGGTGGAAAGAGAATATTGACATTTCTTGTCTCGTTCCACCGTTAACAGTAGTTTTTCATTCCGATCGCTACAACCTGATGAACGTTTTCCATTACTCTCTTCCTTTCAAAAAGAAAGGCCAATTGTCCTCAACCACAGTAGAGGAACTTAACAAACAACTGGCAGTTTGCCAAACAGCTTCTGAAACCTTATCTGCAATTGAATATTTTACGGACATTTTTAATTCCTTGTCATATTCAAACTATATTACTCTCCGTATTTTACAGTAAAACCTTAAAACACATGGATCTACAGGTTAGAGTCTATTTTTTGCAAATGACTGTGCTTAACTACGTACAAATCTGTAGCATACAAGCATCTATCTGGGATTTGGAAGTTGGCATTCCATCCACAGCTATTGACATATCGTTATTGCGATAAACACGGTTGGAGAGGCATCTTGCAAATTCTCATCCGTATTACTAGTCGGGCGATTCAGGATCCGGCGATCACTACTATCCAACAAAATGCAAATTCACCAGTTTACGTTAGCAGTCATGTCGTCTTGGATAAGTACTCAGCGGCAGAAGCCTGGAAAAAGCCCACTTGAACTCGGCGATGGGTTTGCGTTACGTGAGAGGCAGAGGAACCAAAGATCACATCATTGGCTGAGACAACGGGTGCGGATTTTTTCAGGAAATTTTATCTGAGGAATCCAACGGCGTGGTGGCAGTCCATCAACCAAGTCTTTTAGAGCTGGAAGTCTCCCCTCAAGTTACCCTTTCTCTTAATTGCAGAGGAAATTCTAGAAAACAAACTGCAATCTAGTGAACTAACGATGCCCGGTGTAATTGTCATAGTGTTACACAACCACATATTACCAAAAGCTTGCAACAAAGGAGTGCTTGCGTTATCACAGTACCACGGATTTTAACCCCACGTCTTACATTAAACCGGCAATCTTAGTTAGTAATGATTTCACTGCAAATGTTCTGAATATAACAATCTGCGACTTTGTTTGATTGGAGCACACATACCAGATTAAAGGGAAGAAATACTCGCGGGCGCAAATGCTTCCGTAAAACCGCAATAGATTCGGGCAAAATTTCCAGAATAACGCGGGATGGTACATCGGCAGACTAGTAATAACACTAGAAGTTTAATACACTCGGCGTCCGCGAAAAAGATTTCTTAAGTTGGACTGACCAAGTTAAGTATATCGGATATATGGTTTTGACGATTCGACGCTCAAATCAAGTCAAGAAATGCTTTATGCACCCAGTTGGATGCATTTTCTGCATTTTACACTATCTACCATAAATGTGGTATAAACATCATCAGTAAAGATGTCACTTAAGTAAACAGTCCCGAAGCTTTAAGCAACAACCGCACATTGACTGAATGAATTATAAGATTCCTCTTCCAGTTGACGTAGCCAGAAGTCGTTAAAACATTTATTGATAGCTCGTTTCAACTGGAGAAAAGCAGCAAACCGCGAGTTTTGCCCGCTGTCTCGCACACTTTTTCAAGGAATCGGTGAAGTTGGGCGACCTCAGTGACCTTGAAAGTTTCCAGCCAAACAATTCATAAAATATTCAGATAAAATTGTGACGCTCGCAATAGATAGCGCAAAAAATGATATTTTGGGGAAGAGCTGCAACAAGCAATTTAAAGGCCCTGGATGCTTGCAACACCTATAAGTGCGAAGCTTCTTCCCGCTTTAACTTTGCACAAACATTACCTAATCACTGTGGCAATGACAACGATCGCACCTCGAATGTCTATTTTTATTTTGACTGTAGTTTCATATCCCCTAGGAAACTAGTCGTATACTGCGTATTACTGTAATGCTCGGCTTTAAGCCATGCATACCCTTACAAACAACTTATCTTACGACTGGATCGAAAGGGTTGCTTCTTTTGAACTAGGTGCAATTACACCGTTTTTCTACCTGTCGGGCACAAATATTGCTTTAAAACCGTTTTGGAAGAATCGATCTGAAGGCACATCTAAGCTCTCTCCTACCACCGCCAGTGACTTTGGGTGAATGTTAACCAATCTAGGAGAGCTGTGCTTATGCATACTTAAGCAAGTTTAATACACCTACTACCCTGAATATGTGTGACAGTACAGGAGGGAGACAGCTTTTACCAACTGGGTTACATGGCCAGTCATTGCGCCGAAAGGTTGGAGCATTTTGCAGGTGTAGTGTATTCGCTGCATCTTTCGTGGCTCGTGTGAGTCCGTCCGTTGTTGAAAATAAGTGACTCTTCGTTTCACCCTGCTTAGACTGTTTACATATTGATTACTCAGATCGTGCTTGGAAAACGTACGCAGTAGAAACTTTCTCCTGTATGCCATTTTATCCTCGAAAACAAGTTGAGAACATTGATTATGCTGAGTCGTATACTCCAACCAGTTCTCGGTGTTCGGAGACAGATTATGTACATGTCAGATGGTTTTGCTCTGCTATGCACTTGTGTGCCATGCTTCGCACAAGTGACACTACTTTTCTCGGGTGTACAATGTTAGTTGCGGTTGCTACCATAACCAGTGTTGAACTGGCTGACGAACTGCAGCCATGCGTTAGCAGATGCCTGGTCTGCCAGAAAGATACAGTTGGTTGTCTCACCTAATCGAGCTGATATCTTGTAATGCATAATCGTTCTTGTTGGGTTGCCAGTTTTCCACGGAATATCCTGCATAACGAAGCTATTCAACGACGAAGTATACATGATCGCCGTAGACCAACGGGACATCATCGATCACCCTCCCTCTTTGTTGGTGAACATCCGATCCAATATAGATGCTTTGTCAGTTTCATAAGGCGAGGCCTTTGAATTGGCCGTTGCCAATCGTCCCGAAGCATCAAATTTTGTAGTTCCACTGGGGATAAATATTTTGCCGAATTCTTGCGCTAAACAATATCTAGGCAACAGAGGCCGCTCAACTTTACCGATGCCTAGGAAAATAATCCGAGCAACGCGCAAAGATTGCAGGGTGATACATTCAACCAAATCAAACGATCTGTCAAGAAACGCTTCAACAAACGTTGAGCACGTCAATCTGATAGATAATCGTTTGCTTCTTTTTATAAATGCTGAAATTTGTCGTAAGTCGCCTGAATTATCACTCGATTAGCAATCGGAACTCGAGGTCGCTGGCCCCCGCAAGAGCGAGAAGACCGGATCGGACGAGCAGAGAACTAGGGTTGTATTAGCCCATCGTACTGTTCATTAAAAGGGTAAAATCTAAAGTTTGTGAATGATCTTTAAAGCACACATGGAAAACTGCAGAAGGGTCAAGTTATGGCCAATCATGTAATGCCACCCTCGTGTTATTTGGCCGCTTCACCGGTTGGCTATCTGTTCACCTAATACATGCGGATTTTTGGCTCACCTGCCATGCCTTAGCTCCGTAACGACGATGGGCACCTCGGTTGTTCGCTTAGCTTTCCTTCTGAACACTTCCAGAAGCGTTTTAAATTCACCGCTATCTATTGTGACTGAATTATTAGATTCCGTGTCATGGAGACACTACGTTTTTGCTTAGGGGCACGGATAACCATGTAAACGACTAAACTTTAAGGTCGCCAGCACAGAAAGCCACACGGATGTATCTCCTTACTTCCAGGTCATTAGAATGGGCTTCTTTTTTGCAAGATGCTGGTGGCTCGGATTTGTTATGGACTTAAATGACTCTTCCGCTTCTGTGCGTGTAGTATTTACCAGAAGTATTATTATAAAGCTGGCGTTGACTCTTTGGAACATCCGTAAATAGGTTATTCTACTGTCTCTAATCCGCAGACGTCAGGCCGAGTAGAGCGCGGTCTCGACTTCAGCTGTGAATCCCAATGTTACTCTTATTAGCCGGAAACTAACGAAGTGCATTTAGGTTAGGTATCTATCGATATGTATTACATTATTCGGCATGGGCTTTAATTTTGTAATAACAAAAAGGAACTTCCAATGATTCATATCATTTTTCTCTTAATCTCCAATGGAATATGTTATGGATTCGGGAACATTAAGGCACATAAATGGCAGGGCGCCATAATTCCGCTCGGACTTTCGTGATTTGGGAGGCACGGTTGCCTAAGACACTGATGTCAACTTTGCATTTGCACCCGATCCTTAACACTGGTTGTGGCCGTACAGACGAAGCTACTAATGTCGCAAGTTGATTATGTCGGGAAGCAGCAGTTGCATAAAAGATCGGTCTTTTGAGATGTTCGGATTCGTCGGATAATCGAAGGTATAAGTGGTACGGAGGTTGCAGCAATTAATACATTTAATAAGAGGATTTGTGCGTATGATCCTAGTACGCTTCGATCTTTAGCGAGGACCTATTTGTCCCTGGTTCTCAAGCTTTTCGTTATTGTAAGACCGCGGGAAATACTGGTCCTATTACTTGGTTCGGATAAGGAAAGCGGAGGAGACGTCGGTGGTGTAAACAATGAAATTATCAGCTTAAACGAGGCAGCTTATTTAAACGATACGCATTTTCAGCTGCTAGTCTGCCGTACATCACTGATATTGCTACTATTTATTTAACGGGTTGAACCGTCTTAATATAGGGCAGGATAATGTGAGACCAGCATTCTTTTTATATCTTTATTTCGGTTTGACAGACTCTGGCGCACTTCGGATATTAACAGCTTGTAAGTGGTAATACGCCAACCCTACTTTCACTAACCTAGCACATGTTAGATTAGGCCAAAAGACTTCTTTTCGGTTGATAGGTGTTGTAGCCATGGTGGCCGAATGGTCGTTTTCTATATTCTGGAACAGGAGTGTCTCAATCCCGGATGGCGTTCGGTCGCCTATCGCGGGTTTGAGGCCAGATACTCAGCACATCATGCTTGGTGTGTTACATCCGCGCGTCATAGGATCTAGGGTAGAGCAGCTTGTGCAAACCGGTATCATGATGACCAGTTTGATCACACCAATTGTAGTGAGGAGCGGCGAACGTTAACGGTTGCTTCCCAAAGAACGGCCCACAACTGTAACGTAACTTGCTTTGTAGCTTTCGCACAAGGTGATGGAACGAGAGGACACAAAGCTTGCTGGAAAGCTGGAAAAAATCTTCAAAGAACCAAACATTTGGGAAATGATATAACTGAGCGAATTGTGCTGGCTAATGGGGGCGAATAAATCCCAAAATTTGGACCGAGTATAAAATATTTCTTTGGGATTTATCGCGGTGAAGATGCATTCAACGGGCACAGCCAGTCAAACAAAAAGAGAGTGTAAATCCGGCCCCTTGCGACAATATGTTACAAAGCAAAGCAGAAGAATTTGGATTATTAGATGTTGCGATGGTCGGTGACGCCTGGGATGTATGCGGTAAGGACTGTTGCTCAAAGTTTGATTCCTGCTCGATGAGCAACGTATAGCGCTTGTGATCAGCTGGGACGAACATTTAAAATTATTTGAGATCCTTCCATGCATCAGTAAACAAAATCCGCCCTTGCAGATTGCAAATGCTAGGGGCACCTAACTAATATGTTGTGAAATTCGTGGCCTCTGGAGGACAACCACTGTCCTCCACATAGTCATTAACCTGCAAGGAACAGTGGATAGGTTGGGCTATGTCCCATTTAGATTGTAACCGGATATATTCTGCCTCCGTCCCACATAGTTCGGTGGCATAATTGGTGTAATCTGCCGGCAGTCACCCGCTTGGCTTGTAGCAGGAGATCAAGTACACCTACTCCAAGGATGGACTTCGATATGGTGGAGCCGTTGTTTTGCTTTTAGGATTGATAGATAGATGTGCCTAATTGTGATCTGCTGGGAAGTTGCCTAACATTTCATGCACTATGCTCCAACACATTAGTAACCTTCCATTCTATGACGTACATAACTCCCGTGCTTAGAAAGTCGTGCCCTCCTGAGTACAACTAACGTCCTCTGCAAGGTTGTAAGCTGCATAGCAGCCGAGGATATGTTGCGCTACAACCCGGTTACTTGTTAATGGTTACGATGTGCGATCATCCCAAGTGGATCATTGGCATATGCTGCCGACTAGTTTGTGCAAGTCGCTAGTGGTCATGGGCTTAGTAACCCGCATGGGACTGGATGAGTGCATAACACTGACCGGCTTCATTATTTTGAAGCCAGAATCTGGTTTTTACCATGTTAGTACTAATATTGTCCTTAGTAGGCAGGTTAAATAAAAACAACTATCAAATCTCCGTCGGATGGTAGCTCAAGGGACTGAGGCAAATTGCTAAAGTTGTAGTGGTGTTCAACAAACAAAGTTATGTTGAATGTTGAATTGTGAAAATAACGGCGCAGGTGATAAATATGATCAACTTCGGATGCTTTACCGTAATTGCCAAAACAAACTGCGTCGTAGCTTTATCTGATTTCATTGCATAACAGACCTACAGGGCATTGTTCAGGTTGGTCCAACGCGCTTTCCTGTGTTGTATTACTTTGATCCACATTATATTGCCGTATAGGTATCCGCCAAAGACATATCTGAGTTAGCAATACATACAGTGTATTCGTCATTCTGCAACTACAAAACTGCTATATGCAGTGCACAAAATCGTTTCGCCCTGTTCCCCTCAAGTGCAATCATTCCTTATTTCTCGTTACCACAGAACTTTCTTTTACCTTCTAATCAGAATTTTTACTCTATATTGGTTGTCCCACGACAAACTTGCACATGCATCAGTTTACATGGTTTAATCAAAATAAGTCTGACTTAATGTAAATCCTTTGACATTTGAAGCAAAATCCACTGAAAAGTATAAACATCTGAAATGCCTATAGTAATAAGAACTGATGTACTTGTGTTGTGAGTGAAACATAATAGATTCTAACTCGGACGGCTGATTGGCAATCAGGTAACTTACCAGACGATAGTTTCGTTCCATCAATACTCACCAGAAACCGGACCCACGATTTCATGAGATTTGTGTCACTAGCCGGCGGCTTATGCTAAATGCGACATAAAAGTTGGTGACAAACGAAGCGCTTCACAAATAAACTGCAATACTTCGCGATCTATCCTATGTTACTATGCAAGATACCACCATTTCAATCCGAAAATACATATAGTAACTTTAAGATGAATTCTCGTGAAAATTATTTATGAAGGCTAAGGACACATCTATACCTATCGTCAGCTTAAGCTTAGATCCCTCCATTCAGCTGCATACATGTCAGCAAATAATATCCGCCGAGAATTGCAGTCATCGAGGCAACATAACCGATATCAGGAAAATTGAACTATACATATGCTCCATCCGTTTCAAAAGCACACGTAATTCATCGACTTACAAAACATTTTCGATTATGTGATCGTTAGTTCGCGTCCACTAAAGGTTGAGGCGGTCTCAGAACTAACATCAAGAAATAAGGTTATCATGCGATTTAAAGGATGAATTGTATGAAAAAGGTCATGCAATTGCTGATGCTTGAAGCTCGCAGCTGCGTGGAAACACATCACTATACTAGATTAGCCATGACTACCTGCTATTTGTGATGTCGATTGAATTGTATCATCCAGTTGGTCATACTGATGGATACCCGTCGCTGGAAAAACCGGCGTGATTCTAGCAGTGTTAGCAGATATAAACGAATTCAACGATAGTTTGAATGTAGGCGCAGTAGTCACCCAGCGTGTTCTTCTTGCTTGCAATCCGTTCAAAGCTTATTTACTCATGCTATCCCTCATCATACTTCATTGAGTTTTGGGATACTACTCAGTAGATGATTCGTGTGTTGAGTGCTATGCGGTTCACCTGAGGTACCCGTTACTGCTGCATCTTATGTTTACTTCTGCACCCACTTCCTCGGTGATACCGCTAACAGCTGGTGAACGCCCACAGCAGTCAACATTTACAACGATATGGAAGTGTAAGTGGCGCAGAAGTATTTGAACGCAGACTTGGCAGGTGTAGATATGCAGCCATATTAGTAACGTGCAACTCAGTTAGGCTGAGCTACGCTTTGGTTAAGTAACACGATTGAAGTCATTATCGAAGCCCACACGAGCCCAACCTTATAAATCGAATGAACATAGGTAAACACTGGTTCTGATCCTTGTCCAGAGGCTTACATTGGCTACAGTAGGAAAATTTCGGTTCACAGGGTAAATGGAATGGAATAAATCTGTAGATCTTCTTACTTGGTGTTGGCTGATCTTGATAGATTCCTCCATCATCAAACGTCCATGGGCTCAAAATATTGATCTGAATAGATAGACTGAAACACGAAATTATGTAGAGTGATTAGAAATCCCGACACTGAAACTGGAGCTCTTTGATAAATATTTTCCTTCCACATCATTACTTAACGTAAGCTGCATCAGGAAGTTCTGGCTACGCCTGCAATACATCCGTTTAGGCTTCCAGGTAATTTTATACGGTTTAGAGATATAATTAGAGATTTTCCTACAAGGAAAATCTAAATGGGTAGATCAAAAGTTTCTCGGCAGACTTAGAATGGGGTCAGCTACGCAATTCACACATTATTTTTTTAAACCAGACCCAACGAAAACGAATGCACTTAGACGAGCGGTATTTAAGCATTGAGATGCTTATGTGAAAGAAGGTCGAATACTGTCCCTTTACAACTAACTTGACGGACATTATCAACTGCCACATTAATGGATTAAAATCCCCAAAGCACTGTTTTCGTCAATTGTTTATTTCTCCTGTCCTATTTCATTGTTGCATTAACCAGTCAACTGCTTCGCCAGCTCCCTTATTGTAATGTCGCTGTGAGTTGCGTAGTCAGCAGATGGGCAGTTTGCCATGTAACTTTGCCTCAGTGGCCCATGCGATGTTTCATCTCGCATCCTTAACCGACTGGCTACGAGCCGATTGTATATTCAAGTGTTCGATGATACATTTTCAATTGGTGCTTTTAATTACTGCGTTTCCTTTTGGCTTTAGTTTCTAGTGAGACGCGTTCACAAATTCTTAAGGTAAATGTTCGCCTAGGAACTAGTTTTTCAACCCCGTGGCTATAACCAATGTTAGTGTGGTTGTACAGCAAGAAGGTACATATCTTCTTGCAATATCCACAATAGTCTACATAACAAGATATAGCGGCGCAGAAATATACGATATTAGTTGATCGGACCGTTGAGTCATCAGATAAAACACAAAAGGTTTAAGGAACCAATTGGTGCAGCGCATGTTTTAATTCACTTGTGGATTATATACTTTCGGGGTCCGGATTAGGTCCCAAATTTTTACCTCTTATACAGAAACGAAACACATTTTTAACTTAAGGACCGTTCGTTAATACTCGTGGTTTCCTGCAGCGATCATGCTCTAATGGAGATGTAAAATTGTCATCATTGCAGGGGTGATGAGGTCGAGTCCTTACATCCGTGAGCCAATTGTGGGTCGGAAGTATACCACTGCGTTTCATGTGAATGCCTCTCATAAATATCCGAGAATTGCGGATGACACTGTGAAGATACCACAGTCAGTGACCGCGATCCGATGTCATGCTTGCAGTACAGGCTGGCTGTACTGACTGAACAGTACAGCTGCCTGGTCTACAGTAGAAACGTCTTTTCCATTCATGTATATTAACCGTGGAATACTCACCCCGAATCTATTGTTTAAGCAACCACGCTAACCATATTTAAAAGTTGGTCAGATGAAGCACTTCGCCACTTACATTTTGTTACTTGACGCTATCTCCATCCTACTCCCGAGAAATACCTTGCATTTATGTTTTTCGCCTACTGAAGCTATGGAAACGCTCGGGGTGCAGGGCTACTAAATCGAAAACGATAAGTCCGTTATTTTGACATAAAACTATTAACCGCTTTTTCAATAACGTTTTTTGCTAACCTAACAGACCATCCAACAGGGATTGTAAAGCAATGCTTCTTACCCCGTCTAAAATCAATGTTCATTGTTATACTTACGAGGACATACGCAGGTTATGGAACCTGCAATAGTATTTCGAATAGGAGAAAGCAACTATCTCTCCAGAAGCTTTGGGTTGCTCACTACACAAAGCTTTCGTGTATCCTGAGGTTTTCGGCCCCATTTGAACGGCAGAATACCAAAGGTTACCGATTGGTCAGGAAATTTTGAGGGCAGACATGTTTGTACTCTGTGAGAGAAAATTAAAACTTACCTTGAGTTAGCGTTTAGTATTTTGAATAAACTTGTGCGTCGTAAATGGAAGCATGATGCGGTAAACATACAGTTGCTGCTATAAGCTACGGCGCTGGTCAGAACATCTAAAGGAAACACACGAATAAGGATGATCCACTCTCCAAACAAGCGGTTTTGTACGCTTGGTTGAACGAGACCGCATTGCTGGGAACACCGACGCCCAAATGCGTCGCTATTTGCTTTAATATGCGTTTATAACCGACCAAAGCTTGGCCCATCACATAGAAACAATCCTGCGTAACTGGTGTGAAGGTTGCTTTGCGGAAGACCTAAATGAATTATCGGACCTGAGCGGGCTTTTGCATGCAACAGCGTTGTTCACAATAAGAAATCTGGGGAACCGTCACTTATGCTATCAAGAGCACTATGTACATCAACTCCATCATGCCGTTCACAACAGACGCAGTGTTTATTCAGATTTAAAATTTGAGCATCAACTCACCAACAACACCAGTAACAGCATTGCATCAACAATTTAAATTAATGCTTTGTTACCATACAAATGCAGTTAAGTGCGTAATGAGGAACAATAAAACGGAAAAATATAGGTCCCTTGCTAAACCCAAACACTTTAAGAACACAGTCGGGATCAAGGCGTTTACCCATTTACAAACAGCTGGTTATTTACCAAGATAAGGTGACATCGGACATTGAACTTTACATGCAGCACATCATGTCATGTCTTTATTATACAATAACTCAACATTGTATATAATTTAGATAATCCGTCCCACTAGGAGAAGAAGGCAATGTTAACGTTGGAGCAGATTGCTAGTCATGTCCTCCAAAGTCTCTAAACAATTAGAATCATACGGAATCGATTCTAGGAGGCGAGCGGGATAAACCGTACCCGGTTTATTCAACATGGAATTTATTTCCCAATGCAAAGCCAACCTTGGCTTAATTTGAGCCTTGCAGCATTCCACCTCCGGCAAAAAGACGAAGGCTCATGTGAGTAGTCGGCGACCAATATGCGGAACACTGGTCACTACAAACTCAAAATGTTCAACTTGCTTTTGTTCTAAAAGACTCACACGCTATCACCGCCCAGTACTTCCCTACACATTTCAATGTTGAGGATGCGCTAGTGGAGTGCGCCACAAGAAGTGCATTGTACGCAGGGGTAATCAAAACTCAAAAGCGCTTGGATCTTTTGACTGTAGGGGCCAAAGCTTAATCCTATAGAGTAGAACGGCCCTGATTATTTTCTTGCGTGCATGGATTTTGAACAATGTGAAACTCCATTCTAACGCGACAGATGTCTCAGGTTTAATGGATGTCCAGGGCTTACGGGATACGTGGGTATACTTTGGCATCCACCGGACCGTTGCTGTCAGCTCAGCTGCCATCACAGTTAAACTGGTCAACTAATCCTATACCTCATCGTCATAAGTCGAAATTGTCAAGTGACAGGTGATCATTCAATTACGCCTTACAGTTTGGGGGTGCGAAGAGCATGCCTTATGATTGGACCTCAGCAGTGCGTGTAACCAGCGTAGACCGAGTCGCATCGTGATTCTCAAATAGCAGAAAGCTAACGTTTGCATAGCTCAGATCAAGCAATTTTCTATTTGGCTCCATTTCAATGAATGTAGCTTGAAATTCTACATGGAAGACCGCATGGTAGACTCCAGAAAACTACTGAAAAAACTTAAAGGACAAATTTGATGTCAGATCTTTATCTGGTAACTTCCCGTAGACTATGGCAAAAGAGCGAGGTTTCAGTACATAGCAGCAAAAATGTTCGCGCATGGGGAAACATTTCTGCGGACGTATACCAAAGAGAATTAAGCAGTCAAATGTGTCAAGCACACTCAAGAAGTACAGCGACACTGCTACTGCTGGTCTGCGAAACTAGTGACGCTGTTCTAGCGTATGATTCAAAATGAATATGGGGTCCATACAGATCCGTCCAGAAAGGAAATTGCCCTGCGATTGCTTTATCCTTATTGCTTACCTCGCAGTAAGCTGAAGAAAGCGAATGAAGGAATTAACTTCGTCAACCCTAAACGATACCTGAATTGAACACACTGCTACTTGACCTAATGGGTTCGCTGCAGCTAGGCGTTATTAGTGGCTTCAGGGCCTTATTAGTGGTGAAAATAAATGAAGTATAATCGGATTACACCAAACGCTGCTTCGTACATTAAACATTGCTTATTCTGTCAAGCAAACTGCATACAAAAGGATGCCGAATGGGACTCCATTAAAGCAACAGTGACTAAGCATCGAAAGGGCTTATTATGTTCATCCCATCTTGACTTGTGGTTGCTAAATCTGCATCTCCAGATGTGAGTAACCAACAACGAGAGGAAAAGACGTACGCAAGTTGGTTGGGAAATTTATCCTAGCTCCGGACACCCAAACGAATCGACGCAACGTGCCTGATTCGCGTACAGATACAGCTTAATAACCTATCTACTTTAGCGTACGAACGATAAACGCCGCAAGTGCGTTCTGAAGAGATTGTTTCAGACGATTGCAGAAGACGCTTCTGTAACTAAGCTATGCGTAGTGGGGATCCTTTAGCTATGCAACTGGTATCTGTTAAGCTGGTGACTGTAGAAGGGACGTCGAGTTGGAGGCGGATTGTATACTCATAGAAACAGGTGGATTAGAATGTATGTAAACTTCGATAGTAGAATGTTTTCACTCATCCGCTCCGATGTATGCAACACACAAATATATACTTTAAAAATGCTTGACTGCTCATACAAAATATGGCTCAAAATTGACGGCAACTTCATTTGTTCATGGTTGTACATGAGCTGAAATGATGTTTTAGCGCCTGCGCCTTTGCAAAAGTACGAGTTAGGTCCTCCGAAATAGCCCTTGGTTCGAAAACCTGTCACTAGTCAGCGCGGGATGGTGATTATCCGGTGTTACAGAAATAGTTCTTATCCCATTTCCAACCCGAACTTGTTACTCAGAAGATGGACTGAGTCTATCATCTCACCTTTAGCCAATGTTGGATGAGTGGGTCCGAAAGGGACAGTGAAACCAGCCAGTATAAATCAATGGGTCGAAGTGCTACCGAAATTGTCGTATCACGTTACCTTCCATTCTCGTCCTTTCCATAACCGTTGCATGATTCCAAATGCGAGAAATACTGTAACATAGTCTTAGTCAAATTTATTGTATCGATGGCTTGAAATGCAATGCTGTACACTTTAACATGGAAAACACCGAAAGCCTTTGCCGATTGATCAGCGACACACAGAGCTGGTGACTATTAAGCGCATTGAATTTTGTGATTAATTCTCAAACATGCGTCCCCAGCGCTTTTAAAAACCATCAACAGATTTCGTAGAAAGTAGAAGTCACGATTAAACTGCACACAGTAATCTGCCTCGACGGGAAATCGAACCCCGGTCCCACGAATTACCGGTCCGTCGAGGCAGATTACTGTGTGCAGTTAAATCGTGACTTCTACTTTCTACGAACATTACACTATTCACGAAAATAATCCACAAGTAATCAACAGATTTCTTGGAGGATAAGTTTAACCAAACGGATACTTCTGTCTCGTAGGGTACTATGTCAGAAATGTTTTTAATATTGTAGGTGGATAAGGCATACTATTCAACGCCTTGCTTCACATGTGGTATATATTAAATGCATGGGTTGTTAGGTTTCGAGTGACTCCATGAATAGTCACATCGTCAACGCTTATGGGGAAATTGGGTCCAACAAGTTATACGCGTGGTTGAATCTAACTCCTGCTCCACTGGTAGAAAATCTGCTTGGCATTGTTAGAAATTTTCCGATGGTTATAAAAAATGTATTTGGATCCTTTACGTCTGGTATTCTCTCCGCTCATAGCATGGTTACCGATCACTATATAAGCTAAGGGATTTTAATCTGTTAGTATGAGAAACGAAACGTGCTTACAACATAGTTATTCATTCATCGTTGCAGGGTCATTAGCACAACAAACTGGCACATCTGCCATGGCAAGCTCAACTGGAGGATGGACCCCACCATAGTCCTCACGTACACACTGAGCGATTTTGGGGATTAGCAATGATCAAACAGCCCATACGCCCTTTGCAAGATATCGACACGATACTACTAGGATTTTGATACCATCACGGATTGCTTTTATTAGGAGAAATCATTATGAATTTTTATTCCCTAGCGCGTTCATGTAGTGGCTTCCGTGCAATTCTACATGAAGTTCTGCTAGCTTATGTGGTCAAATTGACATGAAGCCCCGTTATCTAGGTTAGAATCCCTTTTCTTTCTCGTAGGCAACACTATGTTGATAAGTCACAGTAAAATACAGCCCATTGTCTCGTTTGCAAAAACGAGGAATTTCTGCACTTGTTTGAATCTCAAAGTGCTGAGGGCGTAAGGCGTCCAACCACACTATACGAGTAACTTTAAGGAATATAATATAATTATAGTTATTTTCAGACGCTGACATGCAAACTTCAGGTTAAAGCAACATTTGCACACAGTAGTGGTGTTATAGCTTCCGTGCCTTTAGATATAAGGAAATGGTTTCAAGTTATGCATGTGCTTCTGTACTGCGTAGAAATCAGTTAATACCTCGTTTGTTTCTTATACTAGAGACCCGAGTGCTTGCAAATATGAATAATGAACAAGGAATTCATACGGGCTAAGTAGCTTTGCTTTACAAGTTTCATTGGATAGTTGGTGGGGATATCGACATAACAATAATGATCATAATGATAGTAAAACAGTTAGTAGTTCAAATAGGAAAATAAGGACTTATCTTTTGCTCCGCCGTAGTCCTGCAATCAGATTAGATTCACAGCACCAGCAGTTAACATCAAATAATTCCTTGGTAAACTTCAGGTGTAGCATGGAGACGTAGTGCTAAGTGATAACTTGTAAGTGAATGAGTGCATCATCCAACCCTCTTTTAAATACTGTTGGTGTCGGTACAGAGATGACCGACTCTGGGAGAGCATTCCATGTGTGACAGACACGAACGGAACAGATATTTCGGCGGCCCTCAAGGCGGCTATATTGTACAGCGCGTTTTAATGAGTTACCAACCAATTACCCATCAGTGTTGTATTGCTAATAAGACAGGGCAAAGGGCGGCATTCATTATGTGGGTCGCGCAATTTAAGTATGCCATCATCAGGTCACCTCGTAATCTGCGATAGCTTCTACTGAATACCCCCAATGGTGATAGCCTTTCCTGGTATAAAGATTTCGAAATGCAGTTAGGTTCTTAGATGCCCGAATTTGTGGCTGCACCAGTGCATTAAGGTCCTGTTTCAGCCATGGATGCCATTCTTGAATTGCGTATTCGATATGGGGAGAACATACGAACTGAACATTTGTCGAAATATGGAGCTGCTTATTTTTCCAAACGCTCGACGCAACAGCCCTACGTGTTGGTTCCCCTTCTTCGCTGCGCATTGGACTGTATGGAGCAACCCAAGTCCTCTTGAACCAGGACACCCAAGTCACGTTTGAGAGTTGATCGTTTTGGTATATGCTTTCCGAGCCGGCATGAATAGGTGCTCCGATGTCGGATGGAAAGTAAGTTGCGTTTCTGGACGTTGAAAGGCAGTAAATTTTGGGTTGAGCATTGAGACACCGTATCTAGGTCACTCAAAAGCACATGTTGATCCACGTTTGCCTGGATCCTGCGCCAGATCGTCGGCAACCATTAGGAAGTTCGAAGCGATTCCCTGTGCAAGATCATTAATAAACACCAAAAACAAAACTGGCCCTAGAACTGAGCCTTGTGAAACACTACACTCGTCTTGTTGGGGTCCGATAAAGAGCTCCAAACTCTGACCACTAATTGCCGTTGCAGTAGAAAGTTGGCAAATTCAGCTTAAAAGTGCGTCGCCGATTACGCAATACTGGAGCTTGGAGCGTAGTATCCGAAGGGTATAGGCGACAGATAGCTTTGGAAGAATCCAGGTAGATCACAGCAACGCCTTCTCCAGCGTCGGCTGCTTCAGTCCAACTACTGCGTGCGGTTAGTAAATTAGTTGTGCATGACCGTTGCTCATGACCGTACTGCTCAGGCTTGATGATGTTACAGATTTCCAGATAGCACACCAATGCACCGGCAACTATGGGTTCCATGAGTTTGGAGAGTATAGGAAGAAAGGATACTAGGGAGTAGTTGGACGGATCAGTTCTGCTTCCACCTTAGTGAGTCGGGGTTATTATTCCAAGATGCCACACAGCGGCAAATTGGTTCTGGTCTAAGCGGCGCTGGAAAAACTGAGCTAAATGTCCTTCCAGTTGGCTTGCTGCTGCTTCCAGTGCCTCTGGATCAATGGTGGCGACACCCGGCTAGCTGCATTTGCATAGATATGTCACCTTTTGCAATAAAACTTCCGCAGTAGAGATGATGTTGGTTACACCTGGCGAGGCAAGGACAAAGACTGGTAGATCGCTTGGTGCAAATACCCTTCGAAACTTGGGCGCATATAGCATCCGGAGCGCGTTTGCTGCTTCCACAGTCGTTCCTGTTGGGCCACCATCCGTCCTGAGAGGAGGAAATTCTAGCCTCATATTTCTTAGGTTATTGATGTGCTTGTACTGCAGTTTGTGGTTAGCACTGAAGGTTTTTGCGATGTTCTGCTGATAGGCTGCTTTGTCTTCTCTTAGCAGTTCAGTACAGTGGTTATGTTAGACTAGGTAGTTGTTCCAAGTTTCTGGTGCTGGAGCTTCTCAGTACATTTGCCAGGCTGCGTTGCGTACTGGCATTCATGTTCGCGTTCCGCTCCTAACGAAAGTAACTGATTTGCACTTATTGCAAGCTTTTATCTCTGAAGCCTGTGCAATCAGCTGACTGAATTTTTCGACGAACTCAAGCCTGGTGACTTCTGGGGGTTCTTCGGCAAGGAACGACCAAGTTGTAGCGTTGACGAACTGGGCTAGTCAATCGTGGCTTTTGATTTTTCGCACAATCTCATCGTTCTCATTCAGATATTCTGCATAGCAGACGAAGTTGAAAATGATCACGGCGTGATCACTGCGCCCCAACGGGCAGTCTAAAACCAACAAATCAATTCTGTGCTTCTCGTTGCTAAGTACAAGAGCCAGCACAGATGGCCTGTAACCTGTTCTGAACCGAGTGAGCAAAGTGACGTAATTGCAAAGAGGAGCAGCGGTTACGAGATCTTGTAGATCGGCTTTGAATTGTTCTCCGATCGTGGCAGGAGTTCCTAAGCAATGTACGTTGAAATCACCCATGATAAGTATGTGAGTGTACATTTGTTTTAAACTGCATCTTAAAGCAGCAGCTAGGTGGTAGTCGATTTCGGGTGTAGAGTTAGGGGGCGGTACACCAAGACAATAAGGCAAACATCCCTGCCTTTTAACTGCAAACAGCACCAAGGAGAGTCGGGTAACTGCGACTCTGAATCCTCCGCGGCTTCGCGCTGTAAGTCCTTCATTTGTGAGCCTGTCGTTCCGGATCAGCAACATGTCCAGTAGCGAAACTTCAGCGTCCGTCATTCCCGTGTGCAATCACATCTCTGTGATACCAATGACATCGTATGATCCGGAAGCTTGACGATCTTTCAGGTCGGCCAGTTTGTTAGATAGACTGAGAATTCGCATACAAGCAGGCCAATTTCTCGGTCTCTAGCAGCACACAGAGGGGTGAAAGTTTCAAGTGTGGGTGAATGCCGACCGATGGGATGTCGGCAGTTACTTGTTTTTTGATATGCTAATGACACTTCATCTGGAAGTTGATTCGTCCAGGGTACGTTACAAGCTTCGTTTGGACATACGCCAGCGTCATTTAAAGCAGCAGTTTAGTTACGCTGCTGTACATTCGACGGAATGCTTGCTGCTTCAATTGCTTTAATATTCAGCTGTGCAAATTTTCTGCGACTTTTACCACAGTTCGGAAGGAAGATGTTTCCGATTTTCCTGCCATCTATCCAAAACGTCCGTTGCTTGCTGCTCTGGCTGAACCACAAGTTTCAGGATTATAGGTCGGCATCCTCTATAATTAGGTGAGATGGTTATCTTGGTGTGAGATAGCCCTACAATATAATCCAAAGAAAGTGTTGCACTAATGAACCACTCCTGTCCTAAATCTTGCTTTCCGGTCCCTTGAACATCTTTACATGTAAGAAGACTGGGCTTAGGTGGTTTTGTTTGCTGTGCCTCTCTTCGGTGTTACCTTTTTGATTGTCGCGCGTTCCAAGGGACATCAGAATAGATGTGTATCCCACAGGATCCGTGTTGTAGCGCGCTTGTGGAGAGCAAAACATTTGCTACGTCGGTGGAGGATTCCAGTGTTACGCGAATAAGTCTGGGTTCTCCATAGTTTGGCGAGTACGGATAATAATAAGTTTATGGGCTTGGCTTTTGCACTCATCTGTACGCACAATGAGTTCAATTGGTCTTGCTCGTCCGATATTTTATCCCGCAATGTGATGGCGGTAGATGCAGGGACATTTAAGCATACGACAGTCCGGGTCACTACTTTTTGATCCCTTTTTCGTTGAGCTACTAGGTATGGTACTCAGTTGTCCGGACCTGCTGACAAGTGTTGATTGTTTGTCGTTTGTCTCTCTATTCACGTTAACGGCGTTTACAACAGAAGAGGCCGCAACGGCGGCATCCCGGTAGAACTTTGCAGCAATCGTTGCAGATGTAACTGGTGTTCCGGGGGCTTTATATCGACAATAGACCATTGAGCTACAGGTACCGAGGGTTGGTGTTCGGCTGCTTCTTCCTTGTTAATGCTAGATGTCAGGTCTAGTGGAATTTGCGTAACCAGACGTTTTGAGTGGTTCCTGATTTTCGTTGCCGTGGGTACTGTTTGACTCTCGTAGGTACGGTTTGTTTTCGTCCGGCATTCTACCAAATTTGGAGAAGACAACAGAGATGGGGACATGGCTGATTGCGGTTCAGGGGAAGCGGATTGTGCAGCATTCCGTTGCTTAGAAGCCGCTACGCTTCCGTAGTGCGTACACGCTTCCATTAAAGGAATCTTATCATTTATCCCCTACTCGACTTCTGCTATTAACGGGTCGCAATTCTGAGCCAGGATCAGCAGACAATTAACGAGTGAGGTGATGGAGAAGGCAATACATAACCAATGTGCAGCTTGGGAGCTATTTCGCTCTCCTACCTGTTGTCGGGACGCATTTGCACATTTCGGATGATACCATTCCAAACAGTGTGAGCAAGCCAGACCGCTTTTAACTACTCTATAACATGATTCTAACCCGCAAATGCCTTTTGCTTGGAGCTTTTCTGTTTCGCATTTCTGCCATTCAACCTGGTGTCGTTACTTGACCCAATGAGTTGGTTAGCGTTCTGTACTTTTCCAGCTTTGAGAGCGGATCACATCGGTCAGGCGAGCGTGGTTTATGGTTGCCTTTTCAAAAATCCCTGAGAAGTGAAGCCCGTGAGCAGTCATTGGTGAGGAAGGGGAAGAGGTGACAGAGGTACCTCATTCATTGTATGGAAAAATAAAATTCAGCTTAACTTTCAGCGGCTCATTTGTTGTTGAGGCTAGATTCCGTTATTGTATATTTGAATCACGGTGGGTCATATGCAGTTAACACTTTCAAGGGGCCGCTTTTCGAGGAGGTCGCTATTCGCAGCAGAGCGAGTTGATAACCGACTACTGTTATGGAGCTTGCCAGGGTTAGCATGGTGCAGTTGAGCCATGCTTAGCGGGGTGCAGTCCCAAGCCTTAAGTATTCAATCCAAGTATGTCAACATAAAGCAGGCAGAGATTACCGTAAATAGCTAACATTGGCGCTGTCTTATGAGAGGGACGTTTTCAGTGAACAAGTTTACAGTTACACACCACGGGCACTCTAGTAGTTAGCAAGTAGTATTGAGGCGAGAGAACTCGTGAGTACAAAACATTCCCTGAATGCTCACCAAATGCAACGAAGAATTGTGTTTGTTGGTTACTTTCTTGGTTCTAACGAAGTATTTTCATTGCAATCGTTTTATTTATTTTTGTACTAAATCTGGAAAACATGTAACGAACAAAGAAAGTATAGCTGACATTCCTTCGTTGCGATTACATAGCGTTGACAGTGCTAAGGATAGTTTACAGCTCTCTGATAGAGCGTAGGCGTCAACCTTTTCTCCTGATAATATTCTACTTTGGGTTAGAAATTGTTATGAATGCGCGTTAGCTCAGCATTTAATCACTGTCGAGTAAGCAGCATAATACTTAGTAACACCCATCTGTTCAACAGCGATTCGTGGCGCTAATTTATTGGTCGTTTATTGTGCGTTATGGCTTCGGACAGACGGAGGCAGTTATTTACTAGTACTGGAAGATAGCTACAACTAAATGTTAGAACGGTCGTTAACTAGCAGATGCAATCTATGACAATAGATGGCTAGCTGAATTAAACACTGATATCTACACTCTTTGATAACTAGGTGCTTGAGTTTTTGGGCATACCGGAGCGAAAAGCTTTGTTTAAAAATAGCACTTAAGAGGAAGCAACAGGTTGGTATGACATTTGAACTGCAGATATTTAAGCAATACTCATGAGCTGTTAGCTACCTGAAAAATCATTGCCCTTTGTCCTATAACTAAAGAATTTTATAAATTAAGGAAGGTAATGCTTGATTTGTCATAAACTCCGTCTACAAGCAAATATTTCGGTTTAGTTACCAAGTCGCTGAAGCTTCCATGAACTGCAGCTGATCGTCATTTACGTGCATGCAATTATTGTACGATTCTTGGATGTTTCGGTCATTCGAACGATCTAGGACATGCTACACAATTAGGCTAGTTGGAAGTTTGACAATGTGGACATCAGCACATTGTGGAATACGCACTGAAATACCCGCCAACAACTTCCTGTCAGTTCGTCTAATGTATCTGCTACAGTGGGTAGGGTTGAAAAAGGGGACATAAGTGGCTGGAACTTGAAAGTGTGATTTGTTGTGAGTGGAATTAAATAAGAGTTCTTAAATTTGTAGTATGTCATCAGGTTGGTAGTGTTTCAGCACATTATTATACTTTGGAGCAGACAATGCTAAACTTTTCTGTTGTATTGATCATGTTTAAATAGTAGTGTAGCTAGTCTGCGGATGCGCCTGTAACATTTTACAGGCTAAGCAGTCAAACAAGAATACATTTATTATTGTTACTGCTTCCTCTAACCCTAGCCCCTTTTTTTCCTTTCAAGCAAAATTTCTTCTCCTCTCGTTCGTGCTACCTTCGCCGTCTTTTTATATCGACTTCCTATTAGGTGCTCTTGATACTAACATCTAACCGAATATGATATATTTATTTAAGTTTCAGTTCCAATGGTCTATTCCGACCGCAGGACTGGAGGATGGTTACGTTAGTGTAATGAAGACTTTTATTTAGGGACGTCTGTAGATCGTTTTTAGCATGTTAATGCTACTGTCCACCATGCTAAATTGACTCCAACTATCCATTTTAAGATGATATTGATGAGATGGATGCATTAAGACAGTTAGCTGGTAGTGTAGCTGGTTTATTTCTAAAATAATTTCTGCCTGCATTTAAATTCACAGTGGAATGGTATATAGTTAGAACAGAGTTTTTAGACAACTTGCGCGGAATCTAATTAGTGACAGAATAATACCCCTTCGATGTCTGGCAATTTAGTCACTCAATACATTCGGGTTTGTGACAAAATTCTTACTTTGAACTATTTCAAAAATGCATGTCACACGAAGTCAGGAAGGCTATTAATCAACTGCTGATATACCTTTAGCTTCTGCAGAATTAATGCCACTGCTTTCCCTGAGGTAACTGTTAGTCACCATATGCACAAGTTATTCGATTGGCTAACTCCTGTGTATGAAATATTGCCAGACGAGTTGTTTGAATCATTTCCACAACTCGCTGAAAACAAAATTTTTTATGCTAAATTTAAGTTTGGGGCTAATAGCTAACTGCACTAGTGGTTTATCAACTAATAAGATAAAGAAGGTACTAGCGATCTGATTTTCAAAATAATTGTTTGAACACACTGATTAAATGTGGGTCAACATAGTTTGGACTAAAAGGATTACATTGACTCCAATGTTCGTTGTATGTGTTACTTGTTAACTTACGTTTGCAATGCATGAGTCAAATGTCATTATGATCCAAAAACTCCTTGGCGCTCTGTTTAGTTATTGGGACGTCAAACTGACTGAATTTAAATTTGCGAGTACTTCAAGAACTGACAGTTGCCTTCAATTTATTCGACATGACGAAATTTTTGCGCAACCCTAAATCTACACACATAGGACCGCTGGGTGTTGGCACCCCAAACACACCGTTTTCTGGTTCCTTTGTGCAACATTCGCAGTAAGTGCTGCTTTGGCATTTCATTGGATTTTCTTCTGACGCAAATTTCTCAGAATCCGGTTTGCCTCTGAAATTCAACCAGAAATGTAGGACAGTTTTGCGCATGAAACATAGACGTTTAGATCAACTATGACTTTATTAAAAGACGAGGGGGCAAATGTAAATTTGCAAAATTCCTTAATTTCTGGTAACTCAACATAATCCTTGTCTGTGTTGAATAAAAGTGAAAATGTTTTAATTTCGGAATTCGATATGGAAAAACGCACATGCAAGATTTTGTTAGAAGCAAATATGCTGGCGCGACCACAAGTACTATTTGTTTTGTGATTGGATATAACGACATGTCAAGCAAACAACCTAAGCTGTAAGATAAGAAGCAGCGGGTTTTACAGCATGCTTACTATTGTCTGTATCTGAAAGGTAGAAGGAGAAAATGGACATAATTTTACCACCGTTGAAGACAGTTCATATAACAAACGCTGAAATCATCACGCTTAAAATCAATCAGTAAAAACACGGAAACACAAAATACACAACTGTAATGTGCTCACGATCAATTCACTGATTCGCTTGATAACATGGAAATTCATTCACACACATGAGTCACGACCGTGGCCGGATAGAACGTGCCTCGTGATAACCAATCCCAACAGTCCTTCACCACTAGATCATGAGTAACCAACTCGATAATGTTCCATGCTGCGCTTCTCAGGAAGTGATCGCCACAGCTGTATAGACTGCTCTGCGTGGTCGTAATTTGGCATTGCTTCTGACGCTATTCTCAGGGCTGCTGGCTATGGGCAATTTCTTGTTCCTCTGCAGGACTCACAGGTTGTCATCGCACTTGGTCCAAGTGACGTTGAAGTATCCGCCCACTTTCCAATCCCGCTTCCACTGCACCACCCCTTATCGATCTGGTAATCTCTTGGGCCAAGTTCTTTCCGTTGGCCTCAGTTTAACATACGCTGTGTCGTGTGCCTCAACCACACGGTCCTTCGTTTTCATGTCATAGCGCTGCTTCATCACAGACTGGCGTTTACTGACTGTTCGATGCAGAACGGGTTTAACCAAGGTCCAACCGATTGCACAGACGTCGTCCCATCAGAAGTTCACGTAGTGGATGATCCGTGGTAGTATGTGGCGTAATGCGTTACCGCAATAAGAATTTGTCCAGGCGGGTTTGTAAAGTTCCGCATTGTTGTATGGCCACATCCTTTTTGATTGTCGTAACCTTTCTCTCTGCCATACCATTGGGCGAAGGGTGTTATCGTGTCGAGAAAGTATGCACGATTCCATTTTGGCATAGCAATTGTCCGAACACGTCGCCGGTAAATGTCGGGCCGTTATCTGAGACAACCATACAATGTACACCATGTGTAGCGAACATATTCCTGAAGATGTGCACAGTGGTCGACCCAGTAATGGATGTGGTTGCCCGAGCTTTAATCCGCCTGGACTGTGGGTCCACTACAACCAGAACCATGAAGACGTCGCTTGGTCCACAGAATTCAATGTGTATTCTGTCCCACGGACGCGAGGACCATTGTCCTGGAGTCATTGGCACAGGCTGTGGGGATGATTTATTTTTCTTGACAGGCAGCACACAATCGTACGATTTGTTCCATCTCTTGATCAACTTCCGGCCACCAGATATAGTTACGTGCTAGTGCCTGCATCTTTGAATTTCGTTGGTAACTCATATAAAGTTGCTGCGGGATTGTTTGACAATGCAGTTTGAAGACGATTACTCGAGAGCCCCAAAGTATGCAACCTTCCTCGAGGCTTTATTTATCCCTTCGAGTTTGAAGTGCTCTTTGACTTTCATCTACCCGGTCCGGCCAACCCGTTAGGATATAAGCAAGCAGCTTCGCCAGTTCCGGATCACTTTTTGTTCCGATTACTTTACCGTTGCTGTCACTGGCCAATCACCCAACCAAGATATTACTTGTGCCAATTATCTCACAGCTGCAGTGTGGCTCGGAACCTATCGTAATGGAAGTCGGTTGAGAGAATCGGCACAATTATTCGCCTTCTCGGGAAGATATTTTAGCTGATATTAATATCCAGCGGGTAGTAGAGCCCGGCGTAGCATAAGGGGCGGTGCAATTTAGGGTATTGCATTTGATTCATCAAGGATTCCCAGTAATGGCTTGTGGTCTGTGTGCATTTCAACTCTCTGCCCGAATAGGTATTAGTGCAATCGTACAACCCCGAAAACGACCAACAAATCATTTTTGTCCATTTGCATGAAAGCTTGTTAGGTCTGCGATAGAGTTCGAGAGGCAAATGCAACTTGTTTTTTGTTCCGTTTGCGTCAGGTTGTAACAGGGCAACTCCGACTCCTTAAGGTGATGTATCACATATCAGCATCATGTAATTTTTGGGGTCAAAGTTGGTCAAAAACCCGGGGAATGTCCAATTAAGTTTAGCTTGACCGCTCCCACTGAGTGCCCTTGCATAATAAACGATGCGACGTGTGTAACACTGTGGCTGATGGCCGAACAAACCTTGAATAGTGATTGTACCTTCCCAAGGACGACCTCAACTTGTGTTGATTTCTTGGTTGTGGTGCAGCAAACATAGGCCGGATTTTATGCGCGATCATCTTTCGTCCCTCAGCACTTAAACGGAAACTTAAGTAATCAACGTGGAGAGCCAAGAATACTCATTTTTCACGTTGCAGTTGCAAACGATTCTACTTTAAGCGGTCCAGAACATCTCGCAGAGTTTGTAGATGTTCGTCAATTGTCGCATCCGTAACCAAGATATCGTCTAGGTATACGAAAGTCTTAGGCAACCCTGTTATGATGTTCTCTATTGTTCGTTGGAAAATGGCCGGAGCCGAATGTATGTAAACTGATAATCGGTTATACCTGAACAGACCGCGATGGGTACTGAAACTTTGCTATTGTTTTGGCGTCTTCGTGTAGTTCGAGCTGCTGATAAGCGTGCGCATGATCCGAAGTGGAGAAATACTTGCGCGTAAACATCCTCAATTTTCGGGATCGGGTATTTTCAGTCGGAAGATTGCAATTAATCCATCAGTTTTAAGTACCGGAACAATTGGTTTAGCCCAGTCAGAAATCTGTACTGGCTCTATGATGCCTCCATTCTGCAGGCGAGCAAGTTCCTCTTCTAAATTCCATTGCGTCATATGCGGCAGCGATCGAGCCTTGATGAATCTCGAATGTGCGCCAGGTGGATTATCGTTATTAACTTGTCCTCCTTGGACTCCCCATAATCCTGCGTCTCAAATACTGGTGCACATTGCTGAAACAATGTTTGTATCTCCGACAGTAAGGAAATATGGTTTATCTGCAGAACTAGGAGTGAACTGATCCAGTCGCGGCTTAGTAGGTTTCGACCATCTCCGAGTGCGATGTAAATGGTTCCTCGGGTTGTCGATTATCCATATGACACCTCAAGGTCTCCCACACCCAGCAGTTTCACTTCACCACCCGCGTATGTACGCAATCGCAGAGGCGCTCGACAGCGTTTGGTGTGGCTCGTTGGAGCCAATCTTTGTGACTAAGTTCGTTCGTTTCACAGCGTTACTGCACTTTCCGTGTCAGTTTCGAATTGCCCTTGAATCTGGTTAACACAATCTGCACGCGAAATGGCGGTTGTGCACTTGGGGTGGTTATGTTAAATATATATTCCTGTGGTTCAATAGCAACAAGTTGGTTGTTTACTACCGGGGAACATCGGTTCATACTGGACCGGCAGATACGGGTCAAATTTCCACGTTTTCGGTACCTGTTACAATCTGTGTGTGTATGTTTGCGTTCACTGGGATGACTGTGCCGCAAGCCTCAGCAATAACAGTTGTACGAGCGCGGGGTGTTTTTATCAAATTTCTTGACTTCGGTTGTGACGTCTTCTGCAAGTGGCTATGAATTCGCTTGTAAACTCTGTAGTAATTGGGTCTAAATTTCAGCAGCCTCCATGCCCCTCGCAACATCATAGGGCACTTTCGAATATCAATGCCTTATAAATCAACAGGCAGCGCTGAATGCAAACGTTTTTCACGCTGACTACCAGACGATCCCCGAAACGTGTCATTTCGGTAGTTACCGAAATCACAATCGTCTGACAACTTCCAAACCTCGATAACGAAGAAAGCAGTTGACCCCCTCTCATCCTGAACTCGGGTAAGGAATACAATTCACTGCACAGTAAATGATAATTTTGGATTATAGTGATTGGAAACCAGAGTGACCAGCTCAGTAGATTGTTTGGTGTATGGAAAATCGGGAGTCATCAAGTTGCAACTTAACCCGTATGTTTGTGAGCCACAGATACTCAGTAGGATATTCACTTTGCGGTTGTCGCTGACGAATTCCTTAGCGGCGAAAAAGCCGTTCATGTTCCAAGAACCGGATCCATCAGTTTATACTTTCAATTCTCCAGTAGAGACCATGGGGTCGATAAGCCGTTGCCAGTATTGTAAGTAAGAACACGGAAACGCAAAGGACACCGCTGGAATGTGTACCCAGGACCAAGTCGCCAGTGCGCTTTATAACATGGACATTTATTCACACCCATGAGTCAAGTGCATGGCCAGATAGATGATGCTTCGTGATAACCAATCACAAGAATCACCATACAGGAACCACTTGAAGGCAGTTTTGTTCTTTATTGATGCGATAACTTCGCCCACTTCATCTGACAAGTGCGAAGCTATAAATCGGTACCGCAATTTCACTTTGATGATTAAGAAGTTTACAACCTTGATAATTTACGAGACATTTAGTAGGTAAGCGCACTCCGCTTCCAACACAACGCGACATTAAGGTTGCATTTCGTGGTTTTATTTATGGAAAAGGAAATGGTAGAACAAAGTAATTTCTAATGAAATTGCATTTGCAGCAATGGAACAATGGTATAATAGGCAGAAATATGAAGGCCTGACAAGTTCCGTGGAATGGTTTGTGTGAATAACGTTGGTCCAAAAATGTTGCACAAATGTGAAAAACATATCAGTGTAAACTATATTATCTACCTAAAGGCAAAGGTATATCCGTCTACCCCGATTTCACGAGGTTGGTGAGTGCAATGTTTGTCTGCGCCATTTAATCACTCACTGAATAAGAATCAAATCAATTAATCTAAATAGTGTAAAACACCGTTTTGCACTTGTCCGTGTTAACCGGAATTAGATTTGGCTTTGACCATTCAAATGGCGCCAAGTCTCCTTTCAGCATATCGTGATCTTTCTGACAGCCGACTGCCCGGCATATCTTGAGGTCATCGGAAAAAAGCAGGAAATTTGACTTGATAATACACGCAGAATCATTAAAGAAGAACATGAATAACCGTGACGCCAACAGTTACCCTTGTGGAACTCAGCAGTTCATATTAATCTGATCAGAAAATGGGCCCCAACTTGAACGTGAAGGCTCTGCTGAAGAAGGAAGTTTCCAATTCATTTAAGAACTGGGTTTCCAACTCCATACCCTTGTATCTTTTGGAGAATGGTTAAGTGACCTATGCGGTAGAAGTCTAGGCAGATGACGTTAATGCCGGTCCCACTCCCAGCTATCTGGGTCCAACTGCCACGGGCAATCCGTAGATTGGTAGTACATGACCGATGCTGACTGAACCCGTGTTGCTTTGGTGCTATGAAGTTAGACATCTCGAAGTAGCCCAGTACAGACTCAGCTATGATCGATTCCATCAAGTTTTCAAGCACCGGAAAGAGAATCACTGGGCTATAGTTTGCAGGCTCTCAACGGCCACCACGCTTGAAAATCGTGGTTATAATGCCTTGTATCCACATGTTATTAACCTGCTGTTCGTCCAGGCATCTTTGAAATATCTCGTTCATTGTTCATCTCTCGTCGTAGCTGCGACCTACAATGCTTTCGGGGCAATGTTGTCAAATCCTGGAGAATTATGAGTGCATAACGATAACAGCTTCCTCAAAATGCAAAACGATCCAAATTGTAGTAGTATAATAAGAAGCGTATGGAAAGGAAATGTTTGTGATTGGCCTAGTTTGCGCTTAATTCTTGACTTTCGAAACAACCATTGAATCCAAGGCATTGTAAATGCAGTGTGTTTTGCATGTAGATAAGCATATATAAAAATGTTGCCACTAAAAATGTGATTATGTAGAGTATAGTATATTTTATTAGGCTGCATTTAGGTCCAGGTGTGTTTGAATCGATCTAGACTCATGTCCAAAATATTCGGATCAAATGTCGGCATCAAACTGGTTACGTACTGTTTTGCGCTTCACAAACTAAATAGCCTACTACTTTGACACAATATAGCATTGTTTCAAATTATGCAAGGCTTTTTTCTGGCAACGGCATTTTAGTGATTTGCAAGGAGCTTTTTGTTTTAAGGTTAATCGAAGCTGGACTCATCTATGTTGCTTTGATACATTCACGAACGTGCTAGCCAGGCACTTCATTCTATTTGGGCTCGTCAGTAGTGAGCATCGTCTCATCCTGTAGGAATCGAACACATCAACTTACGCTTACGAAACAGTGGCATATGCTGTTGAGCCATGTGTGACGGCCACTGACCGTTATCACTGGTATCTAGCCGTGATATAACATGGCTCCCCCTAGCTGTCAGTCATGTTATGAATGTGCAGATGAGAGGGCTGGCCCTGAAAGCTACGACTTCCCTTGCAAGCCACCAACGATCGAGGTGGTAAATAAACTGCTAAAGCAATGAATGGTTACTGATGAGCAGATAGGGGATTTATTGTGCTATTGGAATTGCTGAGTAAGTAAACTAGTTAGCGCTGCGTGGTCTGTACGAAAAGTGAAGGGTCTTCCGAACAAGAACAAATTCCGCTTCTCACAGGCCCAAACACAGGCAAGGGCTTCTTTTTTCCCAGCAGAGTAAGAAAGCGCCGCAGCCGACAATTTTCTGGAAGCGTATGCAATAACTCTTTCATGCCCATTTTGAATTTGAGATAGTATAGCACCCAACCCAATGTTTGATGCATCAGTAGAGAAAATCGTTGGGCAGGTCTCGTCGAAAATCGCCATAACTGGTGTGGAATCAATGCGGCGTTTTATCTCGTCAAATGCCTTTTGTTGGGGTGGACCCCAAACAAATACACTTTTCTCCTTTGTCAGTTCACGCAGTGGCTCAGCAATATTCGGGAAATCCTGCAGGTAACGTAGGTTGTAAAAACACATACCTAGAAAAGACTTTATTTCAGTGGAGTTCTGTGGACAAGGAGCCTCGGTGATGGCACGTGCGTTTTCAAAACTCGGCTTCATACCGTCATTTGTTATAATGTGGCCGAGGAACTCGATCTCATTAGCATTAAATTTGCACTTCTCGAGGTTTAATCTAAGATCGTGTAGTCGACGTAACACAGCGTGCAGTCGTGAAGCATGTTCTTCTGGAGTCTTACCGAATACACAGATGTCGTCCATGTATATATTTGACCAGGTAAATTGGCAAATGAGTGAACCATAAACTTTTGCCAAGCTGCTGGAGCTGAACTCAAGCCCATTGGTAAGACTTTGTACTGAAAGAGTCCGCCCATAGTGAGAAATGCGGTCAGCGGTCTTGACTCCTTAATTAGAAGCATGTGAAATAAAACCTTCCTAAGGTCCAATTTTGAAAAGTATCGGGCGCCAGCTAGTTTAACTATAAGTTCATCCGCGGTTGGAAGCACAAACTTTTCTACCACGATTTGCCGATTTAGGGCCTGCAGGTCATTGCATATTCTTACTGTACCGTCCTTCTTGAGGACTGTAACCAAAAGGTGGACCCATTCAGAACAGTTAATGGGTTCAATGAGATCATCTGCAATTTTCTGCCGTAATGCTGACGAAACAGCCTCTCTTCTGGCCAAAGGAATTGGACGTGGATGAGCAATGGCTACCGGTTTAGCATCCTGCTTCAGACATATGCGGTGAACGGGGGACGGAGCGCGCCCTATCGTTTGTTCAAATAATTTCGGGTACTGTATCTGTAGGTTTGATAGGTTAATTGCCATGATACGCATACGAGCTAGGGACGGCGTGACTCCCAGTGCAACCATAGTGTTGCGTCCGACTAAGGGACGGTTATTTCTGCGGGTAAAGTACACAGCAACTGATGATTTCACGGCCCCAAGTTGCAACACAATCGCCACAAATCCTCATATTTCTACCGGGACCTTTGTATAACTGTCAAATCGATAGGCTGAAGGATGGATAGGCATGTCATGTAGGTGAATGTCATAAAAACTACTCGGTACTATAGTGATAGGAGAGGTCGAATCAAGTTCCATGTCAACATGTGTTATTCTATCGTGTGAAATAACTGTAACAGTACGAATGTCAGGCATAGGTTGTTTAGGCTCTGGACAATTGGAACGATAGACACAGTACTTGTGTTATCAATGGAAAATACATTTTCAGAGGACTGTAACCGTTGATTAGAAACGGAATCTGTAGGATTCAACTGAGAAATGCGTGCTGAATGACAACAAAATGTCCAGCAAAATGTCCACGCTTACCGCACTTTTTACAATCCATTTCTAAGACAGGGCACTTGGTAAAATTGGCTTTATGCTGTAGGCTGCCGCAGCGGAAGCATTTCTGTTGGGATTGGATTTCGGTTGGCGAGAGATGGATCTTGGCAACCTCCTGTATGTCTGCGAGGGTGGTGAAACATCGCAACTGTTCGGCCGTACATGTTTTGAGGTGAGCTAATTCCACAGCCTTATCCCAAGTCAATTTGGAAGCGTCCTCGGAAAGTAGGCATTCCCGAATTTGGTTGTTGGTGATATCACTAATCAATTGCTGCACTAGCATTACGCCCTCGATTCTATTTTTCGGTATGGTTGGATACTCGCAGGGTCGTACACCGCGAATGAGGCGATCAACGAAACCGTCTAGAGTTTCCGATGGTTCCTGTGTAAGTCGGCCGAGTTTGAGGCTAGCCACGAAGAGATTTGTACGCTGTCCCCATGAACTGTCCAGCACCTCTAGCGCTTTCGTTAAGGTATCTTGTGACTGCAGCTCCAAAGCTTCAAATTGACGTTGTCCCTCATCACCGAGTAGGTGTCTGAGTAGCTTCATTTTCTGGCCTTCAGTGTAGTTGGCAGCCGCAGGTAGTAGGTGAAGATAGTTTGTAAACGAGGTTTTCAACTGGGCCCATGCACTTTCGGTAGGACGTAAGGTCGGATCAGACCAGTAAACTGAAGGAGGATGTAATTCCATGGCGTAGGTTCGTAAGGCGCGACGCCAGTGTTGTATACGTAAGGTCAAAACGCACGAGCAAATTAAAAGGTCATTTTGAGAAACGGACTGCTGTAATCTGATCAATGCCTATCTGGGTGAGTACATTAAAGTGTCACAAGGAGAATGATGAACAAATAGGGAAGCAGAGAACTGGGCGCTTTGTGTGTGTGTGTGTGTGGGTTTGTGTGCACCTGTCTGTTTAGACTAGGTCAAGAATGCTGACAGAGTACACAAAAGGGATGATTCGTGGCAAGACAGCACAGGATGAGTCGCCCTATATAATGGTTAGGTCAGTTATGGCGGTCCACCGTCGTTATTCAGAGCACAATGTCAGATGTGGCTGACTCAGAAGAGTAATTCTAATGGCTCGAATCCGGCAGGATTCGGTGGATACGCGTTGCTGAATAGTCATAGTAGAGAGAACTCGCCTTCTAGCGGTTTGTAGGACGCGTTCTTGCCGTCTGCTTGGATCTAGCTGCTTTGCAGTTTATAAAACTTAGGATTCTAGATGCGCTATGATCAGTTTATTGATAAATTCGCTCGCTAGGAAGAATTGCAAAAGACCTTGTAACTTGCGGGAAGAAAAAGTTGTTTCCTTACCTTGACAATGTCAGCAATGCTAGTGGCCGATGTAATCATACTGTATTCTCTCTTCAGCTACAACATCAATATTTGAGATGAAACTATATCCAAACGCGGATGTGACCACTCCAATCTGAGGATCAAGATGCATGATAACGGTTTGGTCCTTTTGTCCACAGCAGCATGAGACTGCCAGCTAACTGCGTGTGCACATAAAGCACTGTCCGAGTTCAACTGAACGCGATTGCTTTAGTGAACCAAAGGAATTGTTGATTCATTTTATCATGGAACCAAATCCGGTTAACTGCAACCAATAAGTGTGTTTCTATATGGATACCGGCATCTAACGCAACGATAGTGATGGGGAAAGAGATGTTTCTTCTATTTCACGCAGGGTCCACTACGTTACGTGTCGGCTGGTCAGTGAAGGGAAAGACTCATCCGTTAAGACTAAGTAACCGACTGAAGCCACATGTAAATGGATATATGCAGCGAGTACTGGGACTGATTGGTATAACTTCCTTCGCTGAGTTAACGACAATTTGATAGTCTGAATAACAACGAAGACTTGATCCACATAGTATGTCTCATGCGTAGCAGCGATCAAGCGCTTATTGTTATTACTACGGTAAAATAACCGCTGATAAATACTTTGCTTGACATATCATTCTTGGTCGCCGCCTGTATCAATCCCATTGGCATTATTCCTTGAGTGTACGTCTTTATAAATCTTCAAATGAAAATTTAGACTTGAACTTGTTTGTAATTTGTTCCAACTAATCAGTCAAAATTATCTGACCCGCAAATTGCTCAGGCAGACTACGTAACGACTTCAGTGTTGTGCAATTGTAATGTGATAGAATAAAGGCAGCAGTAATTCGCCAGTGATCAGTAGTATGGAATTGTCAGGATACCAAATGGAAGTGACCAAACAGCATGCCATAATAACTCTCCGCAAGAAAAGCAAACACCCCAGAGCTGCAGATGCATGCGCGCGGGGAATAGATACATACGCAGTGCGCGCCATGTAACTGCTGTGCACCGAAGAAACACGAGGCGTGCCACCTCCAACTGTGAGTGCGTAGATGAGCGGAAATTTTGATTGTTAGAACCGATGCATCTGATAAATCAGTTTACTAAATAAGGCATTTTCGTCCGCATCCACAGCCCTTACAGCAACGCGTTAGTGTATAGCTCCGAAGCGGTCGAGCAACTGGTGAGCGTCAGAGTTACCACCCATTGGAGGAAACGGACCTGCACTTGTGAGTGAAAATAACACCCCGAACTCACTAGTCAGGCCGAAGAATCGAGCCAAGGCGTCCCAAGCGAACCCCAACGACTCAGCCTCCAGCAGTATCAACTCCATTCTCCCTCCTTCCTATAATTAAAAACGTGCCTGCAGCGCGCCTGCCCTCAACTTATGTACTGTGTGCTGCACCTAGTAGTCTGTTCACTACACTCGAGACTGTAAGCTACAGTCAACCAGCCAAAGTGAACAACCCAGCAACGTACGCTATCGGTTGCTGCCAAACAAACACCGGAAAGAGCACCGGTAATCTTTGTGCTCAGAACTAGAGAAAACAAAAACTGCCGCAGCATGGATGGCACACACCAATGCCGTTCACAAATTCAACAAAAACACCAGAAACTAAGCCTCGAAATCCAAAACCAGTAGCCACCAGGCGCAACCATGGTGTCCTAAATATTGTATGCACTAATCTCCCCGAATCCAAATCCCATACAATTAAGGGTAAGTTGACGGACGATCGAAATCAGTGGGCATTCCATCTGTACGTCGATCGGAGTCCATGCTAATCCCACGACATTAAAAAGAATCTCGCGCCACCCAAACGCGTTGCACTACGGCGAACCCCGGTTACTTCGGGTAACACTAAACTCGGCGAAGGAGACTGAGGCCGTTCTACTGTCTGCGAATCGTCTCCGCAACGACTCAAGTGGAGTGCGCATACTACCCGAAATCCCGTGGAAAAAAGTTCAGGGGATCCAGCTAACAAAAATAGGTACAGAATAAGTCAAGATAAGAAAACAGTGATTGCTCATGGTGTTCCTGAGCTTACTGACTCCTCTTCCGACGATGCTCAGATGCATGACCGCGAGCAATGGCACTACATCCGGGCGGTTCTTTCTCTTGAAAATGTGGTGGTCACCTCGTTGACAAGGATCCCCATATCACCAAACTATAAAGGAGGCGGTCCCAGGCTGTTAAAACTTATATTACAGTCAGAACTAATGGCACAAACACTACTAGCGAACTGGATTAAATTCCGTTGCACATTGCCAACAGGAATTCGGCTGAAAGCAGCAGGAACACCAACACCTTCTAACGACAATTCAGTAGAGGCACAACTCTTAGGGAAAACGCCAACTGCAGGAACCGACTCGGGGACGGTTTCAAGAGCAGCCATACTATCCGGAGGGGCCCAGCAGAGCACGAGCAAACACCAGGATTCGGAGCATCTAATACCTGCTTATATATCAAATACTTCTCGAGAGTATGCTATCCATCCAAAAAACGATTAGTCACCGACCCTTTAATGGTCGGCGTAAACTCATTTGCTTCATCCACCCCTCCAGTCGCCGGCCACTCACTGGTCGGCGAAACTTCGCGTATGAGTTGTACAACTTCTGAAACATTGATCAAATCTGAGAAACTTTCATGTATGTACACCAACACCCAAGGGCTTCTCAGTAAAATTAACGAACTTCGACTACGTCAGGTTGCGAATGCTTTGGACCTGATTTCTATTACCGAAACGTGGTTGCATCAAGAGGTGACTGATGCTGAGGTTGAGATAGCCGGAATGTCACTCATCCGGAACGACCGCTCCAGCAGAGGAGGTGGGGTCCTACTCTACTACCGCAGCGATCTACAATGTACAATAGTAGAGGACCTGGAAACACACGTTACCGTCTCACTCTGGTGCCGTCTCCGACTGAGACACAACGATACATGTCTCATAGCTATCGTTTACCGCCCCCCAACGTCCACTCTGGAAATGGATTCCTGCTTGATCCGTGGCCTAAACAGAGTAACACGCACTAGGTGCAGCCACACTGTCATCTCCGGGGACTACAATCTACACAATCTGGAGGTTTCGGCATCGCCCAGTGAGCAGTTCAAGGCAGACTTGCAGGAACTGATCGCTAATATCCCTTTGTACAATCATGTCACACGCCCACTAGATTCAGGACAGCAAACAAACCGTCCATCTTGGACCTTGTGCTCACAAATGAAGAGCTCATCATTGAGAAGTTATTGATGGATAGTCCGTTAGGTCTCAGTGACCACGTAGTAATAACTTTTGACTATGTGTGTTATGCAGAGTATCCATCTGAACACTCGGAACTAAATCATACAATCACACGCCACCAAGTATTGAAAGAACTCGCCGACGCAGCTGCTTGGGAATTCTCAAACAAAAGTCCCCTTGACAACGTTTAGGCAGAGTTCGTTAATAAGCTCAGCAACATCGTCAACAAAGCATCAGAGACCAAACCCCGTCATCCCACGAAAATGCCTTCAATTATAAGGAGTAGGACTCGCAAAAGCCTGGCGATAAGGGATGCAGCATGGCGTGCCTACAAGATTAACCCCGACTCAGAGACTTGGGGAAATTTCCTGGCCCATCGCAACCATTGCACCGCACTTGTTCGTGAGGACAAAATAACGTATCAACTGTGCCTAGCCAAAATTTCATGGCAAACAACAAACTGCTGTATAAGCATGTCAATAAGCTTCGTAAAGTGAAGCATGGAATCCCTCCACTTTTCACGACAGGCGTTAGAGTACAATGCGCCGAAGAAGCAGCTAATGCCCTGCGGCTGCAATACGCCCCAATTTTTGAACGCGCAACATCTACCTGTCCCATAATATCAAGCTCATTATCGACACCTTTGTTTACAAATGTTATTTTAAACCCATCAATTGTGCTAAGGAAGTTACTCTCACTGCGTGAACATAGTTCTCCGGGAGCAGACAACATCCGCCCGAAGGCACTGAAGGCTGTGGCCACCAAGCTAGCTGAACCACTGTCACAGTTCTTTCAAAGGTGCTTTGATGAACAACGAGTCCCCACTATGTGGAAGTGTGGTATTATAACCCCTATTTTTAAAGGCGGTAGCCGTTCTGATCCTGCAAACTATCGTCCAGTGACTCTCCTCACTGTGCTCGCGAAGGTGATGGAAGCAGTCGTCGCTGAGGCTTTAATGGACTACCTGGAAAAATGCAACATCTTGGTAGCGGAACAGCATGGTTTCCGTCAACACCGGTCATGCACCACCAACCTACTTATTGCACGAGGTAGTTGGACGGAAGTGGCCGATGATGGGGTCGGAGTCGACGTCATCTATCTGGACTTCTCCAAAGCTTTCGACCGCCTTGATCACCGCATCCTACTTCAACGGCTCCAGAGTTACGGAATCGGAGATCCTGTACTTGGTTGGATTGGCAACTTCCTTTAACAACGAAAGCTCCAAGTACGTGTTAGGGGATCACTTTCTAACCCAATTGAGGTGGAATGTGGTGTCCCGCAAGGCTCAGTGCTGGGACCGCGCTTTTTCCTGGTGTTTATCAACGACCTGGCAAGAGTCATCTCCTCAAACTTCTTGCTTTTCGCCGATGACGTCAAGATATGGCGGGCGATTAGTAACAAGGCATATCAGGATCTGCTCCAACATGACCTAGATTGCATTTACGAATAGTCAAAGAGTAACAAGCTTCAAATGAACATGGCTAAGTGCAAAGTGATGCATCTGCGTCACCAGCTGGTGAGCACTTACAAGATTGGGGACCACACCTTGGCGAAGGTTTCTCAGGAGCGGGACCTGGGTGTATTGGTACAGGAAGATCTTGGGTGCTCAAAACAAGCAGAGAAGGCAAGGAGAACCGGAAATCAACACTTCGGCCTTCTTCGCAGAGCCTTCAGTCGGTTTGAACCATCAATATTTTCCCAAATGCTTAACGCCTACGTGCGACCTCACGTGGAATATGCTATTCAGGCGTGGCAGCCATGGCAGAAACAGGATCTCGTTGCTCTCGAGACTCCTCAACGACGGGCAACCAAGAACGTCAGGGGCCTCTTTCATCTGCTCTATCAGCTTAGACTGAATTCTCTAAGAATGTACAGCAGTCGATATTGGCTTTTGTGGGGGATCTCATAATGATTTACCAGATTCTGAAGAACCCAAACCACATTTGCCGTCCGCTGCTGGAATTGAACCACAACACTAAATTAAGAGGTCACCCTCTAAAACTGACAATTCAGTATAGCCGGCTTGAATGCCGTAGAAATTTCTTTTCTCTCCGCGTGTGTGAGCCTTGGAATGCCCTTCCTAATTATGTCGTCTCTGCTCCCAATCTGGCGATATTTAAAAAAACTTGTTGACGATGCATTGTCTCACTTACATTTCATTTTATGACTTGTTAGCCAGGGGCTACAAAACGCAATCAAACGGTTTCTTGCCAAACGCCCAACCATTGGATTTATGGATTTATACGTCTAATAAGCGAACATCTCCGCTATTTCACATATGTCTATGGTGAGTCCACCACAACGCTTTTCACTTTATTATGCAATTGATTTTCGCAATAATTTCCATCCTACGGGGCTTGTTAAGCGATGCTTTTTTACCCGTAATTAACCATTGTCCATTGTCCATGCACTTCAACGAGACCTGGACAGGGCGTAGAAATACTCACCAAGATCTGAGCCAGTTTACTTCGTACGAGTTCAAGTAATGTACGTGCATCATCAGCTAAGAGCTATCAACAATCTTGGAGACCACTTCCTGTAAGCAGTTAACCAGAGTCCCTAAGTTAGGGTACTAATGCAGATTGATTTAGCTTGCACATTATAATCTTAAAATACTTCATATCCTAGGAGCTAACAATTTGGCATGCCGCAGAGGGTACAAGAGCGGTTTGTTCCATCTGTCTGTTAGCAATTGTATAACACTTACATGCGACCTGTTGTGCTACCCGCAATCCAGGCCTGGCAGCCATGACACAGGCAAAATCACGCAACACTCGAGACTTTGCAGTGAAGAGCCAACAACACTTCCAATAGTTTTTATACTTCCAAACAAACCTAGGCTGAAAGCCGTAACATTTTACAGCGGCCAGTATCGGCGTCTACATGGCGAACAAATGATATTTGACAGGTTTCCGAGAAAATCTAACCACATGCTATCACAACAAGTATTTGGAGTACAACAAGTCTAAGTTGACCACACCGTACAGCCGACTAGAATATGTCCCAGCAGTTTACTATTATAATGTGCGTGAAGCATAGAACGCCCAAGTGAGGCCGTTTTCAACTCCATATTATCTGCGTTTAAAATAACCGACATGACGTTGTCCTCAAATAGCTACATTGCGAGATATAGCCGGTGTAGTTCAAGGACGATATAGCGTAGCACAAGTTGCAAAATCAGAATTACCCTCTAAATCGAGGTAGGCTGTTTTGTGCAAGCCTCCAAGTGAACGTCGTATTGAGCTCATAATAACACTCTTCATTCTATCCGGTGCTTGTTAGCCTCCAAGTGGGATTTCCTTTCTAACCATTCAACAGTAATTGTCAGGAAATTAACTTATTTTACAAACAATACACTGTTGTTCCGTTGTTTCAGTAGTCCTTGAAACTATTCCTTTAGCGCTAAATGTGTGGGTCAATTTCGGACAAAGATTCAACGAAAACAAATATTTACCACTGCTTTTGAGTTAGTGGTTGATCAGAGAATAGTAGAGGATTTCGATTTCACGAATGCTCTAAACATCCTGACTCGAGCAGACAGTCGAAACACTATTGGAAGGCGTTAGACCGTTGTTTGATCATAATTAGAAATGCCAGTAACCTTCATCTGCCGAATCTTGCTGGATTGTAACTTACGGTGCAGCTCCGACCATAAGACATTTCAATCCACTAAACTTCAAGTAAAAGTGGTGGAGAACCAGAACTGATTATTATTAGATAAGGCCAATTAACGGTGATAGGGATTGGCTCATTGTTCAACCCCATACACATTATGACCGTGAAGTGGACAAGGCTACGCGCAGAAAAAAAAGTAATGTGTATTAAATGGTCATTGGATCAACAGATTTTTACATTAAGGAACATACTGGTAACGTGTTGCAAAGCATTGTTAAAATAGATGTTAGTTGCCATGAGCAGTTACGGCTGACCCAAAAGATTTTCCGATGGTGAAACGTGACTTGTTTTAGGGCTTGTTAAACAGAACGCCCCGGAGTTGTTGGAAGTGCATTTAATTCAGTACCATCCAAAGAGCTGAGTTATGTCAATGCATCTTCTGATAGTTCAGATACGTTACTCGTTCGCTTATTTCTGCGTCATCGCCACCTGCAACAGCATGTACAGCTTCCGCTGTAATCGTCACACATGTGTTGTTGACAGCATCTAATAATCACCGACGTCGTAAGCCAACATAGAAGATATTTTACTTGATAATTCACTTGACACTGTTGACGTACTACAGGATACGTGACCGTAAATTGATCCAAAGAAGGTACACATACCCAACACGTTCGCTTGTCGCATGGAATCTGGGTATCATACAGAATTAACGTCTGGCAATCACGTTCGTTACATCTATATGTTATCAGGGCGTGTCTAACAAATTACACTAAGTTTGTGTAGACCCCATCCAGTATCTGATTAGAATTATCTAACGAATCTAACATATGCATCCCGAGTGCATCTTTTGTACTTATTAGTTAACAAATGCTGGATACCTCTAAGCAGGATTGGAACCCATTGGGATTATATGATTTCAGAAGTTTTCGAGTGCAAATCGAAATTTTTAGGCTTCTATTGTGGCAACCCCTAACTCTTGACGCATGAGCTTCTTCAAGTCATGTATATTCGTACATACTTGGCTCAGTTTTGGCCAACTGTGTACCGATTCATCTGGCCTGATGAACTTATTATGTCAAGAGCGAAACGTTGCCACAATAGAAGTCTACGCAGTCAGATGTACATGCAAAACATTCTGAAATTTTTGGACACGCGCAGCTCGATTCAAAATATCCGTTATGGTACTAGCTTAATGGGATTGGGCCTCCTTCAGTTCATTTGGGTTGATCAAATATGAACGTAGCGCTAAACTGCGGTGGATCAATTTGCCCCCACTCGTATCGCGAGAATAACAATAACTAACCACGGCAAGCTAGTGAGGCTAAAGGCAACTGGAATGTAAAGAAAATACAAGCAAAAGGGAAGTGTGTCAAACTAATCAGAATGTAACAAACTTAACAACCAGATGAAAGAAAAAGAATGCAGGAACGCCACTGACTCCTCCATGTCTGAATCGGTTTTCATCCTTCGATATAGACAATCTTGATGCCCCCTCTACAAAGACGGTACTCTCCAGCCCAACAAAGTCCCTCAGTCACATATTTCATACCACTATTTCATGTCTTGGATTTGCCATCTTGCGGTTTCACCCAGCTTGGTGTAGCCACGGCTTAGAATATGCGCCGAGGAAGCCGGTCAACGAGCAAATGGAGGACTTGACCTAGCAAACGCAAGCGACCAACATTTAACAATCGCTCGAGAGAGTCACCATAAGGCTTTTTGCCAAAAGCCAACTGACGAACCTCAGCATTGATCACCCGGTGTTCCCACCAGGCGTGAGAAATACTCGTAAGCACTGGTGGTCAAACATGGACAAGCATTTCTTCGGCGGGAACTGGCCAGGTCTCCGATGCATGCAGCAGCACTGTCCTTATCGCGGCAATATACACCCTAGCTTCCACTGACAGACTGATATCCCATTGTTTCCATTGATGGTTGAGTGTCTGGAAAGCCACACGGGTCAAACTGTTACTCCAATTAACTTCCTCATTACTGTGAAAACCATAGGTGACACAGCTACCAGGGTAAGTGAACCGATCCACCAATTCCAGTAGCTGTTCGGTGATAGCTAGAACCGAAGTTGTGCCGGTCCAGTCTTGCAGCAGTAATTTGCACTTCAAACATGCAAGGCACTTTCCGAAGCGTGAGCTGCTATGCATCAGTCTATACTGCAGTGCTTTCATTGCCACGGCGTCGGACTCAAGAATAACAATTTTCTCAGCATAATCCAGGTTTGTTAGTTTATCATCTGGCGGAACTTCCACTCCGATAGTGTTTGAAAAACAGTCATTTAGGATGATTTTGATAGCAAAGCTGAAGCGGAAAGACAATATAGGACGACTCTGGCAAACCCCATTTTTCGTGAGGAAATCAGAACTGAGTTTCCCGTAGACCTTTACACGGTGTCGGGAATCAAGGTCGAGACTTTTAGAAATGAGGTTAACCTGCACGAACTTCATCGATGGGTAGTGCCACAATCTGGCGGGTTAACAGAGTTGCAATCAGCTTTCAAGTTAAGGGAAGTCATAGTCGGTCGTCTGCAGGTGTGTCTGCTCTAACACTTGGAAAAGAGTAAATATGTCCTCGATGTAACCAGTCTGACTTTTAGTGAATCGGTTCCCAGGAGGACCAGTAATTCGTCTGAGAATGATACGTGTAAGGCATTTTGATGCAATGGAAACAAGGCGGATGACCCGAAGACGATCACACGAAGTACGCTAACTGTTCTTGAAGATGGGCATCACAGTTAATTTTCATCACTCTGAAGGTACCACTTCACTGTTTCAAATTGTGAGAACTAGTATTCAAGTCCAGCCAACAAAGTGTCACCACCACATTTTGGCAAACATTGAGGAAGGTCGTCGTGTCTAAGTAGCTTGTTACGTTTCAACAAGGAAAGCGCATGTCAGACCTCTCCAAAACTAGGCTATGTGACATCTACTTCCCAGCTTGGGTTAGTCGATTTGACAAGCGGTAATGTCGCAGCAGGTTTGCTAAAACGGTTCTTCAACATCTTCCGCCCAACCGGCATGTCGACGAAGATGAGAATGGACCAACTGTCTCTATTTCTCAGCTTACCTCTCTTTAATGAGAGCTTTCTAGTACTCGTGTTTCGGATGAGCTGGAATAGCACTAGGGAATTTCTAATAACACCATCTTTCTACACCTCACGGGCACTTGCTGTCCACCAACGTTCCCAGGCGATTCGAAGACTCCTTGCGATGCGTCGTTTCAGAGAGTTCTGGGCACTCAGAAACGCAGTGCCCATTAGAACTTGTTTCTGTGTTTCGATCAAGCTGACCGATTACCCAAAAGTTCATTCGCCCTTTCGATGTCTCAGGCTGGGTGCACAGAACGTCAAAAATATTATTCATGGTGTATTTGAGGATTTCAGTCCTTAGTTTGTTCACTAATCTCATTCCGATCTGACGTTTGGTGGGTCAGTTCGTCACGATATGGTGAAAATTGCCATTGAGAGCTCAAGTTGCAGGTAAGTATATTAGAAGGTAGCTACTTCTTTGAAGCGAAAAGTGTGAGCGCAAAGCGTGCATGCACTAGGGCATTATCGGAATCCATGTACGTGCTCCAAATTGACCGGGAGTCTTGGACTGATGCATACCACCTGTAGCTGATGGCAATATAGTCGAATTCCGTCCAGGTACCTGAGGGAATCTGTAGGCACAAGATGACGCGGTGTGAACGATTATGCTGGAATGCTGTGCTAATAGGTAAAGGCCCTGGTCGGTGCTTAGTTGCAGGAATGGACCACCATTTTCTGTTCGGCGTGCTTCAACTCCAACGCGATCACTCAGCTGTTGCTCATAGTCTGAATGACTACCCATTTGGACATGCATATCTCCAGCAACAAGCATGATGTCAGTATTCTTGGATATCAGAACAAGTGTTAGCGAACAAGCTCGCTTTCAGTGGTTCCTCATCAGGCTAATGCACCACAAATGAATGACATGAACGTAAACATCAGTTAAGAGTACGGCAAAGCTTCTACTCAGTGCCGACTCTGAATCCACATCGTAAGGACAGAATTCTAAGGTCTAGTACTTCATTTTGTGTATACTCTTTCTCTTGCTCGTGTCGAGTAAGATTATCGGAAGAACTACCAGGAGACTGTCCAAGAGAGCCAGGGAACACTGTCCAGCTTGGCTGCATAGCGGCGTGACTATAGCATTTAACGCAAAGTTGTATAAAAGGTCCAAAATTTTGCAAAGAAAGTCCAAAACTTTGCACAGAATGTCCAAAACTTTGCAATGAAAGTCCATAATGTTGCAAAAACCTGTGCGATTCGCCAGCCGCTCAGAGCCAATCCTATGACCTTTAGTGTGTTCTCATTGACCGGATGCCAACTTATGGTGAGTTAGTCTGAGGAGGTGAGCGCGCTTCTCGTTGACTGGATGAGACTTGTGAATGAACCTTAGAGGAATGCACTTCGACGGTGCAACGGGCTTGTATGTGCCCCCCTCACGTCCGAAACGATGGATCACAATTGGTCTGAGAACAATGAACAGCGCACGACAAAAACCATGTCTATGATTCTAACGTCGTTGGCATGCCTTCTCACGTTCGACAGAGTATCTCATCAGACATTCGTGACCGGGTTTTGGGCGCCTTCGTCAACGGTGATGACTGGAAGCATGTGGCAACTGTGAACAACGTCAACTGTCAAACAGCCTACTCCTGGATTCGTCGTTCTCTTAATCAGAAACCGAGTATTACGCAGCCGCGCGGTCGTAAGTGCATTTTATCCGAGGAAGACGTAGATGACATCCTGGATTGGATCCCAAGGCACTTAACTCTTACGCAAGGGGAAATGCGAGTACGAGTACTAGCAGAAATGGACAAGGACATTTCGAAGCCAACAATCGCACGGCACCTAAATGGTCAATTGAAAACTATGAAAAACATCTATCAGGTTCCCGAGGGAATGAACAATGAGCCAAGCAAATGGATACGCAGGGAATTCGTTTAGCAGTTTCTCCAAATTGAGGGCGAAGGCAAGATCTTCATTTGGATTGACAAAGCGAACTTCAACGTTCAATGCAAACGTACTCGTGGACGGGAGCCTAGAGTAGTGAGGGCATGTTGCAAGTTGCCAACAGCACGGGGCACAATTTGCATTTAATCGGTGCATTCACGATGGAAGGAAAAGTGTCGATGACAACCCGGAGAGGTTCATTCAGAGGATCCATTAATCTCGAATGCCTTCGCAGATATTTCGACAATCTGAAACGGAAGATACAGCGCCAGAAGGTTGCCGGGGTAGGTTATAAAGCAATATGTCACACAAGACTGGAATAACTGTCGTCAGTAGATGGATCCGATGGAGTAACCATACTGAGATTGAGCCCGTACCCTCCGTTCCCCAATTCGATCGAGAATGTCAGTCAGGTGATGAAGGCCAGAGTGAAGAATGGGATGAGAGTGCACTACGAGGAACGTCTGGCCGGTGATTTCCAGAAACTCATGACGAAGATGAAATGAAGGCTGCAATCCCTTGAATGCATTGCCGGAGCAATCACCAATGATATCAACGTTGCGGGATGTCGTAGTGCTATTCGACATATGCGTGTACATTTTCCTAATTGTCTAGAAAGAACGACTTGTTTTGAGCACGTTGCTGGCCTATTTTTCCGTATCTGGTAGTATAGCACGTTACTGGCAGCGTGTAGGGACGTGTGAGTATTCCCAGTGTTTTCAAAATATGTTTGTACGTACGTAAGTTTGTGTGTTCGTACAGGGGTTGAAGCGATATCTGATGTTTAGCGCAATGGAGTGACACGGGGCCGACTTCCAGTGAGCCATGCTCGAGTGATATGTTCAACTTATGGTCTTTTTCATGCTGGTATCCGCTGCGCCGTACTCTTTCATGATCAGCCTGAGATAATGTAGATACAGTTTCTTTGTTCGGAAAACTACGATGTTTGGAAAACGCATTGTAGGACTAAATGAGCTGGCCGGGTGAAGAAACCATTAGATGTATCACAGTATGGGATATCAGCGTGGATAGTTGAATAGTAGTGAATAAGTAATTACCCCGCACGTCATGTCAGGCTTCTGCAAGAGTGAGAGGAACTGCTAGATGCGAGTTCGCAAACACGTCCATCGCCAGACAAGATGTTATCATTGAATCTAAACGAATGAATCTCGTGTCTAATGGAAAACTTCTCTGTGCGATGTTTGTCCACTGTATTTGAGTGCACTGGCGCGTTAATTCGCTACCCGATTGGAAGTTGGTATCTCAAGTTCGGAACCCACGTCAGCCGGTTCGGAAGCAGTACCTTGGATTTAAATGCAACCACTCCTACAGCTAGCCCAACTTAATTTGCGTGCCAGAAAGGCCCGAATAGCCGTCCAGTACGACTTGGATACTGTATTGATCGTTCGGATGATCCATCGTTTGGCCCAATAGCGTGCCTAGACAAATGGGGGCATAGTTGGCGTGGATACAGTGGCGTAGCAACTAATTGTGATGTCCGTGGCGGACGTACACTTGCTATCGCTCTCGCAGATATAAAGCCCTCAATTGAAATTGCCATTAAATATTTCGTTTCACATCAACAATCAGAGATTTACTTTTAGAGTGCAGTCTTGAATGCAGCTATTTGAATTGTTAAAATACTCGGGTTCAAAATCTGCAGGCACACTTTTCATGCACTATTTGATGATGCTGGTATCCGAGCTGAATAAGCGCTCATCGTAGGCAATTGAAGATCAACAGTCGAAAATCCGGCAGAATTTGCTAGCAGCGGGTATAACTTAATGTGGCAAAGCAAATAGTCAACCCGAACATTGGGTCACTACCCAGTCTCAGGAACCTATAGATGCTTGCCAATGTGTTCCGGCTGATAGCGAACACAAGGAGACTCGCAAAGATTTCAGTGCGAAACAGCTTGCTAACCTGAAAAGAGACCGGAAAGCCTGGTAGCCGATTGGTCTGCACGCCTGGCTTGCAACCATAAGGTCACCGGTTCGAATCTATTTTCCTGGCCTGCTTTGTCATCCTGGATGCCTTCTCGTTGCTCACCCAATGTCTGAAACCCCCGTCCGTCGAAAAACTATCTTGTGGACTAAGTGTTACACTGAGCCAATACCATTTACAGGATGATCAAGTGTCACGATAACTGATCATCGCTTGAATTCTGGTGACATTTGTGACAAATGTCATTGCCTGTCGTGCAAGTGAGAAATACTGCAAAGCAGCCGGATTATGTACGGCACATCTCTCAACAGGACTTGAGTGCGCAAGAATCCGTTACTTCAACTTCTATAACGCTTGTCGAAATGATTCTACGTTGTTAAACGTGGTGCTGACAGAACAACAGACACAGACACGCGAAATTTTCAAGTTATTACCATCATCTGTCTGAGCTCAGGAAATGTAGCTTGCTTAACCGCAAATTTCTCACAATTGTTATCTTCAGGCAGCATCTACGGGATGCTCGACTACACCACGAAGTAGAGCTTGCTCGTATGGCTTCATCCAAACAGTAACGCTTCTTCGTGTATGTCAAAATGCGAAGCAAAATGAACTCGTCCATCCAAGTGTTGTTCGGTGCTGATGGCACTGCTTCTGTCACAGATCACGAAACTGCTTGTTTGCTTCCCGGGGTTTTAGTTTCGAGAGTTGCAACTGCCGCATATCAGCCTGCAGGGAAAAGTTGCTGAGTGTTCCTTCTTGGAGGTGATTTCCATAACGGAGACTCAAGTGTTTCGGCTTTTGAGTGTATCAAATACAGATAAGGCTGCCAGTGTGTATGCTGTTCATCCCAAACTGTTGCACGAGTTGGCTGATTGACTTTGCCCTCCGCTTACACAACTCCTTGCGAAGTCTCTACCCAGCAGCTTTCTGCCCACTGACTGGAAGGAGGATATTGTTTGTCCCATTATTAGGTAAGCTGCAAACACCTCCCTGAAAAACATAGACCGGTCAGTTTGACGAGCTTGCTGGTCAAGTTTTTGGAAAACGCCTAAGTGGCATTCTCAAGACTGGCATTCAAGACTGCACTCTAAAAGTAAATCTCTGATTGTTGATGTGAAACGAAATATTTAATGGCAATTTCAATTGAGGGCTTTATATCTGCGAGAGCGATAGCAAGTGTACGTCCGCCACGGACATCACAATTAGTTGCTACGCCACTGTATCCACGCCAACTACACCCCGTTTGTTTACGCACGCTATTGGGTCAAACGAGGGATCATCCGAACGATCAAGACAGTATCCAAGTCGTACTGGACAGCTATTCGGGCCTTTCTGGCACGCAAATTAAGTTGGGCTAGCTGTAAGAGTGGTTGCATTTAAATCTAAAGTACAGCTTCCGAACCGGCTGATGTGGGTTCCGAACTTGACAGACCAACTTCCAATCGGGTAACGAATTAACGCGCCAGTGCACTCAAATACAGCGGACAAACATCGCACAGAGACGGTTCCTATTAACCACGCGATTCATTTGTTCAGATTCCATGACAACATCTTGTCTGGCGATGGACGTGTTTGCGAACTCGTATCTAGCAGTTCCTCTCACTCTTGGAAAAGCCTGATATGACGTGCACAGTAATTTCGCATTCATTACTATTCAACTATCCACGCTGATATCCCATACTGTGATACACCTGATGGTTGCTTCACCCGGCAAGCTCACTTGATCCTACAAAGCGCTTTCCAAACATCCTAGTTTTCCGCACAAAGAAACTGTATCTACATTATCCCAGGCTGATCATGAAAGAGTACGGCGCAGTGAATACCAGCATGAAAAAGACCATAAGTTGAACATATCACTCGGGCATGGCTCACTGGAAGTCGGTCCCGTGTCACTCCATTGCGCTAAACATCAGATATCGCTTCAACCCCCGTACGAACACACAAACTTACGTACGTGCAAACATATTTTGAAAACACTGGGAATACTCACACATCCCTACACGCTGCCAGTAACGTGCTATACTACCAGATACGGAAAAAATAGGCCAGCAACGTGCTCAAAACATGTCGTTCTTTCTATACAATTAGGAAAATGTACACGCATATGTCGAATAGCACTACGACATCCCATAACGTTGATATCATTGGTGATTGCTCCGGCAATGCATTCAAGGAACTGCAGCCTTCATTTCACCTTCGTCATGAGTTTCTGGAAATCACCGGCCAGACGTTCCTCGTAGTGCACTCTCATCTCATTCTTCACTATGGCCTTCATCACCTGCCAGACATTCTCGATCGGATTGGGGAACGGAGAGAATGGGCTCAATCTCAGTATGGTTACTCCATCGGATCCATCTAGTGACGACAGTTATTTCAGTCGTCTGTGACATAGTGCTTTATCACATACCACGACAACCTGCCGGCGCTGCATCTTCCGTTTCAGGTTGTCTAAATATCTTCGACTTCATTCGAGAGTTATGGAACCTGTGAATGAGCCTCTCCGGGTTGTCATCAACGTTTTCCCTTCCATCTTGAGTGCACCGATTAAATGCAATTTGTGCCCCCTGCTGTTGGCAACTTTGCAACAGGCCCTCACTCCTCTGGGCGCCCGACCACGAGTACGTTTGCATTGAACGTTTAAATTTGCTTCGTCAATCCAAATGAAGATCTTGCCATCGCTCTCAAGTTGGAGAAACTGCTGAACGAATTTCTGCGTGTCCCTTTGCTTCGCTCATTGTTCATTTCCTCGGGAACCTGATAGATGTGCTTCATAGTTTTCATTCGACCATTTAGGTGCCGTGCGATTGTTGGCTACGAAATGTCCTTGTCCATTTCTGTTCGTACTCGTACTCGCATTTCCCGTGGTGTAAGAGTTAAATTCCTTGCGATCCAATCCAGGATGTCATCTACGTCTTCCTCCGACAAAATCCGCTTACGACTGCGCGGCTGCGTAGTACTCGGTTCCTGATCAAGAGAACGACGAATCCAGGAGTAGGCTGTTTGACATTTGACGTTGTTCACGGTTGCCACATGCTTCCAGTCATCACCGTTGACGGAGCGCCCAAAACTCGGTCACGAATATCTGATGAGATACTCTGTCGAACGTGAGTAGGCATGCCAACGACGTTAGAATCATAGACATGGTTTCGGTCGTGCGCTTATGTTCCAGCTGTTCATTGCTCTCAGACCAATTGTGATCCATCGTTTCGGACGTGAGGGGGGCGCATACAAGCCAGTTGCACCGTCGAAGTGCATTCCTCCAAGGTTCATTCACAAGTCGCACCCAGTCAACGAGAAGCGCGCTCACCTCCCCAGACTAACTCACTATACGTTGGCAACCGGCCAATGAGAACACACTTGAGGTCAGAGGATTGGCTCTGAGCGGCTGGCGAATCGCACAGGGTTTTGCAACATTTTGGAATTTCTTTGCAAACTTTTGGACTTACTTTGCAAAATTGTGTTCATTCTTTGGAAAATTTTGAATGTTTAATTATACTTTGCGTGTAGTGCTCTAGTGTTGCAAATTTTAGACCGGTGGATCTCATGAAATTTTTTCTTGTCTATAATTTTCGGCAGAGTATTTGATGACTATTGTAAGGTTTACTTTACTATCCGTAGGCATATCACCCTCTCGGGGGGTACTTACAGCGCGTGTTATGAAACCACTTGATAGGAGCACATTTAACATATGCCTCTGTGTAAATTTTCCGGCTGCACAAGATTGAGCTCGTCGAAGGTTACAAGTCTCCGTTTCGGTGGCTATTTTTCTCAAGGGACTTGGCATGCCAGCTGCTTCCACGTTCGCTTGCCTTTCAAATGATTGTACACGCTGCTTTTACTTACCTCGCCCACTTTTCACATCAACAGGAGACTGCAGCCTTTCCATATTAGGAACCGAGTCAAACCACCGTACGACGAGTCGCCATTAATAGAGACGTGCTCACAGGAATTGGTAAGCACTTCAAGTTGCGCGTGTCCGGAGAGTTTCACAGATCCTTGATATTCCCTGGACCAGCTGAGCCTGCGTTTTCAAGCCCAGATACGATTGCGTTCACCTTCCGGTCTAGGTCTAGCAGCAAGGGAAGTAGGCTTTCTACACATTCTATACTGCAAACCAGTGTCGAAAAGCATGCATCCGAAAACGGACCATGCTGAGTTTTGTGCCTACAGCAAGTAGGACCGCCAAAGAGAAATCTTTCACAGTTCACCAAAACACTACATTGTGCTGAACTCAGACCAGTGCATCTTTCGTGAAACCAACTTTTGTAGATGTCACACTGCCTGCCACTATTTGAGCACGTCACTGATTCTGAGCACTTATGCTTACCGAATTGTGTCTCTGAGTCAGCTGGTTTTATACCCGATGATTACCTAGGACATGCTCTAGTCATTGCGAAGGAACAAGTAGGCAAGTGGTTATGGGTAAGGAAGACGTAGACAGGTTTGTGGTAGCCTACTAAGCAAGGAAAGTGAGGTTCGATCTGTTAACGTGCGCTGAAGGTGATGATTTGGACTCACTAAGAGTAAACGGTAGCAATGCACAGAGTAAAGAGCCCAGAGGTGAGGAAGCAAAAGATTCCCTTGAGATACAGCAGCGATGCCAATGAGTAGGAAAAAGTTCTACAGCAATATCAACATGAGAGCGGAGATACCGAGCATGACTAGAAGTCAGTATGAACAAGCCTTCGAGTTATTCGTGGTCTGAGAATCCGAGGGACTTGGCTAACACAACGAGATTAATCAGATGAAGATCAACCCATCTTGTACTGAATAACTGAAATGTTGCTAAGATCTGAAATTGTTTGGAATGGAACGACGTGCCGAAGCTTCACATTCTTGAAAGCAACAGGCAGGTAACACCAAGGCGAGCAGCGAGAAGCCTGCAGATAATGCATTCCGATTAATCAGGGACTTGCGGACCAGTTTGAATCATAAGAGAACTGACAAAGTCAAGTCTTCTGGTCAGTGTTATTCAAACACAGTTCCCGCACAAAGTGTTTCAAGAAGGAAGCCTCGAACGGCGAAACACGACAAGCGCGACCTACGACAGTAGGAACGCGGTTTGTGTTGTCTCAGGGCAAAATAACGAACCCAAACCCATTTCAACCATTCCAGTCATATTACTTATGAGTAGGTTTTTAGTCGTAATTTTAATGTATGAGTCCCAGCAGCTCTCAAGCTACATAGCACAACCACAATCCAAAAAAGCGCTTGACGCGTTTTGCCCAATTGGGGCTCCTTAGTGGTGCGCATTTCGTTGATCTCCTGCTGAGGATGGAACTCATGACTGCCCGAAGCCGCCTCCAGCATCTTAAGTAAAGACGCGATCTCCTCCAAGCCATCGGCAGTGCATTGAATACGTACCCTAGCCAAGCAGGTCAGCTCAGGTAAGGTATTCAGAAACACAACAGACCTTTGCCTTACGAATGTTCCGTTTCGTGTACTCGTAGGCAAGCCAAAGCCCCCGCACTACGACATTCCAGCTTCACTTCTGCGGAGACAAAACACAGTAAGAGGCATCTCGCATAATTTCATGAAACTATTCGTGCTATCCCATTGGTACTAACTGGAATCAACTAATCCTAGTGCAATTCCGGAAACAGGAGGAAGTAAATTCTAGATACGTACTATGCGCTTACTGCAAAATTTCGTCCGAAAGTCCAGTCTGGACCTAAGCGTCTTGAGCTTCAGGTGATGTCTCCGCAAGTCGTCCGACGAAGCTAGTTCAAAGAGATCGTTGGGCTTAATGCCGATGATACCCATCATAATCGTAAACGTTTTATTAGGTCTCCCTTTAGTATGCGTCATTCCAATGAGAACAGGCTTAAGCAATCCAGGCTGTCAAACTACGACTTTGCACGGTGGATTTCAATCATTCTGGTGTACAGTCTTTCTACCTTCTCTAAGTAAGCGAAATCCTTTCGAAAATAAGGTGCCTAAGCCTGAACATAATACTCTAAGGGCGGCCGAACCACCGCTTTGTACTAAAGAAAAAAGGCTTCAGGTTTAGTGTTACTCAACGTTCACTGAGACAAAAATGTCCCTTCCGCGCTCTGTTAGCAGCAGGGTGACACGGCTTCGAAGGCCTGAAGCTATCTACCATAAATATATCCAAGTCCCTCGCTTTGTCTAAACACTACACTTTCAGGGACCCAGTGAATGTTTGCACCGTAATCCCATCATCATTAACATCAGTACCTAAGCCAGTTGAATTGATACTTGGCCGCCATACAACCATAACGACCTACAGAAAGAAGAATAATAAGAGATAGGGAACGGGTACTTACCTAAAAACCTTAATGCTTTAAGCAAACGTTCAACGTCAGGGTTCCAAATCACTTCCCTACTAACAACCTGCACTTCTTTCCAATTACCTAACAACTATGGCTACAATACTATGAGTATCCTCATAAGCTGCCTTGCATATGGCACGGGCTTCGGTGGAGCTGAATAAAGCAAAATTTCAGCGCTAAACAGCGAGTTAAATAGAAAGACAATAGGATGCACGTATGAATGGATTTCATGCTCGAGCTGTTGTATCAATCTTCGAATGATGTGGGGTCATAAACAAAACGGTAGTACGGTTTCGCAAGTAACAACCAAGAGATTTGACCCATCAATCCTCCCAATGATGCACAATTCCTACGTGCGCCCACATGTTGAATACGCTCTCCAACCTTGGCAACGTTGGTTGAAGCGCGACCTAGAAGTGATAGAGGCACCATAACGAAGAGCAAGAAAGAATGTAAACGGCCTGCGCTATCATTCTTACCACCGAAGGCTGAAGCTGCTGGGAATTTTCAGCGGGCGCTATCGAAGGCTGCACGGCTATCTCATACTGAGTGACCCCAACCACGTATGCCGCCATTTGCTGAAACTTAGCCACAACACGCAGCCAAGGGGTAACTGCTTAAAGTTGAAGGAACAATATAGCCATTTAGAGTATCGACGGAATTACTTTTCCCTTCGGGTTTGCAAACCCTGGAACGCACTTCCAGACTCAGTTGTATCCTCTCCTAACTTGGATGCTTTCAATAAACGATTGGATGTTGCTCTTAGCTCCCAACCTTTTGTTACCTAAACTATTCTATTGTGGATTACTCCAAGCATGCTTTTCAACAGGATTTATGTATCAAATGGACCTAAGTGAGCGACCATATCTTACTTTTCTCACTCCTTACCTCAACGATTACTGCACCCCAGTGTCTTTCTGAACGTTTACGCTCAATAATTTATTTTAATTTTACACTGTTGTTAATTATCAAACTATTCATCTCGACAGACGTTCGATAGATGACCCCGACATATTTTGATTTCATCATATTCACCGCAAAAATCCTACGGGACGTGTCAAGCACTTGCTTTTATCCCATGATAAATCATTGTTCATTGTTCATTGTTCAAGGTTGTGTTCAAATAACATAAGGCTACGGACACCGTGAAAAGTGTACACAGCACCTAATGTTCCATACGCTTTAATAAGAATGCCGGGTACAGTCGGCGGGCCGGATGAAATGATGTCGCTCGTCGGATCCGCCGACCTACCGTAGTTTGTTGACCCCTGTCATAGAGCGTAAACCCGAACTAGGATATATGAAACGAAGCGGTGTAAGAGATAAAGCGAAACACAAAAAATGATGGTTTTAAGATTATGTTAATAAATATAGGAAAGAATAGTTTAGTTCTCAACTGAGCGAAACGCAGCAAATCTTGGACCCGGTTAGTTGTCCAATTAAAGCGACCCTTTACGTGTAATCTCAATTTGACAAAGCGTACGTTGTTTAATTCCATCAGCCAGTCTCACGAAAAGTAAAGTTGCTTTGTGGCTCGCAACGATAAGGTAAAATAGCTGTTTTTATGTCAGTGACTTGCCTGTACATGCTTGGCCTGCGGTGTCATCAGTCAAAGCGCGGGAGTGAGAGGTAGGTGATCCGAAAGCGCAATGTTGAAAATGATGGCTATTCGTGCCAAAGTATTGGTTCCTTTCTTTACGAGAAATAATCAGAACACCAGAGTACTTGGAATGGAGGCAAGATGTCAATCAGCAAGGCATATTCGGTGATTTTTCCGCAGTAGTTACATGCTTTTGAGGCGAAAGAACCTGGTGGAAAGATAGAACACGGAACCGTTTAAAATATATGCCATGATAGAAGACTGCTATGGCGACGTCATTTTTAAGAAATCTAAAGTGTTGTATGGGAAATATGAGAATTTTTTTATAGATATGTGTTCTGCAGCATAAGTGAGTAAAAGGTGTCAACTGATACATTTTAACTGATTTCGCGCATATTCGTAATACACAACATTAAAATCAGTCAGGCTTGTGTTCACCTAAACCATCAGTGGGCTAGCTAGCGTTCTGGCATTCCGCCGCTTAGTTTACACTGAAAAGGCACGTTGAGGAGGCAAGACTGCCAGCGGTAAAAGTAGCTCTTCCATAAAACCTAACGTTTCATTTCACAATGGTTATTTTAATCTCTACGCTTTACGTCAAATCGGCCATCAGGCAGCACTGACGCTCAGTCTTCGTTCTTTTGGTATCAATGGGCTGTGTCTCCGAACCGCGCTCATAACAGCATTATGACTAATCCTAGACTTCCTAATTCTGAAGCTGACGATAATGACTTGACCCTTTGCATCTTTACCGTTACCGAGTTAATGGTTCAAGGTATTTATGGTGTATGTATTGCCCTCAGCAAACTATCCTGAAGGCCAGCTGCTCGACTGAATATTGATGAACAACCACAAGTAGGCGGTTATACTTCAAACCTCTATTGGATTTGACAAACAGTGTCTGAAGCGGAGATGATTTTGCTTTGCTTCAAAATGTGCCCTTACTGAACGCAGTTCAGATGGTATCAAGGAAGATTTCTATCAACAGATCTCCGTTTCTTTGCATGGCGCAGAATACTGACATCTTGATTGTTGTTGGAGACATGCATGTCCATACGGGTAGTCATTCCGACTATGAGTAACAACTGAGTGGTCACTTCGGAGTCGAAGCACGTCGAACAGAAAATGGTGATGGATTCCTGTAACTATGCACAGACCAGAGCTATTACCTATTAACACAGCATTCCAGCATAGTCGTTCATACCGCGTCATCTGTGCCTGCAGATTCCCTCAGTTACCTGGACCGAATTCGACCATATTGCCAACAGCTACAGGTGGCGCGCATCAGCCCAAGACTGCCGGTCAATCTGGAGTACGTGCATGGATTCCGATAATGCCCTAGTGGGTGCATGTTTTGCGCTCACACTTTACGCTTCAAAGAAGTAGCTATCCTCTAATCTACTTACCTGCAACTTGAACTCGCAGTCGGCATTTCCACAATATCATGACGAACTGACCCACAAAATGTCAGTTAGGAATGAGGTTGGTGGACAAAATAATGACTGAAATCGTCTCAAATCCACTATGAATAGTGTTTTTGACACATACTGTACACTCAGTCTGAGACATCGTCAAGAGGAAAGAAGTTTTGAGGCATCGGTCAGCTTGATCGAAACACGGAAACTACTTCCAATGAGCACTGAGCTTCGGCGTGTCCAGAACTCTCTGAAACGGCGCATCGCAATGAGTCTTCGAATCGACCGAGAACGTTGGTGGATAGCAAGTGCTTGTGAGCTGTAGAAACATAGTGTTATTGGAAACTAACGAGTACTATTCCAGCTCATCCGGAACACGGGTACAAGAAAGCCCTCGTTAAAGAGGCAGTAGCTGAGAATTATAGACTGTTGGTCCGTTTTCATCTTCCTCGACAAGCCCGTTGGGTGGAATGTTTTGAAGAGCCGTTTTAGCAAACCTGCTGCGACATTGCCGCTTGTCGAATCGACTAATCCAATGTGGGAAGTAAATGTCATATAACCCAATTTGGAAGAGCTCTGACATGAGCTTTCCTTGTTGAAACGCAACAAGCCTCATGAACCCGACGAGCTTCCTTCATGTTTGCCAAAAGATGGTGGTGATACTTTGTTGACTGGACTCGAATTCTATTTATTACAATTTGAAACTGTAAAGGGGTACCTGCCGACTGGTGAAAGTTAACTGTGGTGCCCATCTTCAAGAAAAGTCAGCGTACTTTGTGTCATCGTCTTCGGGGCATTCGCCTTGTTTCCACTACATTCAAACGCCTTACGGGTATCATTCTCAGACGAATTAATGGTCCTCGTGGGAACCGATTCACTAAATGCCAGACTGGCTTCCGCCCAGGTCGTGGTTTCATCGACCACATTTTTCTTCTTTGCCAAGTGTTAGAGCAGACACACATACAGACGACTGACTTTGGTTTTCCTTGACTTGAAAGCTGCTTTCATCTCTCTTGACCGTGCCCGATTGTAGCACTTCCCATCCATGAAGTTCTTGCCGGCTAAACTCCTTTCCATATGTCACGACCTTGATTCCCGACACTGTGTAAGAATCTACGGGAAACTCTCTCCTGATTGCCTCACGAAAAGTGGGGTTGGCCAGAGTTGTCCTATATCTCCTTTCCTTTTCTACTTTGATATCGAAATGATTCTGAATGACTGTTCTTTCAAACTCTACCGGAGTGGAAGTTCCGCCAGATGACAAACTAACACAGCTGGAGTACGCGGACGAAATAGTTATTGCTGAGTCCGACGCAGTGGCTGTGCAAGCACTGCAGTATAGACTGATGCGTAGCATCGCATACTCCAGAATGTGTCTTGGATCTTTGAAGTGCAAATTACTGCTGCAGGACTGGACCGCCACACCTTCGGTTCTAGCTAACACCCAACAGCCACTGGAAGTGAAGGATCGGTTCATTTACCTTGGTAGCTGTGTCACCTATGGTTTTCACATCACTGAGCAAGTTACTTCGCGTATCAGCTAGGCGCATATGGCTTTCCAGAGACGCAAGCATCAATGGAGACAAAAGGATATCAGTCTGTCAGTGAAAGGTATGGTGTATATCACCGCGATAAGGACGGTGTTACTGAGTGCATTAGAGACCTGGTCAGTTCCCGCCGAAGAAATGCCTGTCCATATTTGACCACCGGTGTTTGCGAGTATTGCTCACGTCTGGTGAGAACACCGGGTAAGCAACGCTGAGGTCCGTCAGTTGGCTTTTGGCAAAAAGCCATCTGGTGCCTCTCTCGAATGTTTGGAAAATGTTAGTCGCTTACGTTAGCTAGGCGATGTCCTCCATATACTCGTTGACCGGCTTCCTCGGCGTATATTATAAGCTGTGGCAATAGCAAGTTGGGTGAAAGCGCGAGGTGGCAAGTCCAAAGCGTGAAATAGTGGTGAGAAATATTTGACTGAGGGATTTGGTTGGGTTTGAGAGCGACGTCTTCTTAGAGGAGGCCTCGGGATTGTCCATACCGATTGTTGAAAACCGTAGCACACATGGAGGAGTCATGCAGTTCGTGGCGCTCCTGCATTCGTTTTCTTGAATCCGGTTGTTAATGTTCCTTCCATTCTGGTTAATTTGACACACTTCCATTTTGCTTGTATTTTCCTTACATTCCAGTTGCCTTTAGCCCCCTAGCTTGTCGTTGTTAGTTATTGTTGTTCTCGCAATACGAGTGGTGGCAAATTGATCCACCACACTTTAGTGCTCCGTTCATATTTGATCAACTCAAAGGAACTGAAGGTGGTGCAAAACTAGTAACCTCGTATCATAACGGATATTCAGAATCAAGCTGTGCGTGTCCAAACATTTCGGAATGTTTCGCAAATACTTCTCTGCCGGTGTAGAATTCTATTGTGGCAACGTTTCGCTATTGAAGTAGTAAGTTCATCAGGCCCGGTGAATCGGTACTCATTTGGCTAAAAACTAAGCCAAGTATGTACGAATACACCTGGCCTGAAGAAGCTCATGCGTCAAGACCTAGAACTTGTCACAATAAAAGTGTACAAAAGTCGATTTGTATTCGAAAACTTCTGAAATCATGTAATCCCAATGGGTTCCAATCCTGCTCAGAGATATCCAGCATTTGTTAACTAATAAGTACAAAAGCTGCACTCGACTTTGTAGTCGGATAAGCCTTCAACTTACCTATTCCGGAATGCACATGTTAGAATCATTAGATAATTCTAATCAGATACTGGGTGGGGCCCACCCAAAACTAGTGTAATTTGTTAAACACGCCCTGGTAACATGTGGTTTGGTGGGTTTCAACTGAGTGTTTAACTAAATGGTTGTAAGGAACGTGATTGCCAGATGGTAATTCTGTAGGACTCTCAGGTTCCATGCGACAAGCGAACGTGTCGGGTATGCGTAACTTAGTTGGACCAATTTATGGTCACGTATTCTCTAGTACATCAATAGTGTCTGTCAACTGATTTAGCAACTAAAATATTTACTATATTGGCTGGTTGTTAGATGCTGGTTATTAGATGCCGTCAACAACGCATGTGTGACGATTACAGCGGAAGTTGTACGTGCTGCTGTAGGTGGCGAAGACGCAGAAATAAGCGAATGAGTAACCTACCTGAACTTTCGGGGAACTCGTTGTCATAAGTCTACTGTTTAGATGGCACGGAAGTAAGTGCACTTCCAATGACTCTTCGGTGTTCTGTATAACAGATCCTAAAAGAAGTCATGTCACAAAATATTCCACCAACCGAAACTCTTTTGGGTCAGCAGCAGCTGCTCATGACAACTGACATCTCTTATAACAATGATTTGTAACCCGTTACCAATATGCTCCTTAATGCGGAAAACTGTTGGTCCCATGGCTATTTAATAAACATTCAATTTTTTCTGCGGTTAGCCTTGTCCACTTCACGGCATAATATATATGGGGTTGGACAATGAGCCAATCCCTATCACAGTTAATTGTTCTTATCTGATAGTGATCAGTCCTTGCGATCCAAGATTTGGCAGACGAACGTTACTGGCATTTCTAATTATGATCAAACAACGCGCTAGCGTCTTCCAATAATGTTTCGGCTGTCGGCTCGAGCCAGGATGTTTAGCGCATTCGTGAAAGGACAATCCTCTACTATTCTCTGGTAAACTGTTAACTCAAAAACGGAGGCAAATACTTGTTTTCACTGATTCTTTGTCCAAATTGACCCTCACATTTAGCGGTAGTATAGTTCCAAGGACTATTGTAACAACGGAACAACAGTGCACTGTTTGTAAAAGAAATAGTAATTGCCTGAGCATTAGCGTTGAAAATCCCAAATGGGGGATAAAAAGCGTGGGCTAGAATGAAGAGTGTTTTTGTGAACTCAACAAAATGTTCACTTGGAGGCTTGCACAAAACAGCTTACATCGATTTAGAGGGTAATCCTGATTGTGCAACCTGTGCCACGCTTTATCGTCCTTGAACTACACCGGCCATATCTCGCAATGTAGGTATTTGAGGACAACGTCACGTCGGTTATTTTACACGCAGATAATGTGCAGTTGGAACCAGCCTCACATGGGTGTTCTACGCCTCACGCACATTATGCTAGTAAGCTGCCGGGAGATATCCTAGTCGGCTGTATTGTGTGGCCAACTTAAATTTGTGGTACCCCAAATTCGTGTTGTGATAGCATGTGGTTAGATTTCTCGAAAACTAGTAGGGTATCATTGGTTCGCCGAGTAGACGCCGATACTAGCCGCTGTAAAACCTTAGGGTACTAAGCCTTGCTTTGTTTGGAAAGTGGGTGTTCACTATAGAATCTCGAGCGTTTCATGATTTTGCTTGTGCCATGGCCGCCAGACCTAGATTGCGTATTGCACACTAGGCCGCACGTAAGTGTTATACAATTGCCGACAGAGAGATGGATCAAACCGCCCGAATACCCTCTGCAGTATACCAACTTGTTGGCTCTTAGAATTTGAAGTCTTTTAAGATTATAATGTGCAACCCAAATCAAACTGAATTAGTACCCTAATTTAGATCTTCTGGTTAACGGCTTGCGGGAAGTGGTCTCCAAGGTTGTTGACAGTGCTTAGCTGATGATGCATGTAGATTATCTTAAACTCGTACGAACTAAACTGACGCAGATCATGGTGACTATTTATACGCCCTGTTCAGGTCTCGTTGAAGTGCACGTATCGACACACGTGCCATAAACACGGCTAACGTGGGGGCTGAATTAACAGCTTCTGCGAGGGTGTTCTACGTGTAGCAAACAGGCAGCGAGAAGTTTCTTCGACACTCCAACCGAGTGTTTGGTTTTGCCAATTTAGATGATGGCCTCTCAGTTGGTTGTTGTGACTCATCTTCAATAGGTGATGACAGAGGTGACGCGTGTTGTTAGTATCTGATAAACTATGATTAGTTCATCACGCAAACGGCGATAATGTCCGATGAAAATGCCAAGCACTCTGCGTCGCTGTTCGTATGACTAGTGACGCAGTCCCTTGATATTTTTGGTCGCCCGACGTTGTGGAAGCACCAAGAACGTAAGATCCAGCTCATGTCATGGGTACCACACTTGTAGTGCATACTCAAAATAAAAGCGTATCGAAATGGGAAGTATTTGTTGGAAGGTCGACGTTTCGAATTGCCCGAAAACTCGCCGCAAAAGCCCCACGATTTGGGTCCCATACTTTGATGCCATTTTGGACTGCTCCGATTAGTGGAACTTTTCCTGGAACGACACACCGATATCATTTTCTAGAAAACGGTGTTGTAGATCTTGGTCACCCATCTTATATGTGGGAACCATTCGGTGTGGTAAATGAGTACTCCACATTTAGCCGCACTGAAGGAAGAGCAAATTTGCACTGACCAGTTATAAATCTTTCGAGGTCGATTAGAAGCTGGATACGGTCTTCTGGAGCTCTGAAGTCATTGGCGTAGAGCAAACAGTTTGGCGCAATTTGACTCATTATATTGTTTATGAAGATCAAGAATAGACGCGGCTCCACTACCGAACCCTGTGACACACCGTATTCGATGTAGTTTGCTTCTTAGATGGATTCATGTACTCTTACTTCCAGACACTTGTGCGAAAATGAATTGCAAATCCACCTGAGAAGAGGGTTCCAAATGTCACATACTTGAAGTTTGGCGAGAAGGACACGATGGTCCAACTGGTCGAATGCCTTAGAGAAATCAAGGTTAGCCGCATCAATTTCTGTACCAGCATTCACAGTTTCGATTCGACTAACTCGGGCTAACAATAGGTTGGTTGTGCACAACCGCTTATGACGAAAGTCGTGTTGCTGCTGAGCAATGTAACCAAAACCGTTCAGATGCGACATGAGTGCGCCGGTAATGATAGCTCCCATAAACTTTGAATGATCTGGCATTAGAGTCACTGTTTGATAATTAGCTGGGTCGGAACAACAACCATTTTGTAGATAGGAGTTATTATTGTGTGTTTCCACATTGCGGAAACGTGCCACTCGTCATGGCAGTGCTAAAAGGCCGCGCCAACGGTTCATCCAATATCGTAGCTGCCACGGCAAACGGTTTTGGCGGATGTCGTCAATTCCTAGACAGGCGTGCGGGCGCATGGATAGCCGCTTTCTCATCACGATTTCTGCCGTAAAATTTATATGAGTGAGTCGTGGTGTGGGCACCATAGATGCCAAAGATTCAAGAGAACACGGATGCAATGAACCGTTGGTGTATATTGTTGTTGCAGAACATTCGGCGCTTCTTTAGCCGTCCGAATTAGACTATCCGCTGTTTGAAGAGGGGGAACTCCACTTTTCACCATGCGGAGGCTGTTTACGCGTTTGTACAGAAGCTTAGGACTTGAAGTTACTGGCTTGGCTAAGGCATATCGATAAACGACTTTGTACTCGAACACTGTCTACAACGGTTACTGTGGCCAACATAGGGATTCAGGTACTCGTACTCGGATAGGTTTTGTGGGTACACCACACCGCGTTGCGCATCACCATGCGTTTGAGTGTCCCACACCGTATAAAGGACGCCAGGTTTCTCGAACTGATAGTCTTGGTTTCCAATGCTCCACTAACCAAAGTTTTAATTTTACTGACGAAACGTTCCCAGCCAATATCGGGGACATCCAAGGTCAAGAAACTCCGGTCGGTCACTTCAACGAGTCGGATTAAAGTGTCGTCGCTGGTTACGGTTCACTTCGTTTGGGTTTTGTCCCCTGAGTATTCACCATAGCGAGTGTACTTGCAATGTCATGTCGTATGATCACCGCAGCCTAGAGGAGTATCAAGTATCACTCTCTCAATCATCAGTTCTTCATTAGTAAATATTCGGTCCACTATGGTTGGCCTGTTATTTCCCCTGTATCTGATGAGGGAAGTGACGTGACGATAAAGCGGAAAGTCTGAGGCTAGATCTCGCAGATTTTCTTTGAATCGCTTTCCTGGTGTGACCTGGGATTCTAGAGCATGTAAGTTGAACTCGTTGGCGACTAGAATGTGATTGTACTTCCTATCTATCACCTGCCTATATACAACCACCATGTTGCAGTCCATCTCAGATGTAGACGACGGTAGTCGGTAAACAACAACCACTAGGCCAAGGTCGTTCCCGCAGCCAGAAGCTGTACCAAATGAAGTCAGGTACATCGGTTTCCGAAACGTGTATGTGTTCGCACATTAGGTTGTTGCGAAAGTAGAGTACTACTCCACCACATTTGCTGGATCGAACTTTCCGGACGAAGGACATACCTGTTAGTGCGATTTCGGCATCCGTTACCACACAGCGCAATCATTTTCCGTGATAGCGATGGGGTTCCAATCTGCTGACGCGTCTCGAAGTCTTAACTCAGGTAATTTGCTGAATAGACCTTGGGCATTTGTGTACATACATGAGTGCTTTTCGGAGACCAAGATGTGTTGGATGGAAGAGATGAAGCAGACGCGTTTCCGCCGACCGACGACTGGTCAGCGGCTAATGGTTTTTTGATGAGTTGCAGACTCTCGAGACGAATTTGGTATATACGCAAGTATCAGATGCCTCGGATCCCGGTGTTCAGTGATGCTCTGCTGTGTCTCTCCGGGTGTTAGGGCTAGTGTCGAAACTGTCACTGAGTCAGGTCTTGCAGTTGGTGTTTTCGGTGAGAGTTGCGCCTCCACTGAGTTGTCATTAGAATGTAATGGTGTTCCTGCTACTTTCAGACGAATTTCTGTTGGCATCCTTGTACGGAATTTAGTCCAGGTTTCTAGAATACTTTATGCAGTTAGTTCTAATTGCAACACTAGTTTCATCAGCCTGGGACCGCACTCCTTATAGTTTGGTGATACAGGAATCCTTTCAAAGAGGTAGCGACAACATTTTCGAAAGAAAGAGCCTCACGGATGTAGTGCCATTGCTCCAGGTCGTATACCTGAGCATCGACTCTAGAGGAATCTGTAACCTCAGGAACACCGTGAGCAATCACAGTTTCTAATCTTGACTTTTCTGTTTCTCTTTCTGTTACTGCGATCCGCTGAACGTTCCATCCACGGGTAGTATGCACATTACTTTAGGTGTTGCGGAGTCGATTCGCAGGCATCAGAACAGCCTCTGTCTCATTCAGCGAGTTTAGTGTTGCTCAAAGTAACCGGGCTTCGTCGTAATGCATTGCGTTTGGGTGAAGCGAGATGCGTTTTACTGTCGTGGGATCAGCATGGACACTGATTGCCGTACAGGTGGAAGTTCATTGATTTGGATCATCTGTCAGCCTACCCTTTATTGGATTTGGATTCGGGGACATTATTGCGCACAAGGTTTAAGGCGCCATGGTTACGCCCGGTAGCTCTTGGTTTTGGAGTATTAGTTTCCGGTACTTTTGGTGAAGCTGTGAACCGCACTGATGGGGGCCATCCGTGCTGCGATAGATACGTTGTCACTAGTCCGGCCACCAAGTTTGCCGGGGTTATTTCCGGTGTTTGCTTGGCGACAACCGAAGCCTAGTTTACCTGCTTCCTCTCTATGGCTGGTTGAATGCAGCTGTATGGCAAACAAAATACTAGGTGTAACTCACTGTACAGAAGTTGAAGCAGGCACGTGGCAGACAGTTTTTTACTTATGGGAGAGAGAGAGAAGGCTTTGGTACTGATTGAGTTTGAGTTGTTGGGTAAGGTTGAAACGCCTGGCTCTTCGTACTGAATGGTGGATTTGGGGTATTATCTTCATATAGAAGTGCAGGTCCGTTTCCACTCATAGGTGTAACCCTGGCGCACACCAATTGTTTGACTGCTTCTGTTTGTTTGTAACGCTTGTCGAGTAGCACAGTTAGACAGCTAACAAGGGGAATGGTATGAATACTGGGTAGAACCAAAACGCCTCTGTCATGTTATTGTTGCTTCTCGTTGTTATCGGCCCCGTCCCAATGATTTTGTGTGCTAGGTTTTCAAGCAAATACTGCAAACTAGCTCACTCTTCACCAATTTAACATACAACTCACATTTGCTCTTAACGTGAGACATGTTCGCTGAGGACCTGGAGTTTTAAGGTTACGCTTTTGTCGGATGAACACGAAGTGCAGCTTCCCGCGTCAATGATAAACGTGAGTCAGCGTGGCGTGCTCGCTGTCACCAGTGTTCTTTTGTAGGCACACGTTGCATTGTTGCTCGGTTGATCGCTTGATGTTGGGCTTGACTGGTTGGGGAGCTAGTAAATGAATCTAAACACAACTCTGAACACAGCTTGAGAGATCACAGTTTCTTTCACAGATGCACTGAGAAACGACTACTTGTGATAAGCTTAGGCTTTTCGGACTACTTAGGGAACGCTGCACTGAATAGCGTTACACAGAAGAGAAATGGGCACAAAATGAATGAGTTATCCGTTTGTGCTCAATCACGGATGACAGTCAAATCCGTTAGTGAAGGTTAGGACTTAAGTGGTAAAATATAATTTCATGTATGATGGACCAATGTGTCGAAGTGGTAAATCCGGTTCGAATGAGCGTCCGGTGACCACGCTGGGAGGTTATAGAGAAGATAGAGAGGATTATTCCAAATGACCGTGGAGCACGCGCGCCCAGCATACAATCATTTGTTTGGTTGTGCATGAGCAGCACTGACGGAAAACATGCTGCGCCGGTGTTACCAATACTAGATAATCGACTCTATCATTGACTCTATAATTGACTCTATCAAATTTGAAAATACCGTGGGGTTTACCACTTGGCGATATTTCGCTTATTCCGTGTGACTGACATTTTCGAAAATGTGCGTGACCAGGCCATGTTTCCAGATGAGAGACATTTCTTTATTTAAGCAGGTTTAGGAGAGATGCGCAAGTGACTCTGCCAGCGTGATTAGTGATACTTTCAATAAACTTGGGTGGACGTCATTGATTCTGAGTACACTGTATATACACAGTGAGGGCAGTTTCTTTAACACATTTTGATGGCAATCCTGAGGTAAGTGCAACAGTTGGACAATGTATATTGGGAGGTAACTCCATAGACTTCTTTTTGGATGATCACGGCATACTTCGTCAGAAGAGCATTGGTTGTTTCTTTAGCTCTCTCCGAGACACCAACTTATGTATCAAGAGCTGGGATACTGTACTTCAGATTGCGAAAGGAATTGACATGTTTAAGTGGTGACGATATTTAGCAAACTTCGTAGCCTAGTCGTATTAGTGGGCCACTTTCTGTTTAGGAACAAGCATAGTAGAGGGGTTGCGCTCGGTCATGTTGTCCCTCCGGTTTTTGGGTCCGGGATGGGTTCTGCATGTTTGTTAACCTGCATTCCTTATTGGCATGCCTATTTGTGTTTTGCTTTTGTTAAAAGACAATGGTTTGGTGGGACGAACCCGCTTACCTTCGGAAGCAGTTACCGTCCTATAGGATCAGAGCTGCCGCCATTCATGAAATCTCTAGCTGTCATAACAACAAGGTCTATAGGACTTTGCATCTTTTAATGTTTGGTTTAGTGTACGCCTCCGAGTATACAGTCAAACACATCGTTATAACGCATGGCTACATAAGCACAAAACGCTAGCTAGTTGTTCATTAATGGCCTATTAATCATGTGTTAATCATTGATGAATATCGGTGGTCTGTTTTCAGCTCTGTACTTGATAATTGAGATTATGTGGTTGTACAGCGAAATACTTGCGATCAGGTATTGCAGTTCAGTCTTGAATGTTTCGCTGGGGGTATGGGGGCGTCCAAGTCGTGCACCGGAAAATTCCTTGCGACTAAAAGGCGGAGGTGAACTAAGAGTGAGCTTTCTGTTAATGCCGATATAAGGCGGGAATCCGTCTCTGGAGTGGAGGAGGTGGGCACTAAAGGACTGCCACGAAACAGTAGTCGTTTTATCTCAGACGCATTTGTCACCATAGCGAGTCGGTGACCCGCTTTTCTGGATGATCCAATGGTTTGCATCGTAAATCCCGTCCATAAAATAGTAGTACACCATTACATCTCTGTGTCATTCGTTTTGGAACAGTGGCATTCCCTGAATCGAGATCAATGCATCTATAACCTCTGGGTGCACCCAAGTCTCCGTTCTGGATATCAGATCCTCTGCGTTTCTGCCTAACGCATCCGAAGCACAGTATGTTTGCAGAGGGGGCCTTTAACATTGGCGTATTTGGATTAAAAATTCTTGGTTCACAGTGGTGAATATAAAGGCAAGTGATTCAGCAAGAATTCCTGCCGGCCATTGAATATTCGGCCATTAACCGTTTTTGTCGCATTATCGGTAAGCCGCTTGACAGTGAGTTCAGCGCAACCGTACTTAGCCACTCTGGCAACCCATTTGGTACAGCAAAAGTGGTGTGGATACAGTATTGCATAGGTATATCTTTAAGTTCTCTAGACATGCTAACAGAGTGCGGTTCAAATTTAGTCTTTATTTTTATTTTGCTATTTAGGCGGAGCTTTGCATCAGGTGACAGTGTCGCTTGCCACATTGTAACGGATATCGATTGACAGTCTGTTACACAGTAACCGCCGGCGTTCCAGTAGTCTGTCATCTTCTGGGTTAAAAGTGCTAACTTTATTATCATCGTGCCGCAGTTTATGCAGTTAACTGATCATGGTAGTTTTGAGAGGGAGGAAGCTACGAAGTCTTTCATGAGTAAGGTTTCACAAATATAGTGCACAGCTCCTGGTCATGAGACTTTGCTTCGGATTCATTAGGCTCATTAGTATGGAGGACACCAATGAAAAAACAGGTTCCCGTTGCAGTTTCCACGAAGTACTCTTCCAATGGTAGCTTAGTTGACTTCCGCTTGCTACACAGAATGACTGGGAAAGCACGGATCAAACACCTTCCCTTCCGGGGATGAGCCGTCGTAAGCAAAAAGGCCTACAGTCCATCGACGGAGTAAGCACATAGCCAAGAAGCTTTGTTTCAGCAAGAGGCTTGAACTTCTCTAACGTGTGACCGTCTTCAGACTGGTTGGCTTGATCGGCATACAGAGAATGTTGCTTATGGCACAGCAGCTAGTTTTCCTTCCTGTGCCAAATGAATGAAAACTGTCCCATTTATCGTTAGCATACAAAGGCACAAAACTTGCAGTCGTTGCAAGGGGTCAATGAACAATGTGCTAAAATGCTATTTTGATGAATTGTGTGCCAAGTTTTGACGGTATTGGCGGGTAAGAAGCTACTTATGGCGGCAGCACCAGCTTTGCTTAACCATGAACAGTTGGGATGTACGTGTCATCTGCTAAATATATATTGTCTCATATGTGCAGCCGCACTTGAAAGTAACCTGAAAGTCGGTCAACATTAGTAGTGTGTCCTTGCTTCGCGAATAAATCAGTAAGTTCTTTGTAAATGTCTACTTTAATGCAGATGCTGGGGAAACCAAATCAACTAAGGCTGAGAGATTTCCATTTGAAACGTCGGCGGCCGCCAATGTTTTGAGAATAGTCCGTCGAATAACATTTCCCTCGTCACTATAAAACCTCTACCGGTTTTCGTGCTTGTAATGATAGTTGTTTAGAAACATTTCCATCACAGAAAATATCCCCATACATTGTGTGATGAAAAGCGAAAAATTGAAACACCGGATTTAATTGACCGTCATGATCTTCAGAAAAGCTCTGTATTCGTCGCCACCTTCTTAATATATGTTACAAAGCGCAAATGGATTTACATTAGTGGTGGAGTAGTACATTAAAACTTCTAGGGATCACTGATCTTATTGAACATTTAATGCCTACTGACGCTGCAAGACATTACCGCATCCTTTAATGCTCACATTGGTGCAACCGCTGCCATAATAGTATTGGTTGTAAAAGCTATCCAGCCTTAAACTTATCATCGATACAAATCACCAAATAACATTCTCCACCCATGGTAGGTGTGACTGTTTATAAGGAAAGTATACAGATACAGTGATGCAAAGTGCCCGGTCTGGACGGACTATCTCTTCTAATCATCAAAGTGTGTGCTAGTAGTTTGACATAGCCTTTTTTGAAATGTACACCAAGTACCTACATTAACACACGAGATCCAACTGCTTGCCTAAGTTCTTTCAAGTGTTCACTTTCAGTTCAGTTTTGTTTGTTATGGGTCCACTTCAGATCCATAGTAACTACAAACCCATATGTATCTGCTTTATAGGTTTCAGGAATATTTTCGCCTCTGTACAGCCTCAACTGCTGTTACACGGTCTGCACTTTTCCCTTGTTCTACACTAACTAGTGTGTATTCTTGCTGCCTACTTTGTCAAAAGTTCGCGGTTTACCAATTTTGGGAGAAAAACACATTCCGACTCATCACCGATTCCGTTAAACTTCAGAAATCTATCTTGTCCCATTTACTACATTGCACCCACATGGGTTAAATTTCCGTTCAGAAAGATGCCATTTTGTTAAAGTATACTTAGGACTTGATCCATTGTGCACACGATCACATCTCAAAGTTATTAAAAAATTGAAATTATTTCAGGAGAAACCTACCAAGGCAGTCCCAAATTTACTATTTCTCCCTGAAAGCAACACAGTGTACATATGTTATTTTATCAGTTTGCAAGGAAGATAATTCTTAGTAACTTTTCACTGTTCTGTATCCCGTCAGCATGCTTGCCGGCTAGTCAAGACAGACACGTGCACACAACCCCAGACATACACACATAAGTGTATATTTCTCTGTTTCCCCTATTGGTTCATTCTTTTGCAACACCTTAATTTATTCGCGTAAGTAGACACTTCTCAGATTACATTAGTTCGTTTATCGGAGCGACTTTCATACTTCGGTTCGTACATTTGACTTTTCGTACATAATACTCAAGCACATTCCACATCATTGTACTGGTAGGGTCAGTCCAAAGTCCTGCGCCTCATTGGGGTATCCAGGCGTTACATTGAGCATAAACTTAAGTGAAGGAAACATTTACAAAAATTAGCAGATTAACCACCTGTCTCCAGAATTATTGTAGTTATTTGATCTGGTATAGTTAATCTTATTATTATAATCATTATTATGTTTGTCCTATTATTTGATCCTACGGTTTATCATCGCTTGCTTATTATCGCACCATACATATTTATCACGAGTGACTTTCCTGGACCCTTGAATGAACATTTCAAAGTGCTCGGATGGTTTATTGAAGTAAATTGCTAGATGTAGCGGCATTTCAATGGTGGAGTTTACCACAATCACTGTATTCACTCACTTCCAGTCCTGCGGCATCGTGGCGATAAAATTACAAATTTACGCAAGTCAATGGTACATCTTCGGAAGGAATCTGGAGTTTCGCCCCCAACCAGATGTACAAAGCGATTTAGGCTCGTGTAGCGCTTGTAAGCTTTTGCATATTCTGTTGTACTTTCCTGCTTCACCTAGCATTATTTATTGTAAATTATGTTTTAATTATCTGAATCTATACTCACTTCTGCGAATTTTGCTCCGCTTTCTAGCTTCGGTTCACTGCGCGTGTTTCGTCGTAGTTGTTCGGCATTGTTGCTCGGTGTTTGGTATCAGAATTGTTGCTACCTCGGATGTCGATTCTTACGAAGGCAGACGGATAGTTCCGTAGACATTAGGAACAGAATTAAATGAACTTTGAATTAACTCTAATGGTAGCTGACTGAACCATTCGCCTTTTTATATAATCTTTTCAAATACTTATCTGTTAGCCAAGCTTTGAATATAGCTTTGTGCTATGTCAACTTTCTCTTGAATGCTCAAAAGCTCCCATTGTTCCGTATACTAAACAAAAATGACCTGACCGCATTTCTTCTAATGCTTTCAAAATGTATGCGGATCTCTTAGTTCCTCCACCCAATGCTTTCAGCCTCAATGTTTGGCTTTCAAAGTTATGAGCACTTTTTAAACACCTCCCTATTACTTCACAGCTAAGCATGTTTTCTCATGTTGTCTCGAATCTCCCTACTGTCTTCATTGATTTGCTCATCTAAGTCACACCCGACGCGCTTTATGTGTAACCTAACCCGCCATATTAAGTGCATTGTAGCTCCCGACGAAGCCAGATTTCAATAAGGACTGCCGAACTTGGCGATCGCAGGCTATCACAGGTATTCCGACACATAGGTTTCCTTGTCAGATACATGTAAGTTGACGACAGCATCTAACATTAACAACAGACCAAATGTTGCGCATCTACATCTACGGCTATTCTCACTATTTCTGCTGACCATGAATCCTTCGATATGTTAGAAGAGACTGACAATAAGCTTCACGAGTGTTACTTTAAGTAACCCGCTGTCTAGGCGGTAGCTTTGGTTTCAACCATCGCCTTCAGAAACAACCCATTTGAGTCAGTGTATCACCGTGTGTCGACACACGAGCTCGGAATCTTGAGTATTCGTTACAAGCGAAGTAGAATTCGGTGTTTAACTTTGTAGCGCAAGTGCCATTTGTCAAGCACTTCATTACACCATTTCTTCTATAACCTTTTGCAATTTGGCCATAGTGCCAAGAGGTGTCGACCCGGATGCATTCATCCCAAATCACCCTGCGAAACGAAACAGAAAAACGCCTAAGTCAGTCAGTAAGGGCGACGGCTGTGACGGGCCAAACTTCTCATCGCACCTTAGGCGTCCGTGACTTATCAAAAAACCTCACTTTCTTGCTTGAGACGGCTGCCGGGGTCAGTGCTTTACCTCGAAGAATAGAAATATACTACCTTCTTTCTACAGGTATAAGGCTGCAGGTGGTTAAAAAGCTTGACAGATTATAATTCACCATCTTTGTGTTGTCCCTGGGATTCGAGGAGGAATTGACAACCATGCACAGACTATTTCTCAAGGAATAGCGCTACGTACCAGAGCGGTTCCCGATCCTGCATATCCACGATTTATTCATCGGTTTACATAGCATATCCAATTTTTCCAAAACTTATCATGTCTAAACAAACTATAAAATCCTTGTCTCTCCTGATGGCATACCTATAACAACAATAACCACACCGTTCGGTCGCTACAAATTCTCCCGTATGCCTTTCAGCCTGCGAAGTGCAGCGCACACATTTCAACGACGAACCGACCAAGTCAATGAAGGCCTTATGTTTTCTTCGCACACAGTGACGATATACTTTAAAAAGTTTAAGTCGCTAATAGCACATATCTCATCTTTGCTTAACGTTCATGATTCTCGTCCAATTCCGCATCAGGATTAAAGGCGATAACTTCATCTTTGACCAGTCGTCTGTTGACTTTTATAGCCATTGAGGCGATCCCAAAGGTATTGGGTTGTTATCTGAACAACCAAAAGCTAATGCAGACTATTAGATGCCACAGACATTCCACGTTTTACACCGTTACTTCTCTAGGGTTAACTATTACAGCCACTTCATTCCGAAACGCTCTAGGCTCTTTTATCTATTGACAAATCTGCTCAGAGGCAAGTCGTTCATGTTTGAACCAACTGTGCAAGCCATAGCAGCATTCCGCGAGATCAAGCATGCGTTTTCCAACGCTACTGCACCTTAGAAGTGATGTCGACATATCCATAATTAGAAAAACTGATGCACCTCAAACTGCTATTGGTGTTGTGCTCTAACAAGTCATAGGCGGCAGACCTGATCCTGTGATATTAATAGCCTGGAAGCTACAACCTAGTGAGTTGGGATCCAGTACTTTCGGCCGAGAACATCTAGCCATTTATTTCGTCGTTAAGCAAATTACCATTACTTTAATGACGCTCATTTACTATCCTGGCGGATCATAAGCCACTCGCTTTTGCTTTCCGTGGTTCCGCTGATTGCTTTTCACCACAACAAACTCGTCACTTGGACTAGGTATCACCGTTTAGAACCGATATTCAATACGTTGATGCAGTTCACTAAGTTATAACCCATGCCATATCCTGCAATGCTCACCACACTAGACTTGGGGCGGGTCCAGCAATGACGATACAGCCATGATCTAATCTCAGGCGAATTGAGTGGATACTATTCCGAACTCCCCGCATCTCTCAATAGCATTTCAATGCCAATCTGTTAGGTTATATTGCTAGTATTCTGTTCTTCAGTCATGGCAGCTCGCCCAACCAGTTCAGAGCCGGAAATTAACAATACAGAAGCATAACACTTGAGAAGGGAACTCTTGTCTGCAATTCACTTCAAGCAACTACAATTACAAAACTAAGATAATTTGACAGATAAGCGAACGCTAGGAGTGCGATTGGTAGACGCAGCGAGGTCGGTCATTTATCCGGTCCATAGAGTCGGACGTCATGAGGCGTGCAAGCAACAACACGCGCACAGAACACGAACGCGATGGTCAGTAGGTGTGTAATTGCCGATGAGTATTAGTGGATTTCAATCGTATAGGTAGACATTCGTCACATTTGGCTCACTCAGACGGCCATCACACGCCCGAAAAAGTACTGGATGAGGTTTTCATTTTTTTGGAAGAAGCGACAGCAGTGAGCTTTCCGTCGTACCCTGGTAGGGCCCGAACCCCAAAACGCGGTTATTTCCAGTTGGTGAGGGGGGTACCCTGTCCACTGCACGGTAGTAACGTGCAAGCCAGTGGACAGTGAGCGACGCTATATCACATCTAGTAACTTATTCACTATGGTCGTTGCCTTTCCCCGTAGATATGTGGTCGCAAATACGGATTAGAAACGGTCGAGTTGCTGGTCCGAGACTTACCAGGGCCCGATGAAATGAATCGGACGGTCCACTAAATGATGAAAAGCGGGTCCAATACATACCGGGCGTGTGATGGCTGTCTGAGTGTGTCTAGATATGACGAATTTCTAACTATATGTCTGTAATGGTCTTTCACAAATATGACCACTGGCGGACGTTAGGGCCAAAGCAGCAGGACAGATTGTATCAGTGTTCTTTGCTTGTATAAATCCGGCTGAAGAATTCTGATTCCAAGGACTTCAACGGTGACCAATAATCACTTTCGGATTCCCTTTAGGTTGCGTCTCGGTGCTGTATAAAATACGTTGTGGGCGTCATATATCCGAATCTGATGGTCGGTAATATGCAGATCTAATTCCTGTAATTCTATTCGCCTACAGTTAATTATCGAGCATAGTTATCTTCCGCGTGTTATGCTTAGAACAAATGCACCTAAGGAAGTAGACAAATGGTGTCTGATTTAGCGCTAACGAACGAAGCAAAAGCTGAAAATACCTCAAGGTCTGAGAGAATAAGTAACAGTACTTGCGATTCCAATTCCTGGAAGATACTTGGAATCGTGCGAGTAGTCATGAGTTAAGAGAGGTTTGGAAATAATCGGTTGGTATAATAGATTGGTAACGTTTCGCCTACGACACAAGGGCTTCGTCAGACCAGGTGAATCAGTGTGCAATTGGTGTGGGATTTTATAGCGAACAGGGGCGATAACCGCGTTACCCGAGACTTGTGTCATGATGTCATTACAGTAACCGTTGGTGATGTCACCTCAGGTGGTTTGATCACAGTGGGAATAGTCCAGGGGTTCCTTTGTGCGTCATGACATTGACGGATAAGCCCATAGTGTTGACAATGGGAGTCGGTTTGCACTTTCACAATCTGATCCACGCATTGATGTTCGTCAAGCTGGTCGGCTTAAGACCGCCCGCCACGCATTAGGAAGTTCTACTCCCTCCATTCTAATCACGCAGTCGTCAGATTTGGCAATTTCTACCGCCTCGGCAATCAACCGCTGAGTGTTTGATCGTATACCTCTCCAGGGGAACCAGTACATTCGTGAAAACTCTTATGATTTCGCTCAAAATATAGCGTCTCAAAATTGAGTCCGATGAGTTGATGGTCAGCTTCGATGTCACAACACTTTTCACAAATGTACTCAAAGAAGAGACGCTAGGAATAGCGCGACGTCGTTTAAATGATGACGTCACTCTGATTGATCGGACGAAACTTCATCATCATCATCATCATCATCAACAGCAGTACATCATCCATTTGAACTGATGCTTCGCTGCCACACAACCATGAAGACCTGTGAAATAAAGAATAAGAAGAGGGAGAAAAGGGGGACTACCTGAAAACCTTAATGCCCTAAGCAAACATTCAGGGTCAAGGCGCCTACACTTTGTGTAGACAACATACCGTCACAAAGAGCTGTCTATCATGCAAAGATAAGGCGGCATCGGCGAGACAGCTTCCTTGCGGCTTTCACTGCCCCGCGTCATAGTCAGCCATTACCCCGCAGATAACTCAGCACCAAACACACTTTAAACAGACAATCCGATTAGGAGACGGCAGCAGACGCGCCACTGGTGTCGGTTGCGAGCCATGTCCTGTAAAGTCTCGAGCCAAGCACAAGGTGAGTCACGTGGACTCCAACCCGGAAGGCGAGAAGGACCAACGGCACCCAGTTTGGTCGTCAGTGACTTCATTTCCCGCTGCCAAGTCAACTTCTGTCCACCTCGAGCCTTGCGCCATCCTACACCTGGTAGAATGAACAAGGCCCTCCTAGGTAAGCGGTGACCCGGCTTGCGTAGCACGTGCCAGAGCCAACGTAACTTATTCAGTGCTATCTGTTGTTCTAGGGAGCTAGCATGATCATCACCACCTCGTACTCGCCTACGCACATCATCGTTGCGGACACGCTGGTGCCATCCGACACCAGCAATGCTTCGCAAACAACGATGATCAAAGACTTGAAGGCACCTCAGATCATCAGAACGAATGGGCCAAGTTTCACTACCATAGAGCAGAACGTCCCTCACTGTGGCCTTGTATACACGGCCTTTCAGGCGGAGGGAAACTCCCTTCCGTCGCCTAAGATGACGCAGGTTCAAGAAGGCAGCTCTGGCCTTTGCAATGCGTGAGCTCACGTCAGTTTCTATGCGCCTATCATTGCTGATGCAGCTGCCAAGATAAGTGAAATGATCAACCACCTCGAGTTCCTCGTTAGCAAGCGTCAAGCGGTCATCAAGTGGCTGGTGGTCCTGCAGCAACACTTTGCACTTTGAAGGTGCGAAGTGCATACCAAATAATGGGACCACTCTGGATAGGTTATTCAGGGTTGAATGTGCCGCCTCAACATTGTCGAAAAGCAAGACGATATCGTCCGCATAATCTAGATCAACTAACCGTTCACCAGGCAGCACTTCAACACCTACATCGTGAGATTCCGCAAGGGAACACTCCATGATAGAATCCACGACGAAATTGAACAAAAATGGGGAAATCGGGCAACCCTGTCGAACGCCACTTGTAGTCGAAAAGCAATCCGATAGGGCACCATAGACCCTGACGCGGCCTGTGGTGTTCGAGTATAGAGCACGAAGGATGTTCAAATATTTCGTGGGAACACCTTTCCGCGCAAGTATTTCGAACAGAATCGATCGATCGACTGAATCGAACGCACTCTTGAAATCATCGGACGAAACTTACAGTTAGCCAGATAATCGAGGAGATAACAGTGTGTCTTAACATGTCTTACTTCGTTTTTCAGTCAAAGCTTTACAGTCAGGAACAAGGTCTCGCCATGGGATCGCCAATATCTCCTGTACTGGCGAACCTGTATAGGGAAGTCTTCGAGAACCGGGCGTTAACAAACACCATTAACTCACCGAAATTTTGGTGGCGTTATGTAGATGACACCTTTGCACTTTTTAAACGGGATAAGAAAGACGAGTTGCTTGATCACTTAAACTCCATTGATGAGAGAATACAGTTTACCATTGAGTTGGAATCTTGTAGCGGCACAATACCATTTCTTGACTGCCTGGTTCACAGGAATGGGAGAAATTTAAAGACGACAATATATCGTAAGCTAATGGATACGGACGGCGTACTCCACTACACTTCGGGTCATCCGAAACAGGTTTACGCTTGGATAGCGTCAGCGCTGTTCTACAGGGCACAAACCTTGTGCACGATAGAGGAGGACAAAAAGGCTGCGCGGAGAGTGGCAATGAGCAAACTATTAGAAAGTGGTTACCCACGGCGGCTTGTCAAACGCCAATTGCATAAAGTGCTACACCGGCAGTCAAGGCCTCCAGCCGAGTGGATAGGGACGGTCGGAATTCCGTACAAGGAAGGCAATTCGGAGGCAATTCGGAGGGTACTAAACAAGAAAAATATAAGGGTGATCTTTCAGCGAGGTCAAACGTTACGTTCGGCGCTGGTACACCTGAAGGACCCCCTTCCCAAGGATAGGACGACTAACTGTGTTTATAAAATTAAATGTAAGGACTGTGCACATGTGTACATAGGCCGAACAGCGAGAGAATTACGCACAAGAATTTCTGAGCATAGGAGACGCATTTCAAGACTACCAAGAAACCAGTTTGAATACCAGGCAAGGGTAAGAGACTGGGCCGTAGCTGTGCATGCATTAGACACGGGTCACCAGTAGACCTCGAAAACGTAGAGGTCATTAGGAGGGGTATAAGATCAACCACTCAGCGGTTGATTGCCGAGGCGGTAGAAATTGCCAAATCTGACGACTGCGTGATTAGAATGGAGGGAGTAGAACTTCCTAATGCGTGGCGGGCGGTCTTAAGCCGACCAGCTTGACGAACATCAATGCGTGGATCAGATTGTGAAAGTGCAAACCGACTCCCATTGTCAACACTATGGGCTTATCCGTCAATGTCATGACGCACAAAGGAACCCCTGGACTATTCCCACTGTGATCAAACCACCTGAGGTGACATCACCAACGGTTACTGTAATGACATCATGACACAAGTCTCGGGTAACGCGGTTATCGCCCCTGTTCGCTATAAAATCCCACACCAATTGCACACTGATTCACCTGGTCTGACGAAGCCCTTGTGTCGTAGGCGAAACGTTACCAATCTATTATACCAACCGATTATTTCCAAACCTCTCTTAACTCAATACTTGCGGCTATTTGAATTGTGCGGAATATTCACGCAAACCTGGTTGGCGGCATCCAGTTTCGGATTTGCCTGTCACTCTGTCGAGCCACAGGACGCAGAATAAACCCGAAGACCGGGAGGCATGTGGATGGGAGGCACGTTTCTTCAACGGAGCCGACTCACACTCCTTCACCGGCAAACAAATGCACGCTGTATTTGGGGAAACAAGCGCACCCAAGGCAGTGGCTGGACCATAGTCCACTCCACACTGAGTGCATGAACCACTCTTCGAGTCTACCACAGCCACAAGGACGGTGCACCTCGTCCCCTCCAGCAACGACCAACTGTCTCCTGGAGCCAGTATAGACGAGTTAGTTCGTAATCGTCATGTAGGCAATTCGCCAACATGCACATAAAGCGTAGCCACAGAAGTATACTGACCTGAAAACCAACAATATCTAGCTTTTAATTGGCAGCATTGTAAATGTGCTCTACGCTGTCACAGACGTCTGCCTACCTCTCCTTACCTAACGCCCTCAATCTACGCTCATGGAAAGCAAAATCATCTGCGGTATTCAGTTAGCACATTTTAGGGAATTATTTTCTGCGTAAAGCGGCTTGTGTTGCCGTTGTTTCAGCACCCTTCGCGGTACCCCTCTTTTGTTTCTTAACCATGGTCATTGCTGATAATCTGCTATTGATAAGGATACTCCGTGATATCGAGTAGTTCTAGAAATACACTTACAAGATCATTTATAAGGAATTACGGCTCAATTTGTGGTTTCAATTGCATTTACCCGTTGCCGACATAAATAAGCCTTTCGTCAGTTTCTAGATGAGGACAAAATACTTAGCGAAGGAGGCTAATATGGTCTTTGTGAATAAGGAGAATGAACAGTAGGGGCATTAGTTTGTGGCTAATAAACCACGGCCACTAGCCCATCAGAGTGCTTAGATTATGTTTTCGCATACCGAACACAATATTTGTATCGAAACAGGCTTGGAAGAAGTATGCTAACAGCTCAGCAAGCGCTGTTGCTGCGCCGTGCAGTGCCCTTTGGTGAATGCCATCGACTCCGGGAGAAGGGTAGATAGGCATTGAGAGCAATAACTTCAGAGTATATCAAGCGGTAAATGTGATGTGACTAAGTGCTGTAATGGGGGCGAGAGATTAGAATACGTAACACTGGCGGATGCCTAGTTGCTGCACCTTAGCGGACTTGCTGCTGCCGTAGTATTCTGTGCCACTTCATTTCACATGTTATGTGGGGGGCTACTCGGCTCTCCTTTGAGAATAATGTTAACCTATCTTTATGGAAGCATTTTGTTGTTGTAATTGTACATATCTGGTATTTTTGCTGAGTCACTTTTCCTCTTGGACGTGTGTACTACATCGGCTGTCGCTAAAGCTTTGGGATTAGAACAGGCTAGAAAGAGCGCCAAGCTGCATCTGACACAACGATAGCTTGCTGGAAATAACCAGCCTACTTTCTAAAGGAGTTTTGATCACATTGCTGATACATCCAAATAACCAAATCCAGACGCTGTCAGGGAAGTTATTTTTCAAGAATTTCAATACGGTCTTAGTAACCAGAGCTGCCAGTATGTTGTAGCGTGTGATTATGCGTGTTGGTTCATTATGATCTTTCTGAGTTTTAGCGTGTGTGGTGGCATGATCGTATAGACGCAGTGGGGTGTCTTGATGACTGGTCGATGAGGAGTTCTTCGTTTTAATTAAAAGATATAATACCGATGGTTTTCTATCAGCCCTGTACTTAGTAATTGGAGTGTTGTGATTACACCGTGGATTATGCGTGATATGATCTGAAGGGTCTGCTTTATATATTTACTGAAAGACGCCGAATTGTCTAGGTGCTGTACATTGAAAGCGCTTGAGTGAATGTAAGTTGATTGTACGCTTTTGTCACTGCCGATATTTGGTTGGAAGGCATATGCGAATTGGACATTTGGTGGTGATAAATGAATGTTATGAAGCTATTATCAGTGTCTGTCAGTTACAAACGGCTTCGCAGCAACTCGGTCCCGGATCATTTAACGTTTCGTATCGGAATCACCTGTGGTGGCATATTTTTACCCTAGCTCATTTGCTAACACGATTGTTTCGGATCAGCGACAGTTACTGTTTCTGGATCTCAGCATCCGCGAAAGCTGAGCACAAACAAATATCGGTCATGAAATCGAGAACCAAAGCTTTGGTTACCCGACTCATACGACAGTCGACAACATTGCTTACGTGAACTTTAGCATCGGCGTGCATGTAGGAAAGCGGGTTGCGTCTCAGCAGCAAACCGAAAGATGTACGCTTCAGATAAACGAATTTTTCCATTGTTTTATGGAGTCGTATTGTCGATGAGTCAATTAGCGAATAGTTCTGCGGCATGTTAATTAGTTTATATGGATAATCAAAGCAAAAGTTGTGGAAACAAGATGTAATAGGTAGCTGCTTGGGATTTTAGGAAATATAACAAATGTGTACTTTGAAGGAACTCCTCAGGTCCACTGTTCAGCTGAGGTGGCGCTATAAATCGGGTGACAGTTTACAGGATATTAGATGAATGTGGTCGGATTTTCATGACTAGCACGCTGAACCGCCGCACTAAATCGCGCGAATGGTTAACAGAAAAAGTTAGAAGAGTTTCCGGCCCTCCAACAGTGCATGCACGTTTTCCGAAATTGTACTCACGAACGTACTTGTGTATGGCGCGCGCCTGCGTACCAATAATGTAGCTCTACCCCTGGGTGTGCATGCACATAAAATACTCTATTGATCTACGCTGCACTCAAGTGCGGCACCAATTTCAGTGTGTAACCCTCTGTTGATGGACGTAGGCCATTAACTAGTGGTATGGTCAGTAGAAAGATAGAGCACACTGTAGGCTTAGTTGGCAATGACTGTTTCGTGCGTTTTCTGGTGACCTAGACAGCGCGACTGGTATTAGGACGATAGACAGGTAAACAACGCTTGGTCAGCTTGATATGCAAAAAGTACAGTTCTTATCATTTGTTGGTTGGATTACTGTCATAGCAATCTATAAAGTGTGTATGCTCCTGTTGTCGGTGTATCTGCAACAGGAACCGCACAACATGCCGGTTGATCCACGCGAGCTCGTTTTGTGGCTGTATGATGAATGTGTGTCAAACGCTGCAGAAACTAGGCAACTTTAAAAGACTGCTAACGCACAATGCAGCCAGCGGACGGCCGCTGCGTTTTTAGACTGGTGAGAAAGTTTGAAAAGCTGGTAGTGCTTAGGTAGAAAGACAAAACGGGTAACCGCGTAGTACCACGGATAACTTCAGTTTGCGCTCTTATCTTTGAGGTGTCACCATTCATTTAATAGCCTAACAATGCAACACAACCACATATGCTGTGAATTGGGTTTTAAAGGGAAGTATTTACCGTGGCTATGATGTACTTTAGGTACAACCTTTATAATCCTTCGATCCGGAGAAGCGGCTTGAACTTTACTGCTGGTATTTAACTACGTGTAAATGTGTATATCAGGGCGCGAAACACATGGTATGAGCTGAGTCAACTGGTCCTAATTTCGTGGGACTGTTTATCTTTTTTAATTATTTGTTAGGTAGGTTTCCGTTTAGAAGTACTGATGCTTTAATTTTCCTGGCATTTTCGCATATGGAGGTGTTACATACCTGCGTTATTCTGCATCTGGAAGCGGAAGGGATGGTAAATACTGTTTGATGAAAACAGGACGGTGCAACTGTACATAATACACTAACGTTCCGTGATTATCTCAACGAGCATTTTGACCACCATTAGATCGATCGGACAGGACCAACAGAGTGGCCTGCTCAGTCAACAAATTTGAACAATTTGCATTCCTGCGTATGTTGCCACTTGATACAGTGAGTTTGCAAAGTGGAGCTGAGAACGAAACATTTGACCGAATGTTACAGGATCACAACGGAGACATTGGTAAAACTACTAGTCAACAGCATCAGGCGATTTAAGCACTGCAAACAAAACACCATTTTTACATCAGCTTCGTTGATATGTTTGACTTCTAAACCGGTTTCAGGCATATATATATATATATACTTATATATAAATATATACCCCATAACAAATGAAAAAATACCAAAACCTTCAGTGAAAGTGCTAGTTATACTCTCATAGGGTGACATGATTTTCCTAAACAATGCAGACAGAGTGTATTAGAACGATCAGGGGTACTTTTGGCTTTCAAATTCAGCTTCTGTTTTTGTACTAAAGAAGTCGCGACATGCGTACTTCTATCCTACAAAAATACCAATGTTAGTGTACGGCTCGATCATATGCTGTACAATCACCTGAGGTGATGTCCAGAATATGGAATTTGTCCAGCACATCGTTACATGTGAACTCCCCAATCCACAGAATTTTATCGTACGAAGATCGAAGGGTGCGAGTCTGGATTTACATCTTGTAATACCTGCGGGTGAGTTGATATTAGCATTACCTAACGTATTTTATATTTCGGCAATTTCCACATCCTGAGGTCGTTGCTTAACTAGTGATCGCCACGCGCCATACAAAATCAAGGGTAGAAATGGTAGTGCCCTAGAAGAAATGAGTCACCTGCTACTATTTCCAGCAGAGATTGATACTTATCCGAAGCAGCCTGTCATGGAGTCCAAATGTACTTAACATTTCAATCACTCCTTGCTAGCTGCGACATAGCTCCAAACATCTTCCATTTTCTTTCGGGACACGACAATTTCATAGAAATGGTGATGGCCTCGGGTGTCAGGTACTGACTTATACCAAAAGTTACTAGGGACCATGGTTCCGTTTTCTTGGAGGGGGCCGATGGAATGCGCAACACTGCTAGGTCACAAGATACATAAATATCTGACCCGTACTTTTCTAGATTGGTAGTAGTCATGTTGGCTTTTAAGCTATGTTGGACAAACCTGATATACTTCATTAAATTGAACAATGTTGTGGAGTCAAATGTCTTTAATATTTTATAGATACAGTTTACGTAATGATAATGGTATCTCAAACATTTTGGTGCTATGCTTATTTAGTAAGGCATTTTTAACTAATGAAGTACTATCTTCAGAACCATTAGAGCATTTAGAGTTGAGCGACACCTGTTCGAAAATATAGTTAACTGTATTTCAACTTAGTTTATAATATACAGTATTCATTTCGTTTCCAATATGCAGCACTTTTAACCATGCAAAACCACTGATCCTCTGTACAACTAAAGATGCATCTTCAAATTGCCTCAAATCAGGAGAGAGAAGTATTTGTGCTTTCCATCTATGCTTTAGTTGTTCACCTGCTAATATTTAAATATAGCTAAAATCTGCTTGATGTTTAGCTTTTACTTGGCACCCGATACCTGGATAGACTGGTCCCGGGATTCTGTAAAATGAGGTGCGTAAATTTCTTGGTAAACACCTATCCATTACTTCGTTTTCTTCACTGGTTACTATCTTTTCCAAACTACTGCTGCATAGTTTTACGTACCAGGATGGTGAGAGTGCGTTCATGGGGACATATTTGCTACAATTGTACAGAATGCTACTGTCTGATTCCGCCTTATTTTCTTGAAGGCGGATGGCCTACCGTAACATTATGAACAACAAAGTGAGTCAGGTAGATACAAAAATAGAGTGCTAACCTTTGACTTTGCCCTCTCTTACTAGGTTATTATCATTTACTTTTTTCTTCGACTCAACGAAGCAAGTAGTATCATTTGCGTACTAAGATATGCAAGTTTTGTGAGGGGTATGGCACTTCGCTTGCTAGGTTTACTTACAGAGACAGCCTCGCATGTGTCCATGAAAACCTGGTAACATTGTTAAGTTAGGTAGATGTCCGTTAACTACGGTTTAGATGTAAAACATTACATTTTCAACTGATAACAATTTTCAATTAAAACAATTACTGAATTTGTGTATTTAAGGCAAACCCACATTACCATTGCTAAGCGCTATTATCTAGCGCTCGCTTCCCTTGCGTTCACCCCGACTAGTGACCGTATGGCAGTGTGTTACCTTTTGTTGAACATATTATTTAGGTACTTAAATGCTGATTCATGTATTGAATACTCTTGGGATTGGTCGTGTTCTCTAAGTCGTATCTTTCTTGTTGCCTACCTAGTTTCGTTCCTCCAATTTACTGCCAACGAGATTTGAATGTTGCATACCTTGACGCGGCTACTATTTATTGATTCGCTCATTTCATAAGTCAAGTGCAGAAGCCTGAAATCGCCTTAAGATGGATGCTTAATAATACTCTTATTGTACTTCGATAATAGGTTATTTTACACACCATTATTTATCCACCAACTTGATGTGACTTGATTATTAACTTGTTGCTTGGACACCACAGTGTAGACCTTCTGAGGTAAAGCCACACTTTATTTATAAAACAAATTCAAGTGGAACTGGAAAGATAGCATTACACTTGGAGTGATTCTGCTTCACCGGGTCCTTGAACCAACATGGCGAAGGTCTCTGAAATGTGATTCTCGTAAAACAAAGACCGCCTCACACTATAACCAGCCAATTACTGTTCATGTATTCTGCACAAATATTCTCTGCTATCCCAGTTACGTGAGGCAAGAAAGAGGAAGCAATAAAATCGATAGGCAAGAAGAAATCCTAAATCCTTATAGCACGAATTAAGAAATTAGAAGCAAAAAGCCGAAAGTTGAAGATTGTCGGTTAAGGAAAAGTAAGAGTTTACTATTTTTACTCAAGAGTAATAAGTTGACACACAGGCCTATCAGCTTAGGTTCCCCAATCATATCACATTTATGACGTAATCAATTTGTACCGCTTCGGTTCAGTTTTCACGAGCCAAAAGTCCATTAATCTCCACGAAAATCTCTTACGGAATCCGTGTTTAGCGGCATCGAATATGTTAAATTTGTTCAGGTGTTTTCCACCAAGTCGCTTACAAGCCTTTCCGATAACCTGACTACCACCTTCTACAAATGGATAGGCCGGTTGTTTTCAGGCAGGTTACTGTCACAGTTCCTAATAATTGGACAAATGATGGCTTTCTTTCATTCCGAAGTTAAGACGCAACTGTCAAGCCACTTAGAAAACACAAATGTAAAAGCACCTCTCAGCTTAACGTTCAAATCCTGCAACAGCCTAGGATGAATTAATCCAAGGCCGGATCCATGAGATTGGTTTATGCCATACCAAAGACTTGTAATCTGTTATGCTCAATTCAGCGAAATAAGAACCTATCGGAAAAATTTGCAACAAACTCAGCCTGTGGTACATAGTTCTGACCAGCAAGGGTCTTATTATACTGTCCGTTACATATACAATTTTTATCATGGTCAGTGTGCACAAGCGTCCCAGGTGCTTGCATTAACGCTTACCTAGGTTTTTCTCAAAGACTTGCTTTCGTTATGCAAAACTGCAAACTTGATTGCAATGTTCCAATAACTATATTTTTCTAGCTATAAAGTCAAATTTTTGCCTAAAATTGGATACAACCTGTTGAGCTCCTGAAGAAGTTTATTATGGTCATTCGAATCAACTCTGCTAAATCAACATTTGACAGTATTTCATAAGTGAAGTAGACATTTATACAACGTTTGAACAAAAAAAGAACTCAACATCTGGAGACCAAATAGTGGACATATATTAACTAACTTTATGTTGAGAACAGTATGATCGAAAATAACTACTTCGTCGTTGATGGGGATCAATTGTGTTCGACGCTTACTTGCTTCAAGGACAGCAATTCAAACACATATACGTCGGCCAAACAGCGAGAGCTACGCACAAGGATTGCCGAACACAAGCTGCGCATAACGGCCACTGAGAAATGGGCTCTACTAGAGAGTTCGGAAGTAGCGATACATGCCATATCTACAGTGGATGAGATCGACTTGGATAACTTTAATATCGTTAGAAAGGGGTTGCGATCAACTCCCCAGAGGCTGACTGCTGTGGCAGTTGAGATTAGCAAAGTGAACGGCTGCATGAACAGAATGGACGGGGCAGAGCTTTCGAGCGTGTGGCGAGCTGTGTTAACCCGACTAGTCTGAGGAGGGCCGGCGGGCGGATCCAGCGCAGAGAATGAACATCACATCATCCCCGCACCCATCCATAACAGGGCTTACGTGCATGACGTTGTAAGGCGAACCAGTTGTGACCGTTACATTCACTATTTGGAGTGATGCTTCGATCTGTAATGCGATTGACCATCTGCTTACATCCCGTCCGTCACGATTTTCATCCCAGTTCGCTATAAGTGCTATACCAATCCTCGACTGGTTCACTCGGCATGAGGAAGCTTTGGTATCAAAAGCGAAACGTTGCCCACAAACTATACCAACCGGTTGTTTACAAATCTTTCTGAAATCATCGGTTCCGGTTATGTTCGGTTTTACAGGGCTGACTGAGCCCAGTGTCCGTGTATGACAAAAAGCTTGCCTACACTTGAATAACAGGTTGCAAGCTAAGTGAGTGGATCAACTGCGAACGTAATAGTGAGGCACCGAGATAATTGAGCAATTTCCCACGCGTTTATGGGATCGAAGTGAACGTAGATATGACAAATTAACTTGCTGTCCTAACAAAATGTCTGCTGCCTTGATCGAAGACCACATCTATACAAGCAAGCAAATAGAACAGAAGTCAAGTTGCGCAACGTTAAACATAGCCACACCCATTATGCTCATAACCATTCTGAGGAGATATTTCGTTGAACCTTAGACGGATGCTGTTACGCAACCAGCACGTCACACCCATGTCGATTGAATTGAAACCTCAGACTACCAGTCTTCTGGCTGAACCTCTACTGATGTATATCAAAAATGTTAAGAAAAGGTTGGATCTTGTCAGGAAAAATGACAGCGTTGCGGTAGCGGATATACGAACAACACAATATGCAGTCTTTATTTTAATAAATAATTAAGAAATCTCACCACTAATGTGACATCCGTTGGAAACCAGTTATGGTAAATTGTGGTAAAATCTGAAAGCACAACAGCGAGGCTATCTGATGCCATTACGTTTTGACGAATATTTGAAAGTTGCTCTACGAGATAAATATAATT
>OX104060.1:14976867-15035617 GCA_944474145.2 Dicrocoelium dendriticum | reverse complement strand
ATGCTCGTTCCTGAAGTAAAATGACGCTTTACCAGTCGAAACCGGTAACTCCCAATATGCGACCTTTACATGAATGCCGATTCAGTCAGTGGGATGCCGTCGAATATCTAGGGTCACAGTAAGTGCTGGCAAATTAGATCAAAGCCACTGCGTAAACCGCAGCTGAGGAAAACAATGGTTAAAAACTTATCATGTAGTTGAGCATCATCCAATGTAATAAACCCATGCAGCACCTTTCTACATGAAAGTGAAAACTTCAAACCGCTTCTCATTAGATGGGGCTCTGAGCAACCGACACTGTGATCTATCTTTCATGTGTAGACACTCGGATAACTCAGTTTTTAAAGCGAACATATTTTTTCAATAATTCTTCTTCAGGCTTGTACAGTAAGATACAAAAAAACAACAAAAATATAGACACAGCACAAGGAACGGTAAAGCACTCAGTTCACAGGCACTGGTCACTATCAGTCACTGCTCCCTAGAACACAGTTGTAGCATGTGCACAATCCTTGGTTGGACGGAGTAGTTCGTCTGGGCCAAGTCAAGCACAGCGTTTGAGTGAATCTTTTCTGGACACACAATTCCGGCTCGTATAGTCTGATCGCTAAACTCTCGGCCGATTCAAGTAAGCGCTTGTGAACGCACTTTGATCGATTTTCCTGTGGTTGGTAGATGACCTTAAATGCCCCGGCTAGATTGGGGGAATGGTCCGTGTCGGCAAGATGCGTGGCGATGGCCAAGGATGAAATCTCCTGTAAACCCACACAGCCGAAAAGAATCCCGTTTTCCTACAATTACCGTACAAAGGGGAAATCGGAACTGAACTTCTAACTCGTCGTATTTCTCGCGCTCTCAGGCACACCTTCCCGGCAGCCAAAATGGATTCACTTCACCTGTAGCCCGATGGTGGAAACTAACCCAAAAGACAAAAGCCTTGTCGACGCCTATTCCGCGCCTAATTGTTTCAATTATTCCATGTGCGTTTGCTCATTCACCTGTTTCCTGTGGTTCAGGGTATATTGGCCGTACGACGAGGCGTCTGTCTGACAGGGTGAGAGAAACCCATCCGGCCTGGATTGCGACTGGGTGTCGAAAGCTAACCAACTCATTCATCGCCACGCACCTTGCCGACACGGACCATTCCCCCAATCTAGCCGGGGCATTTAAGGTCATCTACCAACACAGGAAAATCGGTCAAAGTGCGTTAACAAGCGCTTACTTGAATCGGCCCGAGAGTTTAGCGATCAGACTATACGTGCCGGAATTGAGCGTCCAGAAAAGATTCACTCACACGCTGTGCTTTGCCCTGGCCCAAGCGAAACTACTCCGTCCAAACCAAGGAATTATGCACATGCTACAAACTGTGTTCTATGGGGCAAGTGACTGATAGTGACCAGTGACTGTGAACTGAGTGCTTTACCGGTCCTTGTGCTGTGTCTATATTTTGGTTGTTTTTTTTGCACTTAATTGTACATGACTGAAGAAGAATTATTGAAAAAAATGTTCGCTTGAAAACATTGATTTTTCATCTACCAATGGGATTTTTGACTACACTCGGATAACACCAACACTTTGAGAAGCTACTCTCATATACGTTTGGTTTGAGGTGACCTTCAATGCATCAAACGATTTTAGTTCTTTTAGCTATCAATACCAACCTCTTTCACTACACTGGCACGCTATCTAATGTCTTGTTTGAATATAGTACCTTTTCAAATGGAATTATCTAAACTGTGTTACCGAAAATGTCCAACGGGTGTGTCATTATGGAACACACTTACCCAGAATAACGGAGTCCGGCTAATCGCTTATTTAAGTAGTGATGGCAAAATCTTTTAAAACGATTTCCATTTCAATCTCTAGCGGAATCAATAATCACCGCTTTCGCGTTTGATTTCCTTGTGCAAAAAGAACAGTACAATTAGAGATCCAAAATGTGTTATATCCAAATAATCCGTGCCTTCAGCACAAGTTCAACGCAACAACACAAAATGGCAAAAACGTGGATCAAAGCCACGTGGTACTGACTAGCTAGCTGAAGATACGCCGTTTTTACATAACAACCAGATGTGGATTACTGTTCAAACAAAATGAGGCTACCCTACGCATTGGTGGTTTCTAATTATTGCGTTACGCCAATGGTAGTGACAATGTAAATGATCTTATTAATCACTGGAATGGGGAAAAATACAACAGGCAGCACCAAACAAATGGTTTCTATGTGTGTGACTTCCACCTAGACAAACATTGCAATATTGCGAGGTCATTACTGCCTTGCGAAGTCAAATGTGCCCTGTTCATGATATAGTAATGTAACGGCCTAGTTTGCATATCAGCGTTTAGATGTAGAAAGAGCAGATATTGAAGAACCCAGAGCACCAATAACAGCGGGCGTTACTATGTTGATAAAGAATTAAATTGTATATTCCTCTGAGGTGCAGGGCGCAGTCCAACTAAGTGGTCTGATCAAGGTGTAGAAGAGAATCACAAAAAGATATATTTGTTCACGCTCTATACCAGTGATCCAAAACGGATAAATAAGTAATTCACAAGTTTACGGTATTAAAACTTGAAAAAACGGGTACATTAACATATCTAAATTTCAACCAATGTTCAGGTAAGATCATTTGGCCATTTGTGGAACCGTCCCCAGGGGACCTGTTTCCTTGCAGGGTATTCCTTCGAAAAGTTTCGCCCGCATTTCCATGCTATACCTGGCCGCGGGTAGGTGTGGCATAGTAACATATAAACCAGCACCAGTTTAACATGTGTAGCTTTCAGGGCTGCTTTTATTTCATACAATATGGGCGATGAAGTCTCAGCTGCTTCAGTCATGTGGATTAGTAAATTATTGCACTTTTATATGTCACTCAGTTGGTAGCAAAGTGCCTTGCATGAGTATAGCCTTCTATAATCCTGAAGCTTTAATCCGTCACCTCAGGAGATCAGGACATTTGTGGCCAAGAATGAAGTAAGGAAGAAGGTAAAATAAGAAAAATTGAACATAATAACTATAATTTCGTTAATGCTAAAAATATGCAGAGACCATGTTTTACTAAAGCGCAAAGTGGAGCGAGCCGAGTGTGTGATTAAATTGTGCAGCTTTACAGCTAAATACAGATAACTGCACACATTACCACAGACAAAAGGGAGCAACGAATGAGAAGACGAATATTAGCAGATGCTAGCATTTCGTATTATCTCGTCAGTACCAATACAATAACAGGGAATCCTTTTATATGTCTTACAGGGCACAGTCAAACCAATCAAATTTATTGTTGTGGTCATTGTTATCAGATTACGTTCACGGCAACCGCAGGTTGATAACTAATCGCTTTTGGACACACAAAGGTGGTCTAATTCGGCTTATCGCGACGGCCTCGGCAAATCGTAAAAGGCGTGCATTAGTATGACGTAACAAGATCTGGAAAGCTGATAAGGGATTGACCTGGTGACGAGTCGCCAAGATGTGCCTGCCTATGGAGGACGCCGGTGGCTTACGCGAACACGTATCATCGGAGGTGGATTGGGTAACTTCACGCTGAACCCAGTTTGGTAGGTGTTCCTTCACTCGGGAATCTAAAACCCGTTTGGTCCTGCCGATGTAACTGATACCGCAGACAAAAGGCACTAAAACGCATTTTTAGAGTCATTATTTGTAGCAATAGGGAATCCGATATCTCCAATCACTGAAATCCGGTATGGGTTACTAAACTGTAAGTCCGGAACTGAAGGTGAAATCATTAGAATTAGAGTAACAACTGAAGCGAAGAAAATCGCAGAACAATTACTACGAATTAGGTGTTTTGAAGAGGATTGTGAATAAAAGTAAATACGTTTGTTCTAGATTTTAGGTCAGAAGACTGTTGATAGAAATTTAGTTTGAGTGGATTAAAACATCATAAAATGTTACGATACAGAATAGCATGTGAAGCAGTTGTAATACCTCAAGCTAGATGATCTTGTTTGCGTTGGTGCGTTTGTTGGACATTTTTCCAGTCGATGAAACGTGTCCAGAGGTTTAAAACCTATTCAAATTTTGGACGACTGATGAGCGAAATTCTCCAAATGCAAGTGAACATGGATTTGAGTTGACCACGCAACACAAAAATTGAATTGCGACACAGAGCATACATAATTTGGGATGGGATGAGGATAATGGTTGCGTAATCTGTATTATGAACCACAACCAAGGGATCATATGGGTTTGACAAAAATCACACAACATGGCATTCAGGATTCTTCCATCAAAAATTCGTCGGTTAGTTCGGATCATAACCCCCCAATTTCAGTACTGTGCTTCGGCTAATCCAACGGCAGATGTAATAACTTGAAGGCTACACCACATCAATGGTCATTGGTCAATGGGGTATTGTGGATAAAAAAGTAACAATCTTAATATGTCCCTCCTGATGATCGGTTAGGGGTGAGCAAAATAAAGGCAAAAATAGCAACAGGGAATAGTGAACAACTGCAAGTTGCGAACTTGCCGAGTTCAGCGTTCCTGTCCACTTTATGTACTGTCCATGATTACCGTGTCTGGTTTCCAGGCAAAAATGGAGATGGGTTGGTTTGTTTTTTGCTGTTCTGCTGTTTGTATGGATCGTTTGGATTAGGTGATATGGTGCAGTGTGGCCAGTGTACTGTTCACACGTGCTTTGAACACGGTTAACGGGGGAGCTGAAATAACAGCTTCTGCGAGGGGATTCCACGTGAAGCAAACACGCAGCGAGAAGAGGTTTCTTCGGCAAACCAACCGAGTGCTTTTTCTGCCATTTTGTCATGGTGCGCTCTGATTTGGTTGTTGTGACTCATCTTTAATAGGTGATGGTACGGGTGGTGAGAGTTGTTTAATAGTTGGTAAACTATGAGGAGGTCACCACGCAAACGGCAATAATGTTCAATGAAAATGCCCAGTACTATGAGGTGTTGTGCGTATGCAAGTGCGTAACACTTCCGGCTTGGTACTTGACACTATAAACATGCAGGTTCGGTGACTACATTTAGAAGTGCAATTAGCATAGGGATATGTTGCGTACAGCAAGGATAAATAACTCTGATAGCTCAGTGTGGAGGAACTTCAGCCAATTTTTCGACCCATGGCACAAGGGAATTTGTAAGGGTGACATTTCTTGTATGCAAACGTAAACCTTATATTGATAGAAGTAAATTAAAAGTTCTGTAAGTTGCGACTAGTTTTTCTGCCCCACATCTTCACGTTTTGTGTTAGACTGGTTCAAACTAAATAGCTCAAACGCAGTGCGTGGTTATTAGCATGCTCTTTTAAAGCCATATGGTGAACGAATATATTGCCAGTCTTATTTGTTGCGAATTAAATGCCCGATTTCCGTTAAAGTCCGCTCTATATGTTTACCTAAAAACTCTGGCGTAGTTATGCATGTAGGCACCATGTATACGTTTCTCATCCGTATAATCTTTACGTGGAAGCAGCTCTAATGTTGTCCAGGAGCAACGTCGGACGAATGCGTTGGAACTGATTAAGGTCGTGACCATAACTGTTGCCAGCTTTGCGCCCGCATGATTTGAGAAAACCATGAAATAGTGGGGGTCCTAACTACATTATCTCGACAGCAGTTCACTATGCTCCGTTGGGCTTCTAAGATATCTCCTACAAGATAGCTTAAATGATCTGCTGTTCAGAGGACGAGCTGTCGAATGCAAGACCGCTTTCACCATCTTTTCGAAATTCAGCACAGTTTGAAGAAGAACGTTTATTGCAAAATTTGGTGCAGGTCAATCTTCGTCAGGTTGATAATATACTTGGAACTCACAGTGGGCAACATTTATCACTCTACATATGGAACATTCTCAGCCATTCATCAAGAACACCACTCAGGCAAACAATTATTTTCCATGATTCATCTACGGGCCGGTACAATCATACAAGATTAAACTACAAAGGAATGGATGGTGTTTGGTTCGGAGGTTTGTTCTAAAATGAATTAGTTAATGCTTGGACATCGAATAGTTCGCCGCTGTCGCAGTAACGTGACTGCTGAGAACAACGTCCTTTTGGGTGTTCCGTTTCACAGTTATTCCTAGTGACGAAAAGCGACAAGATATCGTTTCTTTTGAGTGCTTCACGCCAAATATTTGATATTTTCTGATATAACGCACCATGGGCTCTAGATGCTTGGATTGCGGTAAAGGGGTCACGTCTCGCTCGAAAGCTGTTCAGTAATTTTGTGTGATGGATGGCTGCACATTGCCTAATGTAATAGAGATTCACTGATGGGCGAAAACCTTCAGCGGTCTACCTCTACGGTTGTCAACTGCCTTTGTAACTTGTCGAGCCATACTGATGGATAAAGGTATCGTGGCCGGTTTACCTCCGCACAGTCCACCTTGCGTTCCTGCTAAATCTGTGGTTCGCACAGCAGAAAATGCCCAAGTCCCCCTTTTACTTCTACCTGCTTCTTTCCCAACTACTCCTAATGGAAAACAGAGGCGAGTTTCATCTGTTTCATCTCCGAAACCATTGACGACGGTAGCACACGTGAGCCAAAACCTACGACGCGGTAGTGGGTCAAGATGCTTAATCAACAAAAACATTGAGTGAATCTGGCTGCAAGATCCAAGCGAAAAGGAATCACAAGTCTAAAATACAACTTAAGTCTTCAAGTTCCCAACTGAAGCTGGTGCTTGACAAGAAGAAACAACTAGAAAACTTAATCAAGGCACACCCAAAAACACAATCGTCGCCTGTTTTGGAGGGAAGCAGATTTCCTTCTCGTAAGCGGTGTCTGATCATCGTGAACTCTCCCGAATCTAACAAGGAAAATCCGGCCGAAAGGATGGTGGACGACCAGTTTTAAAAAGGATATGATTTCTTTCCTGTTCGCCTTCGTCGAACAAGGGCTCATCGTCGTCTCTGGCTTCCATCTTGGCCGAAAGAAAGAGTGCACTTCCATGCGGAATTCGTGTCTTAATGGCCAAACATTCCATGTCTTGAGGGAGCTCTGCCATGATGACCGAGTGAGGATGAAGAACGCCGTTGGTGAAATGCGGATTCGTAGAGCCAATGATAAAGGTAATCTTCGTATTGGGGATTTTTGTGTAGTTCTATGGATTCTGTAAGCGTGGTGGAGTCCAATCTTTGTCCCACGGTGAATATAGTGGATAAGTTTGGATTACGTGTGATGTCCACCAATGTGCGAAGTATGAGAAATAAAATGGATGAGTATTGTCCCCTCACTTTACATTGTCGTCTTGACCTAATGTCTCTTACTGAGACGTGGCCGTCCCCGATGTTCTGGATTCTGAAATACGCCTTCCTGATTATCAGTTTTCTCAGGCTGATCGTCTTGCTGCAAAATCTGGAGGTGGCATCATAATCTACTGGGAGTCCGAGTTGAGAATTCGTAATGTAAAGGCTGTTTCTGATACAGTGGGTGGTTCGGAGATACTTTGGTATCCTGTCCACGACGGACACAATTAGATCATGGTTTGCGTTGTCTACAGACCCCCAATGGTCTCCGGATCCAGAGTGCTGAACTCTATAAAAATGCACAACAGGGGCAAAAAATGATTATTAATGTGAGATTTCAAGGCCCCCAACGTGAACTGGGATTCACTCACTGTGATTTCTCCCCAGAATACTAGGATACTGTTATACTGGAAACTGTCTTCGGTCTGGGTCTAATACAACATGTCTCGTCACCTATTCGGATAATACCGGACCAAAGGCCGGAAATCTTTGACCTCTTGTTCACGCCCCATCCATCCGATGTATCTGATGTAGCGATCCTCCAGCCACTTTGTTCACGTGATCATTGTGTGCTTTCCTTTCTATGAACAAGACGATCCACCCTTCACCACCGGGGCATACCTTGCCGAAACTACTGGCGCGTCGATCCACTCCGCCTACGAAGGGTTGTAAGTGTTATGGACTGGAGTACGCCCAGAAGTTGGATCTCGATACCGCTAGGAAACACCTTTACTTAAAATTGCTCTCTATCGTTGATGAAATTGCACCAATCATTGCTGATGAACCTTTCTTAAAAGGCACTCCTTGGATTGATAGAAAGCTGAGAACCCTGCTGCATAGAAGACGAAAACTGTGGGACAGATTCCAGTTCTCTCAGTTGGCATCTGACTATGATGGTTACAAAGTGCTCGGGGATTTGCGTACACTGAAAAATTGTGGCTAAGCAATCTTGTGGTGATCCGACAAAGCTTTTCTCGTACCTGAAAAGATGTACTAAGGCGGGTTGTGGCGTAGCTACCTTATATTCGCGTGAGGATGAGGCTATATTTCATGACGATGAAGCGAAAACCTGCTTTTGCTTCGCAATATGCATCAGCGTACTTGGTATACAATAATTATGTGCCCATGCATCCTACTCCCTTAGACCGCATAGAAATTACCAAAAATATGGTGCTGAGAATTATTCTGGAGCTGGACCCGAACTCTTCACCCGGCCCCTCACGAATTACATCCACTTATCCTGAAGACCTTGGCTAAGAATATCGATGAGCCGATCTGCTAACTGTTTCCGTAGTACCTGGAGGCTGGCCGCCTTCCACTTGATTGGAAATAGGTATTGTGAAGCCCATACACAAAGGAGGAAACCGAGAGAATCCTGGGAATTACGGCCCGAACTGCCCGACGTCGATCCTTTGGAAGACAGTGGAAAGGATATGTAAAGGAACCCTACTGCTTTATTTCGAGAATCTGAACATCATTACTGCTGCACGGCACGGTTTCCAGAGAGCACGCTCCTGTCTTCCTGTCCTACTATTGCCTGTGAGAAGTAGACAAATTCAGCGATTTCTGCTAATCACCCAGATGTTGTTTTTGTTGATTTGAGCAAAGCATTTGATAGGGTTCTACATGAACGGCTGTTCATCAAGCTCTGGAAGATTGGCATCGCTTGCGGTGTTCTCTACTAGATCGCTGATTTTCTGGTTGATGGTACTATGAGGATGAAGGTCAATGAGATTCTTTCTGGGCCTGCCCTCATGAACTGTGGGGTTCCACAATGTTCCATCCTTGGTCCAGAACTTTTCAAAATCGTCATCAATGACCTTCTAGAGGTGCTTCAAACTGACCGTTTGATCTACGCTAATGATCTCAAACTATGTTCCGAAGTATCTAGGCTTAAAGATTTGGACAAATTACCACCAACGCTTAATCTGCTACACAACTGGTCTTTGAAGTGGCAGTTACGTATCAATTAAGACAAGTGCTGCTTTCGCAGCCGCTTGTTCAGAACCTTTCGGCACATGCCACATTGATGAGTTCCAGCTGAGCGATGCTGATTCTGTGAAGGACCTGGGTGTGTGTGTATCCCCTAACTTGAAGATCATCCTGGATACGTTGTGGACTGTTGCCTCCACCAAAAAAGCATTCTGCACCATACGGATGTCATTTTCAAAACTGACGCCTGAGATCCTCAAGCTCCTGTTTCCTTCTCATGTTCGTCCAATATTGGAATATGGACTACCCTCTTTTCATCCTCTCACTAAGTTTAAGTGGGCTTTAATCGAGAATGTTCATTGGCGTGGATCCAAGTCTATATCAGAGCTGCATGATTTCTATTATCCCCTTCGACTTCAGCGAATGAACTTGTTCCCCTTGGACTGTCGTCCTCGCCGTGGGGATCTGATTTACACAAAGCGCATCTTAACAGGAGACTTGAGGACGGAGGTGCGAAAGTTCTTCCAACTCAGTGTAGATAAGTCGACACGGGGTCGCCGTTGGAAACTGTTTAAACCGCGGAGTTTCCGCGTCTGCTCTGACAGCACGTTATCCCCTCGGGTCAAGAGTCAGTGGAACAACCCCCGGGAATTTGTTGTCAGTGCCCATTCAGAGGAATGTTTCAAATACTAGTTGGATAACTTCATGATCAGGACTTCTGGATTCCACTGTTTTTGCCGCAGCAGTGATGATCCTTTGGTAAACGCAGGTTAGCAAGTACATGCGTCATCCAGTCAGAGAGTAGCAGGTGAAGGAGCTAACACGGGACTTTTCCATTCTGTTCTCTACAATACTATGAAACTATGAAATTATAAGCGGTTTAGCGTTACGTATTCACAATGCCTGAGCCGATGTTGGGGTGACAGCTATGCTGATGGCTGTTCGGCCAGCGAAGATATACAGATGAAACAAACTATTTTTGCTAGCACAGTGGAGGTTGGAATATGCGGATCGCAATAGCCACTACAGTGACGAGCAATCTTAACCGCGAACGTTTCGAGTTGCTCATTGGTAGCTGCTAAATCACAATAAATGTATTTGGAAGGTAAGTCTAGTAACGTAATGCGAATAGAGGAGACAGAATATCGCATCTAAGAACTCTGGTGCCCCCGTTTACCAATCATTAAGGGCAATGTTCCTTAATGCGACGTGAAGATTGACAAGCCGTCCGATCAATGTATCTTGTTCTGCAAGTGCACTTAAATCGACAGGTAACGTAAGGAGAGTTTAGCTTCGGCAGTCTGTCCTTTTGCACACAGGAATTACCTGGTTCTTGGCGAAAATGCATCGTGATTCCGCAGCCGGAAAGGTGTTCCTTAACGATTGCGTCAATTTCCTTTTTAGTAGCTCAGTAATTGTAGCACCTTTAAAACAAATGCGGATGAACAGAGCATTTTTTCTACTGCTTCCCCAACAGTTAAGGTTGTTTTCGGCAGCATGTTGCGCTAAATGAATCTTTCCGGATAACCAGTTTCGCCAAACACAGCGAACAGTTAAATGATGTCACCTCACCATAATGCCCTAAACAACCAATTGTGTGCTACCTTACAGTTCCAAGCTGTGGATAGCAGGCTGGCTACTCGGTTGCAGCGTACTTGTGATGTCCGATAGAACCACTGCCCCTAAGCCACTGTGTGGCAGAAAGCAAATTTTATCGCATGGGATTATGAGAGGTCGTTTTGCAACAGGTGTTTCGAAATAGATTTCCACGGACAATCTCAAGGTGGATGGTAATTCATAATAACATTTGGCTACATCAGTGCAGTCTTTGGAATCCCACGTTAAAATAATGCAAACTGGCTTTTGCTCGTTAAAAAACACCAGACTTTCTCAGCGGTATTTAAAAAAGAACTGTGCTCTATCAAGGATAATAGAGCAGTCGCTTCCAAACTACCATGATGTGGCTGGAGTGAGAAATAATAGATCAAGTGTTACGTGGATCGCCCAATTGCGCGACTACAGACTTAACTGAATTGCTGTATAACGGTTTTTTGAAATGAAATTGAATGTATGCAACAGAAGCAATATGGGGAGTGGTTACCATTCTCGTATTAGGTGAGAAAAAATTAATCAGGTAAATGACAATGCTTACTTGTTTGCATCTTTCTTGAGCTTATGGGATGTGTAAATGTAGTTTATACAATAGCGGCGTTTAATAAATTCCGTCCTGAAAGTGGAAATGCTCACGATGGTTTGTAGTGCGTTCTTGACGCCAGCATATACAGGATAATTTGGCGTAATATAAATGTACGGTTATGTAGTCCATGCCTTTTTTGAATACCGTTAGTGTGGGAGATACAACGACGTAAGTGGGGAGAACGTTGCATCGTTCGCAAACGGGACGCAAAAATGAAATATTGGTGACTATCCAAACGGTCATATTATGTGGGTAGCTTAATTGGTGACTTCTTTGTGTAGTATTGTGATGCAGCTTAAGTAGATGACTAGGTGCATGGTTTGGATTACTTATGGTTAAATATGTTATTAACAGTTCGCTATGCAAACCTTGATATTGTCCCCGGTAGAAATTGCTATAACTTATATTCATATACATTGAGCACAAATGGGTAATAAATTGGATGTCGCTATTGAATGTCGCTATGATCGCTATTGGCATGATGCACCTTCTGTCCGGATGAACTGCATTTCATTATGAATATCAGTTCAGCTTGTTCTTGCGGGCCACAATCCATCCACTTTGTAAAACATGTATGAAGCCCCCAGAGTTGTTAACACCATCTAGATTAAAGTATAAATAAATAAACATTTGAGACACAACTTTTCAACATTTATGGGTGGAATAATATCACACATTTTGCCTTTGCTCCTGAAACCCTTTGCCCTATGCGACAATTTTTGGCTAACAACCATAAGTGTTATGAATTGGCCTCTAACTGACTATAAATGTAGTGATTTAAATTACGCATCCTAACGTACAAGATACATATCATGTGGTATAATTAGTGTCGCTGCAATTTCTATTGTAGACTGATAAGCTCTAGTGTTTACTTCTGGTGGACAGTATTGAATTTCATGGCCTATGTAGTTAGTTTACGGATTGCTTCCTCATTTTATATTTTATGGCTACAGTGCTATTGAGGAAGATAGCTTCCTTTTACAGGTTAACATATGGAGATTCGATGGGTCAAACTAAATCCATCAGCAATAACGAATAGTAATCCACTTCCTTAACAAATAAGCAACGTAATCGGATAAACGTGTGACAACATATGCTCCGTTATTAATCTGAATTGCTTAAATGGCCGATAATTATATTTATCTCGTAGAGCAACTTTCAAATATTCGTCAAAACGTAATGGCATCCGATAGCCTCGCTATTGTGCTTTCAGATTTTACCACGCTCTATCATAACTGGTTTTAACGGATATCACATTAGTGGAGAGAGTTCTAAATTATTTATTAAAATAAAGACTGCACATGGTGTTGTTCGTATACTCGTTACCGCAAAGCTGTCATTTTTCCTGACACGATCTAACCATTTTTAACACTTTTGATATACATCAGTAGATGTTCATCCAAAAGACTGGTAGTCTGAGGTTTCAATTCAATCGACATGGGTGTGACGTACTGGTTGCGTAACAGCATCCGTCTAAGGTTAAACGAAATATCTCATCGGAATGGTTATGAGAATAATGGGTGTGGCCACGTTTAATGTTGCGCAACTTGGCTTCTGTTCTATTTGCTTGCTTGTATAGATGTTGTCTTCGATAAAGGCAGCAGACATGTTGTTAGGACAGGAAGTTAATTTGTTACACCTACGTTCACTTCGATCCCATAAACGCGTGGGAAATTGCTTAATTATCTCGGTGCCTTACTATTACGTTCGCAGTTGATCCACTCACTTAGCTTGCAACCTGTTATTCAAGTGTAGGCAAGCTTTTTGTCATACACGGACACTGGGCTCAGCCAGCCCTGTAAAACCGAACATAACCGGAACCGATGATTTCAGAAAGATTTGTAAACAACCGGTTGGTATAGTTTGTGGGCAAGTTTTCGCTTTTGATACAAAAGCTTCCTCAGGCCGAGTGAACCAGTCGAGGATTGGTATAGCACTTATAGCGAACTGAGATGAAAATCGTGACGGATGGGATGTAAGCAGATGGTCAATCGCATTACAGATCGAAGCATCACTCCAAATAGTGAATGTAACGGTCACAACTGGTCCGCGTTACTAGGTCATGCACGTAAGCCCTGTTAAGGATGGGTGCGGGGATGATGTGATGTTCATTCTCTGCGCTGGATCTGCCCGCCGGCCCTCCTCAGACTGGTCGGGTTAACACAGCTCGCCACACGCTCGAAAGCTCTGCCCCCTCCATTCTGTTCACGCAGCCGTTCACTTTGCTAATCTCAACTGCCACAGCAGTCAGCCTCTGGGGAGTTGATCGCAACCCCATTCTAACGATCTTAACGTTATCCAAGTCGATCTCATACCCTGTAGATATCGCGTGCATCGCTACTTCCGAACTCCCTAGTAGAGCCCATTTCTCAGTGGCCGTGTTATGCGTCTCTTGTGTTCGGCAATCCTTGTGCGTAGCTCTCGCTGTTTGGCCGACGTACATGAGTTTGAATTGCTGCAATTGAAGCAAGTAAGTGTCGAACACAATTGATCCCCATCAACGACGAAGTAGTTATTTTCGGTCATACTTTTCTCTACATAATGTTAGTTAATATATGTTCATTATATGATCTCCAAATGTTGAGTTCTTTTTGTTCAAATGTTGAATAAATATCTACTTCACGTATGAAATGTTGTCAAATGCTGATTTAACAGAGTTGATTCGAATGACAATAATAAACTTCTTCAGAAGCTCTATAGCTCTCGGGAGCTCAAGAGGTTGTATCCAATTTAAGGCAAGCATTTTAAATTATAACTAGAAAAATATAGTTATTGGAACACTGCAATCAATAAGTTCGCACTTTTGCATAACGAAAGCAAGTCTTTGCGAAAACCTAAGCAAGCGTTAATGCAAGGACATGGGACACTTGTGCACACCAACCATGATAAAACTTGTATATGTAACGGACTGTATAATAAGACCTTTGCTCGTGAGAACTATGTACCACAGGCTGAATTTGTTTCAAATTTTTCCGATTGGTTCTTATTTCGCTGAATTGAACATAACAGATTACAAGTCTTTGGTATGGCATAAACCAATCTCAGAGATCCGGCTTTGGATTAATTCATCCTAGGCTGTTGCATGATTTGAACGTTAAGCTGAGAGGTGCTATTACATTTGTGTTTTCTAAGTGGCTTGACAGTTGCGTCTTAACTTCGGAATGAAAGAAAGCCATCATTTGTCCAATTATTAGGAACTGTGACAGTAACCTGCCTGAAAACAACCGGCCTGTCCATTTGTAGAAGGTGGTGTTCAGTTTATCGGAACGGCTTGTAAGCGATTTGGTGGTAAACATTTGAACAAACTTGACATATTCGATCCCGCAAAACACGGATTATGCAAGAGATTTTCGTGCGAGGTTAATCGACTTTGTCTCTTGAAAGCTGGACAGAAGCGGTAAAAGTGACTACGTCATAAACGTGATATGGTTAGGGAACCTAAGCCGATAGGCCTGTGTGTCAACTTATTACTCTTGAGTAAAAATAGTAAACTCTTACTTTCTCGTAACCGACAATCTTCAACTTTCGGCTTTTTGCTTTTAATTTCTTACTTCTTGCTATAATGATTTAGGATTTCTTCTTGCCTATCGATTTTATTGCTTCCTCTTTCTTGCCTCACGTAACTGGGATAGCAGAGAATGTTTGTGCAGAATACGTGAACAGTAATTGGCTGGTTATAGTGTGAGGCGGTCTTTGTTTTACGAGAATCACATTTCAGAGACCTTCGTCATGTTGGTTCAAGGACCCGGTGAAAAAGAATCACTCCAAGTGTAATGCTATCTTTCCAGTTCCGCTTGAATTTGTTTTATAAATAAATTGTGGCTTTATCTCAGAAGCTCTACACTGTGGTGTTAAAAGCAACAATTTAATAATCAAGTCACGTGAAGCTGGTGGATAAATAATGGTGTGTAAAATAACCTACTGTCGCAGTACAAGCATCCATCTTAAGGTGATTTCAGGCTTCTGCACTTGACTCAAGAAATGAGCGAATTAATAAATAGTAGCCGCGTCAAGGTATGCAACATTCAAATCTCGTTGGCAGTAAATTGGAGGAACGAAACTAGGTAGGCAACAAGAAAGATACGACTTAGAGAACACGACCAATTTCAAGAGTATTCAATACATGAATCAGCATTTAATTACCTAAATAGTGTGTTCAACGAAAGGTAACACACTGGCATAGGGTCAATATTCGGGGTGAACGCAAGGGAAACAAGCGCTAGGTAATAGCGCTTAGCAATGTTAATGTGGGTTTGCCTTAACTACACAAATTTAGTAATTGCATTAATTAAAAATTGTTATCAGTTAAAAAAATAATCGTTTACATCCAAGCTAACAAACAGCTACCTAACTTAACAATGTTACCAGGTTTTCATGGACACCAGCTAGGCTGTCCCTGTAAGTAAACCTAGCAAGCGAAGTGCAATACCCCTCACAAAACTTGCATACCTTAGTAAGCAAATCACAATACTTGCTTAGTTGAGTCGAATGAAAACAAAGTAAAAGGCAATAACCGAATAAGAGTGAGCAAATTCAAACGTTAGCACTCTATTTTTTCTATCTAGCTGGCTCAGATTATTGTGCATAAGGTTATGGTCGGCCATTCGCCCACAAGAAAATAAGGCGGAATCAGACAGTGGCATTCAGCACAATTATAGCAAATATGTTCCCATGAACGCACTCTCACCATCCTGGTACGTAACACTATGCAGCACTTCCTTGATAAAGATAGTAACCAGTGAAGAAAACGAAGGAATGGATAGGTGTTTACCAAGAAATTTACGCACCTCATTTTACGGAATCCCGGGGCCAGATTATCCAGGTATCACGTGCCAAGTAAAAGCCAAAAATCAAGCAGACTTTAGCCATATTTAAATAATTACAGGTGAACAACTAAAGCATAGATGGAAAGCACAAATACTTCTCTCTCCTGATATGAGGCAATTTGAAGATGCATCTTTAGTTGTACAGAGGATCAGTGGTTTTGCATGGATAAAAGTGCTGCATATTGGAAACGAAATGAATAATACATATTTTAAACTAAGTTGAAATATAATTAACTATATTTTCGAACAGGTGTCGCTCAACTCTAAATGCTCCAATGGTTCTTAAGATAGTACTTCATTAGTTAAAAATGCCTTATTAAATAAGCATAGCACCAAAATATTTGAGACATCCGTATCATCATGTAAACTGTATCTTTATAAAATATAAAAGACATTTGACTCCACAACATTGTTCAGTTTGATGAGGTATATCGAGTTTGTCCAAAATAGCTCATAAGCCAATGTGACTAGTACCAGTCTAGAAAAGTACGGGACAGATATTTATTTATCTTGTGACCTGGCAGTGTTGCGCATTCCATCGGCCCCCTCCAAGAAAACGAAACCATGGTCCCTAGTAACTTTTGGTATAAGTCAGTACCTGACACCCGAGGCAATCACCATGTCTATGCAATTGTCGTGCCCCGAGAGAAAATGGAAGATGTTTGGAGCTATGTCGCAGCTAGCAAGGAGTGATTGCAATGTTACGTACATGTGGGCCCCATGACAGGCTGCTTCGGATTAGTATCAATCTCTGCTCGAAAGAGTAGGAGGTGACTCACTTCTTCTCCGGCACTACAATTTGCTACCATTGATCCTGTATGTCCCGTAACGATCACTAGTTAAGCTATGACCTCAGGATGTGGAAATTGCCGAAATGTAAAATATGTTAGGTACTGCTAATATTGACTCGCCCGCAGGTATTACAAGGTGTAAATCCAGACTCTCACCCTTCGATCTTCGTAGGAAAAAACCCTGTGAATTGGGGAGTTCACATATAACGATGTGCTGGACAAATTCCATATTCTGGACATCACCTCAGGTGATTGTACAGCATATGATCCAGCCTTACCCTAACGTTGGTATTTTTGAAGGATAGAAGTAGGCATGTTGCGACTTCTTTAGTACAAAAACAGAAGCTGAATTTCAAAGCCAAAAATATCGCTAATCGTTCTAATACACCCTGTTTGCATTGTTTAGGAAAATCATGTCACCGTATGAGAGTATAACTAGCACTTTCAATGAAGGTTTTGGTATTTTATTCATTTGTTATGGAGTACATATATATATATATATATATATATACAAATATATTTGCCTGAAATCGGTTTAGAAGTCAAACATATCAACGAAGCTGATGTAAAAATGACGTTTTGTTTACAGTGCATAAATCGCCTGATGCTGTTAGCTAGTAGTTTTACCAATGTCTCCGTTGTGATCCTGTAACATTCGATCGAATGTTTCGGTTTCAGCTCCACTTTGCAAACTCTCCGTTTCAAGTAGCGACCTATGTAGAAATGCAAATTGTTCAAATTTGGTGGCGGAGCAGACCACTTTGTTGGTCCTCTAAGGTCGATCCAATGGTGATCAAAATGCTCGTTAAGACAATGACGTAACGTTAGTGTATGTTAGTGTAGGTATAGTTACATCATCCTGTTTTCATCAAACGGTATTCACTCTCCCTTCCACTTCCGGCTGCAGAATAACGCAGCTCTGTAACACTTCCATATATGATGCTAGGCAAATTAAAGCAGTAGTACTTCTAAACAGTAACCTACCTATCAAATAACTTAAGAAGATAAACAGTCCCACGAAATTATGACCAGTTGACTCAGCTCATACCGTGTGCTTCGCGCCTTGATACACACATGTACACGTAGTTAAATACCAGCAGTAAAGTTCAAGCCGCTTCTTCGGATCGAAGGATTTTAAAGGTGGTACCCGAAGTACATCATAGCTACGGTAAGTACTTCTCTTTAAAACCCAATGCACAGCATATGAGGTTGTGTTGCATTGTTAGGCTATTACATGAGTGGTGATTTCTCAAAGATAAGAGCGCAAGCTGAAGTTATCCGTGGTACTACGCGGTTGCCCGTTTTGTCTTTCGACTTAAACACTGCCAGCTTTTCAAACTTTCTCACCAGTCTAAAAAACCAGCGGCCGTCCGCTAGCTGCATTGAGAGTTAGCAGTTTTTTTTACCGTTGCGCAGTTTCTGCAGCGTTCGACACACGTTCACCATACAGACACAAAACGAGCTCGCGCTGATCAACCGGCAAGTTGCGCGATTCCAGTTGCAGATACACCGACGACAGGAGCATATGCACTTTATAGATTGCTATGACAGTAATCCAACCAACAAATGATAAGAATAGCACTTCTTGCATATCATGCTGACCAAGAGCTATTTACTTGTCCATCGTCCTAATACCAGTCGCGCTGCCTATGTCAGCAGGAAAAGCAAGCAACAATCATTGCCAACTAAGCCTACAGTGTGCTCTATCTTTCTACTGACCATACCACTAGCCAATGACCTACGTCCATCAACGGACGGTTACACACTGAAATTGGCGCCGCACTTGAGTGCAGCGTAGATCAACAGAGTATTTATGTGCATGTGCACCCAGGGGTAGAGCTACATTATTGGTACGCAAGCGCGCGCCATACACAAGTACGTTTGTTCGTGCAATTTCGGAAAACGTGCATGCACTGTTGGAGGGCAGGAAAACTCTTCTATTTTTTCTGTTAACCATTCACGCGGTTTAGTGCGGCGGTTCAGCGTGCTAGTCATGAAAATCCGACCACATTCATCTAATATCCTGTAAACTGTCACCCGATTTATAGTGCCACCTCAGCTGAAAAGTGAACTTGAGGAGTTCATTCAAAATACACTTTTGTTACATTTCCTAAAACCCCAAGGATCTACCTAGTACATCTTGTTTCTACAACTTTTGCTTTGCTTATCAATATAAACTACTTAACATGCCTCAGAACTGATCGCTAATTCACTCATAGACACTACGACTTCATAAAACAATGGAAAAATTCGTTTAACTGAAGCGTACATCTTTCGGTTTGCTGCTGAGACGCAACCAGCCTTCCTGCATGCACGCCGATGCTAAAGTTCACGTAAGCAAAGTCGTCGACTTTCGTATGAGTCGAGTAACCAAAGCTTGGGTTATCAATTTCATGACCAATATTTGGTTGTGCTCAGCTTTCGCGGATGCTGAGATCCAGAAACAATAACTGTCACTCATCCGAAACAATCGTGTTAGCTAATGAGTTAGGGTAACAATATGCCGCCACAAGTGATTCCGATGCGAAACGTTGGATGATCCGGGACCGGGTTGCTGAGAGGCCGTTTGTAACTGACAAACATTGATAATAGCTTCAAAACATTCATTTATCACCACCAGATGTCTAATTCACACATGACTTCCAACCAAATATCGCAGTGACAAAAGCGTACAATCAAGTTACATTCACTCAAGCGCTTTCAATGTACAGCACCTGGACACTTCGGCATCTCTCAGTAAATATATAAAGCAGAACCTTTAGATCGTATCACGCACAGTCCACTGTGTAATCACAACGCCCACACTTACTAAGTACAGGGCTGATAGAAAACCATCGGTATTATACCTTTTAATTAAAACGAAGAACTCCTCATCGACCAGACATCAAGACACCCCACTGGGTCTATACGATCATGCCACCACACACGCTAAAAATCCGAAAGAACATAATGAACCAACACGCATAATCACATGCTACAACATACCGACAGCTCTGGTTAATAAGACCTTATGGAAGTTCGTGCAAAATTGCTTCCCTGATAACGCCTGGATTTGGTTATTTGGATGTATCAGCAATGAGATCAAAACTGCTTTAAAAAGTTGGCTGGTTATTTCCAGTAAGCTATCGTTGTACGTCCGATGCAGATTGGCGCTCTTACTAGCCTGTTCTAATCCCAAAGCTAAAGCGACAGCCGATGTAGTACGCATGTCCAAGAGGAAAAGTGGCTCAACAAAAATACCAGATGTGTACAATTACCCACAAAAAATGCTCCTATATAGATATGCTCATATTATTCGCAAAGTGAAGCCCAGTAGCCACCCATATTTCATGTGAAATCAAGTGGCACAGAATGCTACAGCAGCAGCAAGTCCGCTAGGGTGCAGCAACTAGGCATCCGCCAGTGTTACGTATTTTCATCTCTCGCCCCCATTAATGCATTTAATCACATCACATTTACTGCTTGATATACTCTGAAGTTATTGCTGTCAATGCCTATCTACAGTTCGCCCGGAGTAGATGACATTCACCAAAGGGCGCTGAACGGTGCAGCAACAGCGCTTGCTGAGCTATTAGCACATTTCTTCCAAGCCTGTTTCGATAAAAATATTGTGTTCGCTATGTGAAAGCATATTCTAATTACTCTGATGGGCTGGTAGCAGTCGCTTATAAGCCACAAACTATTGCCCATACTATTCATTCTCCTTATTTACAAAGATCATATTAGCCTCCATCGGTAAGTCTTTTGTCCCCACCTAGAAACTGACAAAAGGCTTATTTACGTCGGCAAAGGGTAAATGCAATTGAAACCACAAATTGAGCCAAAGTTGCTAAGAAATGATCTTGTAAGAGTATTTCTAGTGCTACCCGCTATCACGGAGTATCCTTGATCAATAGCAGTTTACCAGCAATGACAATGGTGAAGAAACTACAGAGGGGTAAGTCTGGATGGAGATCGAAGGGTGCTGAAACAACGGCAACACAAGCCGCTTTCCGCAGAAAATAATTCCTTAAAATGTGCTAACTGAATGCGGTAGATTACTTTGATTTCTATGAGCGTAGAATGACGGCGTTAGGTGAGGAGAGGTACGCAGACATCTGTGACAGCGTAGAGCACATTTACAATGCTGCCAGTTCAAAGCTAGATATTGTTGGTTTTCAGGTCAGTATACTTCTGTGGCTGCGCTTGATGTGCATGTTGACAAGTTGCCTAACTGTCGATTACCCACTACCTCGTCCATACTGGCTCCAGGAGACAGTTGGTCCTTGCTGGAGTGGACAGCGTGCACGGTCCTTGTGGTTGTGGTAGACTCGAAGAGTGGTTTCATGCACTCAGTGTGGAGCGGACTACGGTCCAGCCACCGCCTTGTGTGCGCTTGATTCCCCAAATACAGCGTGAGTTTGTTTGCCAGTGAAAAAGTGATGCAACTTGCCTCCCATCCACATGCCTCCCGGTCCTCTGGTTTCTTCTGCGTCCTGCGGCTGGCCACAGTGACAGGCAAATCCGAAACCGGATGCCGCTAACCATGTTTGTGTGAATATTCCGCACAACTCAAATAGTCGTAAATATTGTTACTTCATCCCACAGACCTAGAAGTTTTTTCAGGTTTTGCTTCGTTCGTGAGCGCTAAATCAGACACCATTTGTTAACTTCCTTAGATTCATTTCTTATATGCATAACACTCGGAAGATAACTATGCTCGATAATTAACTGCAGGCGAATAGAATCACAAGAATTAGATCTGCATGTTACCGGCCATCAGATTCGGATAGATGGCGCCCACAATGTATTCTATACACCACCGAGACGCAACCCAAAGGGACTCAGAAAGTGCTTACTGGTCACCGCTGAAGTCCTTGGAATCAGGATACTCCAGCCGGATTTATGCAAGCAGAGAACACTGCTACAATCCGTCCTGCTGCTTTGGCCCTAAGGTCGGCCAGTGGTTACCTTTGTGAATGACCATCACAGACGTATAGTTAAAAAAGTCGTCATACCTAGACTCACTCAGACAGCCTTCACACTCCCGGTATGTATTGGACCCGCTTTTCATCATTTAGTGAATCGTCAGAAGCGCGCATTTCATCGGCCCTGGTAGGACTCGGACCCGCAACTCGACCGTTTCTAGTCCGTATTTGTGACCACTGAGCAACGGGGGACGGCAACGGCCATAGTGAATAAGTTACTAGATGTGGTATAGCGTCGCTCACTGTCCACTGATTTGCACGTTACTGCGGTGCAGTGGACAGGGTATCCCCTAACCAACTAGCAACAGCAGAGTTTTGGGGTTCGGGCGCTACCAGAATCCGATGGAAAGAGCGTTGCTGTCGTTTCCCAAAAAAAATGAAAAGCACGTCCAGTATTTTACCGGGCGTATGATGGCCGTCTGAGTGAGCCAAAAGTGACGAATGTCTACCTATACCATTGAAATCCCCTAATACTCATCTGCAATTACAGACCTACCGACCAACTAGTTTGTGTTTTGTGCGTGTGTCCTTGCTTGCACACCTCATGACGTCCAACTGTATGGACCGGATTAATAATCGACCTCGCTGCGTCTACCAATCGCACTTACAGCGTTCGCTTATCTGTCAATTTATCTTAGCGTTGAAATTGTATTTGCCTGAAGTGAATTGCAGACAAGTGATTCCTTCGCAGGTGTTATACTTCTAAATTGTTACTTTCCAGCTGTGAATCGGTTGGGCGAGCTAACATGACTGAAGAACGGGATGCTTGCAAGAAAATCTTACAGATTGGCATTGAAATGCTCTTGAGAGATGCGGGAACTTCGGAATCATACACACTCAATTCGCCTGAGATTAGATCATGACTTTATCGTCATTGCTGCACCCTCACCAAGTCTAGTGTGATGATCAATGCAATGATGATCAATGATGATGATGATGATGATGATGATGATGACGATGATGATGATGCAATGATGACCAATGCATATGGCATAGACAACCCTCTGCTTTCATGGTTTGATTCTTACCTAACTAACAGAACCCAGGTTGTTCAGATCGAGCACGAAACAAGCACGCCAAAGCCTGTCACCAGTGGTGTGATAAAAGGTAGTGTTCTGGGACCCTTTTTATTCCTACTTTACGTAAATGATATTTTTGATGTCTTTGCCTCCGGCAAACCTTTCCTGTTTGCCGATGACATCAAAATTGTTTCCACTCTTAATCCAACTGAGGTCAGTGATACGCTTAGCGAAATCCAGCATGACTTACGTACACTGGACTCATGGAGTTCCAAATGGATGATGACATTCTCTACTGATAAATGTCACGTGGTATCCTACAGATGTGACATCACACCAGGTTCGCTAACTATGGATGGTAAACCATTGTCTCACTGCCACACTATCCGTGACCTAGGGATCCACTACTCGAGCGCCGTTAACTTTTCCGAACACGCAGGACACACCGCAGCTCAAGCCCGTCGAAGCATTGGGCTTTTGTTCAAAACATTTAACTTAAAAGAATCCATTAACGCCATGTATAGAATAAAAACGCGCCCGCTGCTTGAATATGGCTCCATCACCTACTGTAATTCTAGAGTGAGTGATCGTATGGCATTGGAACGTGTTCAACGATCATTTACTAAGCGTCTTCTAGGCTATTCCACCACCCTATCTTACATGGATCGTTGCGTTACGTTAAAACTTGATCCACTGTGGCTGCGAAGAATGAAACTTAACCTTTTCATCTTCTTTGACACAATTACCCAAAAAATACATTTTTCACGCCCATCGGTACAACGAGCAGAATTATCAAATTATCGCACCCGAAATAACAATCACAATAAAGTAAAAGTGAAAAGATCACGAACGAAACTGTCTGACAACATTTTTCCTAAATCGATACTCCATATGGTGGAACAGGCTTCCATCTGAGATACGTGCAATCCAGTCAGGGATGAAGTTCCGACACGGTATACATTCCTTTCTAAACGTCGAAACAGCGATCGGTATATTGCAACCTACCTTGACAAGTGAATCCCCATACGAAATAGGAGCAAGATGGATATAGTATCAATATCAGGGGATCTTTTCATTCTCCTGTTGCCCGATCTTACTGCCCTCCCCAAATTTATCAGTAGCAATAACGTGTTTTCCAAAGGCAAAAATATCCTGATTAACAATGAAGTTCACACTCACCAAGACGGAAATGTGCCCTAGAGTTCCTCTCGAGCAAATTATTTCGCATTTGTTCTGCAACTCTAATTATTTTCTACTTATCTTTTCCCCTGAACCCCTACCTTAGGTACGAGCTGCTGTGTTACGTGCTCAGCGAAATCAATGTTGATTTAATCCTTCTGCTTTTGGACTGAATCCATTTGATAACACCTTCCGAAAACCTACCATGATCTTCCACGCTTACGTTCACTCTGAACAAATCCCCTCATCGAAATCAGCTTCTCCTCTTACCGCACACAGCTGAACAGTTGGAACGACGGTTAACTTACTTTACTTTGCTTACAGTTTTCTCTCCCTCCCTGAAAAATACCATGCGTACATACAACATTTCTCAGTACCATACAAAATTATTTCGCATCACCAATTTTTCCATTTTGATCTCCGAATACTGCCGGAGCTATCTTACTATTTCCTCCGGAAATTCTTCTCCTTTTCTGTAAAAAGCATGTATATTCCTGAGGTTATCAGTTACCAGTGAAACTTGTACAATCTGAATCGAACAACGTCGGACGAAAATCTAGCATTTCACGTTACTGTACGTCCACCCACTTTTATTTGCTTATTTCTCTCCTTCCAGTGTTGGCCAGGATTGGGCCGATCTCCCGAGGCTATGGATAAATGCTTCCGAAAAAATGCAGCACACTCATGCAGTATGAGTTATCACAAACTCACTGGCATATATTACAAGTGCTTGATTCGAAGCAACCAAATGATGGGGAGAGCTTTTCATTGAACACAGGCCCCCACAACACAGTACTGGAAACAAATCAGATAAAAGATGGCTATACGATGGGGAGAGCTTAATATATATCACAGTCCCCCGCATAACTGTATACATATAACGCCACAATGGCACATAGCCAGATGAGATGTGGAAGAGAAGTGTGGAAGCAGGTCTCCGGGAGACGGTTTCATGATGGGTCGTATTACTCCAATTAAACTGACAGTTTATATCTACTTTTATTCTTACTCTCAACTTCTACTACTCTTACTCCTTTACTATTTTTAATTGATTTAGCACTGAATCATTCCTATGTGAACACAATAGATCACTGAATATTCCTCTCCACTACCCGACTTTGTTGTACCACATGAACAGGCTCGTAGTCTGCCTGTGTCTCGCATGTCGAGAAATATATCATTTATTTAGTTATTTATTTATTTATTTATAGGCTATAACATTGTGAATTGCATCAAAGTATTGAATATCGGTTCTAAACGATGATACATAGTCCAAATGACGAGGTTGCCGTGATGAAATGCAATCAGCGCAACAACAGAAAGCAAAAGGGACTTGCTTATGATCCGCCAGGGTGGTAAATGAGCGTCATTAAAGTAATGGTAAGTTGCTTAGCGACGAAATAAATGGCTAAGTGTTCTCGGCCGAAATTACTGGTTCATAACTCACTAGGTTGTAGCTTCCGGTTGATAAATATCAATAAATGGTATATTCCTTGGTGATTCGAGGTGCAGTCCAACTATGCGGTCTGATCAATGTGTACAACAGGATCGCAAAAAAATAATCATTTTGTTCACGCTTTTTACATTGGATCCAAAACAGGTGCTAAACTAATTGGCAGGATTAAGGCATTAAAGGAATTGAAAACCAGGAACAATAACGTATGAGATTTAAACAGATGTCTAGTTAAAGTAATACGGCTACTCGTGGAACGATCCCCAGGGGACCTGCTTCCATGCAAGGTATTCCCTCGAGAGATTTCGCCCGCACTTCCATGCAACAACTGGCCGTGTGCCGGTGTGGCATAGTAGCATATGAGCCATCACCTGTTTATCAAATGTTCTCTTCTTTTAGAGCTGCTTGTGTACATGTATTATGGGCTATGAAGCCTCAGCCCAGTCCGCCTAGCGAATCATTCTATTATGGCACTTTCTATACGCCAGTCAGTTGGTGGTAATTTGCCTTGCATAGGTAAAGTCTTTTATAATCTGGAAGCTATAATCCTTCACCACAGGAGATCAACCCAGTCGTGGCCAACTGGGAAATAAGAAAGAATATAGAAAAGAAGAATTACGTGAAAACTATATTGTTAGCGTAAAAAATAGGCAGGTATGTTTTGTACATCGGCGTAGAAATCGATCGAGCCGATCATACGATAAATTGTGTAGCGTGACACCCGGAGACAGATGACTGTACGAGTTGTCCATAGGCAAAAGTCGCGTAGGGAATCAGTTATTGCCATACTTGAATTCAAGTATATGTTTCTGGACTGTTAACTTCAGAAAAGAAGGGGAAATGATTAGCACTGCAGAACAAATGTAGCGAAGGGGATCGCAGAACAATCTTACGAATTAATCAACTTGTGGGGAAAAGTACGAAAATAGCTCCTGACGTCACACCAGTAAATAATTTTGCTCTCGATTTTAAACAGAAGACAGTTGGTATGAATTAAGTTTGAAGGGAGCAAAACCGCATAGGAGGTAGCGTTAAGGAATAGCATAAGAAGCGGTTTGTAGCAGCTCATCCTAGCTGATCATGTTTTCTTTGGTGCATTCGAGCCGATGTTCTCCGGTATCATACATGATCCGGCCCTTCTTCATACAGATTTTCATCATCAAGTTGAATTTTTAAGATCATTTCGCTCTGTCGGTTGACAGATAAGCCTTTATCATTTTCTTGAACATGCAGAAATGTTCAATACATCTAATCTCTTTTGGCAGCTTATTCCAAATGGAGCCATACCTAAGAAGATAGAAATTTCTCCTTAGGCTGCTCTTGAATTTAGGTAAATAAAATATGCATTCTTTATCTCGCAGTTCATAAGTGGTGTTCTCCCGAAAGTGCAATTGATAGGTTCCAGCATATGCTTTCCGCCACGCGAGTTTGTGGAGGAAGCACAGATTTAATTGCATTCTTCTTAACCACAGCGGTTCAAGATTCAACTGCTTGCACCTATCTCTGTATGAAAAAGCGGTTGAATAGCCAAATATGCGCTTCGTAAAAGTGCGTTGGATGTTTGCAATGGCTCTCAAGTCAGCCTTTCGCAAGTTACTGAACACAGCACAACAATATTCAAGCAAAGGCCAGATACTGATTTTGAAAGCAATTAGTCTGGTTTCTTTCAAGGTTAGCAGGTGGCATATGAGCCCGACCGACTGCTTAGTCTTTTTCACGATATGATTCGTATGTTCGCTAAAATTTAACGAACTAGAATATCTTAAACCTAAGTCACGAACAGACTGACTGATGGGGATGACTTCGTCATGAAGCCTGAACACTTCTGCTGCTAGCTGACATCTATAAGCTAGAATACTACACTTCAAAGTTGCAAATGTCATCTGCCACATATCAGCCCATCTCGCAATGGCTTCCAAGTCGCTTTGGATATTGTGTAGTACAGCGGTATGTTGAAGACATGGGAACGTGTAAACCACCTTTAAATCATCAGCAAACAAATAAAACTTCCCAAATTGTATAACGGAAATCAGGTCATTTATATACAGTAGGAAGGGTAACGGGCCTAAGACACTGCCCTGTACCACCCCACTGGGAACCAGACGAGGTGAAGAGATGTAACCAGTGAAATCTACAACTTGCCATCGTCCTACTAGGTACGATTGGATCCAAGAGTTAAGCGGATTTGTAACACCGTACTTACTTAATTTATATAGCAGCTTTTTGTGTGAGACTCTGTCAAAAGCCTTTTGCATGTCGAGGAAGATGACAACGCACTGATGACCTGAGTCAGTTGCTTCAGTTAGATGGTTAAGGAAGTCAACTTGACAGGTAACACACGAGCGAGACTTCAGAAAGCCATGCTGTGAAGGTGAGAGAAGTTTATGTGATATTAGGAACGAAACCAAATGTTCCTTAACAATTCTCTCTAGCATGCGTGAGAGAATGGCTGTGTGGGGCGTTAGTTCCGGATGTCAGTTTTCGACCCGGACTTTTGTCACGGTATAGCCGTAGCCGTTTTCCAACGTTCGGGGTATTGACCAGACTAGACAGACAAAGAGAAGATCTGATGCAGTGACACGCTATCAGCCGGTCGGGAAATTTTCGTTGCTCCTGACTTTTCAAGTTTTCGGATTCAAATCTTTTCGCACATCGACCTGGGTACACTCATTCAATCGGGCTCGATCAGGTCTACCCATTTCGCGAACGCTCTCGAGGCTACTATTAACGGATCAACGTCTAACGCCGGTTTTCAATTCGGGCTGTGTTTCAGCCTTGTCGTTCGCCTACGAGTGCACCACTTTTCTACCTTCATCAAGGTTTTTGGAATCAACGGAAAGCTTATTGCTAGCTCTACTTCAGGAGACCTAAACCAACCCTGTCGGTAGCTGGATAAGGCGACTAGAAGCAATTCCATCTTCGTACACTACCTTGGTTGACCAAGAGCTCTCACGCTGCATTGTGAATCGCGTTCTATCGAACGCACACAAATCTCTTTGTTTGGCCGGATTTGTACGTGTGCGCCTGTTGGAACTTGCGGCATAACGTGACACACGGAGTTGACCTCAGGGATACCTGTGCACGAAGCGGTCGATCACTGCAGGACAATCTACCCTTGGCGGAATTTGGACAACTGAGCACTCTTACATCCGGTTGGTTTGTATCATTGGTTGTATCTGAAACAGTGGCCTGTCTGTTGACTTGAATAGGCAAATCACTGGACCTTAGCGACCTTTGTTACTCCAGAATTCACGCTTGGTTATAGCATATACTATAGATAGCTTTGATCTTCTCATTTACAAGATTGATGACTGCCATTAACACTCGTGCAATGAGGAAAAAGCGTGTGGAAAACCGAATAATCACGGTAAATAATGCTGCCGTCACGAGTGTCGAGGAACCTGTGCCCTGTTGCACACATTCCGAGGCTGGGATACAAGAGCAGGTAAATAAGTCCAAAGAACAAATCACAGAAAGTTCAGTTAGTGTTGTCGACCTTATATCTTCACTGTCAGCCAAAATAAAGACGTCGGAAAAACAGTTAGAGGAACAAAATGAGAAACTAAAGTTGTTTGACTCATTCGGAGATCTCCTAATGTCAGTTTCATACATAATTCAGTCTCCGGCTAATCCAGAGCAAAAGCACAAAATTGGAGCCATAAACTTCCTAAATGCAATCGCCTCTGAGGTTAATGAAAGATGCAGAAGGGGAAAAAACGTCATCGCCCTCAACATAGCTGACAATATCGCAATTGACACCATTAGACGCTCTGTATTGAGAGCGTGCAACATCGCTGAAACCGATATTAGTTGTAGAAGACTGAGGAAAAAATCTTTGCGTTTTCCTTGTCCGACTCTGTTCAGCTTCCGTAATGAAAGTCTCGCAAATTCTTTTATCAAAAATCAAAATACTTTAAGATCTGTCCCGAAATTTTGCAAAGTTATTCTGTTCATAGACAGGTCACCTTTGCAACGCGAGCTTCAACGCATGAGTGCAACTAATGTCTCGCCTGAGCCGAAGCAGAGTCATCCTCCCTGCGCGCTTCCTGGATTGCAAAGAAGGAGATCATTCAACAGTGTTTGGTTCTCCCCTTCTAAAAAGGCAGCTAATGTTACCAAGGCCACTCTCCACACGAACGATGCTAAGACTGGCGACAACGTAGCGGAAATTGAGATGCTCAAGCCTCCACACCACATTAGTCTTGTGGACATAGGAAATAGTGTAGCTTCACTTGATGCACCACGTTCTGACAAACCAGTAGGGATTGGGATAAATCCCCACACCACTATTGAAACAGATTCAAGTCCAAAAACATCAAATGGGACTGTCGATAGCTCCAGTGAAGGTACGTTACGGCCCATTGACATTATGACTACACATAGCAGCAGTGGTCATGGTTCGCGTCCTAAGCGTCTTAGATCAAACAGGGGCCTTCGTGCTGGAAAGGTGACTCCCCGTGTCCCAATGACAGTCGTGAATTATAATGCAGCTGCACAGAGTGGCAAGCCACAATTACCCATTGTTCCTGCGATGAGCCAAGGCTGTTCTCCTGGCAGGCCTGTACATGGCTTTGCTGAATCGCAGACCACTTATTTATGCCCCTATCCATATTCTATTCCGCCTCCTCATCTCACAATGCATTCTGTGAGCCCTTCGGCAATAACACCATATCCAATTAAGCTCAATCGCCCCGACTTACCACAGCATTCTTTTTGCATTCCCCCACCCATTCCCCCACCCCCCCTAATCCCGATAGGACTGGCGAATCTCACGATAAGGGATTTGCTGCGGAAGGCTTTAGAACTAATGTGATTGCAAGAATAAATACTGGACGGAGTGATAAACAACGCCAGGAGTTTTTAAAACTGATGATAATTAATATCCGTTCTCTGTTGAATAAACTTCATTTACTCCGCACCTTCATAAGTCTGAATAAACCAGGTATGATTTTACTCACTGAAACCTGGTGTCATGATTCTATGCCCAGCCAGCTGCTTTCTATCGAAGGTTATAAGCTTATTAGAAGTGATCGAAAACAAGGCAGAGGAGGTGGTTGCATAATTTACTACTCACAGAACCTCACTGTGTCTGAATTCACACTTCCACTTATATGCCCCACTATTGATTCCGCTTGGTTACTCTTGTCCTTTGGTACTAAGCGAATTCTTGTAGGCTGTATATACCGCTCACCCGGGACCAGCCTCAGTGATGAGAACCAGTTGGTTGACATCTTCAATTACATATCGGACCTTGGTTCCTTCGATAAAGTTGTAGGTGGAGATTTCAACCTACCAGATATCTGTTGGTCAAACTTAGTAACAAACACGAAACATGCAGAGTTCATAACCTCCGTCATCACTGGTGGTTGGGAGCAACATGTTCTCGTGGCTACCAGGGAAAAAATATATTAGACCTACTTTTTACCTCAGGCACCTCCCAGATAGCTTCTGATGTAATTGACGGTCTCCCTGGATGTGATCACAAAATAGTCAGATTTAAACTTATAGCTGAGTCGTCGCATGTGAGGTGTGCGATGGTTCCACACTTCCTGCGAAATATTAATTGGGTAGATTTCTCCGCTTTGCTTAGGGTCTAATATTGGGACCATTTCTTTCTTTCGTCTGATATTAAGGGAGCCTCCGATATCTTCTATGACAATGTGGCTAGGTGCTTAAGCATACTTGCCTCCTGTGATCACACGAGAGTCTCTTCTAAATACGCTAATAATGCAAAGGACAAGCGGAAAATTCGAGTGCTAACTCGAACATTTGAACGTACTCATGACTTTAGTGTATTATTGAGACTCCAACGCCTTATAATTGAGATGGACATGAAACATCGAACTCGTCTCATGCAGGAAGAACGACGGGCTGTAAATAGTAGTAATACAAGTCAACTGGTGACTGCATTACTGAGGAAAAGGAGAGGTGGCAAAACTGACCTACCCTCCCATATCGTCATGCTTGAAGGTGATTGCATTGATTCCCCAATCGCCATGGCGGAAGCCTTTAACTCATACTTTGCTAGATCCTTTAATGTTGAAAAAGAAACCCTGGAATTGTCAACCTTTTTTCACTTCTCTGAACAAGTCCCAGCGATCGAGCTTAGTGTTGCTACGATAAAACGTATGCTTACTTGTCTACGACCATCCTACAGACCTGGCCCCGATGGGATCTCTTCTGCTTTAATCAAACACGGTGGAGATGATATCCCTCTTATAGTATTAAATATCTTCTCTTTGTCTCTCCAGTCTGGTCAATACCCCGAACGTTGGAAAACGGCTACGGTCATACCGAGACATAAGTCCGGGTCGAAAACTGACATCCGGAACTAACGCCCCAATATTCACACAGCCATTCTCTCACGCATGCTAGAGAGAATTGTTAAGGAACATTTGGTTTCGTTCCTAATTTCGCACAAACTTCTCTCACCTTCACAGCATGGCTTTCTGAAATCTCGCTCGTGTGTTACCTGTCAAGTTGACTTCCTTAACCATCTAACTGAAGCAATTGACTCAGGTCGTCAGTGCATTGTTATCTTCCTCGACATGCAAAAGGCTTTTGACAGAGTCCCACACAAAAAGCTGTTATGTAAATTAAGTAAGTACGGTGTTACAAACCCGCTTTACTCTTGGATCCAATCTTACCTTGTAGGACGGTCGCAAGTTGTGGATATCAATGGTTACATCTCTTCACCTCGTCCGGTTACCAGTGGAGTGGTGCAGGGCAGTGTCTTAGGCCCGTTGCTCTTCCTACTGTATATAAATGACCTGGTTTCTGTCATACAATTTGGGAAGCCTTATTTATTTGCTGATGATTTAAAGGTGGTCTACACGTTCCCAGGTTCTCAGCGTATCGCTGAAGTTAACAATATCCAAAGCGACTTGGAAGCCATTGAGAGATGGGCTGATATGTGGCAGATGACATTTGCAACATCCAAGTGTAGTATTCTATCGTATGGATGTCAGATATCAGCAGAAGTGTTCAGGCTTCATGATGAAGTCATTCCCATCAGCCAGTCTGTTCGTGACTTAGGTTTAAGATATTCTAGTTCGTTAAACTTTAGCGAACATACAAACCATATCGTGAAAAAGGCTAAGCAGTCGGTCGGGCTCATATGCCACCTGCTAACCTTGAAAGAAACCAGACTAATTGCTTTCAAAATCAGTATCTGGCCTTTGCTTGAATATTGTTGTGCTGTGTTCAGTAACTTGCGAAAGGCTGACTTGAGAGCCATTGAAAACGTCCAACGCGCCTTTACGAAGCGCATATTTGGCTGTTCAACCGCTCTTTCATACCGAGATAGGTGCAAGCAATTGAATCTTGAACCTCTGTGGTTAAGAAGAATGCAACTAAATCTGTGCTTCCTCCACAAACTCGCGTGGCGGAAAGCATATATTGGAACCTATCAATTGCACTTTCGAGAAAACACCACTTATGAACTGCGAGATAAAGAATGCATATTCTATTTACCTAAATTCAAGAGCAGTCTAAGGAGAAATTTCTATCTTCTTAGGTATGGCTCCATTTGGAATAAGCTGCCAAAAGAGATTAGATGTATTGAACATTTCTGCATGTTCAAGAAAATGATAAAGGCTTATCTGTCAACGGACAGAGCGAAATGGATCTTAAACATTCAATTTGATGATGAAAAACTGTATGAAGAAGGGCCGGATCATGTATGATACCGGAGAACATCAACTCTACTGCACCAGAGAAAACTTGATCAGCTAGGATGAGCTGCTACAAACCGCTTCTTATGCTATTCCTTAACGCTACATTCCATGCGGTTTTACTCCCTTTCAACTTAATTCATATCAGATGTCTTCTGTTTAAAACCGATAGCAAAATTATTTACTGGTGTGACGTCAGGAGCTATTTTCGTACTTTTCCCCACAAGTTGATTAATTCGTAATATTGTTCTGCAATCCCCTTCGCTACATTTGTTCTGCAGTGCTAATCATTTCCCCCTCTTTTCTGAAACTAACAGTCCAGAAACATATACTTGAATTCAAGTATGGCAATAACTGATTCCCTACGCGACTTTTGCCTATGGACAACTTGTACAGTCATCTGTCTCCGGGTGTCACGCTACACAATTTATCGTATGATCGGCTCGATCGATTTCTACGCCGATGTACAAAACATACCTGCCTATTTCTTACATTAACGATATAGTACCTCTTTCACAGAATTCTTCTTTTCCATATTCTTCCTTATTTCCCAGTTGGCCACGAATGGGCTGATCTCCTGTGGTGAAGGATTATAGCTTCCAGATTATAAAAGACGTTACCTATGCAAGGCAAATTGCCACCAACTGTCTGGCGTATAAAAAAGTGCCATAATAGAATGATCCGCATGACGGACTGGGCTGAACCTTCATGGCCCATAATACATGTTCAAAAACAGCTCTAAAATGAACAAAACATATGATATACAGGTGATAGCTCATATGCTACTATGCCACACCGGCACACGGCCAGTTATTGCATGGAAGTGCGAGCGAAACCTTTCGAGGGAATACCTTGCATGGAAGCAGGTCCCCTGGGGATGGTTCCACGAGTGGCCGTATTACTTTAACTGGACATCTGTTTAAATTTGCTTACGTTATTGTTCCTGCTTTTTATTTTCTTTAATGCCTTAATCCTGCCAATTAGTTTAGTACCTGTTTTTGGATCCATTGTAAAAAGCGTGAACAAATTGATTATTTTTTTGCGATCTTGTTGTACACATTGATCAGACCACATAGTTGGACTGCACCTCGAAACACCGAGGAATATAACATTTATTTATTTATTTTATTTATTTAATAATATAAGAGGGATATCATCTCCACCGTGTTTGAACAAAGCAGAAGAGTGCCCATCGGGGCCAGGTCTGTAGGATGGTCGTAGACAGGTAATCATACTTTTTATTGTAGCAACACTAAGCTCGATCACTGGGCCCTGTTCAGAGAAGTGAAAAAAGGTTGACAATTCCAGGGTTTCTTTTTCAATATTAAAGGATCTAGCAAAGTATGAGTTAAAGGCTTCAGCAATGGCAATTGGGGAATTAATGCATTCATCTTCAGGCTTGACGATGTGGGAGGGTAGGTCAGTTTTGCCACCTCTCCTTTTCCTCAGTAATGCAGTCACCAGTTGACTTGTATTACTACTATTTACAGTCCGTTGTTCTTCCTGCATGAGACGGGTGCGGTGTTTCATGTCCGTCTCAAGTATAAGGCGTTGGAGTCTCAGTAATACACTGAAGTCGTGAGTACGTCCAAATGTTCGAGTTGGCTCTCGTATTTTCTGCATGTCCTTTGCGTTGTTAGCGTACTTAGAAGAGGCTCTCGTATTATCACAGGAGGCAAGAATGCTTAAGCACATAGTCACAATTTCATAGAAGATATCAGAGGCTCCTTTAATATCAGAGGAAAGAAAGAAATGGTCCCAATTTTAGACCCTAAGCAAAGCGGAGAAATCTACCCAAATAACATTTCACAGGAAGTGTGGAACTATCGCACACCTCACATGCGACGACTCAGCTATAATTTTACATCTGACTATTTTGTGATCACATCCAGGGAGACCGTCAATTACATCAGTAGCTATCTGGGAGGTGCCTGAGGTAAAAAGTAGGTCTAATATTTTTTTCCCTGGTAGCCACGAGAACATGTTGCTCCCAACCACCAGTGATGACGGAGGTTATGAACTCTGCATGTTTCGTGTTTGTTACTAAGTTTGACCAACAGATATCTCGTAGGTTGACAACTCCATCTACAACTTTATCAAAGGAACCGAGATCCGATATGTAATTGAAGTTGTCAACCAACTGGTTCTCATCACTGAAGCTGGCTTCGGGTGAGCGGTAAATACAGCCTACAAGAGTTCGTTTAATACCAAAGGACAAGAGTAACCAAGCGGAATCAATAGTGGGGCATATAAGTGGAAGTGTGAATTCAGACACAGTGAGGTTCTGTGAGTAGTAAATTATGCAACCACCTCCTCTGCCTTGTTTTCGATCACTTCTAATAAGCTTATAACCTTCGATAGAAAGCAGCTGGCTGGGCGTAGAATCATGACACCAGGTTTCAGTGAGTATAATCATATCAGGTTTATTCAGACTTATGAAGGTGCGGAGTAAATGAAGTTTATTCAACAGAGAACGGATATTAATTATCATCAGTTTTAAAAACTCCTGGCGTTGTTCATCACTCCGTCCAGTATTTATTCTTGCAATCACATTAGTTCTAAAGCCTTCCGCAGCAAATCCCTTATCGTGAGATTCGCCAGTCCTATCGGGATTAGGGGGGGGGTGGGGGAATGGGTGGGGGAATGCAAAAAGAATGCTGTGGTAAGTTGGAGCGATTGAGCTTAATTGGATATGGTGTTATTGCCGAAGGGCTCACAGAATGCATTGTGAGATGAGGAGGCGGAATAGAATATGGATAGGGGCATAAATAAGTGGTCTGCGATTCAGCAAAGTCATGTACAGGCCTGCCAGGAGAACAGCCTTGGCACATCGCAGGAACAATGGGTAATTGTGGCTTGCCACTCTGTGCAGCTGCATTATAATTCACGACTGTCATTGGGACACGGGGAGTCATCTTTCCAACACGAAGGCCCCTGTTTGATCTAAGACGCTTAGGGCGCGAACCATGACCACTGCTGCTATGTGTAGTCATAATGTCAATGGGCCGTAACGTAGCTTCATTGGAGCTATCGATAGTCCCATTTGGTGTTTTTGGACTTGTATCTGTTTCAATTGTGGTGTGGGGATTTATCCCAATCCCTACTAGTTTGTCAGAACGTGGTGCATCAAGTGAAGCTACACTATTTCCTATGTCCACAAGACTAATTTGGTTTGGAGGCTTGAGCATCTCAATTTCCGCTACGTTGTCGCCAGTCTTAGCATCGTTCGTGTGGAGAGTGGCCTTGCTAACATTATCTGCCATTTTAGAAGCGGAGAACCAAACACTGTTGAATGATCTGTTTTTTCGCAATCCAGGAAGCGCGCAGGGAGGATGACTCTGCTTCGGCTCAGGCGAGACTTTAGTTGCACTCGTACGTTGAAGCTCACTTTGAATAGGTGACCTGTCTATGAACAGAATAACTTTGCAAAATTTCGGGACAGATCTTAAAGTATTTTGACTTTTGATAAACGAACTTGCGAGACTTTCGCTACGAAAGCTGAAAAGAGTCGGACAAGGAAAACGTAAAGATTTTTTCCTCAGTCTTCTACAACTAATATCGGTTTTAGCGATGTTGTCCGCCCTCGAAACAGTATACCTAATGTTGTCGATCGCGATATAGTCGGCTATGTTGAGGGCGATGAGGTTTTCCTCCTGCATTTTTGAGTAACCTCAGAGGCGATTGCATTTAGGAAGTTTAAGGCTCCAATTTTGTGCTTTTGCGCTGGATTAGCCGAAGACTGAATTATGCATGAAACTGACATTAGGAGATCTCCGAATGAGTCAAATAACTTTTGTTTCTCATTTCGTTCCGCTAACTGTTTCTCCAATGTCTTTATATTGGCTGACTGTGGAGATATAAGGTCGACAACACTAACTGAAGTTTCTGTCACTTGTACTTTGGACTTATTTATCTGCTCTTGTATCCCAAGCGGCTCGGAATGTGTGCAACAAGGCACGGGTTCCCCGACACTCTTGTCGGCAACGTTATTTCCCGTGATTATTCGGTATTCCGCACGCTTTTTCCACATTGCACGGGTGTTAATGGCTGTCATCAATCTTTTAAATGAGAAGATAAAAGCTATCTAGTACATGCTATATAGAGGCTCAGATCTGCCGTCTATGACCTGCTAGGGCACAACACCAATAGCAGTTTGAGGTGCATCAGTTTTGCTAATTATGGATATGTGGACATCAGTTCTAAAGTACAGTAGCGTTGGAAAGCGCGTGCTTGATCTCGCGGAATGCTGCTATGGCTTGTACAGTTGATTCAAACATGAACGACTTGCCTCTGAGCAGATCTGTCAATAGATAAAGGAGCCTAGAACGTGTTGGAAGGAAAGGCTGTAATAGTTAACCCTAGAGAAGAAATGGTATAAAATTTTGATTGTCTGTGACATCCTGTAGCCTGCATTAGCTTGTGATTGTTCAGAAAACAACCCAATACCTTTGGGATCGCTTCAATGGCTATAAATGTCAACAGACGACTGTTCTATGACGAAATTATCGGCTTTAATCCTGATGCTGAATTGGACGCGAATCACGAAATTAAGCAAAGATGAGATATGTATTATTCGCGACTCGAAATGGCTAAAAGTGTATCGTCAATTTATGCGAAGACAACATAAGACCTTCATTGGCTTGGTCAGTACATCGCTGAAATATGTGCGCCGCACTTCGCAGGCTGAAAGGCATACCGGTGAATTTGTAGAGACCAAACGGTGTGGTTATTGTTGTTATAGGTTTGTCATCAGGAGCGACAGGGATTTTGTAGTTTGTTTGGACATGATAACTTTTGGAAAAAATGGATTTGCCATGTAAACAGATGAAGAAATCTGAATATGCAGGATCGGGTACCGCTCTGGTATATAGCGCTATTCCTTGAGCAATAGTCTGTGCATGGTTGCCAGTTCCTCCTCGAATCTTAGGGACAACGCAAAGAGGAGATGACTATAGACAGTAGAAAGTTCAAACAATTCCTAGGCGTAGTGGGTGTTCGAACTCGGTCTTGACAGAGGCAAGTTTGTATGATGACGGCTACCTAGCCAAAGCAGTGACGTATGTGCCTTTCTGACGGTATGGTACGTAAGTTAACGTTTAGGATCGGGAAATGCGCTGGACGAATGATGAAGCAACTCATTGATCACGTTGTCGGTAGGTAATGACAGTCGTTGACCGACCGAGCTGATCGAACAGACACTAACTTGGTCAGTAAGAGACGCAGAAATGGCACGAAGCTTCCTGCAGCTCAAGTCCATCATCAGGCCGAGCTTCGTGAGGAATTCGGCATTAATGATAAGACTTAGGGCGTCGCCGATTAGGAAAAGGAAAAGAAGATTTTGCATGAGTCCTAGATATAGTGTGAATAATATTTTGTCATTTGTTTTTGATCGTCTGCAGATTAATACCTGTAGAAAGAAGGTAGTATTTTTCTATTCTTCGAGGTAGAACACTGACCTCAGCAGCCGTCACAACCAAGAAAGTGAGGTTTATTGATGAGTTACGGACGCATAAGGGGCGACTAGAAGTTTGGTCAGTCACAGCCGTCGCCCTTACTGACTGACTTAGGCGTTTTTCTGTTGCGTTTTGCAGGATCATTTGGGATGAATGCATCCGGGTCGACACCTCTTGGGATTATGGCCAAATTGCAAACGGTTATAGCAGAAATGGTGTAATGAAGTGCTTGACAAATGGCACATGCGCCATGAAGTTAAACACCGAATTCTACTTTGCTTGTAGCGAATTCGCAAGATTCCGAGCTCGTGTGTCGACACGCGGTGATACATTGACTCAATTGGGTAGTTTCTGAAGGCGATGGTTGAAACCAAAGCCACCACCTAGACAGTGGTCTACTTGAAGTAACACTCATGAAGTTTATTTTCAGACTTTTCTAGCATATCGAGCGATTCATGATCAGCAGAAATAGTGCGAATAGCCGTAGATGTAGATGCGCAACATTTGGTCACTTGTTGCTATTAGATACTGTCATCAACTTGTAAGTATCTGATAAGGAAACGCATGTGTCGGAATACCTGTGATAGCCTGCGCTCACCAAGTTCAGCAGTCCTTATTGAAATCTGGCTTCGTCGGGAGCTGCAATGCACTTAGTATGGCGGATTAGGTTACTCATAAAGCGCGTCGGGTGGGACTTGGGTGAGCAAATCAATGACTTCAGTAGGAAGATTCGAGACAACGTGAGAAAACATGGTTAGCTGTGAAGTAATAGGGAGGCGTTTAAAAAGTGCTCATAACTGAAAACCAAACATTGAGACTGAAAGCGTTGGGTGGAGGAACTAAGATATCCGCATACCTTTTGAAAGCGTTAGAAGAAATTCGATTAGAAAACATTTTTGTCTAGTATACGGAACAATGGGTGTTTTTGAGCGTTCAATCGAAAGCTGTCATAGCACAAAGCTATATTCAAAGTTTGGCTACCAGATATGAATTTGAAAAGATTACATAAAAAGGCGAATGGTTCAGTCAGCTACCATTAGAGTTAATTCAAAGTTCATTTAATTCTGAGTCCCTAAATTCTATGAAACTATCCGTCGGCCTTCGTAAGAATCAACATTCGAGATAGCAACAATTTTAATACCAAACACCGAGCAACAATGCCGAACAACTACGACGAAACACGCGCAGCAAACAGAAGCTAGAAAGCGGAACAACATTCGCAGAACTGAGTATAGATTCAGATAATTAAAACACAATTTACAATAAATAATGCTAGGTAAAGCAGGAAAGTACAATAGAATATGCAAAAGCTTACAAGCGCCAGACGAGTCTAAATCACTTTGTACATCTGCTTGGGGGGGGGGGGAACTCCAGCTTCCTTCCGAAAATGTACCATTGAATTGCATAAATTTGTATTTTTATCGCCAGGATGCCGCAGGAGTGGAAGTGAGTGATTACAGTGATTGTGGTAAACTCCACCATTGAAATGCCGCTACATCTAGCAATATATTTTATAGACCACCCGAGCACTTTGAAATGTTCATCCAAGGATCCAGGAAAGTCACTCGTGATAAATATGTATGGTGCGGTAATAAGCAAGCGATGATAAACCGTAGGATCAAATAATAGGACAAACATAATAATAATAATAATAATAATAATAATAATAATAACTATTCCAGATCAAATAACCACAATAATTCTGGAGACAGGTGATTAATCTGCTATTTTTTGTAAATGTTTCCTTCACTTGAGTTTATGCTCAATGTAACTCCTGGATACCCCAATGAGGCGCAGGACTTTGAACTGACCCTACCAGTACAATGACGTGGAATGGGTGTGATTATTGTGTACGAAAATTACAATGTACGAACCGAAGTAAGGAAGTCGCCATGGTGAACGAACTACTGTAATCTGAGAAGTGTCTACTTACGCGAATAAATTAAGGTGTCACAAAAGGATGAACCAATAGGGGAAGCGGAGAAATATGCACTTATTTGTGTATGTCTGGGGTTGTGTGCATGTGTCTGTCTTGAGTAGACGGCAAGCATGCTGACGGAATACACAACAGTGAAAAGTTACTAAGAATTATCTTCCTTGCAAAACGATAAAATAACATATGTACACTGTGGTGCTTTCAGGGAGAAACAGCAAACTTGGGACTGCATTGGTATGTTTTTCCTGGCGTAATTTCAATTTTTTAATAACTTGAGATGTGATCGTGTGCACAATGGAGCACGTCATAAGTATACTTTAACAAAATGACATCTTCCTGAACTGAAATTTAGCCCATGTAGGTGCACTATAGGAAATGTGACAAGATACATTTCTGAAGATTAACGGAATCGGTGATGAGTCAGAATGTTTTTTTCCCCCAAAGCTGGTAAACCGCGAACTTTTGACGAAGTAGCCAGCAAGAATACTCACTAGTTAGTGTAGAACAAAGGAAAAGTGCAGATCGTGTAACAGCAATTGAGGCTGTACAGAGGCGAACATATTCCTGAAACCTATAAAGCAGCTACATATGGGGTTGTAGTTGCTATGGATCTGAAGTGGGCCTATAACAACGATAAGTGAACTGAAAGTGAACACTTGAGAGAACTTAGGCAAGCAGTTGGATCTCGTGTGTTAATGTAGGTACATGGTGTACATTTCAGAAAAGGCTATGTCAAACTAGTAGCACAGCGTTTGATGACTAGAAGAGATAGTCCGTCCAGACCGGGCCGCTTTGCATCACTGTATCTGTATAGTTTCCTTATAAACAGTCAAGCCAACCAGGGCTGGCGAATGTTATTTGGCGATTTGTATCGGAGTAGATGATAAGTGTAAGGTTGGATAGCTTTTACGACCAATACTATTATGGCAGCGATTGCACCAACGTGAGGTTTAAAGGATGCGGTAATGTCTTCCAGCGGCAGTAGGTATTAAAGTTTCATTACGATCAGTGATCTCCAGAAGTTTTAACGTGCTATTTCACCACCAATGCAAATCCGTTTACGCCTTGTAACATATATTAAGTAGGTGGCGGCGAACACAGAGCTGTTCTGAAAATCATGATGGTCAGTTACATCCGGTGTTTCACTTTTCATCGCATGATATATGGGGATATTTTCTGTGATAGGTATGTTTCTAAATAACTATCATTACAAGCACGAACATCGGTAGAGGTTTTATAGCTACGAGGGAAATGTTATTCGACCGACTACCCTCAAAGACTAGCGGCCGCCGACGTTTTAAATGGAAATCTCTCAGCCGTAGTTAATTTGTTTTCCTCAGCATCTGCAATAAAGTGTACATTTACAAAGAACTTACTGATTTATTCGCGAGGCAAGGATACACTACTAACGTTGACCGACTTCCAGGTTACTTTTAAGTGCAGCAGCACTTGTGAGGCCATGTATATTTAGCAGACGACACGTACATCACAACTTTTCATTTTGGTTAAGCAAAGGTGGTACTGACGCCATAAGTAGCTTCTTACCCGCCAGTACCATCAACACTGGGCACACAATGGATCAAAATAGAATTTTAGCACATTGTTCATTGACGCCTTGCAACGACTGCAAGTTTTGCGCCATTGTATGCTGACGATAAACTGGGCAGTTTTCATTCATTTGGCACAGGAAAGAAAATTAGCTGCTGTGCCATAAACAACATTCTCGGTGTTCCGTTTAAGCCAGCCAGTCTGAAGACGGTCACACGTTAGTAGAATTCCAAGCCACTTGATGAAAGAAATGTACTTTGCTATGGGCTTACTCCGCGGATGGGTGGAGGCCGTTTTGATTTCGACAGCTCATCCCCGGAAGGGATCATGTTTTTCCCCTCTTGTCATCTCAGTCATTCCGAGTAGCAAGCGGAAGTTAGCTAAGCTACCTTAGGAAGAGCACTTCGTGGAAGCTGCAAAGGGGAACCAGCTTTTTATTTGGTGTCCTCCAGACTCATGAACACAATGGATCCGAAGCAAAGTCTCACTACCAAGAGCTGTGCTTTATCCTTGTGAAACCTGATTAATGAACAACTTTGTAGCTTCCTCCCTCTCAAAGCTACCAAGATCAGTTAACTGCATAAAGTGCGACACGATGATAATAAAGTTAGCACTTGTAGCCCGGAAGATAACAGACTACTGGAACGCCGGCAGTTACTGCGGAACAGAGTGCCAACCGATCTCGGTTGCAATGTGGCAGGCGACACTGTCATCCGGTGCAAAGCTCCGCCTAAATAGAAAAATAAAAATAAAGACTAAATTTGAACCGCACTCTGTTAGCATGTTTAGAAAACTTAAAGATATTCCTATGCAATACTGTATCCACACCACTTTTGCTGTGCCAAATGGGTTGCCAGAGTGGCTAAGTACGGTTGCGCCGAACTCACTGCCAAGCGGATTACCGATAATGCGGAAAAAGAGAGTAAAGGCCGAACATACAACGGGCGGCACCAATTCTTGCAGAATCACTTGTCTTTACATTCACCACTGTGAACCAAGAATGTTTAATCCAAATACACCAATGTTAAAGGCCCCCTCTGCAAAGATACTGTGGTTCGGATGCGTCAGGCAGAAACGCTGAGGATCTGATATCCAGAATGGAGACTTAGTTGCACTCAGAGGTTATAGATGCTGGGATCTCGATTCAGGGAATGTCACTGTTCCGAAACGATTGACACAAAGATGAAATGGTGTAATCCTATTTTATGGACGAGATTTACGATGTAAACCATTGGATCATCCAGAAAAGCGGGTCACCGACTCGCTATGGTGACAAATGCGTCTGAGATAAAATGACTACTGTTTTGTGGCAATCCGTTAGTGCCCACCTCGTCCACTCCAGGGACGGATTCCCGCCCTAAATCGGCATTAACAGAAAGCTTACTCTTAATTCACATCCGCCTTCCAGTCACAAGGAATTTTCCGGTGCACGACCTAGGCGCCCCTATAACTCCCAAAGGAACATACAAGATTGAACTGCAAAATCTGATTGCAAGTATTTCGCCGTACAACCACATAATCTCAATTATCAAGTACAGAGCTGAAAACAGACCACCGATATTCATCAATGATTAACAAATGATTAATGGGCCATTAATGAACAACTAGCTAGCGTTTTGTGCTTATATAGCCATGCGGTATAACGATGTGTTTGACTGTATACTCGGAGGGGTATCCTAAACCAAACATTAAAAGATGCAAAGTCCTATAGACCTGGTTGCTATGACAGCTAGAGATTTCATGAATGGCGGCAGCTCTGATCCAATTGGATGGTAACTGCTTCCGAAAGTAAGCGGGTTCGTCCCACCAAACCATTGTCTTTTAACAAAAGTAAAACACAAATTGGCATGCCAATAAGGAATGCAGGTTAACAAACATGCAGAACCCATCCCGGACCCAAAAACCGGAGGGACAACATGACCGAGCGCAACCCCTTTACTATGCTTGTTCCTAAGCAGAAAGTGGCCCACTAATACGATTCGGCTACAAAGTTTGCTAAATATCGTTACCACGTAAACATGTTAATTCCATACGGTATCCCATCCCTTGATTCATAAGCTGGTGTCTCTGAAAAAGCTAAAGAAACAACCAATGCTCTTCTGACGAAGTATGCTGCAATCATCCAAAAAGAAGTCTATGGAGTTACCTCCCAATATACATTACCCAATTGTTGCACTTACCTCACGATTGCCATCAAAATGTGTTAAAGAAACTGCTCTCACTGTGTATATACAGTGTGCTCATAATCGTTGAATTCCACCCCAGCTTATTGAAAGTACCACTACTCACGCTGGCAGAGCCACTAGCACATCTCTTCTAAACCTGCTTAAATAAAGAAATGTCTCTCATCTGGAAACATGGCCTGGTCACGCATGTTTTCGAAAATGTCAGTCACACGGAATAAGCGAAATATCGCCAAGTGGTCCACCCCACGGTATTTTCAAATTTGATAGAGTCAATTATGGAGTCAATGATAGAGTCGATTATCTAGTATTATACATCTTGGTAACACCGAAGCAGCATGTTTTCCGTCAGTGCTGCTCATGCACAACCAAACAAATGATTGTATGCTGGGCGCGCATGCTCCTCGGTCATTTGGAATAATCCTCTCTATCTTCCCTATGCCTTCTCCCAGCGTGGTCACCGGACGCTCATTCGAACCGGATTTACCACTTCGACACATTGGTCCATCATACATGGAATTATATTTTACCACTTAAGTCCTAACCTTCACTAACGGATTTGACTGTCATCTGTGATTGAGCACAAGCGGATAACTCATTCACTTTGTGCCCATTTCTCTTCTGTGTAACACGATTCGGTGCAGCATTCTCGAAATAGTCCGAAAAGCCTAAGCTTATCACAAGTAGTCGTTTCTCAGTGCATCTGTGAAAGAAATTGTGATCACTCAAGCTGTGTTCAGAGTTGTGTTTAGATTCATTTATTAGGTCCCCAACCAGTCAAGCCCAACATAGAGCGATCAACCGAGCAATAATGGAACTTGTACTTACAAGAGAACACTGGTGACAGCGAGCACGCCACGCTGACTCACGTTTATCATTGACGCGGGAAGCTGCACTTCGTGTTCATCCGACAAAAGCGTAACCTTAAAACTCCACGTCCTCGGCTAACACGTCTCATGTTAAGAGCAAATGTGAATTGTGTGCTAAATTGATGAAGAGTGAGCTAGTTGGCAGCACTTGCTTAAAAACCTATCACACAAAATCATTGGGACGGGGTAGAGAACAACGAGAAGCAACAATAACATGACAGAGGCGTTTTGGTTCTACACAGTATTCGTGCCATCCCACTTGTTAGCTGTCTAACTGTGCTACTCAACAAGCGTTACAAACAAACAGAAGCAGTCAAACAACTGGTGTGCGCCAGGGTTACACCTATGAGTGGAAACGGACTTGCACTTTTATATGAAGATAACACCCCGAATTCCCCATTCAGGACGAAGAGCCAGGCGTCCCAACCTTACCCAACGACTCAAACTCAATCAGTACCAACGCCTTCTCTCTCTCTCCCATAAGTAAAAAACTGTCTGCCACGTGCCTGCTTCAACTTCTGTACAATGAGTTACACCTAGTAGTTTGTTTGCCATACAGCTGCAGTCAACCAGCCATAGAGAGGAAGCAGGTAAACTACACATCGGTTGTCGACAAGCAAACACCGGAAATAACCCCGGCAAACTTGGTGGCCGGACTAGTGACAACGTATCTATCGCAGCACGGATGGCCCCCATCACTGTCGTTCACAAATTCACCAAAAGTATCTGAAACTAATGCTCTAACAGCAGTAGCCACCGGGCGCAACTATGGTGCCATAAAACTTGTGTGCACTAATGTCCCCGAATCCAAATCCAATACAATTAAGGGTGGGCTGACAGACGATCGAAATCAATGATGTTCCACCTGTACGGCGACCAGGGTCCATGCTGATCCCACGACAGTAAAACGTATCTCGCTTCACCCAAACGCACTGCATTACGATGAACCCCAGTTACTTCGAGTAACATTAAACTCGCTGAATGAGACAGAGGCTGTTCTGATGTCTGCGAATCGACTCCGCAAGGCCTCAAGTAATGCGCATACCACCCGTGGAGGGAACATTCAGCGGACCACAGTAACAGAAAGAGGAACAGAAAAAGCTAAGATAAGAAACTGACTGCTCACCATGTTCCTGAGCTTACAGATTCCGCTTGCGTTGATGCTCAGGTATACGACCTGGAGCAATGGCACCACATCCGTGAGGTTCTTTCTTTCGAAAATGTCGTCGCTACCTCTTTGAAAGGATTCCTGTATCACCAAACTATAAGGAGTGCGGTCCCAGGCTGATTCAACTGGTGTTGCAATCAGAACTAACTGCATAAACTCTTCTAGAAACGTGGACTAAATTCTGTACCAGGATGCCAACAGAAATTCGTCTGAAAGTAGCAGGAACACCATTACATTCTAATGACAACTCAGTGGAGGCGCAACTCTCACTGAAAACACCAACTGCAGGACTGACTCAGTGACAGCTTCGACACTAGCCCTAACATCCGGAGAGACACAGCAGAGCATCAGTGAACGCCGGGATCCGGAGCATCCGATATTGCGTATATACCAAATTCGTCCCGAGAGTCTGCAACCCATCAAAAAACCATTAGCCGCCGACCATTCATCGATCGGCGTAAACTCATTTGCTTCACATATACCATCCAGCACACCTTGATCTCCGAAAAGCACACATGTATGTATACCAAAGGCAAAGCTCTATTCAGCAAATTAGCTGAATTAAGCTTTCGACTCGCGTCAGCAGCTTGTGACCTCAACGCTATAGCGGAAACATGGTTGCGCTGTATGACAACGGATGTCGAAATCGCGCTAACAAGTCTGTCCGTTGTCTGGAATGGTCGAGCCAGCAAATGTGGTGGGGTACTTCTCTACTTTCGTAACAACCTGCAGTGCGAACCCAAACACGATTCAGAGACCGATGTACCTGACTTCATTTGGTGAAGCTTATGGCTGAGAGGGAACGATCTTGGCTTAGAGGTTGTTGTTTACAGACCACTATCGTCTACACCTGAGATGTACTGCTATTGTGTCTGTATTGAGGCAGGTGATAAACAGGAAGTACAGTCACATTCTACGCACCGGTGCTTTCAACTTATATGCTCTAGAATCCCACGCCACACGAGGAAAGCAATTCAAAGCAAAGTTGCGAGATCTAGTCTCGGACTTTCCGCTTAATGGCCACGTCAATTCCCCAACCAGCTTCAGGGGAAATAACAAGTCAAATATTTACTGATGAAGAACTGATGATCGAGAGTGTGATAATTAATACTGCTTTAGGATGCGGTGATTATGGAACTTTACATTTCATGTACACTTGATATGCCGAATACCCCGAGGACAGAACTCAAACGAAGCGAACCATAATCAGTTACGACAAATTGACCGGACTCGTTGTAGTAACCGACTGGAGTTTCTTAACCAAAGATGCATCCGATATTGGCTGTGAACTTTTCGTCAGTAAAAACAACAACTTGCTTAGTGGAGCATTGGAAACCAAGACTAGCGCTTCGCGAAACATGGCGTCCTTTATACGAAGTAGGACACGCCAATGCATAGTGACGCTTAATGCCGCGTGGTTTATCCGCAAAACCGATCCGAGTCCGAGTACCCGGAAGGCCTATATTGTCCACCGTAACAGCTGTACCCAATTAGTGCTCTGGGACAAAGTAGCTTATCAACATGCCATAGCCGAGCGAGTAACTTCAAATCTTAAGCTTCTGTACAAGCGCATAAACAGCCTTCGCGAGGTGAAAAGTGGATTTCCCTCTTGTTCAAAAAGCGAATTGTCTAACGGGCTGTTAAAGAAGCGTCATATGTTCTGCAGGAAAAATATGCACCAACTTTTCACTGCATCCTGTGGTCTCTTGAATCGTCAACTCCCATGATGTCTACAACACGACGCACTCAAAGAAATTTTACGTCAGACATCGGGATGACAAAGCGGCTATCCATGCTCCTGCAAGCCTGTCCAGGAATTGACGACATGCGCCAAAAGGCGTTTGCTGTGGCGGCTACGAATTTGGCTGAACTTTTGGCGTGGCTGTTCCATCAAGGACATGACGAGTGGCACGTATCTGCAATGTGAAAAAGCAGAATAATAAATCCTAACTAAAAAGGTAGTTGTTGCGACCCAGCTAACTATCGATCTTTGACTCTACTACCAGATCATACAAAATTACGCTGACCATCATTACCGGCACAATCATGTCTTATCTGGAAGGCTTTGGTTACATTGCTCAACAGCAACACGCCTTCCTCCAGTATCGGTCGTGCACAACCAACCTTTTGTTAGAAAGAGTTAGCTGAAGCGAAACTGTGGATGCGGGTGCAGGATTTGATGTGGCTTACCTTGATTTCTCTAACGCCTTCGACCAGTTGGACCATCGTATCCATCTCGCCAAGCTACAAGTATGTGGCATTGGGGACCGTCTTTTTGGGTCATTTTGCAATTCACTCTAGCACAAGTGTCTGGAGGTGAGAGTACGTGAACTAATCTAAGACCCAAACCACGTCGAATGCGGAGTGACACAGGGCTCGGTACTAAGACCGCGTCTATGCTTGATTTTCTTAAACGATCTAGTGGGTCAAATTGCGTCAGTTTGTTCTACGCCGATGACCTCAAAGTTTGGCGAGTAATCAGAGCTCCAGAAGCCCGTATCCAGCTTCAAATCGATCTTGACATAATTTATACCTGGTCAGAGCAAAATTGCATTTCCTTCAATGTGGCTAAATGTCGAGTGCTCATTTATGACACCGAATGATTCGCACATGTAAGATGGATGACCAACATCTGCAACACTGTTATCTGCAAAAGGAAATCGGTGTGTCTTTCCAGAGAAAGCTCGACAACTCGGAGCAGTCCATAAGGACAACAAATGAGGGGACCCAACTAGCGTGGCTTTTACAGTGAACTTTCGGGCAATTAGATCCGTCGACCTCCCACCAAATACTTCCAGCTTCTATACGCCTTTATTTTGAGTATGCAATTCAAGGGTGTCACCCATGACAAAAGCTAGATCTCACGATGTTGGAGCTTCCACAATGTCGGGAGACCAAAAATATCAAGGGACTGCACCGCTAGTCATACGTACAGCTTGACATTTTCAGCGGACGTTGTCGTCGTTTGCGTGATGAACTAACCATGGCTTACCAAATATAAGACAAGACTATTTAGCTCTACAATCACCTATTGAAGTTGAGTCACAACAACCAACTGAGAAGTCATCATCTCAAATTGGCAGAACAATGCAGTCGGTTGGAGTGGCGAAGAAACTTCTCGCTGCGTGTTTGCCACACGTGGAATACCATCGCAGAAGTTGTTCATTCAGCCCCCAAGTTAGCCGTGTTCATAGCATGTATTGACAGTACACTGGCCATACTACACCATATCACGTAATCCAAAAAATCCATAAAAACAGCGGAAAAACTAAAACAAACCAACCCACCTCAATTTTTACAACGAAACCACAGACGGTGACCATGGATAGTACATAAAACGGACGGCGAAACTGTAATCAGTGAGTTCGCAATTTTCAGTTGTTCACTATATACTATTGCTATTTTTGCTTTATTTTGCTCACCCTTACTAATCATCCGGTTGTACCTATCAAATTTTGGATTTTGTTATGCGCAAAATACCATTGACCACGTGGCCGTCTTCCGTTAACTTGATTTCTTCGAAGCATTCGACATCCTGGACCACCCCATGTTGTTTCACAAGTTTGAAAGCTGAGGAATTGGATGCCGTACCTTAGGTGATTCGGCAACTTCCTGCAATTTCTTGTAATTCAGCCATTTCCTACAAGCCAAGGGTTAGATCCCTAGCACCTAACCGAAGGAATGCGCACCACTGGCGGGTCTCACTGAGAGGAAACGATCGTCTGGTGCTTTCCGGTTAGATTGCTTACCAATGCGGCTTGTTGCCTATTTGATAAGAACCACCTAAAACTACAGATAACCGTTGGAATTGCGCTGTCCGATCAGGTTTATGTTGAAAGCGGATTTGCACAAGGAGTATTGAGAGGGCCGCGTCTGTGTTCAGTAGCGCGCTTACGCATCTGATCATTTAGGGTAGCTGTTTTCGCTAACGAGCTTAAGATGTGGCGAGCGATCTCTATCCAAACACACTGTCTAATCTGAACTATGAGTTATTAGCCGAAATGGAGTACATATTTGAAAATATGATATCTTTCTTCCCATACACTTCACCTTTTTGCCGAAATGTACATACGTTTGCTTCGAACACAAGCATTTTGAAACGATTTACCTTCACTTTACAGCATTGGCCTACCCTTGATACTTCATAAGCAAATATTTCAGCCTTGACAACATGGTGATTGGTAAGCAGCTTAGCTGTAACGTCCTTGCAGACGTCACATTTCTTCAAGTCTCCCAATGCTCACCATGATTGCACACCTATTCGTTAATTTGAATTATGGAACCACGGTAGCAGAAATTTACTTCTTATTTTCTCTGTCCAGACCATGTGTGTAGTGCAAGTTCACTTGCCTGAAATTTTCTTATCCCGTATCTTTCGATTACCTATACTAAACATCATATAATCGCTACAACGATCACGATGCACTTTAACTAGACCTGGACAGGGCGTAGAAATACTCACCAAGATCTGAGCCAGTTTACTTCGTACGTGTTCAAGTAATGTACGTGCATCATCAGCTAAGCACTATCAACAACCTTGGAGACAACTTCCTGCAAGAAGTTAACCAAAATCCCTAAGTTAGGGTATTAATTCAGGTTGATTTAGGTTGCACATTATAAGCTTAAAAGACTTCAAATCGTAGAAGCTAACAAGTTGACATGTCGCAGAGGGTACTCGGGCGGGATTTCCATTCTAACCATTCAACCGTAATTGTCAGGAAATTACCTTATTTTACAAACAATACACTGTTGTTCCGTTGTTTCAGTAGTCCTTGAAACTATTCCTTTAGCGCTGAATGTGCGAGTCAATTTCGGACATAGATTCAACGAAAACAAATATTTACCACTGATTTTGAGTTAGCGGTTGATAAGAGAATAGTAGAGGATTTCGATTTCACGAATGCTCTAAACATCCTGACTCAAGCCGACAGTCGAAACACTATTGGAAGGTGCTAGACCGTTGTTTGATCACAATTAGAAATGCCAGTAACCCTCATCTGCCGAATATTGCTGGATTGTAACTTACGGTGCAGCTCCGACCATATGACGTTTCAACCCACTAAACTTCAAGCAACAGTGGTGGAGAACCATAACTGATTATTATTAGATAAGGCCAATTAACGGTGATAGGGATTGGCTCATTGTTCAGCCCCATACATATTATGGCCGTGAAGTGGACAAGGCTACGCGCAGAAAAGACCTAATGTGTATTAAATAGTCATTGGATCAACAGGTTTTTACATTAAGGAACATACTGGTAACACATGTTGCAAATCATTGTTAAAATAGATGTCAGTTGCCATGAGCAGTTACGGCTGACCCAAAAGATTTTCCGATAATGGAACGTGACTTGTTTTAGAGCCTGTTATACAGAACGCCCCGGAGTTGTTGGAAGCGCATTTAATTCAGTACCATCCAAACAGTTAAGTTATGTCAACACATCTTCCGACAGTTCAGATACGTTACTTATTCGCTTATTTCTGCGTCATAGCCACCTGCAACAGCATGTACAGCTTCCGCTGTAATCGTCACACATGTGTTGTTGACAGCATCTAGTAAGCACCGACGTCGTAAGCCAATATAGAAGATTTTTTACTTGATAATTCACTTGACAGACACCGTTGACGTACTACAGGGTACGTGACCGTAAATTGATCCAACGAAGGTACACATACCCAACACGTTCGTTTGTTGCATGGAATCTGAGTGTCATACGGAAGTACCGTCTGGCAATCACGTTCCCTTACATGTTTTTATTTAACAACAGTTAAAATCCACTAAACTATATGTTATCAGGGCGTGTCTAACAAATTACACTAGGTTTGTTCGGACCCCACTCAGTATTTGATTAGAATTATCTAACGAATCTAACATGTGCATCCCGGGGTATGTAAGTTTAACACCAATCTCACTGCAAAGTCGAGTGCATCATTTGTACTTATTAGTTAACAAATGCTGGATACCTCTAAGCAGGATTGGAACCCATTGGGATTATATGATTTCAGAAGTTTTCGAATGCAAATGGAAACTTTTAGGCTTTTATTGTGGCAACCTCTAGCTCTTGATGTATGAGCTTTTCCAGGCCATGTGTATTCGTACATACTTGGCTGATTTTTGGCCAACTGTTTACCGGTTCACCTGACCTGATGAACTTATTACATCATGAGCGAAACGTTGCCACAATAGAAGTCTACGCAGTCAGATGTACATGCAAAACATTCTGAAATTTTTGGACACGCGCAGCTTGATTTAAAATATCCGTTATGATTCTAGCTTATTGGTATTGGGCCTCCTTCAGTTCATTTGAGTTGACAAAATATGACTGTAGCGCTAAACTGCGGTGGATCAATTTGCCCCCACTCGTATCACGAGAATAACAATAACTAACAACGGCAAGCTAGATGGGCTACAGGCAACTGGAATGTAAAGAAAATACAAGCAAAAGGGAAGTGTGTCAAACTAATCAGAATGGAACAAAATTAACAACCAGATGAAAGAAAAAGAATGCAGGAACGCCACTAACTCCTCCATGTCTGATTCGGTTTTCATCCTTCGATATAGAAAATCTTGATGCCCCCCACTACATAGACGGTACTCTCCAGCCCAACAAAGTCCCTCAGTCACATATTTCATACCACTATTTCATGTCATGGATAGGCCATCTCGCGGTTTCATCCAACTTGGTGTAGCCACGGCTTAGAATATGCGCCGAGGAAGCCGGTCAACGAGCATATGGAGGACTTGACCTAGCCAACGCAAGCGACCAACATTTAACAATCGCTCGAGAGAGGTACCATAAGGCTTTTGCCAAAAGCCAACTGGCAGACCTCAGCATTGCTCACCCAGTGTTCCCACCAGACGTGAGAAATACTCGTAAGCACTAGTGGTCAAACATGGACAAGCATTTCTTCGGCGGAAAATGGCCAAGTCTCTTATGCATGCAGCAATACTGTCCTTATCGCGGCAATATACACCCTAGCTTCCACTGACAGACTGATATCCCTTTGTTCCCATTTACGGTTGAGTGTCTGGAAAGCCACACGGGGCAAACTGTTACTCGAATTAACTTCCACATTACTGTGAAAGCCATAGGTGACACAGCTACCAGGGTAAGTGAACCGATCCACCAATTCCAGTAGCTGTTCGGTGATAGCTAGAACCGAATTTGTGCCGGTCCAGTCTTGCAGCAGTAATTTGCACTTCAAACATGCAAGGCACTTTCCGAAGCGTGAGCTGCTTGGAGCGACCCAACGTGACCGCGTGACGCGCGCTCCTGGATAATTTGTGTTATTTCTCTCTATTCGCCTTCCATTTTGTGCCACATCTTCGGAATTACACTCAATCGTCTCGGATTGTCGAGACCTATCCAACGGATTCAGTCTTTCTGCAGTACTACTAACGACACACTGGCAAATCCTGAACACCGTCTTTGACAGATCAATCGGTAAGACCTGCATGTGAAACTGCGTTGTTTTTTATTGTTCCCACTACATTGGGATACCATTCGACGGAGCTTTTTTAAGGCTACTAGACAACACCTTACTTATTGTAGTGCACCTCTAGATACCACAAATATAGGCTATTTTTTGATCACCCAATTACCGCTGTAACTCCTTTAGCGCGTTTTGCCACGCAAAGCCTTTGTGATATTCCAATGTCCACTGTTCCTCGCGTGCACATGACGGGCCGACGCAGTCTCAAAGCTACGCCAATGAACAAGAAATCCAAGGTCAATAGTGGTCCAGACACGTCGGTCACCACATGCTCGCTTTGTTCCAATTCCTTCGATGGGGTTACAAAACACTGTATGTCGATCGACGGCTTGTGTGTGTGTGACGCATGTTCAACTAAACCGTTGGCTAGGGTCATTCAAGTGCTTATGGCGAAATGTGAAATTTTAGCCCTAACGGTCACAGAACTAAAGGAATTGACTACTAGCTTGGTAAAAAAAACCCACTGAACTTGAGTCGCAGATTAGTGTATTAAGTAGCCCGAATCCCAGACCTGTCAAAAGGCGAGAGCCATTTAGTAAAGAAGCCACACAGTACGGTAAAAATAGCACACCATTGTTGATGGACGCCAGCGAAGATAGGCCTGTCGAACGACCTCCCAAGTTTTGTGAAGCGTCTCAAGGCTTAAACAGCTATGCACAAACTGCACGCTCAACCCTGTCACGGGTTGGACAGCAACATTTGACCCCCACAAACAGCACAACAAACGGCGTTCCGCGTATGCAGCCATGTAGCAGCGCAGGCTCTCCCTGCACAAGGGACAAGATGAGTAGTCAACCTAGACAAATGTCCACCAGTAACAACTCTCAGGATAAGCAGTTAGTGTACAACAAAAACGCTCGGACAATTATGTGTTCAAATGTACCAGAGCCCACGAGCGAGTCACTAAAAGGTAGGCAAGTGGAAGAACAAAACCGCTGGGCAGAGATATGCTGTGCTCTCGAAATTAACGTTCCTGCAACTAGTCTTACGCGCATTTCCTGAAATCCATCCTCGCCGCATTTAGGACAACCTCGGTTATTACGAGTAACATTTGGTAACACACGCGACCTGGAGGATGTGCTCCTGACAGGAAACAAGCTAACAAATTCCTCTCTCAGCGCCCGCATTTTCCCAGATAAACCATGGATGGAAAGGCAAAAATGGAAATCCGACCCAGTCGCGTCACGACATGATGCGACGAAGAAAGTAGTGCTGGTCCACGGTGTTCCAGAACTTAACCATGGCGATATAAATGAACATCGGAAGCACAATATAGAAGAGTGGAGGTACATAACGGAGCTCTACAACATACAAAATATCGTGACTTTCGATGTCACCCGTCTAGCGGCCTCCTTAAACTATCAGGGTAACGTGCCAAAAATTTTGAAAGCCACCGTGGCTACACCTGAGATGGTAACAACGGCCGTCCAAGCGTGGCACGACAACAGAAAACGTGGGCCACCTGAAATACGTTTAAGACCGTTCCTAAACAAAGTACGGGCTACAGATACAGACGAACCGGACTCGGTTGTTCCTAAATCAGGTCAGACAAATGTGCAAACGCCTGTGACAAAAAACGTACGCAGACCGGCACAAGCTGTGCCGGTCAACCACAACGAACCGAGCTCCTAATGTGTCAACAGATACAGTGCTGCTACACAAACGCTCAGGGGCTCAACTCTAAGCTACCTGAATTGCGCCATCGACATAACACAATCAATTGGGATATCATAGCTGTAACTGAAACCTGGCTCTCCAATGACATGCTTGACACGGAAATCGAAATCAGTGATATGTCAGTTATTCGCAATGATCGTCCATCTCGCGGTGGCGGCGTTGCTCTGTACTATCGGAATTGTCTGAGATGTGAGGCTATTAACGAACGTCACCTTGCTGTCTCCGACGCTTTGTTTTGCCGAATGCAGCTAAATTGCCGAGGTGGTGAACCTTCGAAGAAGACGTGGGATGCTTGTCTGTTGGCAGTTGTCTACAGGCCACCGAACTCCACCGCAGACCAAGATGACATCCTGTTAAACGCGCTTCATTATGCAGTTTCTCAAAAGTACTCACATTGTCTAATCATGGGCGATTTTAACGTACCCTCAATTGTCTCAGCGACTTCTAGCGGTCCTTACTTCAAATCAAAGATTCTCGAGTTTATGGATACAGCAGCTCTGTACAACCACGTGCACCGACCAACTAGACACCGCGGTTCAAATAAGCCATCGCTTCTAGATTTAATCCTAACCAACGAAGAGTTGATGATTGAGACAATTTCATACGATCCACCATTAGGCAACAGTGACCACTCAGTGTTGAATTTTGCCTATGTGTGTTACGCCAATACTACTGAAATCAGACATGAAAACCGACGAACTATAACCAACTATTCCGTGCTGCACAGCCTAGCGACAACCGTCAACTGGGACCTCAATCTAGAGAGCACGGCAGACGACGCGTGGAACGAACTAAAAGACAAAATTAGCGGTGTCACGCAAGCAGCGTCAAAAGTCATACCATTACGAGTGCCGCGCCGGACCAACACCTGGATCCGAAGCAGAACGCGTAAATGGATTAGCACCAGAGACGAGATCTGGAGACAATACGCGCTGAACCATTGCGACGCCACCTGGGAGAATTACAAAATAGTGAGGAACTATTGCACATCACTGATTAGAGCCGATAAGTACGAATGGCAAAAAAACATGGTACTTAAATTCACGAACAATACAAAACTGCTGTACAGGTACGTGAACAGCAGAAGAAAAGTTAAAACAGGAATACCACCACTCAAGACGGATGGTGGCCTAACGACTACTGCTGTGGATGCTGCGAACGCATTACTTCTGCAGTTTGGCACAGTGACTGCAAACGCCATAGAACCTTTGCCAAACCAGCATTCACCCAACGTGGTCGGCATATCAACTGTCACTTTTACCTCAGCAGCTGTCGCTAGCAAACTACGGTCTCTAAGAGAAAATAGCGCTCCGGGAGTCGACAAGATCAGACCCAAAGTTCTTAAAACTCTTGCTCCCACCATAGCAGCACACCTCGCAAGCTTTTTCCAAAGTCTACTCAATTCCCAAACACTTCCGTCTGAGTGGAAAAGCGGGATAGTCACTCCGATATACAAAGGAGGTAAGCGATCGGATCCTGCCAACTACCGACCCATTACTCTCCTCCCTGTGTTATCAAAAGTAATGGAATCGTTAGTTGCAGATGAAATTACACGATATTTTGAGAGTCTGAAGCTAATTTCTCACCTCCAACACGGCTTTAGGCGCAAACGATCTTGCCTCACAAATCTGCTTCTTGCTCGGGATTCATGGACCAAAGCACTTGATGAAGGATCTCCCCTTGATGTGATTTACCTAGACTTTTCGAAGGCATTCGACAGAGTCAATCACTTAGCTCTGCTTCATAAGCTTCGTGCCTACGGTATCCATGGTTCCCTACTCACCTGGCTAGCAGCATATTTGCATGACAGAACGATCAAGGTCAGAGTCGCCGATGCCCTCTCGGAAACCCTCTGCATCTCCAGCGGTGTTCCTCAAGGATCCGTCCTTGGTCCCCTCCTTTTTCTGGTCTACATTAACGACCTCCCGGATAATATTCAATCCTCGATGCAAATTTTTGCAGATGACGCAAAAATCTGGAGAGTTATTCGCTCAACATCAGACTGTGCCCTCCTCCAGAATGATTTGGATAGAATCAACAAATGGGCAGATATAAATCATCTCCCACTGAATCCTGCCAAGTGTCACCTACTGTCATTGCGCAGCAATCTTGCCAACACGTACCTCTTGGGGCAGTACGCTTTACGGCGCGTGACCACAGAAAAAGACTTAGGTATCATTGTGCAAGAAAGTCTGGGGAATTCGCTCCAATGTTCCAAAGCAGCGAACGTGGCGAACATGAACCTGAGACTTTTGAGGCGAGCTTTTGGTGTTTTTGAACGACGGCTGGTACCCATGCTTGTCAACTCCTATATCCGTCCCCACGTCGAATATGCCGTCCAGGCTTGGTGCCCATGGTTAAAACGAGACATTCATCTCTTAGAGCAGCCCCAACGAAGAGCTACCAAGGCAACACGCGGATTATCTGGTCTCAATTATGAAGTGCGTCTCAGTTTAATCGGAATGTTTTCCTCCGAATACCGACGACTACGCGGAGATCTCATTCTCGCATACCGGATATTAACGGAAAGCGATCACCCGTGCAAATCGCTGCTCACCCTAGCCTCATATAAGCGATCGAGAGGTCATAACCTCAAGCTGATAATCCAACACTCCCGATTAGACTGTAGAAAATATTTTTACTCTCTTAGAATCTGTTCACAATGGAATGACTTGCCAACGCATGTGGTAAACGCTCCGAACATTACAGCCTTCAAACAATTGTTAGACATTCATCTGAGTGACAAACAACACATTGTGGTGTAATGTACCAGGTTTAGACTATTGGCATTTCAGTTCCATGTCGGAATCTAATGATTTGTACTTATTTTGCATTTACCATCCTATGGGTCTTGTAAAGCCAATGCTTTTTATCCCATCATACACTATTGAACTATTGAACTATTGTCAGTCTATACTACAGTGCTTGCATTGCCACAGCATCGGACTCACGAATAACTGTTTAATGTCTGTGCATCCTAGTGCTACCGGTCCTACTGAAAGTTCTGGGTCTATTAATACATATTGTAATGTTGTTAATATGTCAGATAGGGTTTTGAATGTAACGGAATGTAGATTGTTAGTGAAAGGTTTGTCATTTACCATTAAAAAATCTAAGATATATGCGGAAGAGATTATCTCAAGCATTGAGAGGCG
>OX104060.1:14927927-14976374 GCA_944474145.2 Dicrocoelium dendriticum | reverse complement strand
GGAAAGGCCTTCACGATTAGCCAAGCACCGGTTCATTTGAGCTATAACCAAAGTGATTTTGTATATCCAATGGAAAATGCGTGGGATCGTATCACTATTTATCAATCATTAGAAAATGAACAGCTTCGGTTCTCCGCACGGTTTGTAGGCCAGAAAGTGTGTAAGATTGATTCCATAGTATTTCAAGTCTAATAATTGGTACAGTTAGCCTTACCAACTAACTAGATTCAAAGATGTAACCCAATATCTTTTCGCACACAATTGTCCTATTAATCGTGGGATGAACAGCCACGATTTACGGAGGAGTATGGACTTTCAAAAACCCAGTTAGTCACCTATGAGAATAAAAGCTTGATGTTTCGTGCGCTGTTGGGCTTGACAATAATCACGTTCATTTACCCTGGATGCTTCATTTTTACAACTGCCGGATAGGAGACTGTGTTGATATAGGATTTTTACCATCTTCCATTTGTTTGTCTCATTCGCCTAGTCAAACACCAATGCAAATTCCAAAAGGTCAAGAACCTTACTTAAATTATATATGCTGCTGTAATTTATCAAATAAAGTGTAAAATTATGAATTTTCCTGCATTGACCGCAACACCAGTAATCGTGATGTTTTACGTCAAGACCAAGCTTATTTAATTTATATTGGTTAATCTGTCCAATATCAGAGTACACTAACTTTTCCAGAAAAAGTCTATCCGAAATGCACAACTGTTCTGGAAGCTTTTAAGGTATGCAGATTTTTAAGTTTTTTTCTGTTCTTTTTTCTCTGTAGGTGAAGCGCTTTAAAGAATTTTAAATGAGCTCTCACCCGTTCCAATTTACATTTGGGTGGAGCAGTACAGAGCAATTTATACTTTCATGAATCGAACCTCACAGTGTCGGGTCTAATGCACCAAATCTTTCAGCGCCTTGATCTAGAATAATCAACATATCACCCTAATAAGACCACATCTGTTACTCTGGCGTGTTACTCCACCTGACAGGTGAGACGCCGCGTATCCCACCAGCAGGTCGGTAGAGCACTTGGACTGGCTAGCGCACTGTTTTGCTATCGCAAAGCGGCTATACGAACCCGTAGCACGCATCAGGCAAAGGGTTTGTACCACTTTTGATCTTGTGCATCCGCCGTGAATTCCAAACGCTAATTATGGTAACCTATTCATCCCAAATGATCAACATTTTCCTAAGCTACGATATTTGGCGCAATAGCAAACCAAACACGCTTTGGACTTACATGAAATAGACCTTTATGTTACTGATAAATGTGTGCCTTTATTAACCATTCCTTAAGAAATAGGGCTAGCCGAAATAATTACAGCAGTGTAAGCATAATAAACATTGCAACCTCTACTTTCCAAGAATTGTTGCTTCCAAACTCTAGGCGAAATATCACTAAAGCCTAAACAGAACGACACCCAGAGTTTAGACATATCACGGCTGTTTTACCGCCACACAAAGTTAACGTTCTATTACTCACATTAGACCCATGTAATCGGTATACTACAATGCGACTTAATGGTTACTCTTCCGAAAGGGTCTATGCTGTGTATGAGGGAAAAGTTAGGTACAGTTTTCACCGAGAAATTCAGCTATTTAAATTCAAATACACTTTAACTGAGCAGAAAATTATGAATGTGTGAGCATTTACTAGTTAAAGCACCAACACAATCATCTTTGCTTTACCGAATACACCGAAGTCTGAGACTGGATATTCAAGGAGTTTTAATAAACAGGAGATTGTTTGTGCTTTGCTCCATCGATATAAATTCTTTGTCAACTTCACTGATAAGCAGACAAGTGTATAGATTCATCTGACCAAAATACCTCCATAACCTACACAGTGTCGCTGATCACATAGCAAACATTCACCTATAGATAAATGGAACCGGTGCTTCATCACAGAATTAGCATCATTCCTGATTTTGAATATCTTGATGGATTCAGGTCTTTCCTGGTGTATAAGACACGCCGACCTTACTGTACTATCTGCAAATTCAGTAACCAATGGAATTGAAAGTTACTCACAAAATTTTACTGATAATTGGTCCGACTCTAATATACTCGAGGCGCACGAGGTAGCGATTACTAATAAGAAGCAGTTAGGTAACCAACGGAATAAAGTTCACTTGAACGAAGTCATGGTGTAGCCAGCAATTTTCATTGAATATTGAACAGTGAATTTATTAGGTTAAGGTGCACTACTTTACAAGTCAACTTGGGTGGTTTGATGCGGTTATCAAAATAATAATAATAATAATCGCTTTGTACTTTACCTATAAAAAGAAGGACAAATGGTTTGTTACGATGTAGTCCCTCAATCCAGGTCATTTCACAGCATCCATAGGTAAAAGCGAATAACTCCAAGGTATATTCTAGGAGCGGGACGGAGATATATTGCTACGTTATCAACTGTAAGTAGATGGATGCGTCGTCCAACCGAGTTCAAATATGGCTGGTGTCGATGCAAAACGACTGATTTTGGGAGAGTATACCACGGGTGATATATGCGAATAGAAAAGAAATTCTTGAGGCACTCGAGGTAGCTATACCATTCTGCGAGTTTCAGTGGGTGACCTCTCATATTTGTGCTATTACTGAGTTGGTCCTGAAGGTCACAATTGATGTGGGTAATGCGGGAACCAGTACGAGATTAGTAGGTCCCCACAAAATCAGAAATATCCTCCAGTGTATATTCCCAATTGTTTCACCTGTTTCTATACGGGATTACGTGTTAAAAAGAAGTACTTGGATGCTCAAAGTTGAGACTGCTCCAATGCGTTAAAGTCGAGTTTTAACCATCGATGCCAGATTAAAATTCCCTACTGGGTATGAGGCGAACTTACGCATTGAGCACCTGTCTGTAATAAGGATATCTGTCTGCACGTTCATCGCAATTGCAGCACGTGTTAATTTTCAGCTTTCAAGACCTTCTCGGATTGCCATTATCTACCCATATTATCAAGAAGCAGCACACACAGACCAAATTCGACGGAAAATTGCTGCGGTACCTCCTACCCAACATGTATGAGTAGCTGATCTGGTGTAGTTTGGAAAGTACTTTTATCTGCTTAGATTGGAATGCATTAACACTTGACTTCACCACTGATAAACCATGTCTAGGCACCACTGAAACAGATTCTTATTGATATTTACCTGAGTTCTGCGACAAATCTTGATATTGTCAGCAAACGATAGAAAGTTTGAAGCGAGTGTCTGTGCGTGGTAATTATAAACACATAATACCATGGACCTAAAAAAGGGACCCTAGCGCCACTCCACTTTCGGCTGGTATTGGTCTGATAGAGCTCAGAATCCTGACTACTAACTTCGTTCGAAAAGAAAACTTGAGTTCCAGCTTAAAATAAGTGCGGTGATCTTGCAATACTGGAGTTTTTAAAAATATTAGATCAACAAGACGAACGAATGCCTTTAAATATCCAAGTAGATCACATGTCCTCTTTAACATCAGCTAAATCCGCCCAACTAAGACTTACAAATAGCGAGTTCGTTTACACAATCGTTCACAACAAAAGCCATACTGTCCGGGAGTAATACAAGTACAATTTACCCAGATACACACTAATGTACAGTCTACAAGCAACAACTCAATATGGCGCTCCTTGCTAGTAAGCACAGATGGACTGTGACCTGTTCTGATCCGAACGTGCAAAATGACGTGATTCTAATCGGAACAGTGGTTACGAGCTTCCGCAGATCGGCTTTGAATTGTTCTCTAGCACAGCGCTGATTTTTAAACAATACATATTCTAATCGCCCAGGATGTGGATGTGATTATAACCCTTTTAGGGTGCTTCTTAATGCAGCCGCAAGTTGGCAGTTGGTTTCGGGTGTAGAATTATGCGGCGGTACACCAAGACAATAAGGCAAGCGTCTCTGCAGGTGGCACCAAAAAGAATGGGGAACTGCGGGACTGAATGCTCCATGACCTCGCACTGCAAGTCGAGTTGGTAATACGGAAGTACCCCTCCTCCTTTTATGAGTCTATCCTTCTGGATGAACGACATTCCCGTGAGGGGAATCTCAGCGTCCATCAGTTCAGTATGTAACCATGCCGCAATTATACCGATAGTATCGCATGGTTCAGACAATTGGTGGTCTTTTAGTTCAGCCAGTTTACTGAAAAAGCCTTGTACATTTGTATACGAGCAAGCCCGTCGCTCAGTCTCTGGGAGCCACGATAGTGTTAAAAGAGTAAGTTGTAGGAGTATATTGACCGAAATGAATTCGGCCATTTCTTGTTGGTGGGATACTGATATCAAATCCGTAGCTAGATCCAGTCAAGACGCGTCCCAATGTTCGTTTATAGTTACATTAGAATAATTCAAATTCTTAATCAGCTGAAGCTGCTATGTTATCACCGATAAGTTTGCTATTTTGGACAAGTTCATATTTAGAATTTGCAATGCTTTAGGAGCCTTTAACCCAAGTTCAGGGAAAAATCGCACCTGCTTCTTTAGCTAAGGTGCAAAATTTCAGTGGAGCTTTCCTTTGATTGAACCAAATGTTTTAAGATTCTGCGACCGCATCCTATAAAAGCTGGTGAGTGGTGCAGTCCTTTGGGCAATCGCGCCTCGAGATGGTTCAAGGAGAGCTTTACATGCATAATCTATCACTGTCCCCAATAGCGATTTTCGGTCTATTGACTAACTTCGAAAGGTTTCTCTGGCGGTCCTTGAATGAAGATTGCATTTAAATGAGATTTTTACTTCCCTCTCATAGGAGTTCCAAGGCACATTGATTTAAATACATATCGCAGGGGTCCGTGATTATAGAGGCTTGCATAGAGCAAAGGTTTTGTACATTAAATTTGGATTATTTCGTCATTCTAATAAGTCTTTGTTGGCAAAATTTTGCAGTAGTTGATGAGTAACTGATACTGTGTGTATGGATTTGAATTTGACGTTAAGCAAAATATACAGTACCTTCCATTGGCTTTCGTCATCATACGACTTCCGGAAATGTAACAGCGGTAGCTTTGGGGATCTTTGTGACCACAACCATCGGAACGCTATTGTTAGATCTCTTACTTCAACTGAGAAAATTATCCTAGAGAAGACATCAGAAGCAAAAGGCGCCCAGACGAATAAGCTTGTTTTAGGTGGTTCGCAACAGGCTAATACCCCAAAGAAAATAGGAGTACAACTAACACAGGCTATTTAAATGCGATGAATCAGTGAAATCAATTGACCATCAATGAGATCAATTGATGACACTAGCTAGGGTAACATTATTGGAAGCGTTAAGCGTGGCGTCACTACATGGGGCAGCTTGAGGTCATAATAGCTGTAGATCCTGTAAAACCTCTCTTGAGCACATAAATTGGGGTAACGGAGCCGAATAATGATTGCCTCCGCTTTCGCTAAGCGGTGGCATCAGAGGGCTCGCGTGTGGGGTCCAGAGATGCTGTAGATAGGCGGGGACCTTTCGCATTGTTACTTGGTGATTTGAGTCGACCAAATGCCACAGCACCGCGCTGACACCAGTGAAGTGCCACGCCGGGCAATTTTCCTGGACTCACTCAGCTAATCGCCTGGTGGCCCGTCCAATAGAACTTGCGCGAAACAAGCACAAAACTGGTACACACAACTGCAAATATTCGACTTCGGTATCCTGTCCTTGAGATTGTGACTCACTACTGGTGTAGGAGTGAAGCTGGTTTGGAGGTCAACTTCAAACTAGGTTTTAGCAATGGCATTGCAGAGCCTTCGAGTAGTTCGTCCTGCTATCAAATTCCAGTTGAAACGCAGTGATAAGTAGAGAAAGTGCTTTTCTGCAGTACTTAGTTGGACTTTTGGTGCTCGTGCTCCATGTGGACGGAGATGTGTAGAAAATTCCATCTGGTCTCTTGACATAAATTTCTCTCAGCCACTCGCTCTCTCCTCTTCTATCTTCTCCTCTTCCATCCAGACTTTTAGGTTGATCTTGACGATGACCCCAACAGGAAAGCTTTATTTTGGCAAAGTCCTCCCCTTAAAACTGACCATGGGTGGTAGTTTCTGGCAATTAGCCTGGTAACCGAGAACAGTAATGAAGGATAATTTTATTCCTTTTGGTGCGTATAGATCCAGTGTACGTTATTGCTTTTTCAACAGTAAGTTTCACGGGGATGTCAAAGATGAGAGTTACCTCGTCCATGTTTGTGGTGTGGTCTGGCTGGATCATCTCTTCATGGATATTGTTCTTGCAATAATGCGGATGATGGCCAACTTTTCTTTGTAATCATTTGGCAATTACAGCGAGGTTGTAATTCTTGTGCGGATGAAGAGATGACGATTCTTCGTAAAACGGAAGCACCAAGAAGGACTTCCTTGAAAGTCGTTCAACAAACCACGTGCTGTCGCTGTTGCCTTGCATCGAATGAAGACGGTAGAGACGGTTTTACCTGCTGTTCTATGTTCAGTAATCTACTGCTCAATTTTATCCTCTAAGTGTGGCCATCTTTCTTTGTTCCCTCGGAAAACCTTCTTTGTCTCCTTTACTTGGCGCAGATCATCTTCTTGCTTCCTCCACTTCCGTGCGATTGATTCATTAGGGCTAAACTGTTTCGCAGCTGTTCTATTCCCATATTGTACTGCTTGGCTGATGGCCTTGAGTTTGAAGTCAGCCTAGTAAGCATGTCTCTTAACATGTATCATTTCGGATGCCTTACTTACCGGTATGTTGAAGCAATTTAAGCATCAGGAAAAGTAGTAGGGGTAAGCGAAAAAGCTTCGTCTTCATCGGCAGCATGCGACTGGTGCTGAAATATATTATCATGCCTGACCTCATATGTTGACAAGACGCTTTTCTCAGTAATCGCTGTTTCTCCCTCCGTAGTACACGCACGACGAAGTAGATTCCAGTTGTCTACCCGAAAACCTCAATGTGAACGACGATGTGAGTGAAGCTCATACGGGCATCGCCGACCGTCTGGATGACCGTAAATCTTTAGAACCCTGGTGTGAGCGCAGATCGTATGTTCAAACACTCGCCTGCAACCAGCGAGGTACAGGTGCGTGTATTGGACAGTGTTTGCAAGGTGCTTTGTTGGACCAACTGAGTTTGCCGGTATGGGATATCAGGGTGGATGGTTGAATAGTTAGTTGCTTTATCGTTGCCAGGATAGCTTGAATCAGTTGGCTGCTGCACAGAGTTCACCATCCCCAAAACAAGTCTGTCTAGACAACAGAGAAAGCCGACTCCACGAGGTTCCGGAACAGCAATTATGCTAGCACAATGAAAATCGTAATAAAACATTTGGACAGATTTTTCAGCGCAGTGTGAACATAGCAATTGATTCGAACTCACTAGTTCTCAGCGTAACCATTCATACATATGGCGCACGGCCGATTTTTTAGTAAATATAGGGATTATAAGTGCGGCGACATGTTTAAATTCATCTTGCATAATTCTAAGTGTAGCCTTGACACAAAACCCACTAAACTTAGGTGGCAAAAAAGCCGTCCTTGTTTGGCTGTGCTTATCCGTACAGAGCGAATTAACAAGAATATAAACGGAATTTCATCACAAATGGACTCAGTAATAAAAGGCATCACCTCTCCGGAAAATTATTGCAAGATCACTTTATCATTTCGGATATTGTTAGAAGTATGCTTTCTATCTGAGGACTATGGCACTAAAGCTCAAAACCCTGCTGATACCTTTCAGTGCTAATATTTCAGTATTAAAGTAGCGCTTGCAGTCGAAGTGACCAAACTTGAAAATGTGATAAAACTCGACTCAATCTACACTGAAGTTAATATTAAGTTCTTCAAAATTAATATCCTTTTAGAACTGCCAATCCACTGTAGGCATTGTCCTTGAGCCTGTGGAATGGCTACTATCGAAACATTTAGGGGCGTATAGTCATGGCATAAATAGTACTGAAAAATGTTAAGCACAGATAATTCCATTGCAAAAATGTTCAGTCTCGTAGAAATATTATGCCAATCAGACTTATCGAGTTGTATAACATTGAGTTTCTTCACAGGCAATATTTGAGATATTTACACAAGGTTGTGAGGGTAATTCAGCACACATTCGCAACACATCAAGTAAGCATACTTATTCTTCCTGTCTCGGAACATTACATCGTTTCAGGTACATGCTTGTTACCAGAAGGACGTGCTCGTTTATATCTTATTTGTTAAAGACGCTTTCTCTATGCAACATGCAGCCATGTAGATCTTTAGGAATTAAGATCGTAAATCGAAAGATTATTTGCGTCCGGAAGATTGGCAGTGAAAAATTGTGTGCATCAGTACTTAAAAGAATTCAAAGGTCCCGGCAATATTTTCGTAACCTGGAATTCCAAGTGAAGAAATATGAACGCAACTGTATGCACCGAACCTGTTTGGTTTCGCACTGCACGCTATTACTTTGCATGGATAATATTGCTTGGAGTATGAATATCCCACACTGTTTGTTTATCAGAAATAGGCAGCAGTTTTGATCATCACAGACCGCTCACGAGCTGGTCGGTACAAAGCTGAACGACCAAGTACATAGCTAAGAGAATCCAGTAATGCTCTATAACGACTCTACAGCTGCAAAAATTGGAAAAGTTACAGTGCTATTGAAAACTATATATTCAACTACGGTCGCTAGACAAATAATTTTCATTTAATGTTGATTACAGCATACTAACTGAAAACCACCATCGAGTAAAAACAAGCTTACTTACCACTGCGAAAACATTATACGTACTATAACAATCACAGACCCATGTGTTCAAGGTAAATAGTACAGTCGTTGCAATTATTTTAGCCGATCGTCACTCGGGAAGAAAATGGCTACACCTTGTAAAACCTGTTTACTTCAAGCATAGGCTAATCTGGTTATCAATAATATCTATTAAAACAACTCTATCAATTAATTTACGGTTGTCTTTTAATGCAACCTATCTTATCCTATGATATATTTTAATATATACCTAAGAACGAAGAAAGTCGAATATAATTGTTAGCTTAAGCCTTGTTTTTTTATCAGATTAACATCATAAGTGGGCGTTCTACAAGCTACAAACATCGTACCTATATTTAACAACGGAGGTAGATTAGTTGTCACGATTTTCTACCAGACGTTTATGCAAATGGTGTTCATCAGCTTATTTGGTATCGAAGTTTTATCAGCTGATTGGGCTGGTGTCTAAAATCTTCGTTGTCTCAAGTCATATACTTGCAGTAGGCTACCTAACTAGACATTTAGTAGAAGCTATCTTCATCTGAACTCACCCAATCCTGGAGTGGAACGGGCCCTTTCTGTGGTCGGCGGCACAGTTGTTGTGGTAGTGGTCGTAGTGAAATTCGGTTCAACTTAAATAGTAAAATAATCGGAAGGGGTAAACGATTAAATAAAATGGTCACGAAGCAGTGAAAAATCACAGATACCAAGTTGTTCTTCACACTTCCCGCAGTAAGTGGCGTATCAATGTTTATTAGTACCGTTCGTGCAGAAGCCGATGCCAATGCGACCAACAAAAGTTCGCATAATCACATATATTAAGCAACGGGTTCTTTCATTTATTTAAGAAACATGATTCCTGACTGAATATTGTTTAGACTTAGCTTCATTTCTGCTAGGTACTTGCTGGCATGTTTGCAAACAAGGTGCAATCTGGAGTAAACATCGCATGACAGCGTTTTGCAGCCTAAGTAACTGTGATATGTTCCTTTTATTATGCGGTTGAATGCAGGAAAATTTACTCAATTGTTAAGTAAACATAGTTAGTTAAAGTTGTAGATTAGCAAGAATTGTGAAAATATGTTGGCGCATTTTGATCATTATAACAAACTGCAGTACGGTCACACTTCAATCCATTTTGATTCCTGAACTGCAGTTCGCCCCCTTGTTTATATTTATCTTACCTGTAAAAACATTTGGGTGACGCTGGCGCAATTGGCGTAATCATGTGAGCATTCCGCCGTGCTATTCTAATTAAATAAAATTGTTGCTTAATTTTTAATCTTAACTTACAGTTTGTGAATCAGGTAAGAGCAGGTTGGAAGTTTGCTACTCTAAAAAGTCAACTTTCGTTGAACTTCGTAATCTACTATGAACGAATGACTTGGAATACGGTAGACGATTGACTTCATAGGATCGTTGGATACCAGAAATACTAGCACTTTTATTGCTTTTATGAAAGATATGTTAATTTAAAAATGACCGAATTTCGCAAAGTTGATATTATATTTACCGTACCCTGCTTGATAGCTAAAATGATAACAGTCTAACATGTGATTTTTACGGCGATACGGTTATTTATGTGTCTCACTCTATGAATCGTCCGGGAATGCGTTCTCATACGTGGCATCACATTGCGTCAACAACGTAAGAGGAAAATAATTCATTTATTAGAGCGCAATAAAATTTAATACATCTCTGTTAAAGTTTTCACAGCTGAAATAGTTCAAACCATGGAAAGCGGAAGGTATTCTTATAATGTTGGGATACAAATGAGTATTATAGGCTTGTGAAAGGGTAAGACCTAATTCGTATGTAGCCAGCCCTGTCTCATTGACAGCTATGATCACCGCTCATTTTCAGATGAATGGCGGTCATGTTAACAATGATTACCGCAACCTACTCACATAACTAGAACTTCAGCACAATTCGTTCAAATAGGTGCACGTATACTTTTTACGCAGAAAGATAAACAAATATGGATAATGGTGGTGCGTCTACAACACGTACATCCTTTAATTAAAATATATGAAACCGTGTAGACAAGCTGGTCAATTTTCCTTTACGTCTTTAGTAAGCACGCCAAGTATTAGCAAAACTGATGATACCACGATTTCCCCATAGTGGATAAATGCCTGTAAACTGTGAAGTTTCGATGAGGAAAGTAGGATGCATAGCTCTGTTAAAGTGCATATCACAAATCAACTAAATAGAAATACACTATAATCCACATCCATCCGTGTGCAAAAAGTATGCAGTTAATATACTTACCAAAGTCACTAAAAACAACTGGGTACACACACTTTTTATCTTAATGCAGCACCATGTGTGATTTTCATTTTATCAAACATTTCAGCAAATAAAGTACGCACCAAAGCTGTAGAAACAGGAAGATCGCAAATGACTGTATAGATATTATTTTTAACGGTTGCTATCATTTTATGTACAGAGTTCATAGCGCTACCGTGTAGAAACTCATTTTGATCACAGCAATGGGCGCAGTGATCGATATCTTGTGCATACATTGCAAGGAATTACATGAGCAGAATGCACGTAAACAGGCAAAAACTGTATACTAATATTCTGACTGCAAACCAAACAACTGATTTTGTTTATGTTTTGCTTGGTACATTTAAAGATGAGTCATTATATATATGGTTAGAGTTAGAAAAATAGGTATAATGTAAATTTCCAGGCACTTAATTAATTACGGTTAACATGTTCCACGGATGAAAAGTAAACATCGTGCGCAGACTTGCTTTTCGTTAGTAGAACATAGCACAGAGTAGTATACACACATTGTATTTCACGACGACGGCAGCAAAAATTATCAAGTTTATCTCTATCTAGTATCGCATTAATGGTGGGAGAACCGATTATTTATTATTTACTTAAAACAAGGAAATTTACAGTTACTTAGCGTTTAAGTAATATCTCACGAATTGCACCTTATGAAGGTCTTTTGCTTTACCTTCGTACATTTTCATGTGTGTTTTGCCAAACACATAAAATATAGTGAGTTATCAGGGAGGTAAATCAGTAGTGGGCGGATCAATATGAAGTTCGCAGCTGACGCAAAGCGCATCTTGAATGGACGAGTGGCTAAAGCCTAACTGTTGTACGTATCTTTCGCTTCAGTTTAGTGAACAACCACATGGTTGGTCGGAAACAATGGGCATGTCAACTACTATGCTATTACAGAAATTTCTACTTTCACAGTGATTCTAAAGGTGGCTCCCAAACACATTCCTTCAAGTGAGGCACAGGTTAATAATTGACAGTGCACTACTTAGTCTTCTGACAACAAAGGTTTCCATTCTCGGACAAGTCATTAATTTTTATACTTACCACTCTTATATGAAGCCATCACCTTTTCTCTTACTATTCCCGGCGGTGAAGCAAATACGACCGTCATAATGTTCGAGGACGAAAGGACACTGGTTGGTTCGAAGTCTTCGTAACCCCACATGCGATAAATCTCTCTGGCTGCACATGTACTCCCATCCAGCACCCGAAAAGAGGAAAAAGATGATTCCAACTGAAAAATATTTATAGTTAACAAATTAGTTGAACGAGTTTTAAATGGTTGTTTGAAACTGATTTATAAACGTAAGAAAGCATGTATGATTATATTAATGAATTATTAATGGACTTTACACTTAGATCAAGGCAAAACAAACACCGGCTCTAAATGATTGATGTCCTTAAAAACCCGTGTTTATCATACATACCAAAAGGATTTGAAGAAGTCGGTAAAACTCAACAACGGTTCAAGCAGATTAGTGTTATTTTGTTATGTTATCTCAAGACTAGCTGGGACATTGTGCGTGCCCTTTGTCCACAATTTTATGAATCCAGAATAATTTATAATAGGCGCCGAATAATTACCGTAAGCTTTTCGATTTCAAGAAATACAACTTTTTTGGCTTTGACGGTTATCTTCCATATGCACAGCACGTTGGGAACTTCGCTTCCATTAAAAGATAGTCGACCAGACGCTCCTGTTAGATTTCTTCCACAGTTTTCTGCAAGAAATATTGCGTAATTACTTGTACTGTTTTGCGATGTAATGCAATCGTCATAATCGCATGGAAACGATGACATATCATGAACTATTATTGGGGAATCATAACCTGTAATTAAGAAGAAACTAGGAGTATCGTACCTATAGTAGTTCGTATTTTATTCTATTTAAAGCGTATTTGCTTTAGCTATTCATCTGCCAATCATGCGGAACCATTAAAGGACCAATATAATGTTAATGGAATGAAGAAATATAATGTATTAGCTGAACAAACCTGTCTGCTTTCCTACAGCGTCTAACATTGCTGCCATTAAGCTTGTTCATAAATTCTTAACCCGGTGAGATACAAAATATTTAGCAAACTGTCTTCTCGTCAAACAAATGTTAGCAACTTATATAACACCGGTAGGAAATCGTTGCTATGTTAATATCCCACTCACCATATAAGTTCATGGAAAAAAGAAACCTCAATTTATTACCTCACTGAGTAAACCGCTAGCGCGTGAGAATTTCCTTGCTGTTGCCAATAATGCTTATTCCAAAAAATAAGGAAAGACAAACTGTAAGTGATGCATGATTGTTGAGTCTACGGTCATATAAGTTGTTCGCTGCTTTTTTTCATTAAAGAACTATTTTCCGATTTCTAGTGCTGATTTATCAATTTTGTCTTGCTGTTCTTGCAGTTTTCTTTATCTGCATCATTATTACGACGCCAATATTATTGCACTCGTTCGAAGCATGAAATCGCTTCCGTTCGCTGCGCAAATCCGCCTTATGTCGTATGGAATTACAAAGTAAGAAACGACATCAAACGAATTTTAACATGGAGCTTTGCTGGCTGAAATGCTGGGCTCAAAATAAATCCCGTTAATAAAACACCTTTCCCTTAATACTCGCTAGCAGTATGCGTTCTATAGTACGTAATGCTTCTGAAATTACTGCCCTTGTGTGGTGTAAAATAAAAGCATTATAATTCATCAAAAATCTGGTTATATTTTGACGTGACTACAAGGTATTACAGCTCTCTGGATTCCTTCTGGTTAGGTTTGACAGCCCTGGAAAGCCGCCTGATCGCGCAGTGTTATCATCTATGTCAACCAATTTACTATTAACAATCGGCTCTTTCCGCCTTACACACTAAGCAATATCAAAGTTGCTATCTGATATTTTACATGCTTTAAATGCAGTTTTACTTTTTCTAACTTCTTTATGGTAACATTGCCTTATACCCTACTTTTGTCGACTAAATGTATCCAAAAAGAAAATCAGCATTATGTGCATTGTGGTCTGCTTGTGTGTTACCCTTCAGCTTGTTCGTACGTATGTTTTGATAGTATTTATTTATTTCATATAGTACCCTAATTGCAATTTATTGGTAATGGTTAAAAATATATCTACCCATATGTTTAGAAGCCATTTTAATTGACTCCACATTGACAACCCACCATGATACGAACGAATGCAACCGACCCCTTTGTTAACATAAACGCCACGTAGTCATAATAGTCCGTCTGCCTATGTGCACTAGGTATATTTTTAATGCATTTGGGCTTGAAAACAATTGTGGCTTTATATTAACGCGGAAAATATGGGGACGGAATTTACGTAATTAGAGAAGGCATTTAATTGCTGTGGGTCACAAATGTGACAAGGTTTTGGAACCATACCATTCAAAATTGGTATGTGATTTACTCGGTAGGCTCACATGCTCGTTTTGTGGTTAATTCACTGACAGCAAATATCCTAGGTTTGTGGATTTACCTGGTCATGTCATAGACACCTTTATTGACCACTGAATGACTTATTTATCTGGCCAAACCTGTTCCGAGACACTCTAGGAGTTTGAAAGATACATCTAGTGGTATGGACAATGCATGTGTCTAATGACACCTGGACACGAATAAACTACATCCATAATCAAAGAGACCCTGAATAGCATTAATCAATGCGTATATCTAAATTTGCAATTTTAATTATGCAATTATATAACGTCATATAATGTTTTAAATAAATTCATTATGCTACATATTTTACTTCTTCTATATCAACTTTTGACAAAAATAATCTTGCATTCGTGATTTGACTAGTATAAAGTCCGTAAGGCAAAGTCTAACTCAAAAACAACGCTATAGTTTGGCTTTGGTTTTACTTTGGGCAGGTTATATTAAAGATGTTGCGATTTGGGATAATTGTCCCCAGCTGTGTTTATTTCGAAATTGAGGGTTGACCTATCTGTTTGCCAAACGGGGTATTTTGGAATCTGAGGGTGGTATTAAAAGCAAGATGCCTGTTAAAGATTATCGGTGCAGGATCATAATCATTATAATCGTTATAATCATTACATGGGAAAATAGTTGCACTTTTTTAGTGTGCTCTGGATGAAACCAAAGTGATTGTGCATGCAGCACGCTTATGTATAGGGTATATTCATCCTTAACACAGACGGAACTGAAAAGTTGCCTGTTGTACGCAACAGTTTTGCAGTGATAAGCCAAATAACTCAAGTTTAAAATAAAGGCTTAAAGTTAGATAGAAATCGTGATAGTGATTACAGTCAAGCAAACATTATGCGTATTATAGTACTCATTAGTAGCAGGATTTTAGTTGTAAATCTAATAAGGCTTTCATCCCAACAGCGGTCATGGGTTCGATCCTCATTAGAGGACCGAGGGAATGCGCGCCACTGACGAGCCCCAATAGGGCGAAACGCGTCTGGCGCTTTTCCGGACTAGGCTCTGCTATGTAGCTTGTGAACTGTTGGGATGAAAGCCTTATCAGATTTACAACTAAAATCCTGCTACTAATGAGTACTATAAAATCAAAAAGCCTCTCCTAGTTTCAAATGCTATGGATTTAGCGTCTAGCGAGAGGACGTCATCACCTTGCAGGCTAACCACTGTCAGTGACAGTGGTAGATAGGTGGTGCTATATCCCAGCTAGTTTGCAAATTATGTAGCCCAGCCAACGTCCCCCATGGCTCAGTGGCTTAAGCTGCTGGCTAGTTGGCATCTGCCTCTAGCGGTCATGGGTTCGATCCTCATTAGAGGACCGAGGGAATGCGCTCCACTGACGAGCCCCAATAGGGCGAAACGCGTCTGGCGCTTTTCCGGACTAGGCTCTGCTATGTAGCTTGTGAACTGTTGGGATGAAAGCCTTATCAGATTATGCGTATTAGTTAAAAATGGTCCGAATATTCAAGCTACTGACGAAGAAATTAGTATATAGATTTACATGCTTGCTTTTCTACATGGCATGTCTACCAAATAGTTTTTTAACAAGAGGGAACAAGTCCGTAAGCTATTAACTAAATGAACTTTGATCCATCAACAAAAGCCAAGTTAAACTGATGTTAAATGGACTCTGTCGCATGCATACTTGACTTAACAATGCTGGTTGATCGAAATTTGACATTTTACAATGAAAGATGAAGATAGTATCCAATATCAGGGATTAAGCTTCCATTGGCTACTTTTCTGAAATTAACGGGACTGAACATAGTGTTGTTAGAATAGTCCGATATAGTTATTCAATAACCTTCTGTCATATGATAAAGTGATTTCATGCTTCCATTAAGATTACGATCGAACGCAAAATGCGTAGTGTGACCAATGAGTAACACATATAAAGTTAACAGAAACAAACAGATGAGACTGAAGTGATGGGAGAACAGCGATAACTGGCATGTAATTCTGATTCGTATGTTCTAGTGAAGCTACCAGGTGTGATGACGAGTCAGCATCAACCTCAATTATTACAATGGCTAGAGGGAGTTCTGCATTTCATCATCGATGAATACGTATTGGCATTAAATGGAGCAGTTTATAACTACCCCTGTCAGAGTGGCAATTGCAATTGGTTTGGACAAAGCAAAGCGATTGTTTACTAACGCCTGTTGTTTTGTCGGTTATTCAGCGGTTATTGTTTTAAACCAGAGTACACATTATGTGCTTACTTTATCATGGTTGCATGTTATAGAACGAGGATTAAACGTACATGACACACAAAGATTAACAATTAAAAATGCAGTTTCCGAATGATTGCCGGAATCCGTGGTTACTTACCGAGTATGCGGTTGCCTGCTGAAAAGAATTGCATGCTGTTTAGTAAGGTATGGTTTGTGCATAGGGCATTTGTATGAAGTACCTGAATTGCACATTTTCAAAAACGCTGCTAATGAATCAATCACAGGTGATAAGAGCAGTGAATAATTGTCCTTCCAAAAGCTTACTGCTGGGTGGGCTTGGTTTTGTAGGTCCTGTAAGTATGAAGATAAAGAGTTTCATTTAAAATATGTTCAGCAAAATTGGCCTTCGAAGCCGAGCAGCAAAACCGTAGCTATACCATTACCACTTTAGTTTATGTTTCAAACAATCCGGTAATCAAATGTGAGAGTTTCGGGTGAGTTTGCAGCGGTATTGTAGATATGCCACAATTTTGGCTGAAGGAAGTCTGTGTTGGGAAAACTTGTCATGTGAAACTTATTGCAAAAGATTTTACACTCACCATGTCCGGTAACTGTAATTTGGTGGGGAAATGCGTTGAAAAGTATGAGTTGGTGTATTAGTTTCGAATTCGATAGCATCACTATTTATTTTTTATATAGCATAATCGGTACCTAATGAGTGGTGCATGATTTATTATAGAAAAAGTGAATGCATATATAATTAGATCTATCTTCGCTACCTGACATATACAAACAATGACAAGCAATATAAATTTGTTTCTTTCATGAATCCTGGAAAAGTTATACGTAATTTCTACAACGGGAAAATGTAATAATCCCTTCCCTTACTAGTGAGTGTTTCCACCTCTCTCTCAGGAACTAATCTTTCTTACTTGTTTTTTGTTTCTCTTTTTGCGCCACACGCATGATTCGAAAAGCTTTGCACAGATCTTAGGCAGACACTACTTAGCTAGTAGAAATACTGTGCTTATTTTTATTATAGTCTCCATTTTATCGCATACCCACTGAACCATCTAATACATTAATAGGTGATATTCGCTTTTACTTTCTGCGCATGCAGGTCTTTGTTAATTTGGTAGTATTAAACTCCTTAAGCTTAAAAATTGGATATTACTCATGTCTAACAAACATATATCCTATGGTTACGGGGCGATATTAAGTAAACTGCTATATCCAAAACGTTAAATGAAATGCAAGCATACATGTAGCATACATGTAGCATACAAGTAGCGAAAGCAGAACGTTATTCGAAAGTGTCGAAACCTTTATTTCTCGAACTGCTATATACTTGCGTGTTACCTGGTTGCACAACAAGAGCAACTAAGATAAAGTACAATAATAATTTTCGAGAAACTTATTGATACGAAAGTAAGATTCGGTCTAGTGATACACACGATTAATAAAATGTCACCTTTCCAAACAACATGCCCAAAGATCACATGCTACAAAATAAAACTGATGGGCGTGAAATTTTTTCACCATCGCGGTTTACTTTGAAAAAGAAAAATAAAGAAATCACGATAAGTCTCCATATTTACCTAGTATTTTATGTAAACCCACGCTCTCTTGCATACTAAAGCATTGCTATCTTGCAAACTGCTTTTAGTCCAAATATTTGACAGATTAAGGATGACTAAGCAGCAACGGTGTAACAGTGCTTCAGTGTCAAACCTCAATTAGTGTTGTCTAGGCAATGGACAAAAAAGAGAACAAATTATAAGGCGTCTCTAATGATTTGAGTAAATATTATCAGGATAATAGCAGTAGTAGTATACGCTTGGAATGTAAGAAATAATCAATCACTAATATCCTCACACAAACATAAAGACAGATGCAATTATAGTAAATTCGCTAACAGCTTTGGCTGAGCCTAACATATAGGGCAATATTTCAGTTACCAGTATCAAAAACGCATAATTGTTACAGTACAAATCACCTTCGTCATATTTGGCATGGAATCCAACTGGATATACGTGGTTATTCACCATTAACAACGCCGTCATTTGGTTACCCGATGATGTAAAGTTTGATGTATGTTGGTCGTACACAACTCCGATTCTTTGAGACATGCAGTCAGCACCGTCAAATATTACAACATAGTCAGTAAACGAGGAGTCGTATGTCTCCAGCTGTATGAAGGGAACCAGAACAGAAGAACAATGTACTTAATAAAGCTTGCGAGCAACAAACGATTGGTACGAACCATTGGGTAATATTGAAAGTCACTTCTAAAAGGTGAATGACCTGTGAATGGGTTTCCTTAGGCTAACCGTGACTAGGGTCTCTGTAAAACTTATGATACCATAGCAGAAATAATTTTGCCAGTAGCTCTATGTTTGTACTGATATTAGTTATGTATCAGACATAGTACTAATCCACACAGTAAAAGCCATGTCTGTGCAGTAGTTCAACAGAGTTGGGTTTACGCCTCATTTTCAAAAATTCAGACGAAGATTGCCCATGGACATTGCTTTCTCAACCAATGTTCATCGCTTTACTTTGAAACCGAACATCTTAATGTTTTTGCCCAGCTGATAAACTAGAAGCATGCTGCTATCCCGCAAACAACTTTCTTAAATTAAAATAATAAATCTGCATTTGATCACACCTTTAACCTAATAAAGTACGTAGTAGTAACATATTTAACCCACTACTGCCTTAACATACCTCGTATGTCTGTTGTGTTTCCTCTCCAGTAAAACTGTGCTTAAATTCTCACTCTCACTTACCTGGACACCTGTGAAAGACAGGTTTACTTGCTTTCCTTGGTCAACTTGAATGAAGTAATTGCAAAAGCTTTTGTTCGCAAAATTGGATGAGTTCACCTTCTCAATAAAAGTGCGGTTTTCGGAACTCTGAAACGTGGTAGTACAAGATGTGTCCAAACGTCCTACAAAAATAATAAACATTTGATAAAATTCTGCAACATGCAAATTCACAGTGATTGTAAGCAAAATACTAATTATTATGCGTTAGAACAATTGGTGATATGACTTGAAATGGTACAGGTATAATTAATCTAAATGTGTTGGTCCTTTTCCTCAATAAATGGCATGCATAGTTAAGTCTTGCCAATTCACTTGGGTGCATTGCATTATTTCATCTTGTTGATGGCGTGATAACCAACTACTAGCGTTTGACTTGTTCTAACAGTTATTAAAGCTGAGGCATTCGTAAGTGTTACTAACAGTGATAACTGCAAAATTGTTTCCAAAATGGGAGCAGCTCACTGTGTACCAAATTTTCCAGACTATTGCATGAGTGTAAATTGAAGGCTACTTTTAGCATTTCGGACAATTCTGGAACATCCTGATATCTTTATTAGGTACATTTTGAACGAGAACACAGAGAATACCACAACAATATTATTGAAGTTATATATTTGCATGTGGAATGATTCAGCTTATTTATCTGCTAATATTGTGCTTGTCGAGCTGTTTAGTACAGCGGAAGATCTGACAAAGAAAACTCTGCCGCGCATGATTATTATTGCCATGCTTACAATTTTTCAACTGTTGTGTAATCGTTCGTGTGTATAGGTTTCCATAACAAATAAGGCAAAGGGAAACGAGCTGCATGTAAGAAGTTGTGAACAGGTGTCAATTTTCGCTTCAGATTTCTAAAACACGTGGATTTGAAGACGTTTCTAACTTATGCTATCGTCTGAGTGACGTACTGCTTAAACAAACGTGTGGTGAAGTATATCAGTTAATATTCTACTGCCTTAGAGTATTCAAAGAAATGAAGAGTCAAGGTTTTGAATTATTCTAGTCTGGCAGAGATTTTATAAATTTGTCGCATTTGTTGGCAAAGGATATCCAGCGATGAATATTTCATATTGGGATAATAAAGAGAGGGGAAATATAAAAAGCATCCGTGATTCCGAGGAAAAAGGTAGACTGTTGTATAAATATTCATAACCTTTTCAGTTCCGCTGGTACTATAAAAATACCGCAACCGTAGGATACAGGTTTAATGTGAACATTAATAAACACATTAATATTGGTCGAAACATTCCTTAAGAAATACAAAACCTTTCGCTGTCAAGACGGTGTAAATTAAATCTACTAGCGTAGGAGCCTGCAGGTAATAGTAAAGTAGTTAGCAGATAAAGAAGATGGGATTTTTGCTGTATTTGCCAACATTGTTCGTAGAAATTAGGGAATACCATAGGCCCTGCTAACAGTTCCATAAATGAAACCATTGGTAATTTGGTGTGTTGCAATTTGGTTGCTATATCGGCCGGTGATTGGCAGGTATTTGTTTGGGTTCGATATAGAGACATGAGATTATATGCATTTTTTGCAGTGGTCAAGCTAGCAGTTGGTTTCTTGCTAGAAACATACTTAATAAAAGTAATGATAAGTCAGGTGCATTCATTCCAATGGCTGACGAAAGGATATCGTCAGAGTCCATCCTGGTAGAACTTGTGACAACGCTTTTAGTTGTCGAATGCTGCTGAGAAACTTTCGAATATTACATAAGCTTCTGGTCCTTATCGATTCATGGCCCAAACGCATAGAGTCATATGCAACAGTTATATAGACAGCAAAGTTGGTTCTAAACACTTCATAAAAAGCATAAGGTTCAACAAAGTGTTTATCAGGTTCAATCCAGTGTCCAGTGATCGGGAAGGATCCGTTGTTGGTTCTACGACAAGGAATTGCAATGCATTTATTTGTTAGTAACACATAGCTCGCAAATCTCGCAAAATTTCTGACGCTTACTCCGGCTTTACCTCTGAAATACTATCTGCGTAGGGCGACTCAGACAGCGCGAGTACCAAAAACCGTTTCCAGTAAACCGATGAGAAGCTATAGTGAAAAAGCTGAGCACAGCTCGGGAGATTGATGAATCTAGTGCACAAAATGTAGTGAAATTAATGAATTAAATTCAAAGCAATAAAGAATATATATATAGCATATTGTGCAAAGTTGCATAACAGGTCCAAAATTTAGCAAAGAATGCGCAACATTTTGCAAAGAAAGTTCAAATGTTTGCAAACTTCAAAATGTTGCAAAACCTTGCGCAATTCGCCAGCCAATCTGAGTCAATCTTCTCACTTTAAATGTGTTCCCATTGGCCGGATGCCAAGGTTCGGTGCGTTAGTCTGGGGAGGTGAGCGCGCTGCCCGTTGACTGGGTGAGACTTGTGAATGAACCTTAGAGGCATGCACTTCGGCGGTGCAACGGGCTTGTTTGCGCCCCCTCACGTCCGAAACGGTGGATCACAATTGGTTTGAGAGCAATGAACAGCTGGAACATAAGCGCACGACCGAAACCATGTCTGTGATATTAACGTCGTCGGCATGCCTTCTCGCGTTCGACAGAGTATCTCATCAGACGTTCGTGACCGAGTTTTGGGCGCCTTCGTCAACGGTGATGACTGGCAGCTTGTGGCAACTGTGAACAACGTCAAATATCAAACAGACTACTCCTGGATTCGTCGTTCTCTTGATCAGGAGCCGAGTACTACGCAGGCGCGCGGTCGTAAGCGGATTCTGTCGGAGGAAGACGTAGATGACATCCTGGATTGGATCGCAAGGGACTCAACTCTTACGCTACGGGAAGTGCGAATACGAGCAGAAATGGACAAGGACATTTCAAAGTCAACCATCGCACGGCACCTGGATGGTTGATTGATAACTATGAAGAACAACTATCAGGTTCCCGAGGGAAGGAACAATAAGCGAACCAAACGAATACGCAGGGAATTCGTTCAGCAGTTTCCCTAACTTGAGAGCGATGGCGTTCTTTATTTGGATTGACGAAGCGAACTTCAACCTTTAATGCAAATGTACTCGTGGTCGGGCGCCCAGAGGAGTGAGGGCCAGTTGCAAAGTTGCCAACAGTAGAGGCTTCGATTCGCACTTGATCGGTGCACTCACAATGGAAGGGAAAATGTCGATGACTACCAGGAGAGGCTGATTCACAGGTCCCCTATCTCTCGAATGGCTGCGAAGCTATTTAGAGAATCTGAAACGGGAGATGGAGCTCCGGCAGGTTGTCATGGTATGTGGTAATGCACCATGTCACAGAGACTGGAAGAACTGTTTTCAATAGATGGATACGAGGCAGTAAGCATTCTGAGAAGGAGCCCAAACTCTCCGTTCCTTATACCGATCGAGAGTGTTTGGCAGGAGATGAAGGCCAAAGTGAAGACTGAGATGAGAGTGCACCAGGAGGAACTTCTGGCCAGGGATCACAAGAAACTAACGACGCTGATGGAATGGAGGCTGCAGTAACTTGAACGCGTTGCCAGGGCAACCACAAAGGATATCAGCTTTGCGGGATGTCGCAATGTTATTCGGCATATGCATGTACAATTTCCAAATTGTCTGGAAAAAGTGACAATTTTTAATCATATTACTGGCCTAAATTTACGTATGTCGTTGTATAACACGTCAATGGAAGCGCGCAGGAACGTGTGAGTATTCAGAGTGTTCTCGAAATAAGTATGCACATAAATACGTTTGTGTGTACGTACGGGGGTTGAAGGGATATCTGATGTCTAGCGCAAGGAAGTGACACGGGACCGGCTTTCAGTGGGCCATGTCCGAGTGATATGTTCAACTTACGGTCCTTTTCGTGCTGGTATTCGCTGCGCCGTACTCTTTCATGAGCTGTCTGAGATAAGGTAGATATAGTCTCTTTGTTCGGAAAACTAGGATGTTTGGAAAGCGCATTGTAGGACCAAGTTAGCTTGCCGGGTGAAGCAACCGTCAGATGTATCACAGTATGGGATATCAGCGTGGATAATTGAATAGTAGTGAATACGAAATTACTGCGCACGTCATGTCAGGCTTTTCCAAGAGTGAGAGGAACTGACAGATGCGCAGATGTGAGTTCGCAAACGCGTCCATTGCCAGACAAGATGTCGTCATTGAAGCTGAACGAATGAATCATGTGTCTAATGGTAACCGTCTCTGTGCAATGTTTGTCCGCTGTATTTGAGTGAACTGGCGTGTTAATTCGTTACCGGATTGGAAGTTGGTCTGTCAAGTTCGGAATCCATATCAGCCGGTTCGGAAGCTGTACTTTAGATTTAAATGCAACCATTCCTACAGTAAGCCCAATTTAATTTGCGTGCCAGAAAGGCCCGAATAGCTGTCCAGTACGACTTGGATGCTGTCTTGATCGTTGGGATGATACCTCGTTTGACCCAATAGCGTGCGTAAACAAATGGGGTGTAGTTGGCCCGAATACAGTGGCGTAGCAACTACCTTTTCTGTCCGGTGCTGACATACACTTGCTGCCGCTCTCGTAGTTTTAATGCCTCACAATTGAAATTGCCATTCAATATTTCGTTTCACATAACAACAATCACAGATTTAATTTTAGAGTGCTGTCGTGAATGCAGCTATTTGAATTGTTAAAATACTCGTGTTCAAAATGTACAGGCACACTTTTCGTGCACTACTTGAAGACGCTGGCATCCGAGCTGAATAAGCGCTCATCGAACGCAATTGAACATCACTGGTCGAAAATCCGGCAGACTTTGTTAGCAGCGGGTATGTCTTAATGTGGCAAATCAAATCGCCAACCTGGACATTGGGTCACTACGCAGTCTCAGGAACTTATAGATGCTTGCCAACGTGTTCCGGCTGATAGCGAACACAAGGAGACTCGCAAAGATTTCAGGGCGAAACTGCTTGCTAACCTGAAAAGAGACCGGGAAGCCTGGTGGCCGAGTGGTCTGCACGCCTGGCTTGCAATCATAAGGTCACCGGTTCGAATCTATTTTCCTGGCCTGCTTTGTCATCCTGGATGTCTTCTCGGTGCTCACCCAGTGTCTGAAACCCCCGTCCGTCGAAAAAATTGACTATCTCGTTGACTAAGTGTTACACTGAGCCAATACCGTGGACAGGATGATCAAGTGTCACGATAACTGATCATCGCTTGAATCCTGGTGCCATTTGTGACAAATGTCATTGCCTGTCGTGCAAGTGCGAAATACTGCCAAGCAGCCGGATTATGTACGGCACATATATCTCTCAACACGACTTGGGTGCGCAAGAATCCGTTACTTCAACTTTTATAGCGCTTGTCGAAATGATTCTACGTTGTTAAACGTGGTACTGACAGAACATCAGATACAGACAAGCGGAATTTTAAAGTCATTACTACCATCTATCTGAGCTCAGGAAATGTAGCTTGCGAAACCGCAAATTTCTCACAATTAGGGTTTTCAAACTGCAGCCGTGCGAACATCGGAACGCTATAAACTACCCACTCTGAAGATATCTTCGACGCACAAGGATACGTAAATAATAATACTGCCGTTCACATTCACTATGTGGTGCATTCCCTAGCTCGCACCCTTGATCCTTGGGTTCACTGTGAATATGTTGTTGCATTTACACGAGTACCGACAATTGTCTACACCGCACACAGGACACAGTGTCTCCATTAGCGACGTGTGCAGTTTTGTCATTATTTCGGTTGCAACATTTGACCGTAGTTTAACCCGGTCCAGCGGTGGACAAGTTGACTCAGTGTTAGTCTGGACTGGCTCAACGTGGGAGATAAACGAAAATTCAAACCTAGTACTATCAATTGATCATTAGTCGTTGCATCAGTTTTGAGATCTGATGCCACACTTCCCTACGCGCTGCCAGCGACGTCCTATACAGCCAGATACGTAAAAAATAGGCCAGCAACGTGATCAAAACATGTCATGTTTGCTAGACAATTAGGAAAATGTACACGCATATGTCGAATAGCATTACGAAATCCCACAACGCTGATATCCTTGGTGGCTGCTCGGCAATGCGTTCAAGGAACTGCAGCCTCCATTCCATCTGCGTCATGAGTTTCTGGGGATCCCCGGCCAGAAGTTCCTCTTAGTGCACTCTCATCTCATTCTTCACTCTGGCCTTCACCACCTGCCAAACATTCTCGATCGGATTGAGGAACGGAGAGTGTGGGCTCAATCTCAGTATGGTTACTCCCTCCTATCCATCTACTGACGACAGTTCTTCCAGTCGTGTGTGACATGGTGCATTATCACATACCACGACAACCTGCCGGAGCTCCATCTCCCGTTTCAGGTTGTCTAAATAGCTTCGCAGCCATTCGAGAGATAGGGGACCTGTGAATGAGCCTCTCCGGGTGGTCATCGACACTTTCCCTTCCATTGTGAGTGCACCGATCAAATGTAAATTGAGGCCTCTACTGTTGGCAACTTTGCAACAGGCCCTCACTCCTCTGGACGCCCGACCACGAGTACGTTTGCAGTAAACGTTGAAGTTCGCTTCGTCAGCCCAAATGAAGAACTTGCCATCGCTCTCAAGTTGGAGAAACTGCTGAACAAATTCCCTGCGTATCCCTTTGGTTCGCTCATTGTTCATTCCCTCGGGAACCTGATAGATGTTCTTCATAGTTATCAATCGACCATCCAGGTGCCGTGCGATTGTTGACTTCGAAATGTCCTTGTCCATTTCTGCTCGTACTCGTACTCGCATTTCCCGTAGCGTAAGAGTTGCGTCCCTTGCGATCCAATCCTGAATGTCATCTACGTCTTCCTCCGACAGAATCCGCTTACAACCGCGCGCCTGCATTGTACTCGGCTCCTGATCAAGAGAACGACGAATCCAGGAGTAGGCTGTTTGATATTTGACGTTGTTCACAGTTGCCACCAGCTGCCAGTCATCACCGTTACCGAAGGCGCCCAAAACTCGGTCACGAATGTCTGATGAGATATTCTGTCGAACACAAGAACGCATGCCGACGACGTTAGTATCACAGACATAGTTTCGGTCGTGGGTTTATGTTCCAGCTGTTCATTGCTCTCAGACCAATTGTGATCCACCGTTTCGGACGTGTGGGGGGGCGCATACAAACCCGTTGCGCCGCCGAAGTTCATGCCCCTAAGGTTCATTCACATGTCTCACCCAGTCAACGGGCAGCGCGCTCACCTCCCCAGACTAACGCATCGAACCTTGGCATCCGGCCAATGAGAACACACTTAAGGTCAGAAGATTGGCTCAGATTGGCTGGCGAATTGCACAGGGTTTTGCAACATTTTGGAGTTTGCAAACATTTGAAGTTTCTTTGCAAAATTTTGGCCCTATTATGCAACGTTGCGTAATATGCTATACATATATATTCTTTATTGTTTTTGAATATAATTCATTAATTTCAAAACATTTTGTGCACTAGATTCATCAATCTCCCGATTAGTGCTCAGCTTTTTCACTATAGCTTTTCATCGGTTCACTGGAAATGGGTTTTTGTACTCGCGCTGTCTGAGTCGTCCTACGCAGATAGTATTTCAGAGGTTAAGCCGGAGTAAGCTTCAGACATTTTGCGAGATTCGAGAAATATGCGTTACTAACAAATAAACGCATGGCAATTACTCGTCGTAGAATCAACAACGGATCCTTCCCGATCACTGGACACCAGATTGAACCTGATAAACACTTTGGTGAACCTTATGCTTTTTATGAAGTGTTTAGAACCAACTTTGCTCTCTATATAACTGTTGTATATGACTCTATAGTTTTTGGCCATGAATCGATAACGACCAGAAGCTTATGTAATATCCGAAAGTTTCTCAGCAGCGTTCAGCAACTAAAAGCGTTATCACAAGTTCTACCAGGATGGACTCAGACGATATCCGTTCGTCAGCCATTGGAATGAATTCACCTGACTTAGCACTACTTTTGTTAAATGTGTTTATAGCAAGAAACCAACTGCTAGCTTGACCACTGCAAAAGATGCATGTCATCTCAAGTCGCTATATCAATCCCAAGCAAACATTTGCCCATCACCGGCCGATTTAGCAACCAACTTGCAACACACCCAATTACCAGTGGTTTCATTTATGGAACTGAAAGCAGGGCCTACGTTATTCCTTATTTTCTACCAACGATGTTGACAAATGCAGCAAAAATCCCATCTTCTTTATCTGCTAACTACTTTACTACTGCCTGCACGCTCCTGCGCTAACATATTCAAATTACTTAACATTGGAATATCAGTCGAAATCTCTACGCATATGCTTTCTTTTCGCTTCCAGCAACGCTTATCACATCGGTCAATGACATGACTTTTCATCTTAATGCATGTGTTACCTGTATGGACTCCGTTGCTCCGTCTGAATATAGACCGTTATGCACATTAAACTGTAGCTTTGTCCAGTGCGAGCCCTGGGACCGTATTTGATGAATCCGAAGTATTTTGGATTTCACCCGCTCGAAAACACTGCACTACATGACCGTTCACTTATCAGATAAAAATAGCATGATTGCAGTGTGAATCCCTTGTCCTACATAAACGAGTGATGGACAAATACCCAATCGGTACTTAACTGCGGATACACGTTTTGTTAGCTGCTCGGTGGCCGAAATGGGTACTTACTTAACGTACAGCCCTCCTAACTTTTCTAGTTATCGAATGCACATAAGTAACACATCGGTGATGCTATGCAATTTTGCGGAGGAAACACTCAAAATCCGCTAACGCTGGATACATTTACTTGGCGTAACCGACTTCCGTTGGTGTGTAGTTAATTCAGCTTAGAACGCTAATTAAACAACGGCTGCCTCTAATTGATTTACCAACGCTGAATGATTTCATACAAATAAGTGTACCAAAATAAGCAAAATTCCATTACCATATCTTCAGTTTTTATTCCGCATATTACTAAACAACCAGTCAATTCCTTTTAGGCAATGTGTGAATTGCTTGCTCTTCAAACCATCGTATATTAAGTCTAGCGTGGAATTCTGGGTTGTTAGCACATGGCCTACAGTATCAAGCATTCACAGACAGAGTTCCAGCGGACAAATTGTGCACCGTTCACTTCACAACAAATTCCGCTCAAACTCAGGTTTGGGTTGCGATTAACTAAACGACGGTTACAAAATCGCCCGCCTAGGTTTAAGGGTACACTCCAACTGATAGATAGGGCAGGTTAGTTTCTATGAGATCAACATCCTACCAAGAGTTAATAATAAGTATACCTGCTGTCCAGAACCACCAGATAAATACGTGACAAACTACCACAAATTGCGTACGATAGGAGGAACTATCTTACTTACCTGTGCATATGTTGGAAATGATTATGCTAACGCGTAGTAAGATAGAAATGGAAAATAGATCCTGCAGAGTGAGTTGCATGGTACTATGAACGCAAGTGCCAAAAGATGACGCAGTTGTTTTTATACTACTCCTGCAAGTGCTGCTTATGTGCTGACGTTCACTAAACATGAGAGGGCGTTGCCATTTACTTAGCAGTTTGCCACTTTAGCTAATATAACATCACTAACACGTAAACTTATTAGCTTGCGTAATGTTTGCACGTAACACATCAAGCACGTGAGAAGATAAGTGTTCAGACAAATAGCCAGTCATGTGAAATAACATCCAGCGTAGGCAAAAATATGTGAATGCCGTCAAGCGGTTGGTAGTGGTCGTCTTTGTAATTTCACCATAAATTACAAATAGAACGCTAATCTTACATGGTTGAATACTTTTTTATTGATAGCTAGACCACTACCAAACTATAACAATCCGTACTATCACAATTTGAACGGATGTTGATGTTCGGGTTTGGAAGTACGTTCAGGGTCTATTGGATTGGGACTCTCAATCACAATTGTGGCTTCGGTATACTTTGAAGTCAGACTGTGCGATTTCGATCACTAGCACGGTAACCGAGCAGTGTATAAATTGGATGGTGCACTATCTAACCGTTGCACTCCAAGACTGACGGTTTCGTCCTGTTTAGGACTCATCAGTTAATGACAGCCTGAATTGGGAATAGAACTCGGCACAGCCTAGATGGCGGCAATCTCTATGCCAACTTTAATATTGAGCTCCTCAAAAGCACTTGATAGTGTGCTTAGCAGGTCAGGGTCGGGTTTTTCTGTAGCTTCGTGTGTCTTGCATTGCGACAAGCAAATACAATTGTGGCTTCAGTTGACTTTGAATGCAACCCATGCGATTGTCATCACCGGGACTGTATTCCAACGAAGCGAAGTGGTTCGGTGTGACAAGCTATGTTTGCATTGCTCAATAGTCTAGTGACTATGATGATAACGGTCAACCACTACGAAACCATTTCAGCCCACAATTCTACCCATTCCTAGCTGATGAGTCCAAATCAGGAGAAAACCGTCGCTCGCGGAGTGCAGGGAGGGGAGAGAGCCAAATCTAAACCCTCCACTTTTACGGAGGTTATCTTGCGGAATCTCAAAACAAGATGCTCTAAGCAAATCGGGGATGCGATGCTAAGCTGTGATATTTCGTCATTTTGACTAGGTATAAAAATAAAATGTAACTTGATTACTTTTACGCGTTAAATTATTGAAGAGTAAATAGCTGACGAATTTGCTACTGCTAAGTTGAGACGACGCTTTTTAGTAGAGGTGTAAGTTTTATAGCATTATTCGATAGCTTTCCATTAGACAGTGACACAGTTAAAATTCACCATACAACTCTTATGCTGGCAGCGATGGGAAAGTTAGCACTCCTAAAAATATGTCTGAAGGCGGTGGATATGTTGGATGAATATTAATCAGGTTGTTACAACATATGACACGCACTCTTAGACAACAAAAATAAAATTAATCCTTCGCTTTGCTTCTCTTTGTTTGTAGGTTGGCGTCGGTTTTCTGAAAATTCTATGCAGAGATAAGTAAGTAGTTAAAGACCCGCGTATTGCACCTATTGTGGTGGTTCTACGAAGAATTAGGTCTATATATGCCTGAAGTAACTCCAAATGTTGAAGGTTGTCCCGTTTATTACCGCCAATGCCGTACAAGGCATGTGGACCTGGTTAGTGTTGTATCGTACTCACTAGCTTGATTGCATTCATGAGCATTATAGACCAGCTTGGATAAACTCATTATTAACAATTTTTTATATTTGGAGATACAAAAAACAAGCAAACGTAAATTGCTGGTCCAATAATGTAGTATTTATGAATGTAAAGACTGTAATGGTTTTCACTGGAGACAGGTAATAATTCAAATGCTAACATTAGGGCATTTTCACCATGTTGTTGTTATATAAAGCAACCGGACTGATTAAGCATGTGCTTGTAACTGACCCGGTTTGAATGTGTTTAAAAGCTGTCTTTAAGCACAATTTTATATCTGCTATTTTATCAAATACTTGTAAGCTTAATCATGCAAGAGTAATTTTAGTCATCCCCATACTGTATTCCATTTGTACTCTTAGCAAATCAAGACTACTGAATCATCCTGTGCGACGCAGGGCTTTAGCATCGCATATATTGTTGCTCAAGCATCCTCCTTGCTTCAAACCCTTTGACACTTCGCTGTAAACCGGCGTAAACTGGCTATCAGCTGCTTTCCATCATTAAACTTGCATTAGGTTTCGCCTCCTAACATGATGAGACGATTGATAAACCTTGCGCGACGCAGAGTCTTTGTTCCGTATCCACGGGTGTTCCCTTAGGTTTCACATCATTAAATGACCATTCAGTTTGCCGTAAGAGGTCGTCCAGTCTAACCGCTTGCTTTTACTAATCATCCTCTAATTGCTGGCTTCTCTCAGAAATCTAGGATAACTGAATCACACTTCTCAACGCAGCGCCTTGGCCTCGTATACACTGACGCCCAAGTACCCTTTAGATCCCACAACGCCTACGACTACTTGCTGTAAGCGGGTGTCCAGCCTCACCAACTGTTTCCATGAATCAGTCTAAAGAAGCCATCTTCTAGCCATTTAGGACGGATTAAACACACTAAGCGACACAGCGTCTTAGCCTTGTATACAATGATTTCAAGTATATTTGCTTAAAAAATGTCTTACACACTTTGCAGTAACCAGGCTTCCTACCCATCCTTGCATCTTTTCGCGTATATCCGTTACTTAAACTTTTGAAAGAACTCATCTAATTAACCCGCATAGTAACAAAATTACACAGCACAAAATCTACCAAAGAGTAATGCTTTGTTGCATGTTATTAATCTTTTATTAGTATTGCCATTACGTTACTGTATGGCTGTCTGCTTAGTTGTCTGTTGCCCGTTACCAGTATTGCTCAGATTTTCAGTAATTTGTTGGCTGACACCTAAAGGAACATATACTGACCGTGGAAGATCCATGAACAGCCAACCCGTTCTTCTCTTCCATTAGGCTCACGGTTCCTCAACTTATTATTCCAAGGAATTAACGCTGCCAAAGGAGATCCGACGCCATAGCTTAACGGAACGGACGGAAAATGAAAAGCACGTGACTGCGGATATTAAAATATAAAGCAATGGTTTATGACGGATAGGTGATTGGATTGTGTAATCAAGCTGATAGCGTGCTGCAAGCGAACAAAGTAGTAGATTGGACAGCTACGCATATTTCGTATACCCGATGATTGGTTCGCTGGAGCGGGTTTGTGTAACTGATTCAAAGGAATAATCTCATGAGTACAGCGGCGTCGTTAGCTACGGAGAATAGCTAGTTATTTATCTCGAGGTTCCTGCCTGCTTGTCATAATGTCCTTTTTACTGAGCTTGCTTTGCCGAATAAGGTTTGTCCTTGAAGGATCGAGTTCTTCGATTTGTTATCAGAGAAAACTAGACAAGATCGCGCAATGGTACTTAGTTGCTGATTGGAGGGCAACCAGCTGTGCGACCACCTGTTTCACTAAAAATGGAAGAACATAATTTGGCCAATAATTGGAGGGTCTGCAAAAGTAATTGGATCGCTTTCTGTGTACTAATGAAGCTGAATGAAGAACAGCTGGCGTATCGATTTGCTATTTTGGATATACGCTAGGAGAGGAAGCACGTCGCTTTTTGGGAATGATGCTACACGAAAAAGACAAGGACCTAGCTGAGCTGGAAACTGTCATCCGAAAATCCGGTGATTTTTATGAACTCCAGACCAACGAGTCGTACCAGTGGTGTCTTATTTTCACCAGAAACCGGTGCGCAAACGAAACTATCGAGAACTATGTTACGAAGCTGAAGATCCTGGCTTGTTCCTGTAATTTTGCAATTGTATGGCTGACAATCTCATCCGAAACAAAATCGTGCTGGGAATCAATACTGAAAACATCACCAAGCGGAGGTTACGGCAACAGCATTTAGCGCTCAGACCATGTCTTGATATATACCAAAGTTCATCATCAGCTGCACACCAAATCCAGCCAATGCGGTTGCCTACTGAAGCAGAGCTGTGTGTTGTATCCAGTTTAGTTGACAAAACTGCTAAGCCTGTTAACAAGATACAAGAAACTGGCAGTTGAACTGTTCGCTGAGCTTGGCAATTTGGTTGCATATGTTTTGTCACCAATCGAGGTGACATCATCAGTGCGTATTTGAGTGGCGTGCAGTAGCGTAGAGTAGGGTAGAGGAGCCTCGGTGAGTCTTCAGTTCGATATACGAAACTTGTAAATTTCTGCACCGCGCATCAACCGAAGGACCGCGATCAATATCCGACGTGGGGCAGATTTTGCTCCAGAGGGGGCAGACGGAATCATTTCGCTCAATCTTGTCATTCTCCGAAGGTGCATGCACTCGGTCGTCATACAATGCCCTTCGATTAAGAACAACCAATCAGCGGAAAGGACCAATAAATTGCGGCCAAGAGAGTTTATTGGATGGTGAGGAGATGGTGATTTTCAGTTGGGCTCGGGTGCCACTATAGACCAAACTCAGGAGAAGCTGTACCCAGGAATTCGTGTGCGATCTGACTAGGATGTCTTGCGCATGTGGAACTGTCTCATGCCCCCGCTGAAAGGTTTGTCCACAATCAGGGTGATCAATCTCATAGACGGTTCATCACATCAGTTGGATTTCGTGGTCTTGGAAGAAGAGCTCAAGCAGATTCTCGGCATTCATTTCATCCAATAGCTGAGCTTCGTTCATTTTACCCATGACCGTTTAGTGCATGTATGTGAAGCGAAGAGAGATGTTAGTGAAAATATCCGACCGAGTTTAACCCAGGTTTGGGGAGGTTTGGTGGTTCCGTTCATGTGTCACAAGACCCGTCAATACGACCATTTGCGTTACCGACTAGAAGGTTTACGTTTGAGTTATGTGATAATTTCCCCACAGAATTACATAATTTGACTCAAGTGGGCGTAATTTCTAAGGTCGACTAGCCGACAGACTTGGGTAGTCAAGACTCTGTTTTGATTTGCGTCTGTATGCAGAGCCTAAGCCGTTGAATGAAGCTTTAGGTAGAGAACGATATATACTGCCAACAATAGAATATGTCCTGCCGAAGTAGTTCCCAAAGGTGGATCTCTCAGCGGCGTTATGGCACGTGGTGTTAAATGAGGAATCCAGTTTCCTGAATACGGTTACCACGCCTTCGGGCGTATGCGATGGTTAGGATTGCCGTTTGGTTTGAAGGTTACAAGCGAAAGGTTTCAAAAGCGGTTACTGCAAGCTGGTGACTACTTAGGCGGTGTAAAATGAATGGCAGATGAGGTACAGATGTACGGCTCAACCGAACAGGAGCCTGACGCCAATCTGCTCCACTTTTCGCGACGTTGTTTGCAAAAGAAGATAAAGCTCAAACGCTAGAAACTTGAGATCCTTAAAACGGAGGTGATTTTGTGTGGACACGTTCTGACATGCGAGGGAATAAAGATTGCTCTCGGAAAAATCAAGACAGTGCAGGGGACACCGCAACCTAAGGACGTCAAGGCTGTTGTCGGTTAAATCGCATGGCCAATTCTTTGAGCTATTTCTTGTCAAAACGTGCTGAAATCATGAAGCCATCCGGAGTTACTCACAAAGATATAAAGTGGAGTTGGGGAGAATAGCAAGAGGCAGCCTTTACAACGATCAAGTGTTTTATTAGCCTTCCACCAGTAGTTGGTTACCATGATCCAGTTTTACTTTTGGAGGTGCAGTGTGACAGCAGCCAAAGTGGAATTAGCACCGATATCCTTCAGGGTGGTTAACCCTTGGATTTCATTAGTCAAGCGCTCACAGTGGCGGAACAGCGCTATGCTAACATCGAAATAGAGATGCACGCTGTCGTCTACATAATGGAGCGATTCCACTACTACATATTTCGAAAGAAGACTACAGTGTATACTGATCATAAACCGCTAGTGTCAATAGCTAGTAACCCGTTAACAGTGTCGCTCAACTTCTTCAACGCATGCTTATGCAGATCCACAAATACGACAGGGGTCTTGTGTACACTTCGGGGATGGAAATGTTCACTGTGGACGTTCTGTCGATAACCGATCACCAACAGGAAGAACTCGAGGCAATAAATCTGACAAAAAATATCTGGTGATAACGAAAGATCTTCTGGAAGAGATAAAGCGTCATACAGTGGCAGACGCGACGTAAATTTGAGGGGAGGGCCAGATACAAAGAATAAACTTCCGAAGTAATTAACGCCGTACTTTCAGTTTCGGGATGTACTAACGGTGTATGACGGTTTGCTGTTTAAAGGAAATTGCATGTTGATCCCACTGTCGCTTCGCAAGGAAATTCTAGTACTTGCGCACCGAATCCACTTACGTGTCAATTACAGTATAAGTAGAGCATGCCAACTGATGTTCTTGCCCGGGATAACAATTCAAATCCAAGATCTTGCGTCAGGCTGTTCAGGCTGCCGGTCCCACGAGGCCAGCGAACCAATGATGTTACGTGAGGTTCCAGATAGACCATGGCAGAAAGTAACGGTCGACTTTTTGGGATAATATGAATGACTTTTTAAGCACTGTAGACTATTACATTGACTAAGTTGAGATCGATCCACTCACCACTACCACCACGGAAGCAGTTATCAGGCAGCTTAGATGTCAGTTGGCCAGACACGGTATACTAGAGGAATTACTCTCCGACAGTGACCCGCAATTTACAAGCGCTACATTGCAGATTTGCAAACAAGTGGGAATTTTCGAATCGACAATCCAGCCTAAAAAAAAGCAGTGGCAGCGGTCAAACCAGCCAAGAGCCTGTTGTCGATAGCCCTAGTCGCTCAGGTGGAAACATAACTACTGTTGTCGGAGATTCGCAAACGCCATTACCGAACATCGGTTTCAGTCCAGTACAACGTTGATACAGCAGAACGACAAGAACCCTAATGCCTCTGACTGCTGTACTCATACACCCTGTCTTACCATCGCATGAGCAACTGCAAAGGGGCTTAAGAAAACGGTTGACAACACAAAAACGGCATTACGACCGCGGGACCTGGGCATTACCGGAGCTAACAATGAATGATAAACTGTGGATCCTACCAATACCCGGGTTCAGAGAACGAAGGAAGGCGTGGTGACCGCGAAGGACGGAGAAAGCCTTTATGAAGTCAGTGCCGGAGGAAGGTAATATGAAGGAATCAAGTGCAGCTGAGGCGACACCAGAAACGAGGTCATCCTGCAGCAAAACAATTGACGCCTTACAGCGAGGTCATATAAACAGACACAGCAAAAACCTACTCGGAGCCAAAGTGCGTACGAAGTTTTCTGCGACACTCATGCGGTTGATCCCGAAAATGGGAAGGACGTGATAGATTTATACAAGAAGCTAGCGTGCAGCAAGCGAACAGAACAGGTGATTGGACACTTGCACATATTTCGTCTGAACGCTGATTGATTCGCCGGAGCGGGTTTGTTTAACCTATTCAAAGGAAATCTCGTGAGTACAGCAGTGTCGTTAGTTTTGGAAATGAGTTAGGTGTTTATCTCGACATACCTGATTACTTGTCATGATGTCATTTTTGCGGAGTTCGCTTTGCCGAATAAACAATTTATTCCTGAAGGACCGAGTTCTGGCATAGGATATAAAGGCGAATGCTTTTTATATCCATAGAAAAGTCAGGAAAAATAGAAATGGTTACAAAAGCGGTGTCAATTAATATCGTGTGAGATACTTCACTCATCAAAGGGTTTGGAGTAGCACATGTGCGAATATTCCTGCTTGGATTATATGTGGTTTATAGTGTCCCTCACTGTTTTTTGCGCAATAATGTTATCAGCTGATTGTCATATGCAATATTACACGCTGAAAAGTGCAGAGATATCATTATAATGGTGTTTAAAAATGGTTAATTTGGGCTTTAATTACTCTCGTGGGAAAAGCTTTCTAGGGCTCTGATACTCGGAGGGAAAACATGTTGTTTCGACATTTCAGTCGGCTGTACTTTTTGGCCAACTTAAACTGACAACCCTTTAGATATATGTTCTGACTGAGTTCCAAATAGGGTGTCAAGTGTGGTCTGGGTTTCTCAGGATCTGATACACCATTAGGAGATATCCTCTTAGACACCGCTATCTATCGGTATACATCTTGAGATTTTTCAATCTGAGTGTATAGGTTAGACGGCACAAACCTCTGCCGCTCTTCATCGCCCTGCATTGTACTGCGTCGAGCGTGGTGGGTTGATGCGTCTGCCAGGATTGTTAAGCTTATGTAACGTATTCCGCACCAAGCAGTTTCGGAAAGATTAAAGTCTCAAACTTACGAACACTCTACGAATATATCCAGTCCTCGTTTGCGTTTTTTGATCCCTTATCAGCTTTCCTCGAAAACCCAAGGTCATCTTATATGAGAAAGCCAAGAACCCACTCATGAGAAACCCACTGTAAAATTTATGAAACTAGGCAATAGTTGGTTGTACTCTAATGGCGTATGCTCCGAATTTGCAAATGATAGCTTAAACTACATCAGGTTCTCGAGGAACCATGTGTACACTTTATCCAGTACATTTTGTATGGCTGTGTTATCCCCTAATATAACGATAGCACGACATCGCTTTAGATCATCGGTAGATAGTAGGAATTCCGCACTTAACCCGGCGTAGTTTGCTTACGTGTTTGTACAGCAGCTTTGAGTTAGAGCGAAAGTTAACCACAAACATTTTTTGATTCACTAATTTTTCGTCTCGGACCAATTTGACCCAGTGGATCTTTTGTGTTTTTCTAGACATCCCAGGTTTCCTCGCTCGGCGAGGCTATAAAGGTGTGCCGTTCCATGTCCCTCAATGTCATACATTTACGTCTTCAGCTCCTTAAGAACAACTGCACCTTTTAGGTCGATGGCTATTTGTATTAGATGTGCTTGACACGAGCCTGTTGAATCAATTGACAAATTCCTCACAGGCCACCTCAGGGGACCATTCGGCTAGGTAAGACCAACTTGTTGCACCAATGAGGTCGAAAACGCCAACATACTTGGTGACGAGCTGAGATTCCTCCGTAGTTTCTTTAGTCTGTTATGCGCAGCACATGTAGTGGGACACTACTGCCGCATCATCGCTACGGCCCAAACGAATGCACGTTGTTACTAGGTCGATCATGAGTTCCTCGTAAGTGAAAAGGAGTTCCAAGATAGCTGGTTTATTGCCCCTTCCTGAAATGCGTTGAAGTGACATGGTTGTACAGCGATGAACCCGCGAGTAAGTCTTAAAGTAACGCCTTGAATTGCTTAGCGAGCATGACTGGAGATTTCGGTAGTGCAAATTAAAGTTCTGTGTCAAGAGAACGTGGCTGTAACATGTTGCAAGTAGGTTTCGCATGCTAGAGGCCAACTTCCGTTCCATTTCTAAAGTGGACATTGGGGGGCGGTACACAATGGCCACTAAGCAAATACCGCCTTGCGTTAGGTGTAGGCAACACCATAACGCGTCTACTTTTTGAATGACATGGTCGATGAGTAGATCGGAAAGGGAGAAAAGGCTAGCAATGTTCCTGTTTGTGAGTCGATCGTTACGCCAGAGTGACATAAATAACAATGTGATCTCGGAGCCGATAATCACGTCCTCCACCCATGTCCCAGTTACAGTGATGAGGTTCCAACCGACTGTGGTTTGACAATATCGAAGATGAGCCAATTTGCGGAGAAGGCCTTGCGCATTTGTATACAAATAACTGAGAGCAACTGATGTCTTAAGCGTTTCTGAACATACAAACGTTTCCGGTGAATTTACGCCGACCCTTAGGGGGCCAGCTGACAATCGTTCAAGCAACTAATCAGTTAGATGGAAAATCAAATTAAGAGTCCGAAACACAAGCTGAGTAATCGAAACAACATTTACTTGCAATAAAATGCCCGATCAAGATTTGTCCCTATGGACACTTAGCATGCGTAAAACAATCGGTTATATCAACAAGCATACAACGTGATGTCGCACAGTTATCCAAACCACATCTCATATATTTAAATCCATGAATTTACTCACTTACTTTTTCAAGACTAATTTTTGATAAAATTATGATGGTCACAGTTTGCTTTTACTTAGCGGACCATTCCTTCTTTGGTGCGACTCATGTAACCTCGAGAGGATCCATTTTTATTTTATTTTACGGTAGTTGCGATGTTCACAAGTTAATAATTTGTGTTGAAAGTGGGGAAGATTCTAATAGGCCAATGACTTAGAGTTCCCACTTCTTCAATGTTTAATTCTCAGGTTCCGTGAATTCTAAGATGGTGAAATGCAAAGCAAAACCCATTAGAAGCCTTGTTGCCAACCACAAAGTCGGAGATCCGGGATCAAACAGGAGGGAAGTGGTTTAATGGTAAAAGTATGAGATATTGAACTCAGATTCTTCTGTGCCGGAAATGAAAATGGTCTTTTAGAAAGTAAAGAAAACAAAAATTAACTTCTGGACAAGGAGCAGCGGTCAATCGCCTTTCGGCGTACATCTCACGCCCGATGTTTGTGTGGTAAACTTGTATTATTCTAGACATTGTGCAACATATGGCTAATCAGAAGCACGAAGCTAAGCAGTTAATCTGGTAATAGGAAAATATTAGCTGAAAAACCCAAAAATACTAAAGACGATGCGGCGTCGTGCACCACAGGAGGAGCTTGACAGAGGTAATTTGAATCTGCAACACCATTTGGTACCTCCTATCAATCAAGTATACACGACAGAAGTAGGCGGCAGGTTAGTGCGCATTACGGTAACACAGCAAGCTCAACATCATGTTCGGCTGCTTTGTACGCGCAATGATAAGCATTGGTTAGCTACTGCAATGGCATCAAGGATACAAACGAGGTGAAGCGTTTGATGGTGCAAAGCAAGCAGCTGTGATACTTTAAGTTGTACCTGGATACCAGTAACTGGATGCAATGACCTGTCAACAAACGAACTGATATTCTGTTGCTGCGTTACACGCAGGCTTTGCGTAAGTAAAATGGTAAGTTCACCATCTTCTGCAATATAAAACAGCCGTAGCAACAGGTACTAATCAAATTAATACGTACCATTTTGAGCGCCAGAGATAGGTTTGTTAGTAAATTTGCTCCTTACAGATAATTCAGGATGCCCTATCACACCATCCTTTTGTGTCGTTTAATTATACCTGGCTGTGGCACCCAAACTCATTCACCTGTCTCAGCTCCTGCTGACTTATTCGTCTAGGGATATATCATCTGTAAACAACTGAACCAATTAAACACTTTGCATCAGGGCTCTGAACGCATCGCTATTATTACGGCAGGTAGCACAAGTAGTCTGTAGATGCCAAATTTTTGTAAAAAAAAATAACTAGCTTCAAGAAGCATTCCTTCAAAAATACCGGACTCATTACCTCAAACCAATTAGAACGAGTAGTAATTAGGTGCTAATCAATACCTTAGACTAAGTGCAGCATATCCAGCACGGCAAAAGATTTCATGCTCGTTCCTGAAGCAAAATGACGCTTTACCAGTCGAAACCCGGTAACTCCAAATATGCGACCATTACATGAATACCGATTCAGTCAGTGGGATGCCGTCGAATATCTAGGGTCACAGCAAGTGCTGACAAATTAGATCAAAGTCTCTGCGTAGAAGACAGCTGAGGAAAATAATGGTTTATAACTTACCAGGTAGTTCAGCTTCATCCAGTTAGATAAACTCATGCCGCACCTTTCTACATGAAAGTGAAACTTCAAACCGCTGCTCATTAGATGGGGCTCTGAGCAACCGACACTGTGATCTATCTTTCATGTATAGACACTGATAACACCTACTCTTTGAGACGCTACTGTCATATACGTTTTGTTTAAGGTGACCTTCAATGCATCAAACGACTTTAGTTCTTTTAGCTACCAATACCAACCTCTCACTTTCACTGGGCACGCTATCTATTGTCTTGTTTGAATATGGTACCATTTCAAATGAAATTAGCTGAACTATGTTATCAGGAAATGTCCAAAGGTGAAGGAAAACCTGCTTGTTTCTGTGTGCTATTATGGAACCTACTTACCCAGATAACGGAGTCTGGCTAATCACTTATATAAGTGGTGGCGACAAAAGCTGTTAAAACGATTTCCATTTCATCTCTAACGGAATCAAATGATCAATAAGCACCGTTTTCTGGTTTGCTTTCGTTGTGCAGAAAGAACAGTACAATTAGAGATCCAAAATGTGCTATATCCAAATAATCCGTGCTTTCAGCACAAGTTCAAGGCAACAGCACAAAATGGCCAAAATTGTGGATTCAAAACGCACGTGGTACTGACTAGCTATCTCAAGATACGCCGTTTTTTACATAGCAACCGAAGGTTGATTGCTGCTCAAACAAAAATGAATCTACCCTACGCATTGGTGGTTTCTTATTCTTGCGTTACGCCACTGGTGATGACATTTTAAAAGGTCTTATTGTTCAATGGAATGGGGAAAAATACAATAGGAAGCACCAAACAAATGGTTTCTATGTGTGTGACTTTCACCTAGACAAACATTGCAATATTTCGAGGTCACTACAGCCTTGCGGGGTCATGTGCCCCGTTCATGACATAATGAATGTAACGGCCTAGTTTGCATATCATCGTCTAAATGTAGAAAGAGCAGCTATTAAAGAATGCCAGAACACCAAGTCCAGCAGGCATTGCTATCTTAATAAATAAATAACGGTATATTCCTCGGAGGTGCATGGCGCAGTCCAATTAAGTGGTCTGATCAATGGGTAGAACAGAATCACAAAGATGAAGTATTTATTCACGTTTTATACCGTGGGTCTAAAACGGATAATAAAGTAATTCTCAAGTTTACGGTATTAAAAATTGGAAAAGCGGGAAAATAACATATCCAGATTTAAACAAATGTTCAGGGATGGTCATACGGTCATTTGTGGAACTGTCCCCAGGGGATCTGTTTCCTTGCAGGGTATTTCCTCGAATGGTTTCACCCGCACTTCCATGCTATACCTGGCCGCGGGCAGGTGTGGCATAGTACCATATGAGCCGTCACCTGTTTAACATGTTGTGTTCTTTTTAGGACTAGTTTTATTTCATAAATTATGAGCGATGAAGTCTTAGCTACTTTCATCATGTGGATTAGTTAATTATTCGTTTTATATGTCAGGCAGTTGGTAGCAAAGTGCCTTGCGTGGGTATAGCCTTTTATAATCCGGAAGCTTCAATCCGTCACCCTAGGAGATCAGGACATTTGTGGCCAACAATCAATAAGGAAGAATGTAAAATAAGAAAAATTGAACATAATAAGTATACTTTCGTTAATTCCAAAAATAAGCAGAGACCATATTGTACCAAAGCGCAAAATGGAGCGAGCCAAGCATGCAGTCAAACTGTGCAGCTTGACAGCTGAAGACAGATAACTGCACACATTGCCACAGACAGACGACACTAATATGCATTTTTGGCGTCATTATTTGTAGCAGTAGGGAATCCGATATCTCCTATCACTGAAATCCGGTATGGGTTACTAAACTGTAAGTCCGGAAAAGAAGGTAAACTCATTAGGATTAGAGAAACAAATGTAGCGAAGAAAATTGCAGAACAGTTATTATGAATTAGGCGTTTTGAAGAGGATTGTGAATAAAAGTAAATATGTTTGCTCTAGGTTTTACATCAGAAGACTGTCGGTAGAAATCTACTTTGAGTGGGTCAAAACATCATGAAATGCTACGCTACAGAAGCAATTGTAATACCACAGGCTAGATGATCTTGTTTACGCTGGCGCGTTTGTTGAACATTTTTCCCGTAGATGAAACTTGCTCGGTGGTTTAAAACCTATTCAAATTTTGGACGACTGATGAGCGAAATTCTCCAAATGCAAGTGAACATGGATTTGAGTTGACCACACAACACAAAATTTAAGTTGTGGCACAGAGCATACATAATTTGGGCTGGGACAAGGATACTGGTTGCGTAATCTGTATTATGAACCACAACCAAGGGATCATACGGGTTAGACAAAAATCACACTACATGGCATTCAGGATTCTTCCACCAAAAATTCGTCGGTTAGTTCGGATCAGAAGCCCCCAATGTCAGTACTGTGCTTCGGCTAATACAACGGCAGAGGTAATAACTTGAAGGCTACACCACATCAATGGTCTTTTGTCTATGGTATATTGCGTGTTAAAAAGTAACAATCATAATATGTCCGGTCTGATGATTGGTTAGGGGTGAGCAAAATAAAGGCAAAAATAGCAACAGGGAATAGTGAACAACTGCAAATTGCGAACTTGCCGATTACAGCGTTCCCGTCCATTTTCTGTACTGTCCAAGGTTACCGTGTCTGGTTTCCAGGCAAAAATGGAGATGGGTTGGTTTGTTTTTGCTGTTCTGCTGTTTGTATGGATCGTTTGGATTACGTGATATCGTGCAGTGTGACCAGTGTACTGTCGACAAGTGCTTTGAACACGGTTAACGGGGGAGCTGAAATAACAGCTTCTGCGAGGGTATTCCACGTGAAGCAAACACGCAGCGAGACGAGGTTTCTTCGACAAACCAACCGAGTGCTTTTTCTGCCATTTTGTCATGGTGCGCTCTGATTTGGTTGTTGTGACTCATCTTTAATAGGTGATGGCACGGGTGATGAGTGTTGTTTAATATTTGGTAAACTATGATGAGGTCACCACGCAAACGGCAATAAGTTTCACTGAAAATGCCCAGCACTCTGAGGTGCTGTGCGTATGAAAAGTGGTGTAACCCTTTGCCGGCTTGGTACTTGACACTATAAACATGTAGGTTTGGTGACTACTTTTAGAAGTACAATTAGCTTATGGATATGTTGCGTACAGCAAGGAGAAATAAATCTGTTAGCTCAGTGTGGAGGAATTTCAGCACATTTTGCGACCTTGACACAAGGGGATTCGTAAGGGTGACATTTCTTGTATGCAAACGTAAACCTTATATTAATAGAAGTAAACTAAAGCTCTGTAAGTTGCCGCTAGTTTTTCTGTCCCACATCTCTATGTTTTGTGTTAGACTGGTTCAAAATAAATTGCTCAAACGCAGTGCGTATTTATTAGCTGGCTTTTTTAAAGCCATGGGGTGAACGAATATATTACCAGTCTTATTTGTTATGAATTAAATGTCAGATTTCCGTTTAAGTCCGTTCTATATGTTTACTTAAAAACACTGGCGTAGTTATGCATGTAGGCACCATGTATACGTTTCTCATCCGTATAATCTTTACGTGGAAGCAGCTCTAATGTTGCCCAAGAGCAACGTCGGACGAAGGCATTTGAACTGATTAAGGTCGTGACCATAAGTTTTGTCAGCTTTGCGCCCACACGATTTGTGAAACCCATGAAATAGTGGGGGGTCCTAACTACATTATCTCCGCAGCAGTTCACCATGCTCCGTTCCGCTTCTAGGATATCTCCTACGGGATAGCTTAAATGATCTGCTGTTCAGAGGACGAGCTGTCGAATGCAAGACCGCTTACACCATCTTTTCGAAATTCAGCACACTTCGAAGAATAAGGTTTATTGCAAACTTTGTTGCGGGACAATCGTCGTCAGTTTGATTATATACTTGGAACTCACAGTGGGCAACATTTATCACTCTACATATGGAACAGTCTCAGCCATTCATCAAGAACACCACTCAGGCAAACAATTATTTTCCATGATTCATCTACGGGCCAGTACAATCATACAAGATTAAACTACAAAGGAATGGATGGTGATTGGTTTGGAGGTTTGTTCTAAGATGACTCGGCCAACGGTTGGACATCGATAGTTTACCGCTGTCGCTGTAACGTGACTGCTGAGAACAACGTCCTTTTGGGTGTTCCGTTTCACAGTTATTCCTAGTGAAGAAAAGCGACAAGATATCGTTTCTTTTGAGTGCTTCACGCCGAATATTTGATATTTTCTGATATAACGCACCATGGGCTCTAGATGCTTGGATTGTGGTAAAGGGGTCACGTCCCGCTCGAATACTGTTCAATATATTTTGTGTGATGGATGGCTGCACATTGCCTAATGTAATAGCAATTCACTGATGGGCGAAAACCTTCAGCGGTCTACCTCCACGGTTGTCAACTGCCTTTGTAACTTGTCGAGCCATACTGATGGATAAAGGTCTCGCGGCCGGTTTACCTCCGCACAGTCCACCTTGCGTTCCTGCCCAATCTGTGGTTCGTACAGCAGAAAAAGCCCAAGTCCCCCTTTTACTTCTACCTGCTTCTTTCTCAACTATTCCCAATGGAAAACAGAGTCGAGTTTCATCTGTTTCTTCTCCGAAACCATTGACGACGGTAGAACATGTGAGCCAAAAACCTACGACGCGGTAATGGGTCAAGATGCTTAATCAACAAAAAGATTGAGTGAATCTGGCTGCAAGATCCAAGCGAAAAGGAATCACAAGTCTAAAACACAAGTCTTCAAGTTCCCAACTGAAGCTGGTGCTTGGCAACAAGAAACAACTAGAAAACTTAATCAAGGCACACCTAAAACCACAATCGTCGCCTGTTTTGGAGGGAAGCAGATTTCCTTCTCGTAAGCGGTGTCTGATCATCGTGAATTCTCCCGAATCTAACAAGGAAACGCCGGCCGAGAGGATAGTGGACGACCAGTTTTTTACAGAGTATGATTTCTTGCCTGTTCGCCTTCGTCGAACAAGGGCTCAACGTCGTCTCTGGCTTTCGTCTTGGCCGAAAGAAAGAGTGCACTTCCAGGCGGACTTCGTGCTTTAATGGCGAAACATTCCATATCTTGGGGGATCTCTGCCATGATGACCGAGTGAGGATGAAGAACGCTGTTGATGAAATGCGGACCTGCACAGCCAATGATGAAGGTAATCTTCGTATTGGGGATCTTTGTGTAGTTCTATGGATTCTGAAAGCGTGATGGAGTCCAATCTTTGTCCCACGCGGACTAAAGGGTATAAGTTTGGATTGCGTGTGATGTCCGCCAATGTGCGAAGCATGAGAAATAAAATGGATGAGTATCGTCCCCTCACTTTACATTGTCGTCTTGACCTGATGTCTCTTACTGAGACGTGGCTGTCCCCGATGTTCTGGATTCTGAAATACGCCTTCCTGATTATCAGTTTTCTCAGGCTGATCGTCTTGATACAAAATCTGGAGGTGGCATCATACTCTACTGGGAGTCCGAGTTGAGGATCCATAATGTAGAGGCTGTTTGTGATACAGTGGGTGGTTCGGAGATACTTTGGTGTCCTGTCCACGACGGACACAATTAGATCATGGTTTGCGTTGTCTACAGACCCCCAATGGTCTCTGGATCCAGAGCGCTGGACTCTATAAAAATGCACAGCAGGGGCAAAGAATGCTTATTAATGTGAGATTTCAATGCCCCCAACGTGAACTGGGATTTACTCACTGTGATTTCTCCCCAGAATACTAGGATACTATTATACTGGAAACTCTCTTCCATCTGGGTCTAACACAATGTCTCGTCACCTACTCGGATAATACCGGACCAAAGGCCGAACATCTTTGACCTCGTGTTCACGCCCCATCCATCCGATGTATCTGATGTAGCGATCCTCCAGCCACTTTGTTCCCGTGATCATTGTGTGCTTTCCTTTCTATGAACAAGACGATCCACCCTTCACCACCGGGGCATACCTTGCCGAAACTACTGGCGCGTCGATCCACTCCGCCTACAAAGGGTTGTAAGTGATATGGACCGAAGTACGCACAGAAGTTTGATCTCGATACCGCTAGGAAACACCTTTACTTAAAATTACTCTCTATTCTGGACGAAGTTGTACCAATCGTTGCTGATGAACCTTTCTCTAAAGGCCCTCCTTGGATTGATAGAGAGCTGAGAACCCTGCTGCATAGAAGACGAAAACTGTAGGACAGATTCCAGTTCTCACGGTTGGCATCTGACTATGATGGTTACAAAGTGCTCGGGAATTTGCGTACACTGAAAAAGTGCGGCAAGCGGGAACAATATGAGCGTCGCCTAGCTAAGCAATCTTGTAATGATCCGAAAAAGTTTTTCTCGTACCTGAAAATATGTACTAAGGCGGGTTGTGGCGTACCTACCTTGTATTCGCGTGAGGGTGAGGCTATACTTCATGAAGATGAAGCGAAAGCCTGTTTTTTCTTCGCAATATGCATCAGTGTACTTGGTATACAATACTTATGTGCACACGCATCCTACCCCTTAGACCGCATAGAAATTACCAAAAATATGGTGTTGAGAATTATTCTCGAGCTGGACCCAAACACATTGCCCGGCCCCTCATGAATTATATCCACTTATCCTGAAGACCTTGGCTGAGAATATCGATGAGCCAATCTGCCAACTGTTTCGGTACTACCTGGAGGCTGGTCGCATTCCACTTGATTTGAAAGTAGGTATTGTGAAGCCCATACACAAAGGAGGAAAGGGAGAGGACCCTGGGAATTACGGACCAATCTGCCTGATGTCGAGCCTTTGGAAGACAATGGAAAGGATTTGTAAAAGAACCCTTCGGCTTTATCTCGAGACTCTGAACATCATTACTCCTGCACAGCACGGTTTCCAGAGAGCACGCTCTTGTCTCCCTAACCTACACGTTGCCCGCAAGAAGTAGGCAAATTCAGCGATTTCCGCTAATCGCCTGGATGTGGTTTTGTTGATTTCAGCAAAGCATTTGATAGGGTTCTACATGAACGGCTCTTTATCAAGCTCTGGAAGATTGGCATCGCTGGCAATGTTCTCTACTGGATCGCTGATTTCCTGGTTGATCGTACTATGAGAGTGAAGGTCAGTGAGGTTCTTTCTAAGCCTGCCCTCATGAACAGTGGGGTTCCACAATGTTCCATTCTTGGTCCCGAACTTTTCAAAACCGTCATCAATGACCTTTTAGAGGTGCTTCAAACTGACCGTTTGGTCTACGCTAATGATCTCAAACTATGTTCCGAAGTATCTAGGCTTAAAGATTTGGACAAATTACCACCAACGCTTAATCTGCTACACGACTGGTCTTTGAAGTGGCAGTTACGTATCAATGAGGACAAGTGTTGTTTTTTCAGTCGCTTGTTCAGAACCTTTCGGCACATGCCACCTTGATGATGTCCAGCTGAGCGATGCTGATTCTGTGAAGGACCTGGGTGTGTGTGTATCCCCTAACTTGAAGATCACCCTGGATACGTTGTGGAATGTTGCCTCCACCACATAAGTATTCTGCACCATACAGAGGTCATTTTCAAAACTGACGCCTGAGATCCTCAAGCTCCTGTTTCCTTCTCATCTTTGTCCATTATTGGAATATGGACTACCCGCTTTTCATCCTCTCACTAAGTTTGAGTGAGCTTTAATCGAGAACGTTCATTGGCGTGGATCCAAGTCTATATCAGAGCTGCATGATTACTCTTATCCCCTTCGACTTCAGCGAATGAACTTGTTCCCTTTGGACTGTCGTCCTCGACGTGGGGATCTGATTTACACAAGGCGCATCTTAACAGGAGACTTGAGGACGGAGGTGCGAGAGTTCTTCCAACTCAGTGTAGATAAGTCGACACGGGGTCGCAGTTGGATACTGTTTAAACCGCGGAGGTTCCGCGTCTGCTCTGACGGCACGTTATCCCCTCGGGTCAAGAGTCAGTGGAACAACCCCCGGGAATATGTTGTCAGTGCCCATTCAGAGGAATGTTTCAAATACTAGTTGGATAAATTC